>CM070539.1:18025010-18625010 GCA_036346415.1 Raddia guianensis | reverse complement strand
AGTTGTGTCCACTTGGTTAAGCTTGTTTTTGAGCTTACAAGTTTACTTTGGGACTTTCGATAAATGCGTTGAAAAGTCAAGTGTGTGGATTTTATAAATAGACATGTTGAATTGTTTGATTGTTCACAACCAAATTAGAATATGTTGTAATAGTGTCCATGTAACATCCCAAATTTTCAAAACCAAATTTGGCACGTTAATAATTTCATAAAAATGCATAATTTGAATATTAAAACTACTTAAGCATTGTAAAATCATCATGACATCATTATTGCATTCAACCTTCTGGACTTGGTTTGAGTCAGTAATTTCAAAGTGAAAATCATTGTCTTGGGTGTCAGTTGTTTAAAAGTATTTTAAATAAATTGTGTTAAACTTTTGAAAGAAGAAAAGAGAAAAACAATATCTGAAAATAAAAAGAGAAAATCACCTCTTCCTCTCCTCTCGGCCGAAGTCTTCCCTACCACTCTCCTCCCCGCTCTGCCTTCCCGCTGCCCATCTCCCGCCCAGCTCAAGGCTAGCCGCGCCTCCCGACCGACCAGCCAGCCCGCCCTGTCCTCCTCACTCTCACTGATGGCGGACCCCACCGGTCGATCCTTCCCGTCGTTTTCCCTTCCTCTCGAGTGTGTCTCTGCTCTCGGCTCTCCTCTCGCCTCGCTCTCCCTCGCAGCCCCTTCCCGCTCCTTCTCACTCCCAGGCCAGCTGTCCGCCAGCCTTGCGGCAGTCCGTCGCGCCCGTCGCCTCCGCTCTTGCAAGCATGGCCTCGCCGACCGCCTCTTCTTCAAAACCGCCCGCTGCCCGCCATAACTCCCCGTCGCGCGCTTAGCTTATTACTCCACCGCCTACCTTCCCAGCGTCGCCCGACGCTTGGTGCCACCTATTACCGGAGACCGCGCCTTGACTATGCCTCCGCGCCATCGCCTCGCCGCCCAGTGCCGCCATACAGCAGCGCCATCGTTCGCCGCCATTGTTGAGCAATAGCAAGGTCTATCGGTGTCTCTCGCTCATTGTGCTCACCGGCGACTTTAATATCGAGCCGCTTCCGCGAGCCGCCATCGCTTATAAACCGCCCTGTGGTTTCCATTATTGCCTCGCTTAGCGCCGTCGTGCGTGCCGACCCTTCCCTTGGTGAGCTTGCCCTCCTTGCCCTCTCCTCCGTCACCCTCGTCTCTCTCTCATGTCCCTCTCTCTCGGAGTCCGGAGCGCCGTCGAGCCGAGGAACGCGCCGCCGCCCGGATCCCCTTCGCCGCCGCGTCCTCCGTCGCGCCGCCTCAGGGTGAGTCTCGGTTGTCGCCGAGACCACCTTTAGCATCGCTTTGCCCTCTTCCTCTCCCTTGCTGAATCGATCGCGGTGGCGGATTTGCCTCGCCGTCGCTCGCCGTCGCCTCGGTTCGAGGTTGATGACGATGGGGGAAGGGAAGGAAGCCTCAGGCAACTCAGCCTCGGGCGTGGCCTTCGACCGTTTTGGGCCGACCGGCTTAGCCGGATTGGTTCTTTTTTTTATCTTCCAAAGCGAATTCAAATGGTTCTAATAGAAAAGATTTTGTGTAATATATTTAGGCTCTCCCAAAATTCTGTAAAAATGCTCAAAAATACTTTGCAGCAATCTGGATTTTATAAAAATATTAATCAATGCCGCACCCTTATAACCATTGCATTTCTATTAGTCCAAGTGCTTAGGTTCATTATTTCATGTGCATGCAAAATAAATTAACATCTTTCTCTTTAAATAAAATGCATAAAAACATTTTATGCCTGATGTGCTGTTATTTTCATTTGTATGTTTGGATTGTGCTCGAGTAGGAGGCCAAGGTGCTGTAGACCCGACCGACGTCGCTGGTTGTTCCTACCCGTCGTCCGACCAAGGCAAGTTCCCCCCTTTGATCATATTGAGAAGCCATTTTCGGTTATTTAGAAAATATTTATTAGATTTGAAAATATGCATGCTAGTTTAAAGGATAAACGACGTATTTGCTAGAATTAGTTATTATGCCAAATAGAAAAGGTAAGAAATATGGTAGGATAAACCTAAGGTTAAAAATATGAATTGCTCATATTTAAACGCCTTGTTGAGGTAGGATAACTGCTTAAAAATCATTTATGCGGAATGATGCAATCATTTGTGTGAAATGAGATATTGTTGAGAAATGTTTGGGGAAGGATGATTTAAAGGATAGCGCATCAAGGGTGATGCTTGATAGGAAAAGATTTTCCTCTTACCCCAAAATCTTTCCGACTAGGGAGATATTTTGTCAGTTGGTGCAGTATGGCACCGGGTTTTACTGGGCTAAAATATAAACTCTCCCCTAGTCTAAGGACTGCTCATCCTATAATCCTATGAACGGAGCCATTACAGTACGACCTCGAGCTCCAGATGGGACGGACCCGATCGTTGGCTCTCGGTTGATGGTCTTGTGGCGAAACATCGAATGGGTGCGTAGCCTCTCGAGGGTAAAGCGTACCCACTCGCAGAGTTAAAAGCGCTCATGATAGCCGTGCTTTCGCGTTATGAGCGTCGATGGGGTGATTATATGGTAGATTCTTCATTTAAAACCATTTTTGAAACAGGGATTTAAACAAAAGAGTTGAGAAAGGATTTGAGAAAGGTTTTGAGAAAGATTCCGTTTGAGCTGGGAGCCACCGGTGATATTCCGAAATGGGTATCGGCCTATCGGAAAGTGTCACGCGGAAAACCGGACCTGGCAAGTTTGGAGAAAAGAAAAGAAGAAAGAATTTTGTTCTCGCTATGGCACTGAGGCCAAGTGGCGAGAGCCGTTTGAGAAGAGCCCAAAGGAAATGTTGAGATTCAAGGTTTTCAAATTGCTTTGTCAAAACTAGGATAAATAAATGCATTTCTGCAAAATATCCTAAGCCCTCCTCTTGTACTAAACCCCATCCGCATATATTCCTGACTTGCGGAGTACCTTTGTACTCACCCCTGTTTTCCCCTTTCCCCCTTTAAAAATTTCAACAGCCGCGGAGCTCCCCTACGATTCTGCTTTCGAGGAGGACTCGGACTACGAGGAGGAGGAGGACTACGAAGACGAAGAGTAGGGTTGCGTGTCGCCTACCGCCGTTGCCTGTGGATTAGCCTGCTAGCTAGAATAAAGTCGCTATGCTAGGACCCCTGTGACCGTCTGTGTAACTCAGATCTCGACTGCGTGCCGTGCTTGATGTACTTAATTAGACTCCTTTTGGGACCCGTAGTCCCCTATGTTGTAATAATGTAATTCGAAGGCAATGTATCAGTTCTGTTTATGTGTGTACTAGCCATGATCTGCTGGGACTAGTACTGTTTAACACATTAGGGTTCGGTCATTTAGACCGGGTCCGACAGTCCATTTGGTTCGATTATTTTCTAAGAGCTTCAAAAGTTGATGTGGAACTTTTTAGAAATATTATTGAGAAATCAAAGTGTTTGACTATTACAAACTAGAGAGATCTATATTTTGTACCGAATCTGTTGGGTGTACCGAATCTGTTAGGTCTCGACCCGACCTAACAGTTGGATTGAGATTGGGTTGGATCTTCCCCACCCCAGACCTCCAAATGCTCCATTGTCATTGGATTCAACCTGGAACATCAAATGTGTCATACCAGCCCCAATCGGCTAGGCCAACCATAGCACTCCCATCTCCCGCCACCAATCAAAACTTCTTAGCCTCCCCTGTCACTCCCTCCCAAACCCCACTCCATCCCACGAATCCATCACTCCATTTCTCTTTCTACCTAGTCTCTCCCACAAATTTTTTTAAAAAAAATTTTAGGGCACTTTTTAAGTTCAAAGTTTTTTAAAAAATCAATAAAAAAAGAAACTCACTTTTTTTTAGTTTTTCTGAATACTCCCAAAAAACAAAAAAAAACCGTAAACCTTTTTATGGACCTTTCCCATGAACCCATGGTTCAATTTTTTAAAGTATTCTAATTTTTTGTAATTCTATGTATCCTAAAAAAATAAGAATGAAAGAGGGAAAATTAAGGTTGGCCTATGATTCAAACTACAACGATTTCTTAAAAGCCCTATGATTAAAATTCAATTTACTATAAAATTTGATAAAGTTTTTTAAAACAAAAAGGATGGACCATTTTTAGATACAGAGTTTTGTGAAATTTTAAAATTTTCACAAAAAACTCAAGATCCTTTTTTTGTGAAATCACCAAAAGTATATAAAAAAACTTCCATGATTAACAAAAATATATAATGTCTTGTGAGTTTTAAATTCGAATTTCAGTGAAATTCCCATGATTTTCAAAATATAAAATTTCTGAACCCTTTATAAATTCAAGGTTTTGTGAAATTTCCCCCCTTTTTTTTCCAAAAAACATGATTTTGAAAAAAAAATTGTTTAGGAAATTAACAAAAAAAATTTAAAATAACTCGATTTTTTGTGGACTCTTCTAATGAAACCAAAATGGTAATAAATTAATAAAATGGTTGTCCTGGGATTTAATCCTAGGTCGCTAGATTTATATCTTTTTGGTTTGCGGTTTTGTTCGATTTAGTTCAGTTAGAACAAAATTTGTTTTTTTACAGACTATTTAATGTAATATTTTGTAATAATTTTTTCGAGGAATGTAGGATTTTACTCAAAGTCATCAAAAATATATTTTACATAATTTTTAAGTTTTTATATTTTAATTTTATGATTCCCAACTTTTAGTCCAACCAAATCGAATAGAACAAAACCGCGAAACAAAGGTCCTCTTTGATAGCTTGTTTTAGTTTAGTTTTTGTTGGGATTGCAACTTTTTTTATATAACTTTGTAGGGTTTTTCTCAAAGATCTCAAAAATATTTTTTATTAATTTATTTAGCCTTTTCATACCACTTTCAAAGGTGGTCAAATTTTCCCAACAAAAACTAAACTAAAACTAAACAAGCTATCAAAGAGGGCCAAAGAGAGACGGAAAGAGAGACCGGATGAGCACATGCAGTTTATTTCAAACTTCTAGGAAACGACCTTCTTTTTATACAAATTACGTTGATTGGACCGCTGAATCGGACACACACAAACACCGTCAAATGGACGTCATCCTCTGGGCGAAGTGGTAGCTCGGCGGGGCAGGAAATATGCGCGGTCGCTGGATTGAAAGCAGCAGCCAAAGATCAGGCCACTAGGCCAGTACACACGACTAATACGATTGTACTCCCTTTAGTTAAAAAAGAAGTCGCCGTTGATTTTTGGACACGCATTTGACCATTCATCTTATTCAAAAAAGTCATATAAATATTATTTATTTTGTTATGATTTGGTTTATTATTAAATGTATTTTAAGTATTTTTTATATTTTACATATTTGAACTAAATTTTTGAATAAGACGAATGGTCAAAGCCGTGTCCAAAAGTCAACTGCGACTTTTTTTTATGACCGGAGGTAGTATGTTGATTCGACGACCAGATCAAACCCACAAACGTGATTGAACGGATGTTGTCCTCCAGAAGATGCGGTAGCTGAGTGTAGCGGCGGCGTGGCACGCGTGGCGAGGCCCGGCCGGCGGCGATGTCAATGGCGGCAGAGCTCCAAAATTCCAATGATCTTCGAGTAGCATATCTCTCTCCCTTTTCACCAAAATACACGTTTCATATCCATTTTGATCGGCCCAATGAGATCTACAACATGATGGCATTTAATTTAGAATTTATGATATTGGGAATACTCGGCGTCACGTGGATTTCGAGGTGTTTCGTGTTGGGGGTTATGAGGGACGACTAGGGTTATCTATTGGGAGTGAGTCGGCCTAGGAGGTACCTGACGGGGCCCAAATTTGCTTACCATTGAAACCCGTCATGTGGAACAGCACTAGTCCCTGGAACAGTATACTAGTGCACACATCACTTAGCTAGATCATCACAGACAGTAACATAAGAGCTTTATTACAGCAAGAGATTAGTGCCAAGGGCATATACCATCCTTGCAATTCTAAACTGACAGTAGTTTATATTATAGCAAAAGAATGGCCATTAAGGCGGAAGCTGCGCTCTGACATCAGTGATAATCCTAAACTAAGCATACAACTTTCGGACTGTAGGAGAGCTTAATGCTGGTCTGGGACATCGAAGGCAGGATCGCCTTCCTCATGGCAAGCGTAATCTCCTTCATCTGGATCTTGGTAGTCTAAAAGAGTGAGTGTCTGCGAGGGTTAGTGCGCAATCAAACCGCACTAGCAAATTAACACCGTCCTTAATGCAAAATAATGCTAGAGGCTATATGGTGGGGTTTTGGTTATTTATTTTGCAGAAATGCTAGTTTTTAAAATTAACATATATAAAAGTCTAAACCTAGCCATTTTAGAAAGGACATCTCCAAAAAGATGTCGAGGAAAGAGTATATCAATGTTTATCAAATCATAGCCCATGCCACCAAGACATCACCCTCGCCACACAGGCGTCCCTCTTATGCCACACAGACACCCATGCCCATAAATCCAACCACTTCTTACACCCGGCAGTTTCAGCACTCTACCAAGCAAATAACTATAACAATTCCTACGGCAGTTTCGGCACTCTGCCAAACGCTAAGACAATTCCTACGGCAGTTTCGACACTCTGCCAAACGCTAAAGCAATTCCTACGGCAGTTTCGGCACTCTGCCAAACACTTCTTCCCCGGTCATCGACCACACCACACCACACACTTGGGCTTTCCCAAACGACCGACCAAAACCGACCAACTTTCCACATACCCCAGACAATACACCCCACAACAGCAATTCAATCATGCAACACAAAGCCTATCATGATCAAGATATGTAATGTATCGTGTCCACCGGTAAGTTTTGGCTTACCAGTGCGGGATTGGTTACCCGATTAAATCAGTAGACCTGACGGCGTGTTCTCCGCTCAACCACTGCGGATCACACCCCTGGTCAGATTTTTGGTCTGCTAGCCAACTCGATCAAGCTCGATTCGATTTGAGCGTCGGGCACAACAAGGAGCGACTTCATGATTTACCGAGTTCGGACCCCTCGCGGGTAATAGTCCTACTCTGCCGAGCCTTAGCTCTTTTCTCGATTGTGGTTGAATGGGAATGTGTTTACCGAGTGTTTCAATGCACGAATGCTCCTCTTTTCTCTCCTCTCTCTCCTCTCCTTTTATACAAGCTTTGGGTCATGGAGAGAGCCGAGGGGTAGGCGATCTGATGCTCTCGGTATAATCGACAAGACACGACAGAAGAGAGAGCGTGCTGCGCTGCCACCACGCTGCGCCGCCCTCGCGTGCCGCCAAGTGGCCTCGACCCGCATAATCCACCGGTGAGTCGTGGGTGGGGCCTCGCCGCTTCTCCCGACACGGCGGCCTCCTCAAGCAAACCTTCTCTCTGCGGTCAATTCTTCTCGCGCCACACGGACAAATTCCAGACCGCAAGGGTCATCAGAAGGTAATCATTTCTTCCATTGTCTATCCGCGTGATGTCTCATTAAATGCGCCGTCCTTCAGAAGAGGGGGAGCCTTCGTCCAAGACTCATTCGCAATGCTCCTCTGCTGGGCCCCGCCGACGCGGGGCCCTTGCTGGTCTCCAGGAGGGGCTCGCCCACGATCCGCTGGCGCGTGGGGCCTCGCCTCACCGTCGGAGAGGGCTCGCCCACGCCTTTGGCGGCGTGGGGCCTCGCCGCTTTCAGAGGGCTCGCCCACGCACCCGCTGGCGCGTTTTCGGCCTTCCTAGGGCTCTTTGTACCCGGTATTTATTACACCGACAAGAGTAGCCGGGTCCACCATGATACGCGAACCGTCGCGCAGATACTTTTCCGTTTCTTGTGCGGCGGGAGACGAATCGTGGGGGGGCCCACCACCGCGGCAAATGACGCTGATTCTCCACCTGCACACGATCTTCCTTGGGGAACTACGCCGCTTTTCGCGAGAAATCAAAAACGCGCGGGGCAATGACGGCGCCGCGCGCGCGTGGGGGCGGGATCCAAACCGTCGCGCTCGCGCCCCACGCCTATAAATACTTCTCTCGGCCGACGCTGCTAATCCTTCCGCAGACGCTTAAGTCTTCAAGGTGTCCATCGCTTTCTTCGCTGCTACCACGACCTCGCCAGCCAGCCACCGCCAAATTTTCCATGGCTCCTGCGCAGCAAGGGCCGCCCATGAGGATGCCGCACCACCTTCGGAGCTGCTCGCTCGCTTCCAAATACGATGAGGATCGGTGGCGCGCGGAAGTCTTCGTACACCGCCACGCTCGTTCCGCGCGGCACCATCATGCCGAGTCCTCGCGGGGAGATCGTGACCTTCTCTGAAGCGTCTTTGGCGGGCCTTGTCCCGCCAGACTCAAATTCTTCTTGGGGTGCTTGCCTTCTACGGATCCAGCGCGCGACCTTCCCCCAACTCGATCATGGTTACGGTCATCTTCGCCCACCTCTGCGAGATGTTCGTGGGGACGATGCTAAACCTCCCGCTCTGGCGCCGACTCTTCATCTCAAGACACGGCTCGCGCTCGGCGCGGTTGGGAGTCGCTATTTCGCGCTCCGCGACGCCGCCGCTTTTATCCTCGCCATGGTCAAGTCCAATGGAAGGATCGCACCGGCGATGGTCAGACGTGGAGGACTCCGGCGAGCTGCGACGATCTTGTTCTTCCCGACGATCCCGCGGAGCCCAATGCCGATCGGGGCCCAAATGACGATCTAGCGAGTACGGAGGCGATGGCGGCCCGCGATTGCGAAGCTCCGCCGCGGGGCTCACCGAACCCACGTGATGGCGGACTTTTGCGGCGCCGTCTTTGCCCGCTGCTTGAGGGCGCGCCCGCTGGGCGATACTACGGCGACGACGACGGACCCGACCGCTTTTGAGGTGAATACTCGCGTTCTTTTGATTTCGTACCTTCTTTCTTTCCATTTTTGGCTAATAGCCAACTCGTTGCTTCTTTGGGTGTTCAGCTGATGGGAACGTGCCGGGCGACGTGCTCCGGGACTGGCTGGCGGGGCTTCTGACCACGCCGACCGGCGACATCGCCCTACCGACGGGCATCCGCCCCCTCTGCGATTGGGATCCACGGGAGCGCAACCCTTACTTGCAGGCGCTGCCCCCCATGGAGGTCTCTGGTCCTATGGTCCAAGTGGCCCGGGGACCACTGCAGATCCGCGAGCCGCCCTCGGCGACCGCCCAAGCTTCATGCGGCAGCTGCTCTCGCCGTGGCGGCCGACTCGCTTCGTGCTCTCGAAGCGCCGCCTCATCCTCGCCGTCGGCGACGACGACGAGGAGGGAGGGCGAGCCCGAGAGAGCGCCTTCTAGTCCCGAAGCTTCGCCGCCGCCGCGGCCCCATCCAGCCAGGGGCCTGCTGCTACCCCGCCGGGCAAGAGCGGGCGACTTTCAGAACTGGCGCCGCTGCGCCGGTTTCTTCCTCCTCCCTCGCCGACGCTCCTCACGCGGCGGCTATCTGCTGGCTTGAGCGCTTCACTGCAGCACCGCTTCGCGGCCAAGCTGCGGTGTCTGTTCGGCAGTGGTGATCATGACAGCGTCGCCACGCCGCCTAACAAGCGACTTGAGCTCCCCCTTCAGCTTTTCGCCTTGGCGCACGCTTCAGTCGGCTTTCCTGCGCTTACGCACACTTCGTGGGGTTAGCATGCTACACGTTTTGCATACCAACCTGCTTATCCCTCCCGAACAGGCGGACGCTGGGCATCGAGCTCCGCTCACGCGACTCGCCAAATTTCACCGCCCGCTCCTTCGACGGAGGTCGCTCCGTGCGGGCGGAGAGTTCACCGGCGGCGGCGGAGAACCTTCCGCCACCTCGCCCGTTGGCGCCGCCGCCATCTCGGCCGTGACCACCCGGCGTGGGGCGTTCCTTTGAGGCGCCGCACCTCTCTCGCACTGGGCGACGCGGAGGAAGCCCTTGCCTTGGCGGAGCGACTGCAGCGAAGCCGCGCGGACCTTGGCCAAGAAACCGCCGCGAAGGAGGCGATGACCAGCGAGGTCTGCAGCACTAAGCCGCCGCCGCCTCGCCGCCAGCGATCAAGACCTCCGCCGAGCACTTCGAGCGTCTCCGGACCCTCGCCGACATGTTTGTGCACCGCCTACCACGGCTCGGGGCGCCATGCACCCACTGGTGTTTCCTTGCATCCTCATTGAGAAGACGGCCATTTGCCGCGATCTGGCGCCGCGGACGAGCCGCGAAACCGCAAGCCTGCCCTTCCGGTGGTCTTTGCGGACACGGGCGATCGAAGACGGTCGCCAAGGCGCTCTCGAAGCAGCGCGGTTCATCTTGGGCAACTGTCTTGCTCGAGACGCCGCGTTTGATCTTGACGCCGCCACCGGGGAGCCTTCGCGCCAGCTGGACCGGTTTGAGCAGGCGCGGGTTGACACCGCCGCCAACCGCGTGTCCATGATGGGGGGCGCCGCTCCAGCGGAAGGCGAGGACCAGGAGGAGTAGCGGGACTCCCCCGCCTTTTTGCCTTGTAAATGTTGCCTATCAATGCAAACAAACTTTTGCTCTTTTGTTGTGAGTCTCACTTGAACTTCGCACAACTTTAACTTGCGGAATTGAATTGGGGCACCTGGCCGCCAAAGGTTTTAGACTGAACGTTCTGCTGCAAGTGAGCCAAAGGTTTTCCTTAGGCATCTGGTTACTTCAACCCTTATGGCTTCTCGCAACCCGACTTAAACATTACGTGGCGAGCGCTTAGCTTCCGGAAGTGGTCTAGTCGCTGGTGCCGCCGTTGGCGCGTTGCCTAGACCGAGCCGACACACCAGGCTAGAGCCCGCCTTCCGTCCGCCGCCTCGCACCAGCGTAAGTTATAAGCGTTTGCCTTTGCAACTAAGGGCCATCACCATAAGTATTTTCGCTACCACTTTTTCAAAGAATGTTTTCTAACAGACCTTTCTAAGGCTAAGCCACCGATCGCCAAAAAGCTTTAGATGAGCTTTACGCTGAAAGTGAGCGCTTTTTCCTCGTGCATCTGGTTACTTCAACCCTTATGGCCTCTTTGCGAACCGACCCTAGACATCGCGTGGCGAGAACTTAGCTTCCGAAGTGGTCTAGTCGCGGTGCATTGTTGGCGCGATTGCCTAGACCGAGCCGACACACCGTGCTAGAACCCGCCTTCCGTCCGCCGCCTCCCAATCATGAATCATAGGCGTCATTCCTTGCAACTAAGGGCCATCTCGCTTGAGTACTTTTTTTTTGCCACTTTCAACGGAATGCTTTCTAACAAACTTGAGGCGAGAGAAAAAAGAAACAGATGCCCACAAGGAGATGAACTTATCTCTTATTGAAGATGGCTTTGTACAACGCAGCCCCGAGGCGAAGCGGTGAAGGAAGAAGACCTCGCCGCTCGGCTCAAGGGAAGGCCAAAAAAGCTCTTGGACTGCTACCTCACGGTAGAACTTCCTCACCGCCGACGCTCCAAGTGTTCGCCAATTCGCGACCGTCCTCGAATCGAGCCCGACCGAGCTCAAGCGGGAGACTAAGACCACCTTGAAGGGCCCTCCCATTGTGGGAGATAGTTTATTGCGCCCGCTGCGCTTGATTTTGCGCAGAATCGAGGTCGCCTTGCCAGTGTTCTCACACACACCGCCTTGCTTGATAACGGCGCAATTTCGCCGGTACTTGGCGGCCGGATCGCCGCCCTGTCTCGGATCTCCTCCAGGAGATTTACTTCATCCTGACGCCGGTCAGGGTCTTGGTCTTCGCTGAACGCCGCCACTCTTGGGGAGCCGAAGGCGAGCTCTGATGGGAGTACCGCCTCAGAGCCATACACCAGGAAGAATGGGGTCTCGCCGGTGGCTCTGTTGGGAGTTGTCCGCAGCGCCCATAATACGGTGGGAACTTCTTCCGCCCAGCGCTTGCCGCGCTTCTCCAGGCGGTCGAACGCCCTTGTCTTGAGCCCTTTGAGTACTTCCGCGTTCGCCCGCTCCACTTGCCCATTGCTCTTCGGATGCGCAATGGAGGCAAAGCACAGCTTGGTACCCAACTCTTCGCACCGCCTTGGAAATCGCGCTTTTAACCGAGCGCCGTTGTCGATGATGATTACATTGGCGACACCAAACCGGACGAAGATGCTCCTCATAAACTTGATAGTCAGCTGCGATGTGATCGCCGGACCGCGAGGCTTCAACCCACTTAGTGAACTTGTCGATGGCGGCGAGCAGATGAGTATATCCTCCGTCCGCCCAATGAACAGCCTGAATGTCCAAATTTCTGCACCGCGAACGGCCAGAGAGCGGAATGGTTTGCGGCGCTGACCGGTCGGTGGATCTGCTTAGCATGAAATTGGCACGCTTCGATCTCCTCACTACCGAAGGCATCCCGGAGGCGATAGGCCAATAGAAACCGTGGCGAAAGCTTTCCCAACCAACGCCCGGCTCTCAATGGCTCCCGACATGCCTCCATGGATCTCGGAGAGAATTTCACTCCCGCTTCCCGAGTGACGCGCTTCAAGAGAACTCCATTTGCGCCACAGCGATCTGAGTCCCCACCTACTGTATGGCGCTTGGCCTTGCGCGCTATCTTCTCGGCCGACGCGTCATCGCTGGGATCACTCCATCCCGCAGTAGGCTAGGATCGGGTCCATCCATCGACCTTCCCGGACGAGTGTGACGACGTTACAGACATTGTCGCCGACGTACTCCGCTGGCTTCGGCGTTTCGCCTCAACCGCCTCGGCAGAGCTTCTTCCCTCCTCCCTCTAACCGGGGCTGCAGCAGATCGGTGACGCCCTCGAGAGGTGGGGCTGCGTCGAAAGCGTCGTCCCGCCAGAATTGGGGTGCGACGGACGGCAGCGTAATTCTTTCTTCAAAGACCCGGAACAGGTGCCCTCGACGAGGCAATCTGGGACAGTTCATCCACCATGTAGTTGTCGCGGCGAGGGATGTGCACGAAGCCCAAACCCTCAAAGTGCCGCTCCAACCGGCGCACCTCCGCCAGTAGGCCGCCATGACGGGATCCGGCGGAGAGAAATCTTCCTCGCTGGTTGATGACCGTGAGAGAGTCGCTTTTACTTGTAGCCGCCGGATGCCAAGGGTCGGCCACCACGAGCCCGGAATATCCTTCATACTCGCGACGTTGTTGGTGGCGCGAAGTCCAAACCACCAGTGCGGATGACATCGCCGGTGGAAGACACCAGACGACGCCAAATTGACACGACCCCTCCGTAGGAATGAGCCGTCAAGAAGAGAGTCCACGGCGAGGAGGTCAGGTATCTTCGACTTCGGTTCCGCCGAGTCCACTCGTGATGAACTCCGCCAGAGCTTGCCCTTTGATGGCCATTCGGGAGCGAATTTGAGATCGATTCCGCCCGCTCCATGGCCCATTTAGCGTCGACCTGTCGCCTCGCGGTTGAAGAGGATCTCCGCAAGGGATACTTGGTCAACACTGTGACTTCGCCCGGAAGTAGTGGCGTAGCTTCGGGATCTGTCGTCAAGACAACAGAGCATCTTCGTGTCTTTGTGAATACCTTGTTTGGCGTCGTGGAGGACCTTGTCGACGTAGTAAATGGGCGCTGAACGCCTCTCTTTCCGCCACCAAAGACACGGGCCGACCGCTGGGGTTTGCCGGCGAGAGGATCAGCGGCTCGCCTGGTGTGCAGGGGCGACCAAAGACGGGCGGGAGGTAAGATACTTCTTCGAGACGTCGAACGCCTCCTGCGCCTCCGCCGTCCACTCGAATCTGTTGGTCTTCTTTAGGAGCTTGAGCGGTGGGAGACTTTTATCCCCAGGCGATCTATAAAGCGCCCGGGAGGTCAAGCGACCCACCAAGCAATCGCATCTGCCAAGTCGCGTCGGGGCTTCATGTTCTCGATCACGCGATCTTGTCGAGGTTCGCCTCAATCCTCTACGGGAGACGAGGAATCCCAGCGGCTTGCCCGACGGAACGGCGAACACGCATTTCTCTGGATTAAGCTTGATGCGTGATTTCCTCGGGTTGGTGAAGGTTTCTTCCGTGTCGCCGATCAACTCCTCCGCTTTCTTGGACTTCACCACCGATCATTGACATACACCTCCGTGTTCCGCCCTATTTGGGAGCGGTGAGCGATATGCATGGCCCGGCCGATAGGTTGGGCCTGCATTCTTCGATCGAAACGCCATCCTTGTATAGCAATGAGACGCCCATGGGCGAACGGCGGTCTTGTCTTCATCTTCTTCGCCATGCTAATCTGGTGGTACCCAGTACGCATCCGTAGCTTCAACCGCCGCACCCGCAGCTTGAGTCGACGATGAGATCGACACGGGCAGCGGGTATGGATCCCGCACGCGCCTTGTTGAGGTCGGTGAAGTCCACGCACATCCTCCAACGCCTGCTTTGATTTCTTAGACGAGGACGGGTTCGCGAGCCACAGGATGGGCGACATCGCGGACGACTTCGCCTTAAGAGCTTGTCCACCTCTGGCGGATAACTTCCTGGCGCTCCACCGATTGCTTCCGGACCTTCTGCATGACCGGTCGCGCGCCGGGGAACGTCGCCAATTTGTGCTCAATCACCTCCCTGGGGACCCCAGCCATGTCGGACGGTTGCCACGCAAACACGTCTCACGTTAGATCGGAGGAAGGAGACGAGCGCGCCTTCTATTTGGCGCCGAGAGGCGCCACCCGAACGGTCTTCGCGGGTCGACTTCGCTCGGGAGACCGCTTAACCTCCGCGGACGAACCGGGGAGGCACGGTCTTCGCGGAGGAGCTCCAGTCGAAGCCTCGGCCTTCAGGCACCGACGCTTCGCCAACGCGAGGGCGTCCTTGTCGCAGCGGAGTGCCTTCGGCGGTCCACTTTCAAAAGCGATGGGGCGGTGGCCGGGATCTTCACCACCATGTACGCATAGTGGCACACCGCCATGAACTCGGTCGCGCCGCCGACCTAGTATGGCGTTGTAGGAGGTCAAGTCCGCCACCGAACTCGAGCATCTCGGTGCGGAAGTTGTCGAGCCTCCGAAGGTTACCGGAGATCGACGCCCGGTGAGACGGACTCGGCCCGGCGCGATGTCAAGAATGGGGCGTTAGGCGAAGCTCCCGCTGCTGATCTGGGCGCCCTGCGCGCCGGGCCAGACGGGAGGTTGAGGAACTCCTCCGCCTACCAAAGACCCACCCTAGCTTTACATTCCGGACCGTGGGTGCAACCACGATCGGGAGATGCCAGGGCGGCGATCTTGGTTGGGTGATCGGCTTTGATGAACGCGATCGGTTTGCTCCGACCACGCCACCGCCTCACCGACCAAAAGCCGGCACGGCGGCGACACCTCCTCATCGCACGCTTAAAGCTAGCGTCGGACGGATAGGTGGCGAACCGCCGTGGATGACGGCAACCTCGCTCCCGCTGCCGAAAACCAAGCGGTTGCCGTCTCCTTGCCCTTGCCATCGCCGGACGCTTTCTTTGCTCGTGGACTCGCTTGTCCACCATCTTGTCGACGACATGGCAATCCGCTAAGTCGTGGGAGTTGTTGCGGTGAATGGGACGATAGAGGGCCTTCCGTCCCACTCACGGGCGATGATCTCGCCGCGTCGCGCCCGAGGGGCTGTCGCGCGGCCACGGCGATCGCCGTAACCGCCGCCTCGGCCGCCCTACGGGACCGTACCACCGGCGCCGCGACCTCCTCCTCTTTTACGCCTTGCCGCGCCCATTGCGCGGTGGCCGTCGTCGTCGTCGTCGTCGTCGTCGCGCTTTCGGCAGCCATGACCTGCCGGTCTCGGCCGCCTTGCGCTTCTTCTTGTCCTTGCCGCGGGTTCCTCGAGGTTCCGGCCTCGTCGGCCGCCGGTAGCCCGCCACAAGCAGCCGGGCGGATCTGACCTCTCTTTGAAGGCGCCTTATCGCCAAGGTGAAGAGCTCCTCCGTCGTCTTGATCTTGCGGGTGGCCATCTTCTCTTTGACCTTGGGGTCTCGGCGCCTCTCACGAATGCCGTGACCACGACATCGATGGAGATGTCGGGGATGGTGTTGCGGACTGGTGAGCGCCCGAATATAGTCGCGCAATGACTCTCCTTCTTCTGCTCCATGTTGTGGAGGTCGTCTTCTACCGGGCTGCTCGAAGGTGCCACGAAGTTGGTGACGAAGAGCTCGAGAGCTCCTTCCATGACCCCACAGACTCGGGGCGGGTTCATGAGCCTGGCGCGGCTCACGGTGAGGACCGCGGGAAAGTAGTTCGCCGAACCTTCCCGACCCTCCAGCTGGCTGCATCACCGTCGTATAGATCTGCAAAAACTCATCGGGGTTGGTGGAGCCATCGTATTTTTCGATGGGGGCGGTCGAAACTGTTCCGCCATCGGACGCGGCGCAACTCCTTAGAAAAGGCGCGGCACCGACGCCGGAGCCTCCTGCCTCGAACGCGTCCTCGCCTCGCCGCCCGTCGCTTAGGCGGCCAAGAAGCGCCACCTCATCGGCGGGGCAGCCTGCGGGAACCCTCTTCTTTGGTCCTCAAGACGGCTGCGACAGCATGTCGCGGCCTTCGGTCGCGCCCCTGCGGAGCTTGTCACGCAGTCTTCTCCATGCAGACAAGTGGCGGTCCTCCGTGATAGGACCGGAGATCGCGACCACTGCGACGCCCGCCGAGCCCCGTGAGGGTCGCCGCTCTTGTCGTCTTGGCCCGCCCTCCTCACCGGGAGATCTGCGAGAGAGTGCGAGGGCAACAAAGAACGGAGGACGCGAAACGCCGGTTCCCCGCCCGAAACTTTGCACCACCGCACGGCGGCGGCGTCGACGTAGCGGGCTAAGGCGCCAACCACGGCGCGCCGGGAGTCCGGAGTCACCGGGCGGTGGGTTTTCCAAAAAGGCCACGGCTGCGTGGAGGTTCTCAGTGCCGAGTGCACTCTCCAAGGCAGCGCCGCCTAGCTTGGCCGAGGCGGCCGCTTCGCCAGGCTCCAACCTAGGCGGGCGGCCACCGCCGGTGATCCACCGCCATCGCCGCGCCGACTCGTGGCCACGGCTCTAGCGGTCGCTTCTGCTCCATCGCAGATCGCTACTCCGCCATCGCCTCTGAAGAAGGGTCAAGAGCTTGAACCGATGCTAGCGCTCCCCTACTGGCGCGCCCATCGACGGCGTGTTCTCCGCTCAACCATCGGATCACACCTCGGTCGATTTTTAGTCGCTAGCCAACTCGATCAAGCTCGATTCGATTTGGCGTCGGGCACAACAAGGAGCGACTCGCAGATTTACCCCAGTTCGGACCCTCGCGGGTAATAGTCCTACTCTGCCGAGCCTTAGCTCTTTTCGATTGTGGTTGAATGGGAATGTGTTTACCGAGTGTTTGAATGCACGAATGCTCCTCTTTTCTCTCTCCTCTCTCTCTCTCCTTTTATACAATCTTTGGGGTCAAGGAGAGAGCCGAGGGGTAGGCGATCTGATGCTCTCGGTATAATCGACAAGACACGACGAAGAGACAAAACGTCGCACCGCCCCACGCCATGCGGCCGCTTGCTCACTCGCGTTCCAGCCAGTGGCCTCGACCCGCAGTCACACCGGTGAGTCTGCGGGTGGGGCCTACCGCTCCTCCTGACACGGGCGGCCTCCTCAAGCAAACCTTCTCTCTGTCGGTCAATTCTTCTGCGCCACAGCGACAGCCTTCAGACTGCAAGGGTCATCAGAGCGGTAATCATTTCTTCCATTGCCTATCCGCGTGATGTCTCATTAAATGCGCTTCGTCCTTCGATGGGGGAGCCTTCGTCTGAAGACTCATTCGCAATGCTCCGCTGCCGGCCCCGCCTCGACGCTGGGGGCCTTGCTGGTCTCGAGAGGCTCGCCCACGCATCCGCTTGGCGCGTGGGGCCTCGCCTCACCGTCGGAGGGCTCGCCCACGCACTCCGCTGGCGCGCTGGGGCCCTCTTGGCCTCCTGAGGGGCTCGCCCACGCCACTGGGCCTTGCTCACCCGCCGACGCGTGAGACCTCCCGGTCTTCGAGGGCTCGCCACGCCATTGGGCCTTGCTCGCCTGGCCGACGCGCTGGGCCCTCCCGGCCTTCTCGAGGGCTCGCCACGCCACTGGGGCCTTGCTAGCCCGGCTGACGCGGGGCCCTCCCTGCCTTCGAGGGGGCTCGCCACGCACTGGGCCTTGCTAGCCCGCTGACGCGTGGGGCCCTCCCTGCCTTCTCGAGGGGCTTGCCCACGCCATTGGGCCTTGCTCGCCCGCCTGACGCGTGGGGCCCTCTCGGCCTTCCTAGGGCTCTTTGTACCCCGGTATTTATTACACCGACAAGACCTAAGCATGTCTAAGCAGTTTTTATTTCAGACTAGAAAATCTAAATATTTTATATTCTATGTGGACAGTCAATCAATCATGATATCAAGGAATCATGTAAGTTGAAAGCATATTCATCAAGGACAGGGCATGATATTATCATGATTAACGAATAGGCATTATCAAATCATAGCAAGCATGCACTTTATATACATTTAAAACAAGATATTTTTAGCAAAACTAGGAATAAATATGAGCTATAGTGTTAACTCGCCTTGAGGATCAGATGACTGAATGGGACTATCCTCAAGATATTCCCCCTCTGATACTGGATCCTCTGCTAAGAACAGTAACCACGAATTATGGAATACTCTAAATAGATTATGAATGCAGATGTAGGGCTAGATGTTGGTCGCGAACGGAAATACTAAGCTAAGGGTCTGGGTCGATAGGATCAAAATTACCCAAAATACCCCTAAGTTGGTATTTATACATTTCTATTCGAGAAAGAGTGAAACTATCTACATTTAAGTCTTCTTTAATATATTGAGAGCCTCTTCTACGGACCAAATTCTAATTTCACAATTTTCCCAGGGTGTGGAGTTCTTTTATTATTTTCTAGGATTTTCTAGGAATTTTCCTAGGTTATCTGTTATTTTTTAATAATTAGAAATGCATTTCTAGGATTTCTTATACGATTAATCTTCTGTAAATTCTCTTGGAACAAGATCTTGGGCGAAACCAAGATTACTATCTTGGCTGTAGCGTCTTGAGCAGATTAGCCCAAAGATCAAGAAGATCACACCTACCGGGCCGGCCCATTTGGCCTTCGGCCCAAC
The DNA here is from genome assembly GCA_036346415.1 of Raddia guianensis. Taxonomy (NCBI): domain Eukaryota; kingdom Viridiplantae; phylum Streptophyta; class Magnoliopsida; order Poales; family Poaceae; genus Raddia; species Raddia guianensis. Next base: position 18,606,089 of record CM070539.1, on the reverse strand, counting down.
CATGACGTTAATATGGCCAGAGGCGCCGACGGCGTCGAGGCGTGTTCCGGCGGGCGTCTCCACTTAACCCGACACGCGGACCATGGACCCACCGCCAATGACTTCGGACAAGGAACACAATGAAATAGAGAGAGAGGCTGACGTGTGGGGTCCACTGGTCAGTGGCTTGGCTTGAGGGGATCAGTAGATCGATGAGGTCATTGATGACGTCATCGTCGTCTTCCTCGCGACGGCGCGCGAACCGCACGGCTAAACCTCGGCTCGCCGGCGCTACAAGGCCTCTCACCACGCGTGCATGCTATCTACGGTTTCAGCTCGATGACGCGGTCCTATTGGTACCTATGGCACGGTCAGTGGTGCTCAAACACGGCGGCGACATTGCCGGCGGCGGCGGAGCGGCTCGGTCAAGAAAGGCGACGGCCAAAGCATATGGTTTCGACTAAATTGACGAACGCATTAGCACCGGGAGGGCATGAACATGCTTACCGTGGCCTTAGCGAGGACGGAGCGGCTCGGAGCGGCTTTACTCTGCGACCCGAACCGATTCCGAGTAGAACAGCGGCGGCGGCGCTCGGCCACGCAATGGCCAAATTGGTTGAGGGGAAATGACCGTGAGAGGATGAGGATGCTATAGCCAAAAGGAATCGGGAAATAACGTACCGTAGTCGAAGAATTCGTCAGCGACCGAAATGACGAGCGCAACTACGACGAGCGATTCCGGCAGACACAGCGACTCCGGCAACCTGTGCATTGAGCAGCGAGCTCAAAACGACCTTGCGAACACGATGAGGAGATTTGGAGGTCTTGGTTGTAGCTCAAACGAAGGAAACCGAGGGGTGGGGGCTTGGCTAGGGTTTTTATAGGAGCTCGGGGACGGTGGAGGCGGGACCCATCGACACTAGCTCACAGAGGCTTAAGCGGTGGCGTCTACGTGTAGGCAGCGACTTGCTCTAGCATGGCTCGGCGATAGGGCCCCCTCGGTGAGGTGGAGCACCGGGGTAAAGCGGCGCTAGCTCGGCAGGGGATAGGGGCGAGCAACAGGGAGCAGAGAGAGAGACAGTGAGCTGAGAGAGATGGGTTGGGCTGGGATTCGGCCCAAGTTTGGCCCAAGAGAAGCCCACCCGAAAGGTTTGATGTTTTTCACCAAATTTTGATTTGAGTTTTTGAATTCCAGTGATTTCTGATACTTTGATATTTGAATTTGAATCCTAGCTTGAATGAATTTTCAAATTGGCACATTTTGGGGTGTTACAGACTCTACCCCCCTAAAAATAAATCTTGACCCGAGATTCAGAGGCGTACCAGGAAATAGACGCGGATAATTCCGTCGAAGATAATCTTCTGATTCCCAAGTTGAATGATTACCCTTTTGATTACTCCATTGAACTCTGCACATTTTAATATTTTTCCGCCGGGTTTGCTTACCCATAGTATCCATAATTTTCACCGGATATACAGGATATGTGAGATTTTCAGATATTGGGTTTTCAGAAAATTCCACTGCTTCTTCCGGTAGACGCAAACACTTTCTTAACTGGGATACGTGAAAGACATTATGAACACCACCCAAATCTGGAGGTAAATCAAGCTGATATGCTACCAATCCTTTTCTCTCCAGAATTTTGTATGGTCCAATAAACCGAGGTGCTAGTTTTCCTTTCTGCTGAAATCTTTGACCTCCTCTTAAAGGGGACACTTTCAAATACACATAATCTTCAGGTTGAAATTCTATAGCTCTTCGACGTTTATCAACATAGCTCTTTTGTCGAGATTGTGCTGTCAACAATTTTTCCCGAATAATCTTGACCTTTTCTTCTGCTTCCTTTAGAGAATTAATGCCGAATACTTGTCCATCTCCTACCTCGGACCAATATAAAGGTGTTCGGCATTTTCGTCCATAGAGCGCTTCAAATGGTGCCATCTGAAGACTAGTCTGATAACTATTAGGAAAACGTACTAATTTGGTCCCTCAACTATAGCCGCTGGACCACTTTGGTCCCTGAAGCTCAAAACCGGACTTGGGAGGTCCCTCAACTAACAAAACCGGACTTAAACAGTCCTTTGACCCGGTCAGTAGGTGGTTTTAGGGACTATTTAAGTCCGGTTTTGTTAGTTGAGGGACCTCCCAAGTCCGGTTTTGTTAGTTGAGGGACCTCCCAAGTCCTGTTTTGAAGCTCAATACCGGGTCAAAGGACTATTTAAGTCCGGTTTTGTAGTTGAGGGACCTCCCAAGTTCGGTATTGAACTTCAGGGACCAAAGTGGTCCAGCGGCTATAGTTGAGGGACCAAATTGGTACTTTATCCTAAATATTATTATAAGAGAACTCTGCATATGGCAACCATTTCTCCTATTCAATGGAGAATTCCAATGCGCAGGCTCTTAGCATATCTTCGACGATTTGGATAACTCGTTCAGACTGCCCATCAGTCTAAGGGTGAAAAGCAGTGCTAAAACTCAGATGTGTTCCAAGGGCACTATGCATCTTATCCCAAAATTGAGAAGTAAATTGAGTCCCTCGATCAGATATAATCCTTTTGGGCACTCCATGCAGACACATAATCCTTGCTCGATAAAGATCTGCTAATTTTTCACTGTTGTAGGAACTTTTAACTGGCAGGAAATGTGCTACTTTAGTTAATCTATCCACAATGACCCAAATAGAATCAAATCCAGATTTGGTTCGAGGAAGTCCCAATATAAAATCCATAGTTATCTCATCCCATTTCCATTCGGGAATTTTAATCGGTTGAAGAAGTCCAGCTGGTCGTTGATGCTCAGCTTTAACCATTTGACAATTATGACACTTCGCTGTATATTCCGCTACATCTCTTTTCATCCTAGGCCACCAAAATTGGCTCTTCAAGTCATGATACATCTTTGAACTCCCAGGGTGAATAGAATAGGGTGTATCATGGGCTTCCGATAGGATGGTTCGTTTTAAGTTCTCGTCATGCGGCACGAAAATCCGATCGTGCATCCATAATATTCCATTATCATCCTGCCGGAATCTACCCCCCTTAGTTCTATCCATCAGAATTTTAATCCTCTCAGTGCTTGGATGGCCTAATTGTTTCTCCTTGATTTGGTTCATCAAAGTTGGCTGCAATTCCAAATTAGTTATAAATCCTTCTTCCACCACGTTTAAATTTAACCTTTCCATATCCTTAAGAAGAGACTCAGGCATTTCCGATAATTGCAGATGATGACATTGAGCCTTTCTGCTTAATGCATCGGCAACTACATTTGCTTTACCCGGGTGGTACTGAATATTAAGATCATAATCCTTAATCAACTCCATCCATCTTCTTTGACGCATATTTAAATTTGATTGAGTGAACACATATTTCAAACTCTTATGATCCAAATATACGTCACATTTCTGTCCCATCAGGTAGTGTCTCCAAATTTTCAAGGCATGAACCACCGCCGCTAACTCTAAATAATGTGTTGGATAATTTTCTTCATGCTTCCTTAACTGCCGAGATGCATAAGCTATGACTCTACGGTCTTGCATTCAGACACATCCCAAACCTTGTTTAGATGCGTCGCAATACACTTCAAACTTCTTATTGGTGTCAGGGGTAGCCAAAACAGGGGTCCTAGTTAACCTATTCTTCAATTTCTGAAAACTCTTCTTGCAAGCTTCTGTCCAGATAAATGGGACATCCTTTCTAAGTAGTTGAGTCATGGGTCTTGATATCTTCGAGAAATTCTGGATAAATCTTCGATAATATCCTGCTAATCCTAAGAAACTTCTGACTCCTGGATAAATATATTCGACTTTCAAAATGAAACTTTAACCAGTTAATATTATAATTTATTATGAAATATACTAAAATTCTGGTATTATAAAGCTTTCTGAGATGCCTAATTAGTTTTTAAAAAATCATAGATAAAGTTTCATTATTTTGACTTGCACATATATCAAATGTGAAGTTTTTGTGATATGAAATGAGCAATTTATTTTATTTTAAGATAATACAATTTGTTGTCCCATGTATTTGAGCACAATACTTTATAGAAAAAACAATTAACATTTGTTTTCTTATGATTACAAACACTGCAAAAATACATTTTAATCACTGTCCTATTTCTGGTGCAACATGCGGGGACCTGTTGCAAAATTATCCCAAACCACCACTCGCACGGTCGCAGCGATTTCTCTTGTCTCGCTGTGCCGGTGCACGTTGCCTCTCTCCTCTCCTCTCCTTGTCGCCTTCCCATCGATCGGGGCGGACAGAGCGCGCAGCGCAGCTAGGGTTTATCCGCCCCCGCAGGCTCGCGGCAGCCGCTAGGGTTCTACCCGCTCCCGGCCGATGGACGCGGCGGCGCTGGACGACGTCATCCGGCGGCTGCTCGAGGCGCGCGGCGGCCGCACGGTGCGCCCCGCGCAGCTCTCCGACGCGGAGATCCGGCGGCTCTGCGCCGCCGCCAAGGACGTCTTCCTCTCCCAGCCCAACCTGCTCGAGCTCGAGGCGCCCATCAAAATCTGCGGTATGGGCCTGTCTCCCCCCAGGAACACCCTAGTCGCCGTGCGCCTCTCGCCTCTTACATCCGTTCTCGCGAGCGGAATGATGTTGCGAAGCGTGCCCGCGCTTCCTCTCTTTAATCTGTTGATGCGTTATGATGCGCGACCGCCTGAATGAGTGACGAGCGACGCGTTTCGGCATCTCTGCTTTCTGCTGCCTTTGGGTGTTTCCGTGCTCGTATTGTTGGGAGCTGGTAGAATCGGTGTTTTAATTTGGAGTCGCCGTGCCCATAACTTGCAAGAGTTCACGCCATATTCAGAATGTCAATTCCTTTTTGAGAGATGCCATAGCGGAAATTCTGCGTTTCATTTGAACACGTCGATTGATTGCACAAATGCTCTCTTTTGGGAGATGGATAATATGGTTTCATCCCTTCTTTTTTGCGCTGACTCCGATGATTAATTTATCGTTTTTAACTTTTGACAATATAATGCATAATTTCTGGAGTTTGATTTTGAATGTCAAATTTTGGACTTGCTTCATAGTCTCAGTAAAGAATATGTGTATAAAACTCATCAAAATTCTAAAGGACTATAGGTACATGTTATTTTTACCATTAGCGTTGAGGGCTGACTGGGCACCATTCTGCTTAAAAGCATTGTATTTGTACATACTACATATTGTATCAGAGGCAAGTAGGCCGCAAATTTTCTCCAATAGAGAATTAACCTATAGAATACATAGCATAGTATTTGCAGTGTGTCATGCCAGAGCCCAGAGCGCCATGCCTATATCAGATGCTGATAACTTCAGTGTTAGCAAGTATTCACATATGCTAAACCCCAGGAAATTACTGTTTCTGATTTTGTTGGTTTGTCAATGGATGAATTAGAAATCCTATTGACTCATGTTCACTCTTAGTTAGGCTGACAGAAAGCATAAAATACACTACAGAAATGTATCAAAATGCTAAGGTTTCATCCCCCAATCACATGGTGCTGTAATATTTGTCATGTGTCAACCACATGTAACAATTCTGTGTTGTGAAACTGCTGCTGGCGGTGCCTGGGTGGGTGGAGTTCTGGAGTCCGCAGATTACAAATAGGATCAGGCAATATGTTTGCACCGAACTGCAAAAACCAGATTGGTTTGTCTGTCTGGGTAATTTTAGCGGAGGTTTGCATTTCAAGCAATACTCCATGTTGAGTGGACAACTGGAGATACTTTCATGTAATATTTAGATTTAGCTTCATCTAACATATGGTGATATTGGGGTAGTCATATAAAGGTTAAATAGTTTTATAGTAAAGACAACACCACACAACGATTAATTCCCAGATATTATTAATCTTATTTTACCAGATATTATTGAGTGTGCCATGTCAGCATGCTAAGTCCACTATTAGATCTTATTTTACCAGATATTATTAACTTCGTTACCCTCTTTTTTTGTTAATTGATTCATAACTTCACCTCATGATTAAAAAACTAAACAATGATCCTAAATACGGTGTTAAAACTTGTCATTGTAAACAATTTTTGTCATACATAGTATAATGGTTTTTTAGTTTTGAAATCATGCTCGGCATTTAATTGCCTCTTTATTCACTGACAGGGGATATACACGGTCAATATTCTGATCTTCTTCGATTGTTTGAGTATGGTGGCTTCCCACCGGAAGCAAACTACCTGTTTCTGGGGGATTATGTGGATCGTGGCAAACAAAGTATTGAAACTATATGCCTTCTCCTTGCATATAAGATAAAGTATCCAGAAAATTTCTTTCTTCTTAGGGGAAACCATGAATGTGCCTCTATCAATCGAATCTATGGATTCTATGATGAATGCAAGAGGAGGTTTAATGTTCGTCTTTGGAAGGTTTTCACTGATTGTTTTAACTGCCTGCCGGTGGCTGCACTTATTGATGATAAGATCTTGTGCATGCACGGGGGTTTGTCTCCTGAGTTGAAGAATATGGACCAGATACGAAGCATTGCCCGTCCTGTGGATGTTCCGGACCATGGTCTTCTCTGTGATCTGCTATGGTCAGACCCTGACAAAGAAGTTGAAGGTTGGGGTGAGAATGACAGGGGCGTGTCTTACACTTTCGGAGCTGATAAGGTTGCTGAGTTTCTACAGAAACATGATTTGGATCTGATCTGCAGGGCTCACCAGGTATCCATACTTATTGTTGTTGCAAAAAAAAAAACTTTCTGAAGCGTTCTTATTTAGGGTGAATTTGTCATTACTCATTAGGTAGATATATTATTTTAATTTACCATGCCAGCAGTCCAGCACTTTTGTGAAGCGTTCCATGTTTGAACCATTCATTGCATGTAGGCCATGTAAACACTGTGTAGTATACTAGGTTAAGACTCATTGCAAGTCCAAATTCAATCAATTTTCATGCTGCCTGCTATGTTAGGTCTAATCCATGTAATCAATAACTGTGTGTCTAAACATGCCAATGTTTTCCTCTGTTCATCTATTATAAGCAAATTAAATTTTGATCTAAAGCTTTCTCAGTGGATCCCTGCTATTGTTCATTCTCAATATTGGAAAGTTGTCTTTATTTGCCGTTCACTGCTTTATATCGGACCCTTCTTAATTTTTACCCAGGTTGTGGAGGATGGCTACGAGTTCTTTGCTAAGCGCCAACTTGTTACCATATTCTCAGCACCTAACTATTGTGGCGAGTTCGACAATGCTGGTGCTATGATGAGCATTGATGACTCCCTAACTTGTTCATTCCAGATCCTTAAGCCTTCTGATAAGAGAGGAAAAGCAGGAACTGGAAACATTTCTAAACCTGGAACACCGCCTAGGAAGATAAAGATAAATATTATTTAGGCAGATTCACTTTGTTTTGAACTGAGAAATTGTCATGGAGTAACCCCAAACATGTTATGCTAAGGTTTTAGGTGCGCACAGCACGGTTGTTAAAATGTCAGCCTGCGTACCTTTGTCTTTTCACGGTCTGATGCAGATCTATCCTAACATTATGCCTGCTGAAAAGAAGACCATACTGCAGAACTGAATATCATACTTCAGAAGTATTTTGTGTGGGCTACTTATTTCTTCCTACTCCGCAGCAAGTCAAAATGTTTTATTCATGGGGAGACATCAGAAAGATGATCTCGTGGCAGAGATTGCTAGTCATTTCATAGATTTTGTTATGTTTTGTATGCTATTTTACTTGTAAAGCTTGCCCTTGAAAATGATTTGACTGACTAGTGTGCCTTGTTGATGCTGAAGGCATAGCATGACTGGCATATGTACCAACGTCTAGCAAAAACAGTTAAAAAGCCATTTTCCTTGCGGTAGGATGAGTATATTCAGTTATTGCTATTTTAAGCAGACAGTTTAGGCAAAACCAGAATTTTTTAATTATTTTTACAGCTCACTAGGTAGAGCATGCTGTTGGCTGTCTTTTTTTGATGAGGTCATGATATTTAATATCTTGACGATAGTGATGGGATTAGCATTTCATCCGTGTTCGTGAACGAAACACTTTGGTGAGCGATGTCAAAATAAAAAGCGCCTTGGATATTGTTTTGCAACTTGTCGGTGGCAAAGTTCTGGATTAAAATAAACATCGAAAGGCGATCTGTTTGGTTGCTTGGTATTCGTCAGAGCCACCCCGAGCATCAGTTAGCAAGGGATCCATGACTCCTGAGTCACCACTAAGGATTAGACTTGATCATTGTTGGGTTCGGGCTTGGTTTTTCAAACCCGACCAAAAATCAGTTGGTCTGAGCCCAATCTGATGTACCGAGTCACAAATTTAAGCCTGAACCCAACCCGAACGGCTGATTTTGCAAATTTTTTGGGCTCAAGCTCGGCCCGACCCGACGCCCGAGCTTCAAATCAAGGCCTAACCCGACCTGGTGCATTGGACAGACCGGTTTTTTTTGGGTTGGATCCATCGGGACAGGCTATCCATGAGCAGGTCTACTATGGATGTCCTCCCCTTTCGGCTGAAAACTTGGCATGGACAAGTCAACAGTGGCATCTCTTTCGATGTTGCTCCATCATTGGTGGTTGTCAAGCTTCCTCTGTTTTGAGTCGTTCATCGTTGCTCGAGGGTCGACGTCTTTGAAGGGGCCGGTGGTGGATGGCGACTGTAGCTTGTGTAGCCGGCATTGGCTGAGAGTTGGTGGTTGTGCGCCTGTTGGGATGTTGTGGTATAGCTAGCGGTGTCCAAAAGTTGTAGGCTGCGCACCCGTCGTATAGACATGGGGTTGGTGTTAAGTTGTCTAGATAGCACTTCTGCTGGTGTTGTGCCTTGGTGGCTTGTACCAAGGTGTTTATTCTTTTTCCTATATTTCTCCTGTGAATGAATTGACAACAAAGCTTGGCATTTTGAAAAAAAACTGTCAGGGAATAGCTTTGGCAAAAAGAAAACATCAAGCTCAAGCTGGGGTAGAAGTTATAGATGAGGTCTCTTCCCCTGTAAGGGCTCATTTGGGAATTGGAGGGAAAATTCCCAGTGAGAAAATTCCCTAGGGGGATTTTGCATGGCTCGATTCAAACCCAGGGAAAAAACGGCCCACGCGGATTCATCCCGGGGGAAATGGCAACCAAACAGGTATCTGGGTGAAAAAAGTTGCGTCACTAACATCCTCGCTTGATTAAAAGAAATTGCATTAATCAGGTCATTATTGATTAGATCAAGTATATACAGTACATATTGGTCTATTAAAACTTAAATGCGCGAAATAGCTGATGTCTTCAAAGTCGATAGGAGTCCTCGCTGCTATTACAGACTGGGCAACCATAATCTCTGGAATACTATCAACTCTATTAGCATCAACACGTCAACAGCAAAAACAGACCAGCCAGAGTGACTCTGTTCATGTCCCAAGCTCTTCATAAAATAAAAACTAAGGCAAAGATTCAAAAAGATTCAAAGATTCAATGTCGAATCACTAGGACATAAATTATTATTTCAGCTCCAAAACACCAGTCCGAACAAAGAACATAGATCCTGAGAATAACCCAAACAGGATTGTATTTCTCGTTACAAGGCTTTGGAAAAAATTCCATGGAGCTGTCAAGAGTGATGTTTCTTCCACATATCCACCGGCTCTCTCATTTTGTAATTGTTGCTTGGAACTCCATTGAGCCCATACCAGAATGCCGCCAGCAATACTCTACCTGCAATATATCATCAAAATGTAAGCCAAGCAAATAATCTACAAATAATGGTACTTCTCACTGAAAATATCTGTTTCTACACTTGACAGTAATATCAGCAAATCGCCAAATAGTTCATTATATATGCTTCAAACTTCCAGGTAAATAATCCATAAATTCTTGAGAAAGATTCCTATTCAAGCACATGGTACAGCTAGCAAACCATTTAATGATTAAATTCAAACATAAGTCATGTTCATAAACTATTTCATTGGCTGAACATTCATTTGAACACATCAACTCAAATAAATGAAATTAAATAAATAAATACAGTGTAGCATAAGTCATGTTCACAAACTATTTCATTAGCAAGTCATGTTCACAAACCATCCGCTTTGTCAGAACTGACCTGCAGGCAGTTTTGGTCCCAGTTAAAAAAACTGAAATAGTAAGAAAGCCTACAAGCATTGTTTTTGTGAAAGACTGAAACAGATAGGTCATTGAAAGTATTTAGTTACTGGTTCAGGCATCTGTTTAAGCAGAAGCCAAATATCCCTTTGCCAATTAATAGCACGATATGGGTACATAAACAATTTGGCGTAGTAAATTGAGGAAAGCTTACGAAAACATACTTGGATACATATTATTTCTGAAGCATCTTCCCATAACAATTTGGCGTAGTAAATTGAGAACACGCTGTTGTAGAACACAACGGTAGTTATCTTATTTAGGCAGAATATATCGAAGTGCAAGACCATAGAATTTGCTAATTTTGGCGATATATGAAACAACAAAACAGAACTAATCCAAACAGGACATCACCAAATGCATCAGCTGCTACCAGAAATGATCATCTAAACAATAGCCTGACAGAGCTTAGACTTATTGCCAACAAATAAACCAAATATTGAACTAGTTCCATTCAGGAATTTCCCTGAAACGTAAGAGACAGCCCCAGGTCTCAATGGATCATCAAAGCAAAATCCTTAAAATATCTTAACTAGGCCCATACCAAAAGGTCTAAAATTCAACATCACTCAAATTCTGCGGTTTCCTTCTGCCCAACTGTGCATGCCCAAAGGATTTCTCGCGGAACTAAGAACACTACACTGAACTGAAAAATCCAAGATTCATGAACAGCAGCTGAGAAAGAACAAATTCAGTGGTTTCCTTCAACGCTGGTCGTAGCTACGTCCAAGAAACCAGCCTTCTAGCCGTCACGACTTCAGATCCAACCACCTGCCAGCCGCCAAGACTTCAGATCCAACAATCTAACTGGAAGAGGGGATGGAAGATGGCCATTGGTCAGAGCCATACCTAGGAGATGGGAAGGTCACTGCAGTGGGGTCGACGCCTCGACGGTGACCAGATCTGGATCGACTTGGGAGGCGGGGCTAGGTGGAGGTAACCCTAGCTCTCTCCCAAGACTCTTCTCAAGCGCAGCTGCATCGGAGCCGTCAGGGCGAGGGCGAGCTGGAGGAAGGTCGCGACGGAGAGGAACTCGTCACCGGAGGCGGTAATAGGGACCGGAAGCGATGGGGACGGGAGGTGGTGTGGAGGCCAAGGCGACGGAGGTGGTGCTGGAGGCGGAGGCGACGGAGGTGGCGCTGATCTGTTGGACGCGGAGGCGACGGGAAACCACGAGGCGAGAAAATTTTTACTGTTTACCCATAAAAAATCACGCAAACTAAAAATCCAAGTCTACTCTCGATTGCAAAATACCCTGCGCCTCTTTAAGGCGGCATCGGGGCATAAGCGGTGGCGCGCCAAGGCTCGGCGCAGCGCGCCTGGCGCCAGTGGCCAGGCTGCCGCCTAGCGCGCTTGGCGGCGCGCTGGTGCGCATGCGCGGCATGGCGCGTGCCATGCGGGCGGGCGGCAGCGTGCATGGCGGCGGCGAGGGCGGCATGGCGTGCATGGCGGGCATGTGCGACAGGCAGCAGGCATGGCAATGCATGCGGCGGCAGTGAGCATGGTGCGCAATGGCGCATGGCGGCATGGCGGGGCACAGGCGTGGCGTGGCGCGTGGCCAGCCGCGCGCTCAGCGCGTATGCCATGCCAGCCACAGCCGCATTCAGCTTCATAGCTTCACCGCACAGCACTGCCGCTGCTCGCCGCATGCATGCCATGCCGCCACGCCATGCATCATCGCCAGCCATCGCTCGCCCGCCATCGCCATGCCTGCGCCCATGCATACGCCATGCCGCTGCCACACCATCATACCGACGCGCCCGTGCCACCGGGCCCACCTAGGCGCTCGGCTGGCTACCGCTGGCTACCCAGGCAAGGGCGCTGAAGTTTTGGCGCTGCTCGCCGGAGCGCCATGCCCCCAATGCCGCCGACCGAGAGCGCGCTTAGGGGTATTTTGCAATTAGGCGTGACCTTGGGTATTTTTTCGTTTGCGTGATTTTTATGGGCAACAAGAAAATTTTCACGAGGCGAAGGTGGGCGGAGCGAAGAGAGGAAGGAAGAAACCACGACTCGCAGGAGGCGATTCCCGGGTTTGACGGGGAAGGATGAATAACCTGGGTTGATCGGCTTCCAATCTTTGCCATGAGTAGCCCGTGGAAAATTTCCACCTGGGCGGCGAACCCCGGGAAAGGGCCGGGATCCCGGCGGGGTTTGTGGTTCCCAAACGAGCCCTAAAGAAGATGTGGAGGGAGGATAATGGTCGGTTGGTCCAATGACAACAACTTCATAAGGCCCGAGACAAATATTCAAAGAAAAAGAAAACCCATGGGAAAAACTTAGGAGCAATAATTGGTGATGTCAAGATGTTTACATTTGGGAAAGATGAGAAAATTGTTCAGGATCAATAAAGACATTGTAAGGGCAAAGAAACTTGAAAAGATCTAATAGACCTAAAAGGATGAATAGACAACTTTAAATTCTTTGTTTAAACATGACAATTAGTCAAAGTTACAAGAAAAACATAACTAGAATAAGAGCAATCACAAAGTAACACCGAGAACAAGTAAGGAATTTAAACGCGAAAATTAAAATACAAAAGATAAAAGGAGCCCACAACGATTTTTCCAGCGGTTCAGTGCTAGGCTTCTCGTCCACAAATTCTTGGGCACAGCCGCACAGGAATTCCGCACAAACCAATTCGCCCTCTCGGCTGTCTCGCACCAAGTCACCAATTCTGGCAATTCACCACCCACAATAAGCAACAGCGCACCTGCTCAATTCGTCTTCACTTCCGTCTTTTAAATAAAAAAGCCCGTTTCGCTTTGCGCTCTCTCTCACTCCCTCTCTCCCTCCGCTCCTCGGCGCTCGGCGGCAGGAGTAGACAAGCGCGGCGCCATGGCGGGCGGCGGCGGCGCTCTGGCCGGGGTCGTCCCCACGCCGCCGGCGCAGCAGACCAAGGAGCAGCTGCAGAAGGCGGTGGCGGTGAACGCGGTCCGCATGATGGCCATCGGCGAGCGCCTCAAGGCGCATTTCCTCGGCGGCCCGAGTTGCCTCCCGTCCTCCGACTTCGCCCACCTCCTCTACGCCTTCGCCAGGTTCGCCCCCCCATTACCCGCCTCCGCCTCCTCGGTTCCCGCCATCGTCCCGCGCGTTCGTCCCCTATACTGGCGGTTAGGGTTTATGGCCGGCCACTGCGCTGGCTCGTGGGCGGCGCAGTGACGCTTTTTTTTTTTTTTTTTTTTGTGGTCGCAGAGGGATTGACTACGCGCTCTCGGGCGGCGACGTTCCTCAGATTGCCAGTGAAATACCCGACATTTTGAGAAAGGTAACTCTGTTTGTTCTCTTCCACCACTGGGCAATTTCCCCTTTATTTTTTACGCATTCCTCTAAATTCGCTGCATGTTTTTATTGGTCCAAGTAGTCATGCAACACATATGGTATTTGTCTGTTGCTATTAGACCAAAACTGCTATCCCTAGGAGTGATTGTGTGTTCGAATTATTAGGCAGTTATAAATTACGGTTGATTCAACACAGTATAAAATTGGATTTTTTTTCTCAGCTGTAGGAACTTCCAGATTTGACTATATAGGTGTTTTGCCTTTGATATAAAAGGCAAATATTTAACGGCATAATCTTATTAGTGGGAACTGCAAGTTGTGTAAAATTAGACTTTAATAAATGCAAGGTAGGCTGGTGGTGGTGGGAACTGAAGTACTATGACATTTCCTTTAAAGTGTAACGACAAATGCAATGCGCTTTAGTAATGCAAATACAATGCACTAACAAATAGGAAACCTTTTAGATTTATGATTTATACTTATCCATATTAAACTTTTTGGTTGCTACTGGATGAAGATATCCCCTATCTTCATAAGGACCATGATCTGAGCCACATTAAATGCTGATACAGTGGCAGTACTATTAATATGTGACGCCGTGTTGTTCATGCATGATACCAACACCATAATGATGACTTGTTGAATGATCAAATCTGACCTTGAACTATGTTTTTTGGCTTTTTGAGGAAAGAGCTTCATTTCTTTGTTTTGTTAATTCAGCTATGGGCAGTTTTTTATGTGTTTTTAATTTTGAAGTCTACCATTATTTGCCAGGTATACCAGCTGAGGCTGGATCCAATCCTACAATCTTCCGTTATGTTACTAATAATATCATGCAAGGTATTTTCCTTCTTGTGTCAAATGAGATCCAATTATTTTGTTTGGAAAGATCCACATCTTCAATCTTCTCTCCCTTATGTTGGTTTATTTACAAATCCAGACATATAGATAGACTTAGAGAAATTTGCTTTCCTTCACAACTGCATATATGTTAAGAGATTAGTATCATCCTATGTTTGCTGTACTATAATCCTATGTTATGTGTCAGTCATACTCATTGATGTATTTATTTAGTTTTCTTCTCTGAGTTCTTAATCACATTTTATCTGGAGTTGCTCCAAGTGATTTAAAGCATTTGCATGTGCTGATTGTATTACACGTCCACATTATAGAATTTACCTTTTAAGCACATTTTTCCTACTTCATAAGTAGATTCGTCTCCCAATAAAATTAATCTTGTAACCTGCACTTTCTGTTTTGTAGAATGCTTGTTCCAATAACTGGTTTCAACCTGCAGATTCCATGGACATTCTCAGAATGGCAAATGAGGTGCGTATGAATTGTTCCTTTTGTTCTTTTACGTTCATTTTTCAATGAGCGCCTTGTCCCTTTTGGTTATGTCGTAGCTGCAAAACTACATAGTGGATATTCTCATATCATTTGGGATCAAGTGAGAGGAGCCAAAAGCTTCATACATGTGTTGAGAGTGATTAATGATCAGAACCCCTTTACAAGTTACAAGTTACAACTACACCTGGCACCATGTGTATAGAGGAAGAGAGGGAGACTATTCGCCACCTTGCTTCAGTAGTTGTTTTTTACATTCTCCCAGTAACATTTTACAATTTGATTCATATGCATGGGCAAGCAAGGTTCACAAGGTATCCTCAATGCTCCTAGATGTTGGGCCACCCCTAAGGTGTAATGGTGCATGCTTGTAGTCCTGATGGTGGTATGACTTTCAAATATAGATGGCCTATGATATGTCTGTGCTGAACCAGGTGTATTACAGGAAGCGACTGGCCATGGCCAAGCTAGCTGTGCTGATCAGGCTGACCAAGCCGATCAGGTCGGCACAGTTGGGCTTGGGCGGATGGCTGGAGGGGATTAGGATGAGGTTGTTAGCTGTGGGCAGTGTTTATTTTTAGTTGTGAAGTGAGCTCTACCATTTCCCCTTTTGTAGCTAAGGTAGTGAAGAGTTTGTTTCAGCTCATGGAGCATTGAATAAAGGAGAAGGCAGGACAGAAAATGACATGTTTTGTTGCCACCAATTCCAGTCTCAGGCACTGCTGCCAATAACTGGCCGGTGGCTCCGTACAGCCATTACCATAGAGCGACGTCGCCTTCCGACGACGCCCTCCATCTCATGCTCCGGCCTTAGGCCGGGCACGTGGGTGTTGATTGCGAACACCCGTATCAGCCTATTTATAATTTTTCCTTGGTGTGCAGCTCTCTGGCACCTTCTGTACGCCCCTTAGCTTGCCAGCTAATGATATTGTTGTTATCGGAACTATTTCATCAGTAATTGCAAGGTAAGATTCGCTCTGACTGAACATGTGTGGAAAAATTGTGTGATACTGGCTGATGTAATACGCTTTCTTTTTCTCTGATTTCTAGGTTTATTTAGATTTTAATACAAAACAGATAGCCCAAATATGATAAATCTGAGATTGGAAAGTGCATATCATAAAACTTGTTTTATTATTCAAAATTATATTATGAGATTTTACTTTAGATTAAAAAACTTGACTTCTAGTTCAAGTTAGATGTGAATATTCCATATCTGATTTTGAAATTGACTGAAATACTTGAAAACTGAATTGAAGATATGAACACCAGCTTTCCAAAGTTTCCAAAATTATACCCAGAACACCATACACAATATTAAAATTTTGCATCTTAGAGACGACATTTATTTCTAGAAATTATTAAATGCGGATTAATTCAAATAAGTATTTGAACCCATTTGGTTATATTATTGAAATCTCATGTCATATATGAGCTGTGTATCACTGTATCACATTCAATTTGTTACAATGTAACCCAGCATTTCTGCTTTGTTATTCTCACTTTTTTTGTAGGTATTATCCTAAGTTGAAGTTTGAGCGTCTAGTCACTTGGCTGGAAGCAAAGGTAGTTAGTTAATCTGTTTAATTAGCAACTTTTGGACAATACTACCTGATAAAAGCTGACCATTTAGTTCCAAATAATGTGCATTCCCGTTGCTCATAACTGAAATTTTGATTCGATATGTTTCTTTAAAACTACAGGCTGGGTATGATATTTTAATGACCGACTTTTTTATTCATAGGAATCTACCTCGAGACGAAAAGATTGTAAGTATCATTCGAGGTCAAATATTTCATTCCATGCATCTTCAATTTTGTTATTTAAATGGGCTACCTCTGTTGGAACGGAACACTGGATTCTATTCCCTGGTCCAAGTGACCGGAATATGCTCATGTAGAAAACAAACTATACAAAGAACTGGTGCAATTGTAGTAAACATACATACCTGTACACTCCCCTCTTTCTCCTCCCTCTGCAAACCCAGGTGGGTCAGCACTGAGTTTAGAGAGACTGAAGTTATGTTGTGCTCTAGTGTTTGCTTTCATGAAGTACACTCATCAGGCTGAAGCTTGAAAGGCACATATTGAAGGGTAGCAACTTGCTATTGCACCTATGGTACCATGTAAGAAGCATTAACCACAATATGTCTGATAAACTCATGCATACTGGATCTTGAGCAATATTGATTGCAATGGAACATAAAATCTGTGGCTGTTTACTCATTAATGGAAAATCTCAAATCTATGTGCATTTTATGTTCTCAACGAGTAAATAATTATATCAGAAGACTAGTGGTACAAAGACAGCTTGGCAGTTCATGACTTTGAATTATAATTCATACTTAATTTGCTCTTTTGCATGCATGATGATGTTATGTTAAGTCTCTTTATTCCTTGTCTCACCTTCTGCAGAATCTTATCGTTGTTCAAAAGGAAAATTTAGATACCTCAACTTGTATCACAACCCCACCACATGTGAGGTGCATTTCTTTCTTTGCTTCGATGCCAGCCAATGTTAAGCCAAGAAACATGGTTAATGTTTATTATGTTTCTTTATTTCAGCTTCTTAGTAAATGGAAAAGGTGTAGACAAGAGGACTAATGTTTCAATGGTCAGTGCCTTGATCACAACCCTGGCCTTTACTTTCTGCCATTTAGTTTGCATTGACCGCCAAGCCTTACACAAACCGTGGACCGTGGTTAAACTTCAATTGTCAAACGACCTGATGTCTTGCCTTTCAATCAATGAATCAGGAAACAGGAGCCCAGTTCCCCACTGATATTACCAAGATGCTCAAATATGGGGCAAACATTATACAAGCTGTTGGACATTTCAATGGTATGCTTAGCCATGATATGCTGCCCGTTTATTTCTACTTCAGAAGGATACACCAAATTTTAATATATGATGATTTTACCTCATGTTGCAGCGAACTATACCATAGCTGTAGCATTTATGAGCAACTTGAGTTCCTTTGATGCCCCAAAACTCGATGACCATGTCCAACCAGTCACCACTGATTCTCCTGGTAGGAAAAAAATATTTAATCCTTTCTGTGTGGAATGCATATTCAATATGTTTATGTTATGCATTGATAGTTTCTGGACTCAAATTAAAGTATCAATTATTCCTTCTTTCTGATGGAGAATTTCATTCTAGCACCTCTTGAATTTTGTGTAGATGCTGATATAATTGAAGAAGGACCGTCAAGAGTTTCCCTAAAGTGCCCCATAAGGTACTGTATTGCATTCTTTTTGCAACTAGCTGAGTTCCTGTGCTTTGTATGAATTAAAAGAATATCAAATGATGTATTTCCTACATGCTCGACGACTCCAAGTATTTTTTTCATGTGTGTTATCGAAACCTTCCTATGATACATGTACAGTAAAACATGGTTGCTATGGCGCTTAAGGTGCGCGGCGGTCGTCCGGACCTTTTTACCTTTTAAGCACTTAAGGCGTGTGGCGAGGCGACGCCATAGACACATAAGTATGGCGAGTAAAACCGAATAAAATGCAACATAACAAAATAGTTTTCACCGCCATAGGTTATTGCATAGTTCACAAAATAACATAGTTTTGCACCACCGTAGTAACATAAAAACTAAGAAATATTGATGCATAACAAACAACTTTCAACTCTCCAACCCTTTTATCTAAATAAAATCATCGGTCAAGTCGTTGGCTTCATCATTAGTTGAATCTTCTCCATCCTCTTCATCATTAGTCGGATCTTCACCAAAGTCATCAACATCCTCATCATCTTGTATTATCTCATTCTCATCTTCATCTACATTGTCCGAGTTAGAATAGTGCTCTTCTATGTCTTCGTCCTCTACTTCCACAATCCTTTTCTTACCCTTGCCCCTTGAGTAGTAGAGAGTAGGCTCACCATGAGCTTTACCATGAGCTTTTCTAGGAAAATTTTGACCTTGAAGATTGAGGGATGCACCCATAGCCTAATCAACATGATCCTAAGTAAGGCCATCATGGCCTTGCACTTTATTGGACGATACATTTACCCATTCATTGTCGCCTCACATTTTTGCACTTCCGCAAATCCTCCTGCAAGATGCTCCTTGTACCTCTTGATTCCCCTTGAAACTTTTTTGCTGCACAAAGAACATTGCACAACATCCCGATTGCCAATTGTCGCCCAATATCCGTATTTCCAACCCGGATCATTGGATTTTGGCTTCCGTTTTGGATCATTCAAAGGGTTGTATGCTGCTGCATCTGCTTGAGAGGATTTGGTACTAGTGCCGGTGGTGTTGTCATTGCCGCCAGTAGTCATTGCCTATCGGTTTAGTCACCTACTGCATCAAGGAGAGACAAGGAGAGATTCAACATAAGCTCACTGGACTGGAGTAACTGGATCCCACAGAGAGGGGGGAACGTGCGCGAGAGAGAGGGAATGCGAGGGAGACAGTCAGAGATAGAGAGGGGGTTGGGGGATAATTGAGAGGCAATGAAGCAACCCGAGAGGGGGGAATCAGCGAGAGATAGAGAGAGGGGCACGGGGAAGAAGGCGGCTCACTGCAGACTTAGAGGAGGAGACGCTGTGCCAAGCTGCTCGAGTAGCCGCGTGGGAGCTAGGTTGCCGCCGTGCCAGAGATTCACTGCAGAGAAGGGAAGAGGAAGCAGGCACCAGATCTCAAAGATCTTCGCCGCCGATTGTCGGATTCCTTGCCGCTAGGGCCTGGATTCGCCGCCGGAGCTAGGGTTCGCCGCCGCCAGTGAGAAACGACGTCTCTGGTAAGGTCTGGGGTTTGGGGTGGGGGTGCGGTCGTGCGGGTGTCTATTAACTGTTTATCTTCTATGGCGCCTGCCTCAGACCTTCTCGACGACTCAAACGCCATACGGACACCACACCGACGCCATGGATGCCTCAAGGACGCCACAGCTGCCTGTGGCAAGGCGTTCCTTGAGGGGTCTCCTCCAGAGCGCCATACCACCTAAGCGTCCTTGAAGCGTCGCTTCAAGGACGCCTTAACAACCATGCCGTAAAATAAGAAAGGAAATTAAATGAAAACATTATTGCTAATCAAAAGCTTCCAAAAATACAATGCATTTAATAAGAAAGCAGTGTAAACAAATGGATAATATACTAATGATGTGTGGACTGTTGGATGAAGGATTGATAGACGGTGGAGATGAAAAGTTGGCTCTATTACCACCACCACCACCGAACACTTTTTAATAGTAGAGATTTAGGGCATGTTCTCGTCAGCTTATTTGACTTATTTGCCTATTTACTTATCTTTGCTTATTTAAACATAATTTAATTTTTTTGAATCCACATTTTTCTATATTAATTCTAAGAGCTCTAAAACACAAGTCAAACAAAGTGCGCTCGGCTCTTGATTTTATCTTCAAGTGCGCATGACAGAAATAAGTTAGATAATCAAATAAATTAAATAAGATAAGTTATCAAGAACAGGCCCTTACTCTGCTGTGTTCATATGGCATATTGCATATACATATACCTGGCTAGTGTACTATCGAGAGTATGGATTCCACCGTACTCTTATCGGGTTTTTGAAATCCAGTTGATCTTATTTGTCTCATTGGAATGTAGCTATCGACCAAGTTTTGTATTTTTTTGAATTTTTTACTATTTATTTCGTATTTTTGAAAATCGTGCTTCTAATTACTCGTGGAGTGTAAAAAAACTGATTTTAGAAAATACAAAACAAATAGTAAACAAAATAAAAAACGAAATTTGGTTGTTAGGTATATTTCAATGAGATGCACAAGATCAATTGTTTGGATCAGTTGTTAAAAATCTTGGATTTCGTAAACCTTTCGAGAGTACGGAAGAATATGCATATGCCCGTACTCAAAAGAGTACACTAGCCATCCTACACATGCACATGCACATGCACATGCACATGTTTACTACAAGGTTTCAAGTGAGTTCTTGCTGGTAGATACTAGATAGGATAAAGATCTGTAAGAATTATTCTTCATAATACCTCGTTTGGCATTAATTAATTATGTTCTATGTCTACGTGGTAATGTAAAATTTGCAAAAGGAATGAGCTACTTTTTATTCTGAACTTGAAAACTTATGTTGCCTTTTCTTGTTTCAGTATGAGCCGCATAAAAACTCCCATTAAGGGACGTCGATGTAAACACTTTCAGGTATATATGTTATCCGTTTGTATTGATGGATTGCAATTGTTTTCTTTGAACAAAAAATAAAATTAACATAGCCTGTATTGTCTAGTGTTTTGATTATGATAATTACATGGAGATGAACTTGAGGAAGCCAAACTGGCGCTGTCCATGTTGTAGTACTCCTTCAAATTTCATTGACCTATGTATTGATCAAAAGATGGCCAAGGTAAGTTGTTTAATGTATTTCTATCCATGTAAGAAACAAATTATGTGCAGTCTAGTTTGGTTTTGGTTTTGGTCATGGTACACTGGACTAATAAAAAAAAAAGTGTACTTCCACACTTGCATTGCATATGTATAAAATTATGTGCGGTCTAGTTCGGTTTTGGTCATGGTACACTGGATTAACAAAAAAGAAAGTGTACTTCCACACTTGCATTGCATATGTATAAAGTTTTGAAGTTCAAATTCATTTTATGACTATGTTAAGAGTAACAACAGGGATGAATCTTTTTTTGTTACTCTTTAGTGTAGAATGAATTCGAGCTTCAAATTTTTACATAAGTGAACCATGATGTACACCTAGAATTTTTTTGACCTTTTTAGTTAGAGAGCACTGTTTTTGCATACTGAGCTAGGTTGCACACAATATTTTCTTGCATATTGTATAAATTTTCATATCATCTATGCTTTTGATATGGTTCTCTCTTTTTTAGGTATTAAAAGAGACTGGAGACGATGTCATTGATGTTCTTCTATTCCCTGATGGATCTTGGAAGGTTGCTTCAATTCATGAGGAGAAATCAGATGGATATGCAGGTGAAATCATTCAGGAGAACATGGATACGGTAGAAACCGATGAAATTCTTTCCGATGTCATAGACCTTACAGATGATAATGGTGATCTACCAATGAGTTTGGCGTCTGCTTCAGAAGATATGAAGCCTCTGTTGAATAATCAAGATGTATCTGTGGCAGAATATCTTCCAGATTTGCCTGTAAGCACAACTGCTCAGCCAGAAGATCTATATATAGGGGGTGAAGATAATGGGTGCAGCAATTCGACTCTGACCTCTAGCCAAAATTTGTTACTACCTTCTACTGTTGGACCTGGTTCTAGTTCATTTGGAACCTTGGAGTCTATTCTGCCTAGAAATATCCTGCGTCCTGTTATCACAGATGCTGTTTCTCCTTCTCTTAAAACCTCCAATTCAACATCTTCCATGCAACATGCTTTACAAGGAACACATCCTGATATTGTCCAGTTGCAATCATCGATAGATTTATTGCATGGGTCAGAAATAGCACGACCTTCAATACCTAGAAACGTCAGGAGAGAGCCTGTCGCTGTCCAGGCTCTGCCAGTACCTCCACAGAATCCTTCATTGTCTAGAAGGACGCAGCCAAACATTTTAAGTTGTCCACCTCCTACCGCACAATCCAGTTCTTCAACATATCAAGCACATCAGTTGAGCAATGCAGACAGTGTCATCAATCTGATGAATTCTTGTGTTGGGCCAGTATCAAGGGCTCCTGATGCCATTTCGCTGACCCATCTGCAGTCAACACAACAGGTAACAATTTTTTGAAGTCAGTAATGCCATGGCAATTACTAACATAAGGTAGCAGTGCTTTATCTTCCAACCGATTACCTTGCACAACATATTAAATTTAGGAAAAAGTATAGATTACCCCCCTGAACTATTGCAAAAGTATAGAATTCCCCCCTGAACTCTAAAACGGATAAAATACACCCTCCAACTATTAATACCGGTTAGAAAAGGACCCTAAACTTTTACGAGGCATAGATTACCCCCCTGGAACAAGTAAAGGTGGTATTTCAACCAAAAAAATCTAAAAAAACAGAAAAAAAAATCTTAAAATATTCAAAATAATCCTAAAGACCATAAAAATCTTAAATAATAAATTCAAAAATGATCATAATATATTACTTTTTCCTTTTTATTATGAAAAAACCAGAAAAAATCTTTCATCCTTAAAAAATCATTAAAAAATTTATTTTCCAAGTTTTTAAATGTTTTTTTTGAATTTTTATGATTTTCCAAGTTTTTTGAACTTTTAAGTTTTTTTTTAATGATTTTTCAATGATTTTCTGGATTTTAAGATTATTTTGAATATTTTAAGATTTTTTTCTGGTTTATTTAGATTTTTTCTAGATTTTCTTTAGTTGAAATACCACCTTTACTTATTCCAGGGGGGTAATCTATACCTCATAAAAGTTTAGGGTTCTTTTTTAACCCTTTTTAATAGTTGGAGGGTGTATTTTATCCGTTTTAAAGTTTAGGGGGTATTCTATACTTTTGCAATAGTTCAGGGGGGTAATCTATAATTTTTCCTTAAATTTAAGTTGCAGTCACAGTTGAACCAGTTGATGCCATTAGTTTTATGTAATACTAATACCCAGGCAATAACTATCCTGATTGAGCTCCAGAACTATTAGGGTAAAGCGATTTGAGCTTAAAAATGTATCATCTACTCATTTTGTCCTCAGTTACCTGGTAACTTGTTTGAATTATTTCATTCCCTTCATTACATAAATAGTTTAGTTACTTCACTCTCTTCATTACATAATTAGTTTGGATCACGCCACTCTCTTGTAATGTACTTGTGTTCTGCCTTGCTTGTTTATTGCCAACTGCAACAAGTGTTTATCATATGAATCTGTCATGATGGCTGGCTGTTACCTGTACTACTAAGAAGTATGTTGGCGCAAACACCTTACGGATTGATATACCAGGACTGCTGGGGGCTAGTTCAGGGTTCCAGTCATTCACAGTGATAAACTTGTCATAATAATGTTTTCCGCATGTGGTGCATGGATTGAAATGTATGTTAACAAAAATTATTGACAGAATTCTAATTACTGGCAGGACATGCGCAGCATCTCAAACCATCTGCTTGGCCGGGCTACTCCACCTCATCTCATGGGTACAAGACCACCATCAGGAGGCACAGGACAGGCTAGAAGTGCTCATGCCTATGGAACCCCACCTACGCAACAGCAGCAGCAACTTGAGCAGCTACTGGCAAACACAAGGAGTCAACATGTGCAAGGTCTCCTCCCTCAAGCTGTCGATGTTCCACAGGCCATTCCGACCCAACCAGGAAGTACAATCAGCCCGGATATTCACAGCCATCTCTTCTCCACACAGCGCAGCCTGGCATTGAGACTGCAAGCAGTGAGTACAGTGACCCCCCGAGCAGCAATTCCACAAGCACCACCACGCATGCCATCTGCAAGTCCATCACCTGCTTCTGTGACCCCCGTTGTGCCACCCCATGTCAGAACTTCCATGCCGTTCTCGAGTCCATCGCCTGCTTCTGTGGCTCCCATCACACCGCCCCAAGTCAGAACTTCGGATGATCTCGTGGAGCTTCCTGTGGATCCAAACTGGCAACCATCAGGACGAATGAGAGGGAGTCTGACAGGTTCTGCTTACAATCAAGCACTTGAACGCTATTTGCCCCCCCCTGGCCAGCAGCCGAGTCAGGCCCGGCCAACTGGTACCGATGCACAGAGGTAGGTAGTGGTACTTATCAAGAAGAGCTGGCAGTAACTAATCTAACAAGATGCCATTTTGTGGGTTGCTCTGAATCTCTGATCTGCGGGAGATACATCTGGCCTTGGTTTATGGTATGTTGTGTAGGGAGTAGGAAAAACTAGTGCAGTGGGAGTGCTAGTGCAGTAGTGCTGAACTCCACTTGTTTTGTAGCGGTTCCTGTGCAGCTTTAGCTTACAACCGGTGATGGACCAAAGCATCATCAACTTATTACGCCCTGTATTTGCATCTTTCTCTTTCACACAAACACGCGCGTGCGCGCGCGCGCGTGTGCACACACTAGTTCTCACATTTTTGTGATGGAATGTGCGCGCCGTCTGGAGAGATGGGAGGATTACCTGGTGAGTAGCCCGCGTTCATCCTCAAAACCTGAGATATATTTACTGGCATAGAAGTCTCATAAGACAGCCTCTAAAGTCTAATCTATCATTCTTCTGCTTTTTTTTTTGAGAGCAACAACTAATCTTATTAACTAGATGAAACTGAGATTACAACATCACAGAGGTTTGCATTACAGGTAATCATGTTTGAAGCAGCATTAGGCCAAAAATCGGCCCATCTAAGCACTCTAGCCCACGGAACACAGCTTGGCCCATCTTCAAGCCTCTTCTTGCACTCCACTGGAAGCTGATAGTGTTCATGGCTCCACACACCAGAGAGCTTTGTCTCCATCCCCAACCTAGCCAAACGATGCGCAGGTTCCACCCCCTTTCGGTTCCAGTAGCAAATGGTGGCTCCTTGAATCGCTTGGATCCGCTTCTTCACCTCACTGGCAAGAGTCCCCAAGCATGATCGATCAAACCCAGGCGAATCTAGTCTTTCCACCACATTTCTACAGTCTGTTTTCAGATGAACATCTTGAAGATTGAGCTTCGCCACAAAATTGACAGCTTGAAAAACTGATTTCAGCTCAGCTTCCTCCGGATCACAAGTTCTACCAAGGTTATGCATCATTATAGCTTGGATTTCAGCTATTTCATTGAAGACAACCGCAGCTCCCCAAGCTTGACTCTTATCGACGTCAAAAGCAGCATCAACTACACAGATAAGACCAGAAATATTGGTTTCAAAATTAACCACATCCGATTGTTTTGTCTCCTGCGCTTTTGCCTCTACAATCATCATTTCATATAACTTGCTAATCTTGTAGGACATAGATGGAATGTTCTCTGGGATTCCTTCGAAAATAATCTTGTTTCGTCTCTGCCACAATTCCGAACAGCCTAGGATAAAAAGAATGGAATTTGTATTCATTTGACTGCTTAGCATTTTCAGAACTGCATCCCCAAAAGGCATCTTTTCCTCCCTTTGCAAAGAGCATTTATACTCTGGGAAAATTGACACCATACTCTCCCAAAAGATCATAGCACTGGGGCAATCCAAGAACACATGATTATCGTCCTCCTGATGGCCACAAGTGAGACAATTAAAATTACCAACAATTTTGCGGATGGCAAAATTTACTCCTGTTGGTAAGTTTTGCATCCCAAGCCTCCATAAAAAATGTCGTAGTCGAGGTGGTATTTTCAATTTCCAAATATTCTTCCATGCTTTACTCTGAAATGGTATAGAAGATTCTCCATGCAAGCTACAACTTGTTCTTACTTGGTTTGCCAATCTCATACCCATATGATAACCGGATTTCACAGTATAGAGCCCAGTTCTTGTATGAGCCCAAGCCTGAAAATCTGGTTGTTGGTTAGAAGGCAACGGGATATTCAAAATGTCCACCGCATCGAACTCCAGAAACAGGCTTCGGATCAAATTTTCATCCCATTCCATAGAGTCCTCTTTTATTAAATCTGCTACCTTCAAAATTATATTATCAACACCCAGAGGTTTCATAGATCCATCCCGTGGAATCCAAGAGTCCTTACCCGCAGATATGCTTCTCCCATCACCTATCCTCCAAATAAGCCCCTTCGACAGCAATTCTGAACCAAATTTTAAGCTGCGCCAAGTCTGAGAAGCTTGTGAAGGAACTGTAGCTTCCATTACTTCCCCTCTTGGGTAGTAACGAGCCTTTAAAACTCTTGCACAGAGTGTCTCTGGATTAACTAGCAAGCGCCAGGCTTGCTTAGCCAACATCGCTTGGTTGAAAGCTAACAAATCTTTGAAACCTAGGCCTGATTGTTCCTTTGATTTTTTCAGTTTCTCCCAAGCAGTCCAATGTATTTTCTTCTGACCTTTGGAACCCCACCAAAAGCTTGCTATTGCACTCTCAATTTGTTTACATAGCCCAACTGGAAGACGAAAACAGCTCATATAATAAATCGGCAAGGCCTGCACCACTGATTTGATTAGGACCTCCTTGCCTGCACGTGATAAGAATTGTTCGTTCCAGTTGCTCATCCTTTTCTTTACCTTTTCTAGTAATGGCTTGAAGCAACCATCCCTTCTGGACCCCAACAAAGCTGGCATCCCCAGATAAGATTCATTCTGAGCCAGTTTAGTAATGCCCAGTGTGCTCTGAATCCTATCTGAAATCACTCCAAAATCTCTTTGATTAACCAGATAGCAAGATTTGTCCTTATTTATTCTCTGTCCTGATCCCAGAGCATAAGTCTTTATAACCTCGTCAAGGTTAATCAAACCTTCCTGAGAACCCTCGATGAAAATTATGGAATCATCAGCAAACAATAGGTGATTTATAGAGACATCTCTCCTTCCAAATTTAACACCATGGATTAGTTTATCCTCTTCCTTCTTCCTTAAGAGGGCCGAGAATCCTTCCGCACACAAGACAAATAAATAAGGAGAAATTGGGTCACCTTGACGAATACCCCTGGTTGGAGTAAAACTTTAAGAAAGCTGGCCATTTATTTTAACATTGAAACTTGTTGTAGTAACACATCTCATTACCATCTGCACCCAACTATCCGCAAAGCCCAGCTTTTGAAGCACTCCTTTGAGATATTTCCATTCCACTCGATCATATGCCTTCATCATATCGAGCTTTATAGCACAATATGGGTCTTTTCGATTTTTCCTTGATTTAATAGCATGGATACATTCAAAAGCTGTAAGCACATTATCTGTGATTAGTCTTCCTAGAATAAAAGCACTTTGCTCTAAAGACACAATCTCATTAAGGATACCTTTAAGCCTGTTTGCCAAAACCTTCGAGCCTATCTTGTACAAGACATTACAAAGAGAGATAGGTCGAAATTTACTTAGTTCCTGAGCAAATCTCACCTTTGGGATTAAAACCAAAGTAGTTTTATTAATGTCTGAACCGACAATCTGTCCTGCTAGGAAACCACGGACTGTACTACATATATCTGATTTAAAAATCTCCCAATTATGTTGAAAGAATATTGCTGGTAACCCATCCGGACCTGGTGCCTTAAGGCCTCCCATTTCAAACAAAGCTTTATGAATTTCTCCTTCTGTTATCGGCTCACAGAGCATGTCATTCATTTCAGTCGTCACCTTAGGGGAAATGAGATTAATCAAATCTGAACATCTTGGTACCCCCTCAGACTCAAAAAGATTTGAGTAGAAGGCCTCTAAAGCACCGAATTAAATATTGTTCTGACTTTATTTTAATTCATAATTAAAATTTTTCCCGTTTTATTAATAAATAATTAAAAAATAGGCTTCCGGCGCCGGACCATCAGGCGTCATATATTAAACGCCCGTTGGACGGACGTTATTAAAGGCGCACAATTATTAGCGTTGAACGAACGGGCGTTTAATAGGGCCAATGGCTCGGGGTGTGTTAGAGGTAAGAATCGTTCGTTCGTCGGGCGCATTTTGCACTGTTCTATAAAAATCGCCTAATGGACGGGCGTTTTATGTGGTGCAGGAATGAAACGTCTGATGGACGGGCGCTATTTCCTTTAAGACCAGCGTGCGGCCGACGCTGCCTTGGCACAGTGAGCATAGCGGTAGCCGGACTGCGGGAGAGGAGGCGCCGAGCGGTCGTGGGAGAAAAAAAGGAGAGGAGAGGAGGAATGGGAGAGGGAGAGGGAGAGGAGGAAAGGAGAGAAAAAAAGAGGTAAGTTTGCAATCCTTTCGTATTTTTATTTTGTAATGTTTAAAAACAAGGTAGGTTAGCAATATGCCACATGATAATTGTAATATTTCGTTTAATGCATAGATACAGCGATTAGGCTTCGATAATAATTAGGTGTATTTTCTGTATTTTTTATGTACATTCGATTTAGGGATTTAAAGTAGGATAATATTCCGGTTTGGTTTTTATATGACATATGTAAATTAGTTTTAAGATTTAATGTATGATAATATGTATGGTAGATTGTAAACTATATATTTAGGGTTATAACTAGGGTTGTAAGGGAGGGTAATACGTTGATTTAGTGCGTATGTTTTATTTTTTTCCAGTTTAGGGTAAGGGTTTACAAATTTAGAGGGCATGTGTAGGTTTGTCGTTAAGGTAGTAGTAGGCTCAATTTATTTGAAGCATGATGCACGTAGGTTTATTGCATAGTACAAAAGATTAAAACCAATAAATCTTTAAAATGTTGTTGCCGGTAAGGGAAGAATTAAGAATTTATTAGGAGTCGTTTTTTATAGGGTCAATGTCAGACAGAAAATATTTTAATGTTTATTACGAACAAGGGGATATCAATTATGATCCAGACGGAGTAGATCTATCTATGTTCCAGTCAGTGATGTTGGGGATATTAAGGCCCACAGAGAGAAATTTAGCAGGGCTAGAAAACTGACTGTTAAGGACGTTCCAAATTAACCTCGAAGAATATGGTCTGGATATCAGTGCTGTTGTTAGCCGTGCAACTGAAAGGTCTTATTGGGAGTTGCTACCGATAAAGGCAACCCGAGGATGGAGGCGTTAATGTCGAGATCGCCACTGAACGAGGACTGCCACTAGCACTTCTTGTTCAGATGAAATACAGGCAACAAACTGAAGAAGCGTTGGATGAACCTGTCGAAAGTACGAAGGTTGAAGGAGCACATGTAGTAGATGGTGATGAGACTGAGCATGTGGTGCAAGAAGAGGTGGGGGAGCTGGAGGAGGCAGGGGAGGGATCAAGTGAGCAACAAACAACACAGAAACCCACAGGAGCGGCAGATGAGGGGGAGCACATTGAAGCTATAGTTGCGGAGATGGAGGCCGAGGATGCTGAGCACGAGAAAATCCCTGAGGAAGATGTGTCAGACGATGAGAGTCTCGGTGGGTTTCAAAATATCGTGTCGGTCGTGTGTAACTCATCGAACTTTGCGGAGCTATCTATCCGAGAAGGCACTCAAACAGCCTGGGAATACCACCAGAACGAGGTGACTCAAGGAGCGACGTACCCCACAAATGAAGAATTGCTGACAGCCGTGAAACTTTGAGCATTCTCACTTATGAAAGAATTCAGGGTTGTGAAGTCTAGCCAAAGTGTGTATAATATGATGTGTGTGGTCCCTGATTGTTATTGGCGTGTGGCGTGTGCATGCCTTCAAAGGAAAGTGGGTGGAATACTGAGTTTGTTAAATAGTGAGGGAGTATAATTGTACGGTGACTAAGATAAGACAGAAGAACAGGAACCTAACATCGATAATGGTAGCACAGATAATGCATACTCAAATAGCATAGAACGTGAAATACGAGCCTCAGTCTATCATTCGAGCCATGGATGAACAATTTCAGTACACTATTCCGTATGCAACTGCTTGGAGGGCAAAACAAAAGGCATTAGAAATGAGGCTTGGGACATACGAAGCATCTTATGCAAATATGACATCCCTATTAGCGGCCATAGTTAGGAGGAATCTGGAAACTTATTATAATTACAAAAAGTTGGAGGCAGAGGGCGATGATATTGGGAAGTTCGTTCTGTAGCGGGTTTTTTTTGCTTTGGGGCAGTGCATCAGGGAATTTCAATATTGTCCTCCAGTTCTATGTGTGGACGGATCATTCCTAACTGGCAAGTATAAGGGGTAAATCCTAACAGCAATTACCGTTGACTGGCAACAACTAGATTCTGCCGGTGGCATTTGTTTTTGTGAAAGGTGAGAATACTGAGAGCTGGTACTGGTTCTTAGAGAGAGTGAAGCATGCGGTTGTTATTTGCAGACCAGACGTTTATATCATTTATAACAGACATGCTGAATTGTTGATGGCGATCGAAGAAATTAAGCTTGTCTCTGACTATCGAGCTGCTCAGTGGTCGGACATGCATACCCGATGGTGCATGAGACACAGGGGTGCGAATTTCTTTAACCAGTTCAAGAGTAAGCACTTAATGATTCTGTTTAAACGGTTGTATAAGCAAAATCAGCAGCGTAAGTTCAATCGGCTGTGACAGACGTTGGACGAGCTGACCATGAAGCATATCAGGGAGGCTGGGAACGTGAGAAACAAAAGAATTAGAAACTTTTCATAATGGATTGAAGACTGCTCGAAAGAGGAGTGTGCATTGCTGTATGATTCAGAAGGCCGTAGATACGAAATCATGACTACAAACTTGACGAAGGTATACAACTGGGTCATGAGAGGGACCAGGGCACTATCGCTCATAGCAATTGTGGAGGGGATTCTACACCGAACATGCAAGTATTTCATGGATCAATATCGAGCAGACTCAATTGCCATGTCTGACAATCGGTTGTTTTTTCTGGGGTTGTGACAAAGTACATTGTTGAAAAGGTTAAGAAGGTACAGCTACACTCACCTCAAGCAATGGGTACCGACGAGTTGAGGTATGAAGTTCACTGCATGGATAGTGCTCGCCTTGGGCGCAAACGTCAAAAAAACAGACATGAGTGTATTCTTACTGATGAGCAATGCAAGTGCTCGTGTCATAAGCCAAAACTGCTACATAAGCCTTGCTCTCATGTACTTGCAACGGGCAACGGCATCAATAACAAATCAGTCAACCTACAATTATGTTTCCTAGTATTATATGAAGGAAGTTATACTGCACATTTGGCTTGCCGAGATATATGGGTACACCACGTGCGGATCATTCACTGATCCACATTTGCCAAACTGTAGGCATGTCCCAGATAGGAACATATTGAAATGCAACTTAGGATGCCGAGTGCATCGACGTATTCGAAATAACATGGATCAGTCCGAGGCAGGACGTCCCGTGAAGATATGGAGTAGGTGAACTGAGGTCGGTCACACGTACGTCAACTGTAACAATCCCAGTAGTGCAATGTACGATTTGGAGGATGGACCTTCAGGGTCAGCACACGATGGTCGACGTCCTTTCCGTTGACTAGACATGTAATGTAATGCGATGAAATTTGTAATATTTATATTCGTAGATGTCATATAGCAACGACATCAGATTTCATTTGTACTTCGTACGTTGTATTGTAATTATGCTATATCTGTCTTAGACATGTACTATTTACGATGAGGAACCTTTTCCATATTAATATTTATGATATCTGCAATTTGAAGTATGGTAACCCGTATTTTCTTTTTACATTGACCCGTACGTTGATGCAAAATATTTTATTAATTCGTTAATTTTATGTAATGCAGGTGTTTCAGCATGGTGGACGACGGTGGCGGACAGCAGGCTGATCGTCTTTTGGATCCCTCTGTGGACCAAAGGCATCGGTCACGCAAGAGTGCCGTTGAGGGACGTCAGCTCCCAGCATTTCGTCTTAGAGTACCGAAGGAGATGCTGACTCTCGACGCCCGATGGGTTAACAGGTCATGACTAAAGAAAATTGTATATTCCTTAATGAAATATTGTGATTTCTTATTTATTATGGACATGCAGGTTACGTCTTGCTGGCTTGCTCCCTTTGTGCCGGATGCTGGAGGCGACGACTTTTGAGGAGCGATAGGTCCTTCCGCGTCGGCTTCAGCAGACGCGGTTCTGTTTCGACAGGTCTCTGCTTACAGCTCTCGTCGACCGATGGAGGCCAGAGACCCACACCTTCCACCTACCCTGTGGTGAGGTCGCCCCCACCCTACAGGATGTGTCCTATATACTAGAACTTCCCTGTGCGGGTGACCCAGGGGTGGTTGTGGACGTGTCGCCACTTTGGCGGGCTGAGCTGATGGCCCGGTACGCCAATATCCAGCGGCGGCCGGGTTCACCGAACTATAGGCCCATTCCAACTTTAGAGACGCATGGGCTAACGAAGAAGTGGATACTGCAGTTTACGGTAATAAAATACAAAATTACATTCTTTTTAATCAAATGACGTGATGCATAATACCTTTTTAACAGGCGGAGACCATCCATCCGGAGGCAGACGAGGTTACGGTGTCTAGGCACCTCGAGACCTACCTACTTTGGCTGTTCGGGTACGTGTTGTTTTGCAACACGTCTGACAATGCGGTGGACAAGTTTCTACTTCCGTACGCCCAGTCCATCGCCGACTCTCAGGGAGACCAAGTACCCACGTACAGTTGGGCTTCCGCGGTGCTTGCAGCTACTTACAGGGGGTTGTGCGACTGCGTCTTCAAGACGGAGGAGGCGGAGCCATTGATCACAGGCTGTCCACTGCTATTTCAGTTGTGGTCGTATGAGAGGATTGCCGTCGGTCGACCTCTGATGGACCACAGTGTGTCTGGTGCCGTTTTCTACCACGAGGCCGAGGAGGATAGACCTACAATGGGGTTCTTGTGGTTTCGCCGACGGGTAATGAAATGGACCACACTTTCGATTTGTCCGCCTATCTTATTGATAATTCTATAATTTGAGAACTTTACCACTTTTGCAGCCGACGTGGGCTCACGTGACGCCCCACAAGGACTACACGGATTACGTCCGGATGCTTGACGAGCTGTAGGACCACGACTTTCAGTGGCAGCCCTACCAGGACGAGCTCATTCAGGCTCGTGCACCTCTTGGCCTATCGTCGCTCTGTACGCGTGACTCCGAGTACTGGCTTACGAGGAAGCCAGTACTCTTCGACATCTTTGTCGAGGAGTAACTCTTCGACATCTTTGTCGAGGAGTACTCACCGCACATGGTGATGCGTCAGTTCGGGCTCCTACAGCAGTTTCCCCTACCAGTCGTGCATACCGTTCCTCCTCACGTTCACCAGTACGTTCGTTACACGCTTTTCTTAACAATTGTTGTTCTTTATAGTGGCATGGACTAAGCATTTAATCATGTTGTGGGGTCACCAGACCAGGCCAGAGTGCCGGCGCTCTTTGGGGTCATGTGATGGTCCCATGGGTAGAACAATGGGAACAAGCATTGGAGGATCTCGTCGACGAGGACCGGGAGTACGACGACCTCACGTATCACGCGTACCTACGGTGGTACGTACCGGCTACACGCACTCGTGTTGGATACACGCCTCCTACGGAGATCGTGCACGTACCTAGCGTCTCCGACACGTACCTCCAGCACCACCGACAGGCTGCATATCAAGCGGTAACCTTTCCATCTCCAACAGATAATTACTAATTTGTCTGCATTGTAGAACTTACATTTGTGTGGGATGTCGTGTTTTCGATCATTGTGGAACAACATTACCTCGTACGACAGTCCAACATCGAAGCACGCCATGCCATAAAGCGCATCCAGGTGGGTATTCAGATGATGGCAAACGAGGTCTTTGACATCTTCAGGAGGATTTACGAGAAGACCACGCGAGCTATTCGCCTGACCTCTTGTTGCGCCGATCCAGGCGCCCTCGCTCCCATACCTACAGTGGCCCCCAGACCCCCGTTCTCGGGTATAGTAATGCAAAAATCTTTTTTTTCTTTTAACATGCACACATGAATCATAATAATTAAATATACGTCGCGTGCAGGCAACTAGCGTCCGCGTGCTCCACCACCGAGTGTCGCAGAGGCTGTCAGGCCCCGGGAAGATGCGCCCGGGGCATCGGGTGTCTTCCAGGGCCTATTCTGTCCCCCTCAGGACGTGCCCGGGGCGTCCGGAGGCTTCCAGGGGTCTTTCTGGTCCTGGCACGACGCGCCCGGTACATTGGGTGGGTTTCGCCGCCCATTCCGCCCTACTGTCGACGTGCCCGAGCCGTCCACTCAGGCGGCCGCTACGTTTCAGGGGTCGTTCAGGCCACCTCCTGCGCCCACATTTTCTGGTTAGCCCTCCTGTTTTTATTTCCGAAAGTCGAATATGTTATGATGCTTACAAATCAACCCATTGCAGCTCCTGCGTACACCTCGACTAGGGACAGCCCAGAGGTGGGTCCGGAGATGCATCACAGCCCTCTCGTCGAGTCACCAACGTACCAGGGCAGTCCTCTCGCAGCGGATCTCTCGGACTACTTCTTCGGCAGTCACTAGGAGATAGGACCGTCACTGTTGTCCGAGGCACCCCCTGTCGCCTCGCAGCCGTCGCAGCCAGAGCATGCTATGGCCGAGCCACAGCCCCGACCGCAGCGGGACGTTGGGGCCCCGGACCGCTTCACTTTTCCCTCTACACAGCTCGGACGTGCGCGCAAGCCTTGAGCTGATGGTTCTGTTGGGGGCGTCAAGCCTAAGAGGGGTCGTGCGTAGGATCTTTGTTAGTACATACCTTTTGTGTGTTGTCAGCACCGCTACTATGTCACTTTTATATCCTGTTGTTATTATTTTATTTCTGTTATTTTGCCCACGCTTCATCGTACCATGCAACGTTTAACGATCGCTGACGTAGCGCCCGAGTTGGTGGGCCCTGAAAGGTACGTCGTAGCCGGCAGCGCAGCGCAACCAAAACCGCTAAGCGACAAATACTGCTTACATGCCTTACGGTAACTTAAATTGCATGTCTCATACTTGGTTATTCACCAAACATGCTTTTATGGAATTGTAAATGATACATTGGTTGACGACACTTGTAGAATCTACTGAGTGGTTAGAGGATATTTCCCCTTCTCCAATGCTTCGTCTGAAGCGCCTGCTTCATGAGCTCTGGTCGCCCTCTTTCGCTTCGCCTCATGTTGCACTGCACGAGCACCGGCTTGGAGCTCACGTTCGGCCCCAAGCTCACGAGCTGCCCGCCAACGTTTTGTCTCCAGTTCTTCCTCCCTCTGCTGGCGCCTCTCCTCGTCAGCAGCACGCCTCTGCTCGTACTCTCGGCCAGATTCATCAATACTCCTGTGAACCGCTAGGTCCTGTAGCATCTACGGTGTCTGCTCAGCATCCATGCATTGCACAAACTCACATAATGGAGGCTACCATTCTCGAAAACATCAGTACGCTGTGGTCGATATTGTATGAGCCGAGATATATTGAGAACAATAACACTTGACTCACCGGGCATATCCCTAGCCGCCGCATCTCTGCGGATGGATCAAACGCATGGTTCGCGCATGACCAATACTGTCGGCCGAACGTGTCCGAAAGTTCGTACGACTTTCTCAATCGACATGGATCCCCGCACAAACAAATCGGCGCATGTACTCCATACGGGATATCGGTTGGAAGAGAGGAGGTCGGGGCAGAGGGGAACGCCATACTGGTAAGATACTTGGTGGACATAGCCTCTGCTCAGGGAGGGTTTATATAGGCCAGTCCGAACATATACTTCAATGGCTACTGTCGATGGTTGGGATATCGGTCCCAAGTCAACTAAGGTTCTTGAGAAAGGGAGATAGAAGACCTACCAAGCAAGGCAAACACCAATCAACGAACAACAGGGAGACACAGAGTTTTTATCCTGGTTCGGGCCTCTCCAGGGAGATAACAACCCTACGTCCAGCCTTTCTTTATATCAAAGAGGATTACAAGAGGAAACTCGATGAGATGAACAAGTCTCGGTGAGATTATGGGTGTACAGGAAAGCAATATGCGATAATCTGCTAAGTCTCGATCTTCTGACCCCTCTACACGCCGTAGGGGCCCTATTTATATAGTGTTGAACAACCGACCTACCGAGGGATAATCGGGCCGGGCTAACCATGAACTCGTAACGAACTCGTATACATTCCAAATACATCCCGCGGTAGATAAGGTATACTCCAACTCTTGGGGATCACGACGTCTACTCCAATTCGAGAAACCAACGTACGGGTCTTCTTATAGCCGCGCAGAACTCTGTTCGAGTCGGACTCAAACAGGAATCCTAGACCGTTACGCACTGTGCCAGCCAAGAGCTATTCGGCAGAATGCGCATGGGCATAATAGAACTTTCTAGGGAGCTAGCCCCTAGTTGGTGGATCTGAGCACCGTTGCCATAGCTTGGAGTCGTTCCCGACTCTGATCTAGGGGTCCTGGGATCCCTGAAGCGTCCGTATTTTGCCCGACCGGAGTCTGGTCACGCGGGGATTCAACCCGAGCAGGTGGAACTTCTGCCAGGGGACTTGGCGAAGGTGCGCGAGGCGGATCGCGACGTTGTCACTTGCGCTGATCGCGGATCTACGCCAATGTTTGATTAATGGAGGCGTCCAGGCTGCGACGAACAACATCTTGTTCGTAGGCAACCAGCGCAGCTCCATCTTGTTGCCGAGTAGAATTGGACTGCCCGATCTCGTCGGCCGCCGCGGTCCGCGCTGGATCCTTGGAATTCCCCGTGCCGGCCATGTTGACGCTGCGACGGACGTGTGCTGGTACGCTAGACGGTGTAATCACTGTGTCGCCACAGGAGGAATCGACCGACATAGCCTTGGAATCCGAAAGATCTAAACTATCGTAAAGATCGTTGGTTCCGTAATCATCGTTAATGATGGGAGCTTAATCTAAGACCATCTTTGAAACGTAGCCGGAGAGCTCTGTCTCGGATCTGAAAAGCGATCGAGATCGAAGAGATCGATCCGATCTGACAGGGGAAGTGACATTCTGTCCTTCTAAATCATACCCTTCAGAAAGATTTTCTTGGTCGCTGAAAGATATCGACATGCTCGAACAGACTTGATCTACAAGGTCCCCACGGACGGCGCCAACTGTCGACGGTTGGGATATCGGTCCCAAGTCAATTAAGGTTCTTGAGAAAGGGAGATAGAAGACCTGCCGAGCAAGGCAAACAGCAATCAACAAACAACAGGGAGACACAGGGTTTTTATCCTGGTTCGGGCCTCTCCGGGGAGATAACAACCCTGCGTCCAGCCTTTCTTTATATCAAAGAGGATTACAAGAGGAAACTCGACGAGATCAACAAGTCTCAACGAGATTATGGGTGTACAGAAAAGCAATATGCGATAATCTGCTAAGTCTCGATCTTCTGGCCCCTCTACACGCCGTAGGGGCCCTGTTTATATAGTGTTGAACAACCGACCTACCGAGGGATAATCTGGCCGGGCTAACCACGAACTCGTATACATGCCAAATACATCCCGCGGTAGATAAGGTATACTCCAACTCTCGGGGATCACGACGTCTACTCTAATCCGGGAAACCAACGTCCGGGTCTTCTCGTAGCCGTGCAGAACTCTGTTCGAGTCGGACTCAAACAGGAATCCTAGACCGTTACACACCGTGCCAGCCAAGAGCTGTTCGGCAGGATACCCATGGGCTTAATAGAACCTTCCAAGGAGCTAGGCCCTAGTTGGCTGTTCGATTAGGCCATCAGGGAGTGGGCCATGGCAATGGGCCGTGATTTTATCCCCGACAGCTAGCCCCCGAGACTCAAGTGGAATATCTCACTAGAGTGGAGTCTTCCTCTTGAGACTCCAAATCACGAAAAGGGAAATATTGCTGCTACAAGTTGTGTAACAAACGACCGAACATGTTATGGTTCAGCCGAAACAAGAGTTGTTCGGGATCGAACAAACCCGATCAGTACCGAGCAACTCTGTTGCGTCGAACAGGGAAACACATCTGTCCGAGCAGAGTACCCGACCCTCGGTCAGAATCATCGGAAAAAGTAGCCGTTGGCGAATCCAACAGTAACCCATTGCTTGATGAAAATGGGCGACTGTTTTTACTTAGCCGTTGCAGTAAAAAACTAGCCGTTTGGTGGCAAAGAACCGTTGTAGAGCTGCTAGTCTAGGACTATAAAAAGCACCCAAGCCGTCCGCGGCTTGCCACTCCCGCTCTCACGCAACTTTTCTTCCCAAGCCCTATTCCAACCGCGCTTAGCATCAAATAGCCACCGCCCAACTCCGAAGCTGCTCGTCCACCCTGGGGATTGCTATGGCCAAGTTCTTAGGCACCAGCATGACCGAGGAGGACTTGAAGATTTTAGAGTCGGAGGGACATATCGACGCCGGCAACTAGAGGCTGCCCGGGGAGGAAGAAACGCCGAAGCTGCTCGAGGACGAGTTCGTCAACTTCGAGCAGTTCGCGCTGTTCGAGCTGAGGTCTCCCGAAAGCGACTTCGTGGAGGCCTTCTTGAACATTAGTGGATTGAAGGTTGCGAACCTCAATCCCAATTCGATCCTCCAGATGGTCGTCGTCGCACACCTGTGCGAGGGCTACCTGGGAGTTGATCCATCGGTGGGGCTGTTCCTTCACTACTACACAGTAACGAGGAGCCGCTCCGCCGCTTTCGGGCTCGGGTGCTACTACCTCAAGCTCCGGGCCACCGCCGACGACGCGCCGTACCCTCGTCCGCCGCTGCTCGACTCGATGGACGCGTGGTGGATGAGGTGGTTCTACACCAGGAAGAGCGACGACAGCAAGCTCATCTTTACCAGGCAGGCGCCGGCGAAGGGAACACAAATGCCGCGGCCGGAGCCGACTGGCGAAGAGTGGTACCTTACCCGAAAGATTGCTTCCCTCGTGGGACTCGGACTCACGGGAAGGGAGATCATCGGGGACTTCGTGGCGAACAGGATCTGTCCGCTGCGGAAGAGGTCCTACCCTTTCTACAAGATAGTAGATTGGGAAGACATCACCAGGGAGAGCACGGGTAAGTCCCTTAAACACTCAACCTTTCTTGGTGATCTCATCCGAACAGGAACTAAGGGTTTCTTCTATTCAGACAGTGAAACCGACAGATGCATGGGTGGCCGAGCAGGTCGACGCCATGCTGAAGGCTGCAAGGAAGGACACTGAGGTCACCGGCGAGGTGGCCTATACGTGCCCAAGAAACGTGCTCGTCCGCTTACTAGAGGTAACAAACGCTGAGCCTCCATCTGAACTGCTAGACTCACACGATGTAGGCATGCTAACATTCGCTTCCCATATAAACAGGACGAGCAGCTGATCCTCGGCGGGATCGTCGAGGAGCTCTCCGAGTCTGACAAAGAGGGAGCGAGGAAGGGCAAGGCCAAGGTGGCTGAGAAGCCAAAGGTGGTCGCTGGGCCGACACGGAGCTCACCGCACCGAAGCGGCCGCCAACAACCTCCGAAGCCCTCTGCGGTGACGAAGCGCGCCGAGCAAGTCAAGCGCGCGCTCGGCCAGCCAAGCGGGGAACACCCAAGCCCACCCCTCCTCACCGAGCAGAGTGATGAAGAGGTACGGTACTTGACCTACTGGCTGAGACGATATACGCAAGCTCACCCGGGCCATGTGGAACGGCTGCAACAGATCGCCGAGCAGAGAAGGCTCGAGGAGGAAGTCGCGCGCAAGGAAACGCTTCTTGCGTTGCTCAAAAAGAGCTCTCAGCTCAGCAAAGAGCTGACTTTGTCGCCGCAAGCGACCGGAGGCCAAGGCGAACAAGAAGCCAAGGAGCCCCCGAGCAAGAGGTGCAAGTTCCGTCAAGGAGCGAAGAAGAAGATTAAGTTCCCTGCGGCAGATATGTAATAGCGAGACTCTCCCCTTTACACTCAACCAAACCGCGCAGGACTAACGCTTTTCTTAGTCATGAGCTGCCCAGGAGGAGGTCGCCACGGACGACGTGGACGCGGTGATCGAGCAGTCTTTGCTGTCCAAGCACCTGCACGGTGCTTCGCGAGCAACGAGACTGCTCGCCCTCAAGGACAAGTGGCAGCGTGGGATGCTCTCCCGCCATGCTCCACCGACCAAATCGACGCTCTGAAGAGAGCGATGAATCGGCTCGAAGCTAAAGAAGCGGGGCGCGACACTACGGAGAGCAGGGCCAAGGTGTTGGCGCTACCGGCAGCCCGAGGCGGGACCGAGCAAGCGGTCCTGCCAAGCACTTCGTCGCAGGGGAAACTCGTCCCTGCGGCAACAGAAATCACTGGCGAGCATGATGAAGGACCCGCCGCCAGGGGGCAGGAGGAAGGCCGCTAGCAGAGCGCACAAGTCGTCCTGTCCGCGGAGACGCCAACGTTGCCGAGAAGAGCGACGCCGATCTTACCCAAAAGCGAACGGGCAGAAGAGCGAGAAGAAGGGCAGGTCACCACCGCCTCAGCGCAAGGTGCTCCGCAAAGAAGAAAGAAGCAATGAAGCGTGGAGGAACAGCCGCTGCGATCACGCCGGCATCCACGGCTTCGCAATCCGCGGACTTGGGAGGCGGCTACGCCTAAACTTGGAGCAAAGGCTTCGAGAGGTAAGACCCAAACCGAAGCTTGTTCGTTTAAGTTATCAGCAGTCCGATATAACAGACTTGCTCTTCTCTCATTCAGGTCTTGCGGGGCACCATGGAGGCTCTCCAAGAAGGTGTTGCCATTGAGCGCAATGCCATCGCCGAAACCTTCCGGAATCAGCGCCGCACGAGGTGGCTCGAGTAAGAGCTCATGGCGGCGGCCGAAAGCCGGAACCGATTCGCAGCGGAGGTGAAGGAGCTCAAGGCCAAGCTCACCGAGGAGAGGGAGTCTTCCGCGGCACTCCAGGAGAAGATCTCCACCCTATGGGTATCACAGGAAGAGGCCGAGGAGCTTCGCGGGCTGGCCGTGAGGGCGGGCACCGCGGAAAGAAGGGTCAACGAGCTTGCCGGGCATCTCAAGACCAGCGAGCAGCACCGAAGTCAGAACGAAAGTCTGACCGAGGAGCTGCGGGCCAAGACCGAAGAGGTCGAAGCCCGTCGTGTAGAGGCCAAGGAGCAGGCCAAGCACAAGACAGTCAGTAAGGAGGAAGCCGAACGTCTCCGAGCTGAAGTCAGAGAAGGGATCAAAGCCCTAGGGGAAGTCCTGCGCCTCAAGTTAGAAATTGAGGAGCTAAAGGAGCAACTTGCTTCTAAGTAGCAGTAGGGCTGTAACCCGAAAGGGATCTTGTACCTGTAAACTTTTGTTAATGTACTGAAGCCTTACCTTTTCCCTGCAAAAAAGAGCAGCAGAAAGACAAGAACGAACAGAAAACTAAGAGCAAGGCGAAACAACACTAAAGAGTTTAAGAAAAACGGTAGAACGCCAGCCTAACTCCCAGCCCCCATTGTGCATCTGCTCGAAAACATGAGTTTGCGAACTCGAACAGGTGCGCAAGCAAAAGAGCGACACCCAAGCCCCCGGTACGGACGATGCATGAAGGCCTAAGTTTGCGAATTCAAGCACGTGCGTAGAGAGATAGAGCGACACCCGCATCCTGATCTACTCATTACATGAACTGCTCGTCGACGTAAGTTAGGCGATTCATATGGTAACCGAACATGGAAAGTGTCTCTGCCGCGAGGGGCTTACGAGAGCAGGCTTTGCCAAGTGGTTGTGCCGAGCGCGGTAAGTGCCTCTGCCGCGGGGGGCTTACGAGAGCAGACTTAGCCGCAAGGCGAAAAGCCGTGTTACGCAACTCTAAGTTTAGGAACTTGCTGAAACTAGATACGGGCAGGGAAATCCTGAAGATCGCGGAGCCAAGAGTTCGTAAGACCGGGCAGCCATCAAGTGTCACCAGAGAGAAAGATAGTCTAAGAAGACAGGGTGTGAAAAAGGGCTGCAGAGGGCCACGAACATTCACTTTTTATTGGATTGAACTTTACAT
Organism: Raddia guianensis; assembly: GCA_036346415.1. Classification (NCBI taxonomy): domain Eukaryota; kingdom Viridiplantae; phylum Streptophyta; class Magnoliopsida; order Poales; family Poaceae; genus Raddia; species Raddia guianensis. Next base: position 18,564,094 of record CM070539.1, on the reverse strand, counting down.
GGCAGCCCGAGAGACTTGAACAAACTAAGACGCGGATTTTGACCAAAAACGCAGAGTTAAGGAAGCAAACAAAAGACCTACACAAAGAACTTTTACGAAGCTGGTCGATGTTCCAAGTGCTGGTCAGCTCTCTCCCGTCCTCCATTGCCGTGAATGTTCCGGCGGCGGAGAAACGACCGTGAACGGGCCCTCCCAACGGGGAGTTAACTTGTTGGCATTGGACAGGTTCAGGACGCGGCGCAGAACGAGGTCACCCACGTTCAAAGTCCTTGGTCGGACAGGTTTGGCAGCGTGCCGTTGAAGATCTTGCTGGTAGCGCGCCATTCTAACTTGTGCCCGGTCGCGTGTGCCTTCGAGGAGATCGAGTTCGAGCAAGCGCTCTTGCTCTGAGTCAATCATGTTGACCGAGTTCGTGCGAGGCGAGTGAGTACCACTTCGGCTGGCAAGATGGCTTCTGCACCGTAGACCAATTGGAAAGGAGTTTTCCTAGTTGCCCGGCTGGCTGAGGTGCGAACGGTCCAGAGGACGGAAGGAACTTCGTCAACCCAGGCTTTGTTGTGCTCGCGGAGTGCCGCGAACACGCACTGTTTGATACCCTGGACTATCTGTCCGTTACCTTGCTCGACTGCCCCATTGCTCTGTGAATGTTCCACAGAGGCGAAGCAGACTTTGGTGCCAGTTGTTCGCAGTATTCCTGAAATAGCTCGCGTCTGAACTGGGGACCGTTATCGGTGATCAGCTTGTGGGGAATCCCGAAGCGCGTGATCACATTGTTTTTGAAGAAACGCACGGCCGATTTGGCGTGGAGAGATGACACAGGCTCTTCCTCGATCCACTTCGTAAAGGTGTCTATGGCGACGAGCAAGTGCGTGCAGCCCTTGAACCCCTTGGGGAACGGGCCGAGCAGACGCAGACCCCATGTGGAGAAAGGCCATGATGGGGAAATCGTTTGGAGCTCTTGGGCGAGCTTATGGGCCTTCCGGGCGTGAAATTGGCATGCCTTACACTTAGTTACCACATCCCGGGCATCCTGTAACGCTGTGGGCCAGTAATAACCCATGCGAAACGTTTTGCCGACTAGTATCCTGAAGGAGGCATGGTTGTCGCTGGCACCCTCGTGTATGTTCCTAAGAAGGAACACACCCGCCTGCTGCGAGATGCACTTGGAGAGAACTCCTAGAGCACCTTGCGGTAAAGGATGTCGTCCACAAGCTTGTATGGACTAGCACGCCTTATAAGCCGGGAACGCTCGACTTCGTCGTCGGGCAGGGTCCCATCTGTAAGGTACCGGACAAATGACGTTGTCCAGTCCGCAGCCTGCTCGATGACGGAGACAACACCACCTGTCTCTGTTGACTCGTCCGGAGACGTGATAGAGGGCTTGTAAAGGTGCTCGATGAGCACCCCTGCAGGAGTAGGTTCACGTGAGGATCCAAACTTGGATAGCTGGTCGGCCAAGAAGTTGTACAGCGGGGCGTACAACAACTTTTGGACCTCAGGGTAACGCTCCTTTGATCCATGAAGCACCTAGCTCACGTAGTAGATTGGCCGCTGGATGCCTTCCCTTTCCACCGTCCGGACCGCGCTCACCGCTTGCGGCGTGCAGCTAAGATAGAGTAAAAGCTGTTCGCCATGTCACGGGATAGTCAAGACAGGTGGGTTGGACAGGTATTGCTTTAGATCTTGGAAAGATCTATTGGCCTCCTCTGTCCACTAGAAATCATTGTGCTTGCGCAGGGCCTTAAAGAAGGGTAACCCGCGTTCGCCTTGACGGAAAATAAACCTGCTTAAAGCAGCCATCCGCCCTGTGAGGCTCTGGACCTCCTTAACGGTGATCGGAGCCATCATGTTTTAAATAGCCTTGATTTTTTCAGGGTTAGCAGAAATTCCTTGTGAACCAATGACATAGCCGAGCAGCATGCCGGAACGAACACCAAAGATACACTTATCTGGATTTAATTTAATTCTATGCCTGGTGAGATTTCGAAAAGTCTCAGCCAGGTCTTTTACATGATCCGGAGCATACTTGCTCTTTACAACTATGTCGTCGACATAGACCTCCAGGTTCCTTCCGCGCTGTTCTGGGAAAGTCTTCTTCATTAAGTGTTGGAAGGTGGCACCAGCATTGCGCAGACCGAAGGACATGGTCATATAGCAGAAAGTGTCGAAAAGGGTGATGAAGGTAGTTTTCTCTTCATCCTCGGGGGAGATGCTTATTTGGTGATAACCGGAGTAAGCATCCAAAAACTCAAAAATTTGGGCACCATAATCGCGTCGACCAGCTGGTCTATGCGAGGCAGCGGGAAATTGTCCTTAGGACAAGCCGCGTTCAAATCTGTGTGATCGACACACATCCTCCACTTGCCGCGTTTCTTCTTTACGATCACAGGGTTGGCCAGCCACTCGGTGTGATCAACCTCGCGGATGAACCAGCAGCGAGCAGCTTGCCAAGCTGATCCTTGATGATGCCTTGCTTGAAATCCGAAAAGCGACGAAGCTTCTGCCGAACAGGCTTTTTGTCCGGCCGGACTGCCAGTTTGTGCTCGATAACCTCCCTTGGGACCCCGGGCATGTCAGACGGTTCCTAGGCAAACACGTCTGCATTAGCTCGAAGGAAGGCAATGAGCTCGATTTTCTATTTAGGGTCCAGATTAGCCCTCAAATGAACTGCCTTGGCAGGATCGTCAAGAAACAGCGGAACTTCCTTGGTCTCTCCCCCTGGCTGGACAGAAACCTTGGAACAGGCAGACTTGGTCTGCGGAACCTCGAGACTACGTGGTGGAAGCTGGTCGACTAGGGCAAGGGATTGCTTGTCGCAATCTAGAGCAGCCTTGTAGTTGCCCTTGACCGTGATCACGCCACTAGGGCTCGAAATCTTCACGCAATGGTATGCATGGTGGGACACGGCCATGAACTTTCCAAGAGATGGCCGGCCCAAGATCGCGTTGTAGGCAGATGGGAAGTCGACCACGTCAAACGTGATCAACTCTGTCCAGAAGTTGCTAGGGCTGCCGAAGGTAACGAGCAGAACGATCTGTCCCAGTGGCTTAACAGTTTCTCCCGGCACAATCCCATAGAAGGGAATCGCGACTTCTTTGAGCTTGGAGTGAGGAATCTGCATCTCATCCAAGACTTTTGCTGAAAGTAAGTCCAGCGCACTCCCGCCATCGATCAGGACACGCTCGACTCTAGCATTGCTGATGGTCGGAGCGACCACCAGCGGGAGACGCTGTGGCTTGGTCATCCCAGTGGGACAATCCTCCTTAGAGAAGGAGATGGAAACCTCGGTCCACTTCATTGTCTCGGGCTGTGGTTTGCCCTTCTCAACGTTGTGGACCTCCCGAGCAATTTCCTTGAGGCTGCACCGAGAGGAATAAGCCGAGGAGCCGCCAAAGATAACGGCTATGTGGTTCACGGGCTCAGGATAGTCATCCTCATCGTCCAGATCACCACCATCGGCTTGGCGCTTGTCCTTGTCGGCATCATCCTTTTCGGGCAGGGTGGGCATGGGGCCTTTGCCGTTGTAAAATTCCTCGTGCTTTGCAGCCCAGGTCCTGTAATGGCGTATATCATGGCCGTAATTCTGATGGAACTAGCAATATCGGTCACTTGAACCTTTCTTGCCTTGGTTGCCTCCCTAGGCGGGCTTTTTGCCCTTGTAGTTATTGTTGAGCTTCTTCTGCCCGTCCTTGGAAGGAGGTGCGCGATCTATACCGGCGACGGTATTATCCTGCGCACCTTTGTTCTTTTTCTTCTGGGACTTCTTGTCACCAGGATTGTTGCTGTTCTTCTTTTTCTCATCTGCATCAGGCTGGGCGGACAGGTCGCCCTTGTCGAACGCCTTCTTATACTGAACACGCTCTGCCGCATTGCATAGCGGTCAGCCGCCTTGAACAGGTCATTGGCTGTCCAGGTCTCATTGATCTTGAGATCCTGGGTGAGCCGCTCGTCGCGGACTCCGTTTTTAAAGGCGCGAACAACAGATTCATCCGAGTTGTTCGGGATCGTGTTACGGATCTTGATGAAACGCTTCACAAAGTTGTGGAGGGTCTCCCCGTTCATCTAGATGATCTGGTGCAGATCGTCTTCCTTGCCCAGACGCACGTAACAACTCTGAAAATTTGCGATCAGAGCGTCACAAAGCTGGTCCCAAGAGTGGATGCAACCTTCCAGCTGATTAAACAGCCAAGTCCGGGCAGCACCCTCAAGGACAGTCGGGAGGTAATTGGCTATGACTAGCTCGTCACCTCCGGCTGCCATGATGGCTGTAGCGTAGATGGAAAGAAACTCCTCTAGGTTTTGGGTCCTATTGTACCTCTCCATGTGGTCAGGTTTGAACTTGGAAGGCCACCTGACAGCGCGGAGCTCGTCAGAGAAAGCCTGGCAGCCTAGGCTATACGCCCGACCACCTTCTCCTATAGAACCTAGTCTCGAGAAGACATTGGTCCTGTTGCGCGGAGGAACTCTTGTTGAACGGGAAGATTCCGCCTGGAGGAATTCTCTCCGAGACAGTCCACCGCGTTCCCTCCTCGTGGTCGCCACGATGCGCTCCTCCCGAGGGGATCGTCTGTGGTCGTCGCGCGCCCGCTTGCCCCTGTGATCGCGGCAGCCACGAGGACTTGGCGAGCGTTGTCGACCACGGGCAGCTTGCTCGTGGACAGTAGTCCTTCGATGGTGACGAGGGTCACGCGATCGATTGGATCTGTCCGAGCCATTCCGGGCAGGCTGACTGCGCTGCCTGGAGGAAGTGTTAACTTCGCCAGTCGCTCTAGGTGAGAAGCAATAGCGTCGCCCATGCGGGTGAGGACGGCCTGATTGGTGGATCTGAGCACCGCGCCGCCTTCGAGTCGTTCCGACTCGATCTAGGGTCTGGGATCCTCGTTGCCGGCGCGGTGCCCGACGAGTCCGGTCACGCGATTCAACCCGGCAGTGGAACTTCGTCGTGGGACTTGGCGAAGGTGCGCGAGGCGGATCGCGACGTTGTCGTTTGCACTGATCACGGATCTGCGCCAAGGTTTGATTAATGGAGGCGTCCAGGCTGCGACGAACAACATCTTGTTCGCAAGCAACCAGCGCAGCTCTATCTTGTTGCCGAGTAGAATTGGACTGCTCGATCTCGTCGGCCGCCGCGGCCCGTGCTGGATCCTCGGAAGTCCCCTCGCCGGCCATGTTGACGCTGCGTCGGCCGTGTGCTGGCACGCTAGACGGTGTCATTACTATGTCACCATAGGAGGAATCGACCGACATAGCCTTGGAATCCGAAAGATCTGAACCAGCGTAAAGATCGTCGGTTCCGTAATCGTCAATGATGGGAGCTTGATCTAAGACCATCTCTGAAACGTAGCCGAAGAGCACTGTCTCGGATATGGAAAGCGATCGAGATCGAAGAGATCGATCCGATCTGACAGGGGAAGTGACATCCTGTCCTTCTGAATCATACCCTTCAGAAAGATTTTTCTGGTCGCTGAAAGAGATCGATATGCTCGAACCGACTTGATCTACTAGGTCCCCATGGACGGCGCCAACTATCGACGGTTGAGATATCGGTCCCAAGTCTACTAAGGTTCTTGAGAAATGGAGATAGAGGACCTGCCGAGCAAGGCAAATAGCAATCAACAAACAACAGGGAGACACAGGATTTTAATCCTGGTTCGGGCCTCTCCGGGGAGATAACAACCCTACGTCCAGTCTTTCTTTATATCAAAGAGGATTACAAGAGGAAACTCGACGAGATGAACAAGTCTCGGCGAGATTATGGGTTCACAGGAAAGCAATATGCGATAATCTGCTAAATCTCGATCTTCTGGCCCCTCTACACGCCGTGGGGGGCCTGTTTATATAGTGTTGAACAACTGACCTACCGAGGGATAATCGGGCCGGGTTAACGACGAACTCGTAACGAACTCATATACATGCCAAATACATCCCGCGGTAGATAAGGTATACTCCAACTCTTGGGGATCTCGACGTCTACTCCAATCCAGAAAACCAACGTCCGAGTCTTCTCGTAGCCGCGCAGAACTCTGTTCGAGTCGGACTCAAACAGGAATCCTAGACCGTTACGCACCGTGCCAGCCAAGTGCTGTTCGGCAGGATGCCCATGGGCTTAATAGAACCTTCCAGGGAGCTAGGCCCTAGTTGGCAGTTCGATTGGGCCGTCAGGGAGTGGGCCATGGCAATGGGCCGTGATTTTATCCCCGACAGCTACATGGTGGAACGGCTGGTTGGGAAATAATGCATTGTAACTGTTCGTGGTAGCGACCTGACACGCATGCACAAATAATGCATTCTCCCTGTTCGTGAAAGAGACCCATCTGGCATGCGCCGTCTCTGTTACGCAATAATTCACGGTTATTGTTCGTGAAATTAACCTGTCACGTCAACATTCTCTTTGCTTCACAAAGGGCGACCTGTTCCATGATTCGACCCATCACGCATGCTCGGTCGGGGTGGCTGCCAATGATATCACTTTTCACTGTTGACAGCGTGCTCTTCACTTAACCACGGTGAATCACAACCCTATCAGATTTCTATCTTGCTAGCCGATCAGCCCGAGTTCGATTCGATTCGAGCGTCGAACACGGCAAGGAGGACGCCAAGAAGCGATACCTGTGTTCGGACCCTCTCGGGTAATAGTCCTACTCCTGCCGAGCTTTAGCTCTTTTCGTGTTGTGGTTGTGTGTAAACGATTATAGAATGCTCTCTGTCTCCTCCCCCCTCTCTTCTCTCTCCTCCCCTTTTATACAAGCCTCGAATCAAGGAGAGAGGCGAGGGTAGGCGATCAAGATACACCGATAAGCCGTGAGGGACGGACAGAGAGACGAAACGTCTTTGCCATCAGCCAGATGGCGCCGCCCACGCGAGCTCCGCAAGTGGCCTCCGACTCGCGCGGACACGCCGGTGAAAGAACGAGCGGGACCCAGCTTGCTCCTCCTCCTGATGCGGGCGGCCATCCTGATGATGGCAAACTTCGCTCTCTGCCGGTCAACTCCGCAGCGCCACAGTGATAGTTGATCAGACCTGCAGAGGTCACTGTGGCGGTAATCACCTCTTCATCGGTCCATCCGCGCGTAATGTCGCATTGAATGCGCCTGTCCTTCGCAGCAGGGGAGAGCCTTCACCCGGAAGACTCCCTCCAGGACGCTCCCTGCCACACGGGCCCCACCTGACAGTGGAGGAACAGTAGCCCCCGGGTCCACCATGAAACGCGAACCGTCGCGCCTATATCTCATCACTTCTCGCACGATGGGAGACGAATCGTGGGGGGCCCACCCCCTGCGGCGGCCGTACGCCTGATTCTCCACCTGCGCACGGTCTTCCTTGGGGTACCGCGCCGCTTTTTGCGGGAAACCGAAGCGCGCGAGGCATAATGGCGCCGCGCGCTCGAGTGGTGACGGAATCCAAACCGTCGCTCTCGCTTCCTTCGCCTATAAATGCTTCATTCCTTGGCGCCGCGACGAATCCTTCCGCGCGCCAAAGGTCCTTGAACCACCATCTGCCTTCTTTGCCGCCGCCGGAGAGCTTCTTCGCCCTTAGCTTTTTCGCCACCGCACTTCCGCCACTCTCCAATGGCTCCTAAATGCAGCAGGGGCCGCCGTGGGGACGCCATTCCGGCTGCGCCGCCGCCTGACGCCGCCTTGCCCGCCTCCGTCGCCGACGAGATGACGATTCTATGCTGCTCCAGTGACTTGTGCCGCTTCCCGCCCATTTTCATGCCGCACCATGGCGCCAAGTCCCAGCGACGGGAGATCATGACCTTCACTGGCGGTGCCGGGCGGGGCTTGTCCCGCCGTACTCGAAGTTCTTCCCGGGGTGCTTGCCTACGAGATCCAGCGGCGCACCTTCCCCCAACTCCATCGTGATGCCGCCATCTTCGCCCACCTCTGCGAAATGTTCGGTGAGGCGTTGCCAAACCTCGCTTCTGGCGCCGGGCTCTTCGCCGCCTGCGAAGCTTCGCGCCGAAGGGGCGTTGGAAGTCACTACTTCACGCCGCGACGCCGCCGCCTTCATCCCAGTTGCGCTCAAGTTCAACTGGAAGGACTGGGCGCGACAGTGGCTGTACGCGGAGGATTCCAGCGGTTGCGATGATCTTGCCTTCTCCGAGGGTCCTGCGGAATCCCTCGCCAGCTGGGGGTCCCAGCCCGACGACTCGGCGAAGATGGAGGCGATGCTGGCGCGCATTGCTGAGCTCCGCCGCAATGGGCTCACCGGAACCCATGTGGCGGCGGACTTTTTGCGGCACCGCCTCTGCCCGCTTCGCATGAGGGCGCGCCCCGCCTGGCAATATTATGGCGACAACGATGGGACCCACATTGCCCCTGGAGGTGAGTACTTTCGCACTCTTTTGGGTCTTCTGACTTTGTAGAACGTCTTTTCTTCTCTTTTGTTTCTTGGTTCCTTGCCAACTTGCGGCTTCTTCGTTTTCGTGCGCCCGATCGAAGGGTGTCGACGAGGAGGTGCTCCGGCAATGGTGGCGGGACTCCGCCCACGCCAAAGAAGCGACACCCTTCCTCATGAGCATCCGCCCCACTGCGGCCAGGACCCATGGGGCGCAACCCGTGCTGCGTCTGTTGCCTCCCATGGAGGTTTTCGTCCATGGTCGGTGGTCCACCGACCCCTGCAAATCTGCGATCCACCGCCGACGACCGCGAAGCTCTGCGCCGCCGCTCTTCCTCGTGGCTGTCGCGCTTTCTTGTCTTTGGCCGACTCGACCGTGTTCCCTCGGTAGCGCCGCTGGTCCTCTCCCAAGATGACGATAGCGAGGAGGGAGAGGCGAGCGAAAAACCCTTCGCCGAGTCTGAATCGCCTCCGCCTCGCCCGGCCCCCGGTAGCTCGCTTGCTGACGCCGCCGCTCTGCCACTTGGCGAGAGCGCGGCGACTCCTCCGGAGCCGGCGCCTCCTGCGCCGTTTTCTTCCGTGCCGGCACCTCCTATGCCGCCGCCTGCCTCGACAGCGCCGGCTGCGGTGATTCCGTCGCCCCCTCTGCCTCCTTCAACGGGAGGAGGTAGGCTGCGCTTTGCTCCGCTTCAGCAAAATTTTGGCGCTGCCCCTTCTTCCCGCTTCGCGGGCGTCGCGTCAGGTAGCTCTCTTTGCGTTCATGTAAATTTCGCATTAGGGTTAGCATGCTGCAGACTTCTTCGCATACCTGAACCCTTTTCGGATTTTTCTTCGCGGAACAGGCCGGATCCTAGGGCCTCGAGCTCCGGCTCGCGCAATCCGCCAGCCCCCAGCTTGCCCGCCCCCCTTCAATGGAGACGACGCCTCTTGCTGCGGAGAGCACGCCGACGTCGAGGCTGGAGGACCTTCCGACCGCTGCTGCAGCCGACACCGACGCCGTCTCTGCCATCGCCGTCGACGTCGGGCGCTCCTTCGAAGCACTCCGCGCCCTCGCCAACACCTGGGCTGCGCGGGAAGGCGCTCTCGCCTCGGCGACGCGAGCTATTGCCGAGCTGCGGCGGGTCCTTGAACGGGAGATTGCCGCGAGGGAGGCGGCGACCCGCGAGGCTGTGGCGACGCAAGCCGCTGCCGCCTCGGCCACCAAAGTAACCGGGAACCTCCGCGCGGCGCACTCTGAGCACCTCTAGGTTCTCACCGCCACGCTGCGGACCGCCTACTGCGACTTCGCGGACGTCTTGTATCCACTGGGGTCACCATGCGCCATTGGAGGAGACAGCCGCGCAATCGCCAGCCTTGATGGTGGGCGCCCGAGGTTCTGAATGACCTACCGGTGGTGATGCGGACGCGGGCGATCGAAGATGGTCGCCACGACGCTTTTGAAGCAGCGCGGTTCGTCTTGGGCAACTGCCTTGCCCAAAACGCCGCGTTCGACCTTAGCGCCGCCAATGGGAACCCGTGCGCGGCCGGACCGGACGAGCAATCTCAGGTCGAGGTCGCCGCCAACCACGTATCCATGATGGGCTGCGCTGCACCGGCAGAAGACGACGACGACGAGGAGTAGCTGAACTCCTTTGCCTGTCTTGTCTTGTATATAAAACCTGTCAATGCAAACTTTTGCCTTTCCTGCCACAAGTCTCGTTAACCCTTTACGCGATTTTTTACTTGCGAAAAGAAGAACTTAGGCAACCGACCGCTGAAAGTTTTAGACAGAACGTTCTGCTAAAAGCGAGCGCTTTTCCCTTAGGCATCTGGTTACTTCAACCCTTATGGCCTCTCCGCAAACCGACTTAAACGTTGTGTGGCGAGAACTTAGCTTCCGGAAGTGATCTAGACGCTGGTGCCGTCGTTGGCGCAGGGCCCAGACCGAACAGACACACCAGGTTAGGACACGCCTTCCGTCCGCCTCGCCTCGCCCAGCGCAAGTTTAAGCGTTCGCCTTTGCAACTAAGGGGCCATCAGCCTTAAGTACTTTCTCGCTACCAGTTTTCAACAGAATGCTTTCTAATAGACTTTTTAAGGCGAAAGACAGACGCTCACAGAGAAACAGAACTTATCTTTATATTGCAGATGACTTTGTACATCCCAGCCCCCGGGGCGAACGGGGAAGGAGAAAGACCTCGCCGCTCGGCTCCAAAGGAAGGCCCAAAAAGCTCCTGAAACAGCTACCTACGGGTAGAACTTTCTCAGCTGCTCGACGTTCCAGGCGTTCGCCAATTCGCGACCATCCTCGAAGGCGAGCCTGATTGAGCCTGGGCGGGATACTGAGACCACCTTGAAGGGGCCCTCCCACGAGGGAGACAGCTTATTGCGGCCTGCTTGCGTCTGGACTCTGCGCAAGACGAGGTCGCCCACTGCCAGTGTTGTCTCACACACCCTTCTTGCTTGATAACGGCGCAGAGCCTGCTGATATCTGGCGGCCCAGATCGCCGCTCTATCTCTGATCTCCTCCAGGAGATTTATTTCATCTGGCGCCGGTCGTGGTCTCGAAATCTTCGCTATGCGCCGCCACCCTTGGGACCGAAAGTGAGCTCCGGCAGAACCTTGCTTGAAACCATACACGGGAAGAAAGGGGTCTCACCGGTAGCCCTGTTGGGAGTTGTCCGCAGCGCCCAAAGCACAGTGGGAACTTCTTCCGCCCAACGCTTACCACGCTTTCCCAGGCGATCGAACGCCCGTGTCTTGAGTCCTTTGAGGACCTCTGCGTTCACCCGCTCTACCTGCCCATTGCTCTTCGGATGCGCGACGGAGGCGAAGCACAACTTAGTGCCCAGCTCTCCACACCAATTTTGAAAGTTGCCGCTCTTGAACTGAGCACCATTGTCGGTGATGATTCTGCTGGCGACGCCAAACCGGACGAAGATGCTTCTCATGAACTTTATGGCTGCAGTGGAGGTGATCGTCGGGACTGGCGAGGCCTCTACCCACTTGGTGAACTTGTCGACGGCGACGAACAGATGCATGTAGCCACCGGTCGTCCGCGGGAACGGGCCCAGGATGTCCAGCCCCCAGACCGCGAACGGCCAGGAGAGCGGAATGGTTTGCAGCGCCTGGGCTGCACGGTGGTTCTGCTTAGCATGAAATTGGCACGCTTCGCATCTCCTCACCAGCTCAAAGGCATCCTGGAGGGCAGTAGGCCAATAGAAGCCGTGGCGGAAGACCTTTCCGACCAACTCCCGGCTCCTTGAGTGGCTCCCGCACTTGCCTCCATGGATCTCAGAGAGGATTTCGCTCCCCGCTTCCCGAGTGACGCACTTCAGTAGAACTCCGTTTGCGCCCTGGCGATATAGGTCCCCACCTACCAGGGTGTAACGCTTGGCCTTGCGCGCTATCTTCTCGGCTGACGCGTCATCGGGACCACTCCATCCCGTAGGTAGGTTAGGATAGGATCCATCCACTGACCTTTCCGGACGAGTGCGACGACGTTAGAATGGTCGCCGGCTTACTCTGCTGGCACGGCATTTCGCCTCAACCGCTCGGCGATTCTTCGCATCCTCCTCCGACCGGGGCAGCTGCGGGAATCTTGGCGTCTCCTCTGACGTGGGGCTGCATCAAGAATCATGCCGTCCCCACGGGATCGGGGCTCATGACAGACGGCGCGTGAGTCTTTCTTCAAAGACCCCACCGGGGCCAGTGCCCTTGACGAGGCAATGCAGGGCGGTTCATCCGCCATGTAGTTGTCGCGGCGAGGATGTGCAAGCCCAAGCCCTCGAAATGCCGTTCAACCCGGCGCCTCCCCTGTAGGCCACCATAATGGGATCTCGAGCAGTGAATTCCTTCCTCGCTGGTTGATGACCGGAGAGAGTCGCCTTTGACTTGCGGTGCCGGATGCCCGTGGTCAAAGCCACCTGAGCCCAATGAGTAGTCGCCGTACTCGCGGCGTTGTTGGTAGCGGAACTCCAGCACCACCAGTGCGAACCATGTCGCGGTGGGAGACACCGAGCGACTCCGCCCCACTCTCAAACCGGACGAACTGTCGAAGAGAGTCCTGGCGAGGGTACTGGGGCGTCTTCCACTTCTGCCGCCGCCGGAGTCCATTCATTGACAAACTCGGCCAGCGCCTGCCCTTTGATGGCCGTTCGGGGAGCGAATTTGAGATCGAACTCCACCAGCTCCATTGCCCACTTGGCGATGCGACCCGTCGCCTCGCGGTTGAAAAGGATCTCCCGCAAGGGGTACTTGGTCAACACAGTGATTTCTCGCCCCTGGAAGTAGTGATGCAGCCTTCTCGACGTCGTCAACACAGCATACAATATTTTCTGGTGCTGCGAATACCTTGTCTCCGTATCGTGGAGGACCTTGCTGATGTAGTAGATCGAGCGCTGAACTCCTTCTCTCTCCGCCACCAACACCGCGCCGACCTCCTCCGGGTTCGCCGCGACATAGAGGATCAGCGGCTCGCCCGGATCTGGGGCGACTAGCACGGGTGGAGAAGTGAGGTACTTCTTCAAACCGTCAAACGTCTCCTGAGCCTCCGTGGTCCACTCAAATTGATTGGTCTTCTTCAGGAGCTTGAATAGGGGGAGACTCTTATCCCCTAGGCGAGCTATGAAGCCACCCAGGGAAGTCAAACAGCCCACCAAACATTGCATCTGTCGAAGTCGTGTCGGGGGCTTCATATTTTCAATTGCAGCGATCTTGTCAGGGTTCGCCTCAATCCCCCTCTGGGAGACAAGGAAACCCAACAAATTGCTTGCTGAACGGGCGAAGACGCACTTCTCAGGGTTGAGCTTGATGCAGTACTTCCTCAGGTTGGCGAAAGTTTCTTCCAAATCGCCGATCAACTCCTCCGCCTTCTTGGATTTCACCACCAGGTCGTCGACGTACACCTCCAGGTTCCACCCGATCTGGGGGCGGTGAGCGATGTGCATGGCCCTTTGATAGGTTGGGCCTGCGTTCTTCAATCCAAACGCCATCCTTGTGTAGCAGTAGATGCGCATAGGGGTCACAAAGGCAGTCTTGTCTTCGTCTTCTTCTGCCATGCTAATCTGGTGGTACCCAGAGTACGCATCCGTAGCTTCTGACCGCTCGCACCCGCCGTGGAGTCGGCGATGAGGTCGATGCGAGGCGTGGTGCGGATCCTTCGCAAGCCTTGTTGAGGTCGGTGAAGTCGGCGCACATCCTCCACGCCGTTGGATTTCTTGAGCGAGGGCGGGGTTCGCGAGCCACAGGGATGGCGACACTTCAGCGACCCCGCCTCAAGAGCTTGTCCACCTCCTGGCGAATAACGGCCTGGCGCTCCACCTACTGCTTCCGGACCTTCTGCAAGACCGGTCGCGCACCGGGGAACGTTGCCAACTTATGCTCAATCACCTCCCTGGGGACCCTAGTCATGTCGGACGGTTGCCAAGCAAACACGTCTGCGTTAGACTAGAGGAAGGAGACGAGCGCGCCTTCCTATTTGGTCTTTGAAAGCGCCCGCTGAACGGTCCTTGCGGGTCCGACTTCGCTTCGAGACCGTCTTAACCTCCGCGGACGAGCCGGGGGAGGCTCGGATCTTCGCCGGAGGAGCTCCCAGAGTCGAGGCTTCAGCCTTCTGGGCGCCGATCGCCCCGCCAAAGCGAGCGTCCTTGTCGCAGCGGGCGCCTCAGGCGGTCCACCTTCCGATGATGAGGCGGCGGGCCGGGATCTTGACCACCATATAAGCATAGTGGCGAGCCGCCATGAACTTGGTCGGCGCCCGGCCCGACCCGAGATGGCATTATACGGAGGTCAAAGTCAGCTACCTCGAACTCGAGCATCTCCGTCTGAAAATTGTCGGCGCCTCAAAGGTCACCGGAGGCCGACACGCCGGAGAGGGCGGACTCGGCCCGGCGTGGCGCCAAGAAGGAAGCGCCGACCGAGCTCCTGCTCTGGACTGGCGATGCTTTGGCGACTCGGGCGGACAGGAGGTTGATAGAACTTCCTCCGTCTACCAGCACCCGCCCCAGCTTGACATTCCGGACCGTGGGTGCAAACACGAGATCGGGAGATGTCCCGGGCCGGCGGTGCTGGCGGGGTGATCGGCCTGACTGAATGTGATCGACTGCTCCGACCACACCAGCTGCCTAGCAGACCCCAAACCAGGCACGGCGGCGCACACCTTCCTCATCACACGCTTGAAACTCGCGTGAGACGGATAGGTGGCCGATCCGCCGTGGATAAGCGACCAGCGCTCGCTCGCTGAAAACCAAGTGAAGCGGCTCCTTGCCCTTGCCATGCCGGATGCTTGCTGCTGCTCGTGGACTCGCTTGTCCACTATCTTGCTTCTGACACGGCAATCGGCCAAGTCGTGGGTGTTAATGCGAAGGATCGGACGATAGAAGTCCTTCCATCCCACTCGTCAGGCGACCCTCGCCGCCGCGCATGACCGCGATGACCGTCGCGACCGCCTCTGCGGGGCCGTCCTTGCCGCCGCGCGACCTCCTCCTTTCTTTCGCTGCCCGCGCCGCCCAGCCGTTGCCGCCGTCGTCGTCGTCATCGTCGCGCTCGGCGGCCAGGACCTGCCCGGTCTCGGCCGCCTTGCGCTTCTTCTTGTCCTTCCCGCAGGGATTCTTGGAGGTCCCAGCCTCGCCACCTCCAGCGGCCCCCGCCCTTCCGGCCGGCCGGAAGCGGGCCTCCGCCTGCAGGGCGCACTTGTGGGCCAGTGTGAAGAGTTCCTCCGACGTCTTGATCTTGCGGGTGGCCATCTTCTCTTTGACCTTGGGGTCTCGGGCGCCCCTCCTGAAGGCCGTGACAACGGCATCGATGGAGATGTCAGGAATGGTGTTCCGGACCTAACTGAAGCGCCGGATGTAGTCGCGCAGCGACTCTCCCTTCTTCTGCTCCACATTGTGGAGATCGTCTTCGAGTCCGGGCTGCTCGAAAGTGTCCTGGAAGTTGGTGATGAAGAGCTCGGAGAGCTCCTTCCACGACCCCACTGACTCCGGGGGTAGGTTCATGAGCCACGAGCGGGCTCCGTCGGTGAGAACTGCGGGGAAGTAGTTCGTCAGAACTTTTCCCGACCCTCCAGTCGGCTGCATCACCGTAGTGTAGATCTGCAAAAACTCGTCGGGGTTGGTAGAGCCGTCGTACTTCTCGATGGAGGCGGGCCGGAACTTCTCCGGCCACTGTACGCGGCGCAGCTCCTTTGAAAAGGCGCGGCAACCGACGTCTGGAGCCTCCTGCTCCTGCGTGCGCCCTTCCTCCCGCCGTGCCCGCCGCCCGTGCGGCGCCGAAGAGGCGCCACCTTCTCCGATGGAGGCGGCCCCGCGGGAGTCCTCCTCCTGGTCCCCATGAGGGCAGCGATAGCGCGGTCGCGCTCTCGATCGTGCCGCCGGCGGAGCTTGTCGCGCAGGTCTTCTCCATGTCGTAGATGGCGGTCCTCCATGTGAGTCCGGAGGTCCGGCCCACCTGCGCGCCTACCCGGTCGAACCCCCGTAGGAGGTGCACAGCTCTGTCGTCTCGGCCCGCTCCTCCCGCCAGAGATCGCGGGAGGATGCGGGAACAAAGCGGGAGGAAGCGGAAACACGGTTCCGCACCCCGGGATTTGCACCACCACAAGGGCGTCAATGTAGCGAGCCAAAGCCCGGCGACCACAGCGCCAGCCGGAGAAGTCCGTAGTCACCGGCGGCGGGTTGTCGATGAAACCACAGCGCGATAGAGGTTTTATGCGGAGTGCACTCACCAAGGCCAGCGCCGCCTACCTTGACCGGGCGGCGGCTCTCCGCCAGGGCGCCGGCCCTTGGCGGGCGGCTACCGCCTGGCTGATCTACCACCATTGCGCGGCCGACGCGCCGCCACGGCTCTGGCTGCGCTTCTGGTCCATCGCATGATCTTTGGTCGCCATTACCGCTGAAGAGGTCGAAGAACTTCGAACCGATGCTAGCGCCCTACGGCGCACTAATCGACGTGCTCTTCACTTAACCACGGCGAATCACACCCTGTCGATTTCTATCTTGCTAGCCGATCAGCCCGAGTTCGATTCGATTGAAAGTCGAACACGGCAAGGAGGACGCTGCGATGACAGTTTCGACCTCTCGGGTGATAGTCCTACTCTGCCGAGCCTTAGCACTTTTCGTGTTGTGGTTGTGTGTAGACGATTACAGAATGCTCTTTGTCTCCTCCCCCCTCTCTTCTCTCTCCACCCTTTCATACAAGCCTCGAATCGGGCGGAGAGCGAGGGGTAAGCGTCTGATACTGCGATAAGGCGTGAGGATGGGGCGGAGAGACGCAACGTCTTTGCTCATCAGGCCGTATGGCGCCACCCACGCGAGCTCCGCAAGTGGCCTCCGACTCGCGCGGACACGCCGGTGAAAGAACGAGCGGGACCCAGCTTTCTCCTCCTCCTGATGTGGGCGGCCATCCTGATGATGGCAAACTTCTCTCTCTGCCGGTCAACTCCGCAGCGCCACAGTGACAGTTGATCAGACCTGCAGAGATCACTATGGCGGTAACCACCTCTTCATCGGTCCATCCGCGCGTAATGTCGCATTGAATGCGCCTGTCCTTCGCAGCAGAGGAGAGCCTTCACCGAAGACTCCTCCAGACGCCACGCCACGCTGGCCCCACTTTGACAGATGGAGGGCCCACGCCTGGTGCGCCGCGGAGCTCGCCCACACGCTAGGGCCTGATCGCCCGCCTGACGTGTGGGACCCTCGCCTTGCGCGCCGAGGAGCTCGCCCACACGCTAGGGCCTGATCGCCCGCCTGACGTGTGGGGCCCTCGCCTTGCACGCCGAGGAGCTCGCCCACACGCTAGGGCCTGATCGCCCGTCTGACTTGTGGGGCCCTCGCCTTCCCGCCTGACGTGTGGGGCCCTCGCCTTCTTTGGGACTCTTTGTACCCCGGTATTTATTGTACCGACAACTGTTTCAATAATCGACGTTGCTGCCTGTCCTATTCAGTGATATTCATACCTGTTGACACGAAAAGTGGACTTCTCGCGAACACACGTGCCGAAGCGTCAATTCTGGGATTGCGTCGCAACTAAAGACCAAGCGTGCCAGTCAATTTGACCTGTAAACTAACAAGGAGTAAATTGTCAGCGACTTAGCCCTAATCGGCTTTTAAACAGCCAGATCAGGTTATTTCGCAATCGGCTTTAAGCAACCCGATTACCGGATCTATCGGCTTATTGCCTGATAGAGCAGATAAATGTAAATAAGCATTTAACCTTGAATCTTTTACTTCTTTTTGGTATTTTTTATATAATATTAGCAATAAACCTTCGTATCAATGCATTAGATTAAACCAGGAAACAGATTGAATAGATTGGTCAGGCCAAGACAGTATTCAGATCTAATTCTAGATTAAACCAATAAACCGATTTAAAGGTCTAAAACTAATAAAGGTAGATATAACGCTGATCGGCAAACACTTGCACACGCGAAATCCAAAACAAGGCATACACAAGATCGATTAAACGAAACAGTTGCATACTTGCATATATCGGATTCAGGAAAAGCATATGAAATACGTGACAATCGGCATTGCAGGATAAACACATATTACAGATCGATTAAATCGAGAGAGTGCAATATGCGAGAACACATTAAAGATCGGTAAATCCCAAGACAGTTTAACATGCTTTGTATACATGAGATGAACATGATGCAGCCATGCATACGGGTTACAAGGAGAGAATCGATTATCCCATCGAGAGAGTTGAAACCTTTCGACGATGTCGATCGGATTCGAAAAGGGGTTTTTTGTATTGAGTGTTTGATGATCATATTCTCTAGGCCTAAGGTCCTATTTATAGTATTACAAAGTCGATACCGATACGACCTATTTTACCGCCTCGCGCCTCTGATCCGATCATATTTCTCTCGAAGTCTTATATTTACCAGAATACTTCAATACTCCTTTCTTTTTACCGATGAAGTCCAATTCTGGATTCAGCCCAATAATTCCGATTTTACCCTTTTGCCATATCCGATTTTCCTGCCAAATTTGGGTGTCAACATATGCCCCTAAGTTTGGCAATGGGTATTCTCATTAGCCGAACTTTCAAGTAAAAATCGGATTTCCTCCAAATTGTGTTGAAACATTTCACAGTTTTACCCCCGTAACCTTCGTTTCCGGCCCATTTTGAGAACACGTGTCAGCCCAGCAGACGATATGGGCCGAAACAGTAACACCGAAACGCACGGTAAAACCCTAATTTTTACCACTGCTATAAATAGTGCTCCATTCGCCGTCACTTTCACAGTCTTCTTCGTGCACACGTCTCTTGCATCGAAATTTCCGGAGCTCCCAAGACTTCAAGAGCGCATTCTCCTTCAACTTTTCATCGGCAACATGTCTCAGGTACTATTCCAATGTTCGGATTCTGAAGCGTTGTACTCTTTGGGACCGATAGGAGAAAGGGACCCAACAGCATTCATAGAGCATTCCGTAGCAAGGCTTCCCTTGTTTGCCGATAGGCTTAGCACAACTAGTTGGAAATCGGCATTTAGATCTTGGCCTAGCCCGATCAAGGGATACAAGGACTGGCTCATTCGGGTCTACGGCCAAAAACAAGAGCAATGGGACGACCTAGGAATTACCGATGCCATTCTTCTTTCCTTATCTCCTCCGCCGGCAGATGAACCCTTTATGGCAACATCGGCTTACTTCTGGTGCGATACATCCAATGCCTTCTTTTTTCCGACTGGACCCATAAGCCCTACGCTCCTTGACGTAGCAATGTTAACCGGTCTCAGTCCCGATGGCGAGATGCTATCGGCTTTTGATATGTCTGCCACCCAGAAGCTGGTTCCCGAGAAGAACTTCGGCTGGCAACGCTATATCAGTACCCACCAGCAAACTGGCGATGTAGAAGATGAAGAGCACATCGCCTTTCTCAACATGTGGCTTGACATATTTTTCTTCTGCGGGCAATCCCTCAGCCCCAGCAAGGTTTATCAAGGGGTAGCCGAAGCGCTAGCCGCAGGTCACAAGTTAGCAATCGGAAAATATCTATTAGGAGCCACCTATCGGATAATGCATGAGATCAGGGAAGGTCTCTGTTCAAAGAAAGCCGATTTTTCAGTTGGAAATCTAGGCGGCCCTTTCTGGTTTATCTGCATGTTTCTGAAGCTCCAGATATACAACTCCCTCGGAGAACTGGACTTTGGTCTGGAGTTTCCGAATGAGACAAATTCCGATAGCAACAAGCGTCCATGCAGGTCTTATGGTGAGATGATCTCAGTCAACTGCAATAGAAGACGCCTAAACCAGGATGACCTTGCCAACTCCCTAGTTGCATTCTATACAATGTCCGAATCGAATACGGTCTATAACAGCTCAATCCATACATCGACTTGGACAGATATCCTGTTCCTTCCTTCTTCCGATTAGCCAATACTTTAAAAGGCAAGGCTTTATCAAGATATAAAGAATTCATCTCCCCGGCATATTCTTTTGCTATTTTGAGCACCAGACCCACAATGTAAAACCAACATATGAATTCTACCACCCAACTGTGGTATCTCGGCGATTCAACCTCGGGCGAGACATTCCCGATCTCTTCATATACTGACCAATTGAACGCCAGGAAGATTTGAATGCTCAATCGCTTATGGAATTACACATTGCGTACATCGACTTTGAAATGCCATCGGAATTTATAATGTGGTCTGACACTTCGCCGAAGTTTGATACTTGGTGGGAATCCATTGCGAAAAATATATACGCCACAGAAGGTGGAGCCTCAACCTTAATTGAACGGCTCACCGGCTAGAAGAAAACTTACAAACCTAATTGGCCAAAGATTGCCAGCATGACAGAGCTCTCATTGGAATCAGAAACAAGCAGCTCTGATAGTTCCAATTCCAATGATTCCGATGATGAGGACGATGACAATAAAGAGGAAAATTCATCCGAATCAGGGCCCTCTTCATCGGATTCAGATGACAAAAGAACACAATCCCAGCACCATACATCGTCTTCCGATAGCGAGGTTACTAACCTGCATGTTTTTGCTAACTCATATTATCTTTTTGCCGACTACTAACCTCAAATTATTTTCTTTTTCAGAGCGGAGAAAAGCGTCCCAAGGCCAAGCTTATTGGAGAAGCGGCTGGCCAGCTCCACTCAACAGCAAAGTCTGCATCGGCTTTCGCTCAAAGCTCCTCTCAACAACCCAAAAAGAGAGGTACAATCGGCTTATATCTTACGTTTCTCACATTCCGATTACTCAATCATTCAACTAACAGGGAAACCCGAAGGCGAAACTGGCCAAAGAAAGAAGGTGGCTGCCAAGAAGCCACGTCCCCAAAAGGTGCGTACACCCGATACCACCGAATCGGTATGTGACACAGTAAGCACTTGATTCCTTTTCAAACCCTTACAACATCCTATCGGCTTTTCGCTTATCGGGATTTTTCTTTCAGGACACTTCCCCCGTCCAGAAAAAGAAGGATGCGACACCTGCTCCTCCTCCGGCTTCGCAAACACCACCGGCTTTCAACCCCCAAGACGTAATCAGCTTCCTTACTTATCTTATAAAATTCTTCCAAATCCCGATTCGTTGTAACTTTAACTCTTCTTCTCTTCAGTACATGTTCCAACCTCGTAGCCCAGTCCGAGTTACTGTGGCCTCTACGAAGGTCATCACCTACGACGGGAGAAAAACCGACGAGCTCAACTTCGACCCCTCCAGCATGGACTGGCTCGACGATGAGCTGGACTTCCTCTCGTCCCCGATCCGGACTTCATCGCCCGCAGCCGTCACTGTTGAACCACCCGCTGCAGCGCCAAAGAAGAATCGTCTTTCCCCTGACACCCTGGCCAAACTCAAGCAGATGTGGGAACTGTTTGGCAACGAATCGGCTTTCCTAGCTAACCCTTCCGCATTAAGGGAGATTGCCGATTCGGTCAAGGAAGTTCTCCCGAAGCAAGTGGTTTCGGCTATCGAAAAGGCGCTGCCCCTAGGGGAAAAGAAAACCGATTTTTATGCAGTGTTGGATCGGCTGCACCAACGAGAAGTGCTCAAGGATGCGGAGGTGGAACTGAAGGGGCTGATTCAGGACGCCAACGCCCAAAATGACAAGCTCCTCCAGCTGAAGCACGAGGCGGAATCGGCAAAACTCGCCGCTAAAGCGGTTTCAAGGGTCAAGACCACGAACTGAACCGAGAAAGCGAGGAAAGCCGGGCCGATGCTCGCTCAAGCTTCGAGGAAACCAAATCAGCGACCAAGGAGCAATACAAAGATAGTGAAGGCTTGCGGTCCGCGCTTATGGAGGCTAGGAAGAAAATCCCGATCATACCGGATCGGTCGAAGAAGACACCGATACCACAACCGTGTTCGGGACACAATGACAAGTGCCGCCACCACAATTTTTGAATTTCATAATGATTGGCTGCGTACAAAATTTTTTAAACTATTGTGTAGATCGGTATGTTACCGATCGTAAAACGATGTTTCATCCCGCCTTTGTAATAACTTTATTTCCTTATGCATTTCTGTTTTTCTAATATTTGTCTATAGACAATTCATCGGAATCGGCTTTTCCTCAACAGCAACGTGTTGAGTGAATCACTAAGTTTCAATCGATTTTGTGATCTATAGGCGATTCCTTTTGAATCGGCTTTGCTTAACAGCAACGTGTTGAGTGAAATTTAAACTATAGGCGATTCATTAGAATCGGCTTTTATCAAATCTAAGCTTAAGCTCCAACCCAAACACTAGGATAATATTTCTTTAGATATTTGGCATTAATTGCTTTACCGAAAACTTCTCCTTCAAGCGTCTCCAAGATATACGCATTTTCAGGTATAATCCGATTGATCTTAAACGGCCCTTCCCAATTTGTAGACCATTTTCCGTACTTAGGATCTCTGGAACCAATCGGTAAAAACGTTTTCCATACAAGATCTCCCACTTCAAACGTTTTCGGCACAACCTTTTTGTTATAATGTCTTGCAACTCTTTGCTTGTCACGCTCAATATGTTCCAAAGCTTTCAACCGAACGGCCACCATATCATCCAGCTTATCCACCATCAGATTTTTGTAGTCATCGGCTTTCACATTATTCTGTTCCTCAACTTGCGTAGATCCGATGATAGCTTCAACCGGTAAAACAGTTTCTTGACCATAAACGAACTCAAATGGTGACACTTCGTAGCTCCATGCTTTGCAATCCGATATGCCCATAGCGCATCTGCCAAAGTATTATGCCAACCCCGCGGTCTCTCATCGATTTTTCGTTTAATCAGTTTTATAACACTCTTATTTGAAGATTCTGCTTGGTCGTTGGCTTGAGCATAATACGGCGAGGAGTTTATTGTTGTAATCCCCAAACTTCAAGCATAATCCTGAAATGCCTCTGACATAAATACCGATCCCTGATCTGTAGTGATTGTCTGAGGAATACCAAATCGGTAAATTATGTGCACTTTGACGAAATCGATCGCTTCGGTAGCAGTAACTTTCTTCATTGGTACAGCTTCAATCCACTTGGTCAAATAATCCGTTGCCATCAAAATATACCGATGCCCCTTGGACAAAGAAGGAAATATTTCCCCGATCATATCAATTCCCCATCTTCTGAAAGGCCACAGCTTCACGATCGGATGCAGAATAGATGCAGGCGCATGCTGAATATTTCCGAACCTCTGACAATCTTTGCAGCCCTTATAATACTTAAAACAATCTTCCACCATTGTTGGCCAGAAATACCCGACGCGCTTCAAGATCCATCTCATCTTATATGCTGATTGATGAGTTCCACAAAGCCCTTCATGAACTTCTTTGATCGCAACTTTAACTTCTTCGTCATTCAAGCACTTAAGCAATAAACCATCAAAACTCCGATAGTACAGCTTATCACCGATTAATACATACCTCTGAGCCTTTCTTTTAAGCTTTCTATCGGTTTTCCCTTGCGGGTCTTTAAGATAACCGATAATCTCTGCCTGCCATCCAATCGGAACTGGGCTTGCAATCGGAATAATCTTCAGCTCCATGATCGGTAATTTATATCCTGATGCCTCCTGGGCCAAATCATTGGCTTCACAATTATGTTCTCTCGGAATATGATGAATGGTGAACGCACTGAACTACTTAGCCAAATCAGAAGCTCTTTCCAAATATCCCCGCAGCAGGTCACTATGACATTCATATTTACCGATCATCTGGAAAACTACTAACTGCCAATCTCCAAATACTTCTACAGCGATAGCTCCAGCTTGAATCAACCACTCCAATCCTTGAATCAATGCTTCGTACTCCACCTGATTATTGGTCAACCCAAAATCCACTGTAACACTGAATCGGTGAGGAACACCACCAAGAGAGACAATAAAAATACCGATGCCACATCCCTTCTCACAAAATCGGCTAATACCTGCCCGTTGATAGCTTTCGGAGATTCATACGTCAAGTCAAACTCAATGAGGGTATACGCCCACTTCCCAAGACGTCCTTTGATAATCGGAGCATTAAGCATGTACTTGACCACATCGGTTTGACAAACCACTTTGCATTCAACACCCAATAAATAATGTCTCAGTTTAGTGCAAGCAAAGTATAAACAAAGGCAGTACCTTTCCACTACCGTGTATCGGGTTTCTGGATCTAATAACTTTCTGCTCAAATAAAAAATCGCATGCTCCTTTCCATCAATTTCTTGGACCAGAACTGCCCCTATCGTTTTATCCAATACCGATAGATACAATTTGAGCGGCAAATTTTCCTTTGGAGCAACCAGAACAGGTGGATTAACCAGGTATTCTTTAATATTATCAAACGCTTTCTCCTGCTCTGGTCCCCAAATAAACTTATCGGAATTCTTCAACTTAAGCAATGGAGAAAACGGGATGATTCTTTCCGATAAATTTGAAATAAATCTCTTTAAATAATTAATCTTACCGATAAACTCTTGTAGACGAACCTTCGAATCCGGAGGCTTAGTATTCAGGATCGCCTTTACTCTATCAGGATGAACTTCGATTCCTCTCTGATGCACCATAAACCCCAAGAACTTGTCGGCCGATACTCCAAATGCACACTTCTTTGGATTCATTCTCATACCGTATTTCCGAAACCGATCCAATACGGTTATGATATCGGCCAAGTGTTGTTCTTCCTCCTGGGATTTGATCACCACATCATCAATATAGATTTCAACCAATTTACCGATTAAGTCATGGCAGATCAAGCTCATCCCTCTTTGATATGTAGCTCCAGCACTAATCAGTCCAAAGGTCATCACAACCCATTCAAATAAACCAATAGCTCCGGGACATCTGAACGCAGTTTTGTTCACATCTTCCTCGGCCATAAAGATCTGATTGTAGCCAGCATTGCCATCTAGGAAATCGATAATCCGATTGCGAGGCAAATACGATCAATCGATCGGCAATCGGCATCGGATATTCGTCTTTGTACGTTGCTTTATTCAAATCCCAAAAATCAATGCATACCCGAATTTTATCAGAATCTTTTTTACCAACTGGTACTATATTAGAGATCCAATCGGTATATTTGCATGGCCGAATAAACTTCGCATATAATAACCTCTGAATTTCAGCCTTTACCTGATTGTAAATTTCCAACTAATCCTCCTTGGTGATTGTTTCACTGGCCGAAATCCAGGTTTCATTTTAATCTTATGCTCTACTATAGATCGGTCTAAACCAGGTATCTCGTGATATTCCCAGGCAAAGAAATCAACCCGATCCTTGAGTATCTGGATAAGCCGATCTTTGTATTCCTGCGGCAACTGTTTACTGATGTAAGTGGACCTCCCTTTACCATCGGATCCAATATCGACTTTTTCAAGTTTATCAGCCGATATGAATCCCTCGCCCATCTTATACTCTATTCCCTCTAGAGCCGCGGTTCCCATAAAAAACCCTCGTGTCCTTGAGTTACCGATTGTGCATCCAGTGTTGTTGGTTTAAAGCCCAATTTGCTGACGCTGAGAAAATCACAATCCTCCAAGGGTTTTCCCGATAATGCCTCCAGGTTATCATGTATTTTGTCACAATCGGTTTCTGCGGTTAGAGACTCTCCTCTGACCACTTCTATCTGCTCGCCAATCCACTGAATCAGAATATGATGTAATGTCGATGGAATGTAGCAATTGGCGTGTATCCAGTCTCTTCCCAACAACACATTATAACTTCCCTTCCCTTCAATCACAAAGAAAGCCGTTGGGATTGTTTTGCTTCCTACAGTGAGCTCCACGACCAGAACTCCCTTCGCTTCAGTCGGATTTCCATTAAAATCGCACAGGACCATATTGGTCTTGACCAAATCTTCCGTAGATTTGCCGATTTTTCGATACACAGAATATGGCATCAGATTTACAGTAGCTCCACTGTCCACCATCATTCTGGAAATCGGTTTTCCATTCATATAACCCACAATAAACAATGGTTTCAAGTGCAAGCGAGAGTTTTCTGGATTCTTGAATATAGCGTCTTCAGCTCCAACCACTAGCTCTACAGCAGCCTCTTCATAGTCACACATGAATTCCCGAGGTAGCACACAGACCATGTTAGTGGCAATTGATACTTCATCGGCATCCTTCTCAATAACAACAGCCGATCTCAACTTGGGCCTCCATTCTTGCTTGCCCCTAGCCGGTTTCATCGGCTTTACCAGTTCCAGCAGCGCATCCCTGAACCTCTCAGCTTCTGCCTCTTTGGCCTCAGCGTTCCTCATTCGCTGCAAGCGTCGCTTCTGAGACTTCGTGATTCCACTTGGGCACCATTGTGGCAACGGTACCTTGGGAGGCCGATGCACATCGGTAGTTTTACTCACTGCGACCTCATCGGCTTTTTCATTAGGAAACACTAGCCGATCCTTTACCGATGTCCTCTTCGGTGGAATGAAGACATGATTCATTGGGCAGTTCTCTAAAGTGGGCAGTGACATCCTTTCCTCCCAGCAGTACCGAAAAAAAGGGCAATCCCAGTGCTCCATCTCCCAATCTTGACCATTTGAACTCCTTTCAACAGTCTCTAGGGTATCCGATTTAACGCTCCTGCGAGGCGTCTCCTTAGCCATCCGGTCATATTTTTCCAATAGCTGATCAAAGGTTGGCTTTGGCTTTGGCTTAGCAATCGGATTACGATCATGCCCGCACTTTACCTCACGCCATTCACCAGTTCTTTCACCACCTCGCCGGCCTGATGATCGGAATTGTAATTCTGCCCTCTCTTCCACCACGATCCTCTTAGAGCCAACGAGTACTTTAAACCGATTGGAGCTTTCAGTCTTATCGGTTTTTCTCTTGGTGTCAACCATCCCAACAAAACCGATTGGGAACGGTTCTGTGTCTATCTGCGAGTTTTTACCTTGATAGCGAAGTTGCCCGCTCTCAATCGCTTTCTGCACCACTTGTTTAAACACGTTGCACTCATTGGTACTATGCGAGTAAGAGTTGTGCCACTTGCAATACTTCTGCTTTTTCAGCTCCTCAAGTGGGGAATAACGTGCCCTTACTTAAGCGAATCGCTTTTCACGCAGCGGTGATTGAAAATCCGATCACACTTGGAGGTATCAAAAGAATACTTGCCTTTCTCTAGGCCCTTCGCTTTATCCATCCCAAATAACTCTTTCTTATTATTCACCCATTCAAAGAACATAGGCACCCATGTCCTCTCAGATCGGAATCATCCGAATCTTCAAATTCATCTGCATCAATGACATTGATAGCTTTATCTTTACCCTTATTATTGTTATTATTATTCCGATACTCTTTCTGGCCTGGGTACGAATTATCAGAGAATCGGCTTTCATAGAGCGCGATTTTGTGGGCCAGGTGCGAAATATCTGCAAATTCTTGGTTGCCCACCTTCTTCTGGTTGACAGGTAACAAACCCTTGAAAGCCAATTCCGCCAGCTCATTGTCAGGCAGTGAAAGGCTATAGCATCGGTTCCTTACTTCCCTGAACCGGCGCAAGTAGTCATTTACCGATTCACCAAATTTCTGCTTAATCATCATGATATCGGTAATTCTCGCTTCATTCTCCCCAGAATAGAAATACTCATGGAATTTCTTCTCCAGATCAGGCCAGGACGTGATACTGTTTGGAGGAAGCGATGTGAACCAATTAAATGCCGATCCAGATAGAGACAGTGGAAATAATCGGCATTTTAGAGTATCCTATGATGCAGCCTCTCCGCACAGCGCAAGGAATCTAGCAATATGCTCGCGCGTAGAAGTGTTATCGCTCCCGCTAAATTTGGCATTAGCGAAGTCGGGAACTCAATACTTGTGAGGATATTCCGTCTCATTAAAAGCCGATGGGTACGGCATGGTGTAGTGCTGTGCAATCTTGGGAGTGTTGAACCCGCACTGCTTCATCATATTGTAGACCAAATTCTTAGTCATCTCTTCCAGATTCTCATTCATCCCGTGATTAATCGGCTGATAGATTGAATCTGGAACTGGGACTACAGCCTGATTGTTTGGTATCATCTGAATCGGAGTTGGATTAATAGTCAATAGCCGACCTAGTTGGGAAGTTCCAGCATGTGATGCCCCTGGCTGAACGTAAGCTGGATACTGGTGTTGACGCGAAAAGTTAGCTTCTCGCGAACACACGTGCTGAAGCGTCAACTCTGTGGTTGTGTCGCAACAAGAAAACCAAGCGTGCCGGTCAATTTGACCTGTAAATTGACAAGGAAAAAATCGTCAGTAATATAGCCCTAATCGGCTTTATAAATAGCTAGATCAGGTTTTCTATAATCGGCTTTAATATATCCGATTATAGGTTCTATCGGCTTAATGTCCGATAGAGCTAGCAAATATGGAATAACAATTAAATTCGAATCTTATACTTCTTTTTGGTATTTTTTATAATATATTAGCAATGAACCTTCAGATCGGTAAGATCGGATTAAACCAAGAAGTAGATCAAATAGATTGGTCAAGCCAAGACAGTATTCAGATCCAAATCTAGATATAAACTAATAAACCGATGTAAAGATTCAAAGACTAATATTTGATAGATGCAATACCAATCGGTAAATATTTACAGATGCGGAATCTTAAACAAGGCATACGCAAGATCGATTAAACGAGACAGTTGCATACATCGAATTCGGGAAAAGCATGTGTAATATCCGATAATCAGCATTGCAGGATAAACACATATTACAGATCGAATACATCGAGACAGTGTAATATGCGAGAACACATCAAAGATCGGTAAATCCCGAGACAATCTGACATGCTTTGTATACATGAGATCAATATGATACAGCCATGCATACGGGTTACAAGGAGAGAATCGATTATCCCATCGAGATAGCTCTACCTGCGAGTTGAAGCCTTTCGACGAGGTCGATCGGATTCGAGAAAGTGTTTTGTGTATTGAGTATTAGATCCCTATTCTCGAGACCTAAAGTCCTATTTATAATGTTACAAAGTCGATACCGATATAACCTAATTTTCCGCGACGCGTTCCTGATCACATCGTATTTCTCCCGAAGTCTTACAAGTATCGGTATTCGCCCTTTCTTCTTTGCCGATAAAACCCATTTCCGATTTGGCCCAATAATTCCAACATATTCAGCCCTATCCGATTTTCTGCCAAATTTGGGTGTCAACACATGCCCCTAAGTTTGGCAATGAGTATTTCATTAGCCGAACTTTCAAGTAAAAATCGGATTTACCATGCCAGAATATTTCATATTTCTACCCCTGTAACTTCTCGCTTTCAGCCCATTTGTAGAACACGTGTCATTGACCCGGATAATATGGGCGGCTAGAACGCCTAAAAAGCGGTAAAACCCTAGTTTTTACCACAGCTATAAATAGCGCACCATTCGCCGTCACTCTCACGCTCTCCTACTCGCGCACGGCTCTCGCATCGGCATTTTCAGAGCCCTCAGCAGTCAGCGCACAACCAACTCCTCCAACTCTCAATCGGCATCATGTCTCAGGTACTGATTCAATGCTCGGACTCTGAAGCTTTGTATTCTTTGGGGCCAGTAGGAGACCAAGACCCATCGGTTTTCATATTTCATTCCTTAAGCAGACTCCCTTTATTTGCCGATAAGCTTAGTGTCAACAGTTGGAAATCGGCATTTAGGTCTTGGCCTAACCCGATAAAGGGATATAAGGACTGGCTCATTCGGGTTTACAGCCAGAAACAAGAGCAATGGGACGAACTAGGAATAACCGATGCCATCCTTCTTTCCTTGTCTCCTCCACCAAAGAGACGAACCATTTATGGCGGCATCATCTTACTTACAGTGCGACATGACCAATGCCTTCTTTTTCCCGACCGACCCCAAGCCCTCGCCCTCGACGAGCCATGTTAACGGTCTCGATCCGACGGCGAGATGCTATCGGCTTTTGATATGCTTGCCACCTTAAAGTCGGGTTCCCGAAAAACTTGGTAACAACGCTACATCAATACCCATCAAGAACCGGCGATGTAGAAGATGAAGAGCACATCGCCTTTCTCAACATGTGGCTTGACAGATTTTTCTTCTGCGGGCAATCCTCATTTCAAAGAAGGTTTACTAAGGGGTAGCCAAGCGCTTAGCAAGACAGTCGCAAGTTAGCAATCGGTAAATACTGCTGGGAGCCACCTATCGTATGATGCATGAGATCGGGGAAGGCCTCTGTTCAAGGAAAGCCGACTATTCGATTAAAAACTTAGGCGACCCTTTCGGTTTATCTAATGTTCTTGAAGCTCCAAATATACAATTCTCTAGGGAACTAGATTTCACCTAGAATTCCCGAATGAAAAAGATTCGATAGTAATGATCGCCTCAGAGATCATACGGTGAGATCATATCGCTAAACCGTAATGTGAAACGCTCGAACGAATATGATTTCTCCCATTCCATGGTCGCTTACACCATGTCTCAATCGAATATGGGGCGAGCGGTTTAACCCGTATAATCGATCGGACAAATACCCAAGACTTCATTTTTCGGATTGGCCGACACCCTAAAGGGTGAAGCCTTATCTGCTTTCAAGGAATTCATTTCTCCAAGCATCTTCTTCGCTATTACGAGCACGAGAACCCATATCAGAAACCCTCCTCTGAGTTCTATCACCCTACTGTGGTTGCTCGGCGATTTAACCTCGGGTGAAATTCCGATCTCTTTATATACCGCCAACCTAACGCCAGAGAAGATTTAAACTCCCAATCGGCTTACGGTATTTTGTCTGCTGCCCACTTGGACTTTGAAGTGCCATCAGAATTCATTATGTGGGCCAACACCTTGTCAGCATTCGATAACTGGTGGGAAACTATCGCCAAAAATATTTATGCGATCAAAGGCGGAGCTGCAACCTTGATCGAACGGATCACGGCGTAAAGAAACTTGCGACCTAATCGCCAAAGATCGCCAGATAGTCAAGAGCCATCGGAATCGGAAACCAGCAGTTCAAGCAATAGCGATTCCGATAATTCTGATGAAGATAAAGAGGAAAATTCTTCAGAGTCGGGACCTTCTTCATCAGACTCAGACGATGAAAGAACAAACTCCCAGAACCACGCATCGTCTTCTAGCAGCGAGGTTACTAATTTGTATGTGTTTGCTAACCCACATTGTTCTTTTACCGATTACTGACCTCTTGTTTACTTCTCTTTCAGAGCGGCGACAAGCGTCCCAAGGCAAAACTTATTGGAGAAGAAGCTGGCCGGATCCACACGACGGCCAAGTCAGCATCGGCCTTCACTCAGGGCTCTTCCCAGCCAAAGAAACGAGGTACAATCGGCTTACACATATAATTCTGAAATATTCGATTATTTACTGACTTTACTTAACAGGGAAACCCGAAGGCGAACCCGGCCTGAGGAAGAAGGTAGTCACTAAGAAACCAAGGCCCCAAAAGGTGCGTACTCCCGATAGTACGGAATCAGTATGTGACACAGTAAGCACTTGATTTTCTTCAAACTCTTGACCATCATCGGCTTTCTTACTTATCGGATTATGATTTTAGGACACTTCACCCATCTCCAAGAAGAAAGATGGCACACCTGCTCCTCCGCCAGGGTCACAAACTCCACCGACCTTCAATCCACAAGACGTAATCGGCTTTTCCTTCCTTGTATTTACGCAATTTCTTTAAAATCCGATCGCTTGTAACTTTAAATATTTTGTCCAGTACATGTTTCAACCTCGCAGCCCAAATTTCGTAATGGTGGTGTACGCACGACAGTCATCACCTACGACGGCAAGAAAGACGATGAACTCAACTTCGACCCGTCCAGTATGGATTGGCTCGACGACGAACTTGATTTCCTATCTTCGCCGATACGTCCGTCGTCGCCCCTGATTGCCATCATCGATTCGCCTGCCCCCGAACCATCCAAGAAGAATCGGCTTTCTCCAGACACTCTGGGGAAACTCAAGCAAATGTGGGAACTGGTGAACAATGAATCGGCTCTCCTGGCCAATCCTCTTGCCATCCGGAAAATAGCTGACTCCGTCAAGGAGATCCTCCCGAGCAAGTGGTCGCGCCATCGAAAAATCGCTATCCCTTCGGGCCAAAGTCCGATTTTGACGCGGCGTTGGATCGGCTCCATCAGCGAGAAATCCTCAAAGATGCTGAAGCTGAACTCAAAGGGCTGATCCAAGACGCCAACTCACAGAATAACAAACTCCTCCAACTGAAACAAGAGGCCGAATCGGCAAAGATCGCTACCTCCAAGGCAATTTCAAGGGTTAAGTCCTTGGAACTAGAAGCGAGAAAGCGAAGAAAGCGAAGCTCGCTTCGGATTTCGAGGAAACCAAATCGCGGCCAAGGAGCGATCAACAAGTAGTAAAAGCTTGCGGCCTAGCAGTGTTGGAAGCGAAAAAGAAAATACCGATCATCCTTGGATCAACCGAAGACGATACCACTACTATCAATCGTATCCGGGACATGATCACCAGCGCTGCTGCCGCCATTCATGAGTTCTGCGAGTAATTGGCCTGCCAGCCAAATTTCAAAACTTTGTAATGTGCGAATCGGTATTGTACCGATTATAAAACAATGCTCTAGTCTGCCCCTCGAGGCTAAAACAATTAAGGTCTTTCTGCCATTGTAATAACTTTTAATTTCCTTATGCATTTCAATCTTCCCAACACCAACGCGTTGCGTAAAATCGCATCGTAATTAGATATGTAGGCGATTCACTAAGAATCGGCTTTCGCTCAACAGCAACGTGTTGAGTAAAGTTATCACCAATGCGCCAAGTGCGAAAAGATTTTTGAACTATAGGCGATTCACTAAATCGGCTTTTACAAACCCCAGCTCAAGCTCCAACCCAAACGCTAGGATAATACTTTTTCAAATACTTGGCATTAATTGCTTTACCAAAAACTTCTCCATCAAGCGTTTCCAAGATATACGCATTTTCAGGAATAATCCGATTGATCTTGAAAGGTCCTTCCCAGTTTGGCGACCATTTTCCGTATTTAGGATCTCTAGAACCAATCGGTAAAAACGTTTTCCATACAATTTCTCCCACTTCAAACGTTTTTGGTACAACCTTCTTGTTGTAATGTCTCGCAACTCTTTGCTTATCACGCTCAATATGTTCCAGAGCCTTTAATCGAACCGCCACCATGTCATCAAGGTTATCCGCCATTAATCTACTGTAATCATCGGCTTTTACATTATTTTGTTCTTCAACTCTCGTAGAGCCGATGATGGCTTCAACTGGCAGAACAGCTTCTTGACCGTAGACTAGCTCAAACGGTGACACCTTTGTAGCCCCATGCTTAGCAATCAGATACGCCCAAAGCGCGTCCGCCAACGTATTATGCCAACCCCTCGGCCTTTCATCGATTTTTCGCTTGATTAGCTTTATAGCACTTTTATTCGAAGATTCTGCTTGGCCGTTAGCTTGAGCATAATACGGCGATGAATTTATTGTTGTGATTCCTAGGCTTCGAGCATAATCCTAAAACGCTTCTGACATAAATACCGATCCCTGATCTGTAGTGATCGTCTGGGGAATTCCAAATCGGTATATTATATGTTCTTTAACAAATTCGATCGCTTCAGTAGCAGTTACCTTCTTCAATGGTATAGCTTCAACCCACTTAGTGAAATAGTCCGTAGCCACCAAAATACACCGATACCCCTTGGACGAGGAGGGAAATATTTCACCGATCATATCAATCCCCCATCCCCTGAAAGGCCACGGCTTCACGATCGGATGCAAAATTGATGCAGGAGCATGTTGGATATTCCCAAATTTCTGACAATCTTTGCAACCCTTATAATACTTGAAGCAATCCTCTACCATTGTCGGCCAAAAATACCCTACACGCTTCAACATCCATCTCATCTTATAGGCCGATTGATGAGTTCCACACAATCCTTCATGTACTTCTCCAATTGCAACTTTAGCCTCTTCTTCATTCAAGCATTTAAGCAGTAAACCATCAAAACTCCGATAGTACAGCTTATCAGAGACTAATACATACCTCTGAGCCTTCCTTTTAAGCTTCCTATCGGTTTTTCCTTGCGGATTTTTAAGATAACCGGTAATCTCCTCCTGCCATCCAATCGGAATTGGACATGGAATCGGAATAATTTCTAGCTCCATGATCGGTAATTTGTAACCTGATGCTTCCTGGGCAAAGTCATTGGCTTCACAATTCTGTTCCCTCGGAATATGATGAATTGTAAACATGCTAAAATACTTAGCCAAATCAGAAGCCTTTTCCAGATACTCCCGAAGCAGGTCGCTGTGACATTCATATTTGCCGATCATTTGGAAAACCACCAATTGTGAATCCCTAACACCTCCACAGTGATAGCACCAGCTTGAATTAACCACTCCAATCCCTGAATCAAAGCTTCATATTCCACTTGATTGTTGGTCAACCCGAAATCTACTGTCACACTGAATCGGTAAGGAACACCGCCAGGAGAGACAATAAAAATACCGATTCCATATCCCTTCTCACAAACCGATCCATCAAAGAACATTACCCATGGCAACAGAGTTGCAATATTAACATCTTGATGATGCGTGATGAAATCGGCTAATACCTGCCCCTTGATGGCTTTTGGAGACACATACGTTAAATCAAACTCGATGAGAGTATACGCCCACTTCCCGAGACGGCCTTTGATAATTGGAGCATTAAGCATATACTTAACCACATCGGTTTGGCAAATCACTTTGCATTCAAATACCAACAAATAATGCCTTAGTTTAGTGCAAGCAAAGTATAAACACAGTAATACCTTTCCACTACCGAGTATCGGTTTACGGGTCCAATAGCTTCCTGCTAAGATAAAAGACGGCATGCTCCTTCTCATCGATTTCCTGGACCAGAACTGCTCCTATAGTTTTATCTGATACCGATAGATACATCTTAAATGGCAATCCTTCCTTCGGGGCAATCAGAACAGGTGGATTAACTCTTTAACATCATCAAACGCCCTTTGCTGCTCTGGCCCCCAAACGAACTTATCGGAATTTTTTAATTTAAGCAAAGGAGAAAACGGGATGATTCTCTCCGATAAATTCGAAATAAACCTCCTCAAATAATTAATTTTACCGATAAGTTCTTGTAGACGAACTTTTGAATCAGGAGGCTTCGTATTCAGGATCGCCTTCACTCTATCGGGATGAACTTCAATTCCTCTCTGATGTACCATAAACCCCAAGAATTTGCCGGCCGATACACCAAAAGCGCACTTCTTTGGATTCATCCTCATGCCATATTTTCGAAACCGATCCAACACGGTCACAATATCAGCCAAGTGTTGCTCTTCCTCCTGAGATTTAATTACCACGTCGTCAATGTAGATTTCAACCAATTTACCGATTAGATCGTGGCAAATCAAGTTCATCCCTCTTTGATAAGTAGCTCCAGCGCTGATCAGCCCGAAAATCATGACAACTCACTCAAACAAGCCGATAGCTCCAGGACACCTAAACGCGGTCTTGTTGACATCTTCTTCGGTCATAAAGATCTGATTGTAACCAGCATTGCCATCCAAAAAACTGATAATCCGATTGCCCGAAGCAGCATCGATCAGACGATCGGCAATTGGCATCGGATATTCATCTTTATATGTTGCTTTGTTCAAGTCCCTAAATTCGATGCATACCCAATTTTATCGTAATCCTTTTACCAACGAACATCATTAGAAATCCAATCGGCATACTTTCATGGCGAATAAACTTCGCATCTAACAATATCCGGATTTCACCTTCACTTGATCGTAAATTTTCCAATTGATCCTTCTTGGCGATTGCTTTCTCGGCAAACCTGTGCTTCATCTTGATCTTGTGCTCAACTATAGATCGGTCTAGACCGAGCATTTCATGATATTCCCAAGCTTAAACAATCAACCCGATCGTTGAGTATCCGGATAAGCCGATCCTTATATTCCCGCTGCAACTTTTCTTGATGTAAGTGGGCCTTTCTTTACCATCGGTTCCAATATCGACCCTTTCAAGTTCATCACCGATATAAAACCTCGCCCATCTTATACTCAATGCCTTCTAGAGCCGGTTCCCATAAAAAACCCTCACATCCTTGGGTTACCGATTATCCTTCCAAAGTCGTTGGTTTGAACCCCAATTTACTAACACCGAGGAAATCACAATCTTCTAAGGGTTTTCCGATAGTGCCTCTAGATTATGATGTATATCGGCTGTCGGTTTCAGTGATCGAGATTCTCCTCTCACCACCTCTATTTGATCGCCAATCCATCAATTAGAATTTGATGCAATGTCGATGGAATGCAGCAATTGGCGTGTATCCAATCTCTTCCCAACAGCACATTATAACTTCCTTTTCCTTCAATTACAAAGAACGCTGTCGGGATTGTCTTGCTTTCTATGGTGAGTTCCACGACCAGAACTCCCTTGGCTCGATCGGATTTCCATTAAAATCGCTTAAGACCATATTTGTCTTGACAAGATCTTACAGAGACTTACCGATTTTGCGGCAAATGTAATATGGCATCGATTTACCGTAGCTCACTGCCTACCATCATCCCGAAATCGGTTTACCATTCATATACCCCATGATGAACAATGGCTTGAGATGTAATCGGAATTCTCGGCTTCTAAAGATGGCATCTTCCGCTCCAACCACCATTCTGCGGCGCCTCTTCATAATCATTCATAAATTCCCGGTAGCATACATACCATATTGGTAGCAATTGAAATTTCATCTAATCTTTTTCAATGATAATACCGATCTCAACTTGGGCCTCCATTCACCTTGCCCTAGTGGCTTTATCGGTTTTACCTGCTCCAGTAGAGCGTCCCTAAATTTCTCGGCTTCCGTTTATTTAGCTTCCGCATGTCTCATCCGTTGCAGGCGCCGTTTCTGAGACTTTGTGATTCCGCTCGGGCACCACTGTGGCAACGACACCTTAGGAGGCCGATGCATCGGTACTTTTCTTCACTGGAATATCCTCGCACCTTTCACTAGGAAACACCAGCCGATCTTTTACCGATGTTCTTTTGGGAGGGGCGAACGCGTGGTTCATCGGACAATCCTCCAAATTAGGCAAAGACATCCTTTCTTCCCAGCAATATCGGAAAAAAGGACAATCCCAGTGTTCCATCTCCCAACCTTGATCCTTTGGATCCCTTTGAACAGTATCTGGAGTACCTGATTCAACACTCCTGCGAGGCGTTTCCTTAGCCATCCTATCGTATTTTTCCATCAACTGATCGAAGGTTGGCTTCAGCCTCGATTTTGAAATCGGATTATGATTATGGCCACGCCTCACCTCACGCCACTCACCAATTTTTCCACTACGTCGGCCTGACGATCGAAAATTTAGTTCGGGCCTCTCTTCCACTACGATCCTTTTATCACCAACCAGCACTTTGAACCGATTGGAACTTTCAGGATCGTCGGCCTTCCTCTTGGCATCAACCATGCAGACAAAACCGATTGGGAACGGCTCAGACGATCTGCAATTTTACCTTGATATCGCAGCTTGCCCATTCTCAATCGCTATACCACTTGCTTAAACACATTGCATTCATTGGTGGCGTGTGAATAAGAGTTGTGCCACTTACAATATTTGCGCTTTTTAACTCTCTTCGTGGGGAATAACATGCCCTTGCTTAAGCCGAATCTGTTTTTCTTGTAACAAATGATCGAAAATCCGATCACATTTGGATGTATCAAAGGAATATTTACCTTTCTCAAGTCCTTTCGGCTTGATCCATCCAAGCTCGAATTCCTTTTGTTGTTCACCCATTCAAAGAATATAAGCTCCAACCTCTTCAAAGGTCGAGTTATCGTAATCTTCAACATCATCCGCTTCAACGATATTGACGGCTTTATCTTTACCCTTGTAATTGTTATTATTATTCCGATACTCTTCCGGCCGGTAAGAGTTATCGAGAATCGGCTTTCATCTGTTAGCGATTTTATGGGCTAAATTTGAGATATCGACAAACTCACGTTGCCCACCTTCTTTTGATTAACAGTAACAAACCCTTGAAAGCCAATTCCGCCACCACTATCGACGGTGAAAGGTCAGAGCATCGGTTTCTCACCTCCACTGAACCGACGCAGATAATCATTCACCGATTCACCAAATTTCGCTTAATCATCATGATATCGATGATTCTCGCCGTTCTTCCGTAATAGAAATATTCATGAAACTTCTTCTCCAACCGGCCATGAAGTGACGCCGTTTGGAGGTAATGATGTGAACCAGATTAAAGCGATTCCGATAGCGGCGATGGGGGAACAATCGGCATTTGAGAGTGTCCTTGGATGCGCCCTCCCGCAGAGCGCAAGAAACCTAGCAATATGTTCACGCGTGAGGGTGTGATCACTACGCTAAACTTGGCGCTTATGAAATCGGGAACGCGATACTTGTCAGCGGATACTCGCTTTCATTGAAAGCCGATGGATACGGCATGGTATAGTCTTGATGCAATTTTGGGAGTGTTGAACCAAAGATTGCTTCATCATGTTGTAGACCAAGTTCTTTGTCATCTCTTCTAGATTCCGTTCACTCCATGATTCATCGGTTGATAAACCGGATCTGGGACCGGGACCATAGCCTCGATTATTTGGTACCATTTGAATCGAAGTTGGATTGATATTTAATGGGAACTCAATTGGGAGGTCCTAAGATTTGACGCCTCGGTCAAGCGTAGTTTCATCGCCTGGATTCACCCCGGCCGAATATTCTCGATTCATCCGGTGGGTCTCGCCACCATCATGTTATGAAGCGCAAAGATGTGCCCTTCCGGACGATTCGCCCTAGAGCCGATGATTGATCGAGCATCGATCGATGCAGAGTGCTGATCGATCCTCGATAACTTCGAAAATCGCCTGTGAGCAAAGGATCCCGATGGAAGTCTTTGTAACTTGGCCATTCTTGCGTCTTCGATACCCAATGAGCATTCTTTTCTTGTTTTCTTCGTGAATTTCCGCGAGCTGCCTTCAATCTCCTTCTTTTGATCTAGGCTCAATTAAATCGAATGTCACTGGCTCTGCAGCGAGCTTGAGCGCCTCCAATGCTGCCTCGGCATCGGTACGCGTCATGTCGTCGATTTCGATCTTTCGGGTCCCACCGGGCGTGCCAAAAAGTATGTTGACGCGAAAAGTTAGCTTCTCGCGAACACACGTCTTTGAGCGCCAACTACGTGGTTGTGTCGCAACAAGAAAACCAAGCGTGCCGGTCAATTTGACTCAGAAATTGACAAGGAAGAAATCGTCAGAAATATAGCCCTAATCGGTTTTATAAATAGCCAGATCAGGTTTTCTATAATCGGCTTTAATATATCCGATTATAGGTTCTATCGGCTTAATGTCCGATAGAGCTAGCAAATATGGAATAACAATTAAATTCGAATCTTATACTTCTTTTTGGTATTTTTTATAATATATTAGCAATGAACCTTCGTATCAACGCATCGGATTAAACCAAGAAGTAGATCAAATAGATTGGTCAAGCCAAGACAGTATTCAGATCCAAATCTAGATATAAACTAATAAACCGATGTAAAGATTCAAAGGCTAATATTTGATAGATGCAATACCAATCGGTAAATATTTACAGATGCGGAATCCTAAACAAGGCATACGCAAGATCGATTAAACGAGACACTTGCATACATCGACTTCGGGAAAAGCATGTGTAATATCCGATAATCAGCATTACAGGATAAACACATATTACAGATCGAATACATCGAGACAGTGTAATATGCGAGAACACATCAAAGATCGGAAAATCCCGAGACAGTCTGACATGCTTTGTATACATGAGATCAATATGATACAGCCATGCATACGGGTTACAAGGAGAGAATCGATTATCCCATCGAGATAGCTCTACCTGCGAGTTGAAGCCTTTCGACGAGGTCGATCGGATTCGAGAAAGTGTTTTGTGTATTGAGTATTAGATCCCTATTCTCGAGACCTAAAGTCCTATTTATAATGTTACAAAGTCGATACCGATGTAACCTAATTTTCCGCGACGCGTTCCTGATCACATCGTATTTCTCCCGAAGTCTTACAAGTATCGGTATTCGCCCTTTCTTCTTTGCCGATAAAGCCCATTTCCGATTTGGCCCAATAATTCCAACATATTCGGCCCTATCCGATTTTCTGCCAAATTTGGGTGTCAACAACTGGCCTCCCGAATTCATCCCTTGCGGAATATTCCGTTTCATCTGATGAGCTTGTCCAGTCATGATATTGTGAAGTGCAGCACTGGTCCCCTCTTGGACGATTCACCCTAAAACCGACGACTAGTCCAGCATCGATCGGTAAACGGAGCTATTGATCTGGTCTC
Organism: Raddia guianensis; assembly: GCA_036346415.1. Lineage (NCBI taxonomy): Eukaryota > Viridiplantae > Streptophyta > Magnoliopsida > Poales > Poaceae > Raddia > Raddia guianensis. Next base: position 18,524,036 of record CM070539.1, on the reverse strand, counting down.
TTATCACCTCGGAAAAATCTTTGGTGAGCAGTGGATCTCCAATGGAAGTCTTTGTAATCTGGCCACTACGGGTTTTCCGATAGCCAGTTAGCATTCTCTTCTTGTTCTTCTCATGGATCTCCGCAAGCCTATCTTCAATTTCCTTTTTCTGATCTGGGCTCAATTCGTCAAACGTCACTGCCTCAGCAGCGAGTTTGAGCGCCTCCAACGCCGCTTCGGTGTCGGTACGCATTATGTAGTCGATCATGATTCTTGGGGTCCCACCGAGCGTGCCAAAAAAGTACGTTGACACGAAAAGTGGACTTCTCGCGAACACACGTGCCGAAGCGTCAATTATGGGATTGCGTCGCAACTAAAGACCAAGCGTGCCAGTCAATTTGACCTATAAACTAACAAGGAGTAAATTGTCAGTGACTTAGCCCTAATCGGCTTTTAAACAGCCAGATCAGGTTATTTCGCAATCGGCTTTAAGCAACACGATTACCGGATCTATCGGCTTATTGCCTGATAGAGCAGATAAATGTAAATAAGCATTTAACCTTGAATCTTTTACTTCTTTTTGGTATTTTTTATATAATATTAGCAATAAACCTTCGTATCAATGCATTAGATTAAACCAGGAAACAGATTGAATAGATTGGTCAGGCCAAGACAGTATTCAGATCTAATTCTAGATTAAACCAATAAACCGATTTAAAGGTCTAAAACTAATAAAGGTAGATACAACGCTGATCGGCAAACACTTGCACACGCGAAATCCTAAACAAGGCATACACAAGATCGATTAAACGAGACAGTTGCATATATCGGATTCAGGAAAAGCATATGAAATACGTGACAATCGGCATTGCAGGATAAACACATATTACAGATCGATTAAATCGAGATAGTGCAATATGCGAGAACACGTTAAAGATCGGTAAATCCCGAGACAGTTTAACATGCTTTGTATACATGAGATCAACATGATGCAGCCATGCATACGGGTTACAAGGAGAGAATCGATTATCCCATCGAGATAGCTCTACCTGCGAGTTGAAGCCTTTCGACGATGTCGATCGGATTCGAAAAGGGGTTTCTTGTATTGAGTGTTTGATGATCATATTCTCGAGGCCTAAGGTCCTATTTATAGTATTACAAAGTCGATACCGATACGACCTATTTTACCGCCTCGCGCCTCTGATCCGATCGTATTTCTCTCGAAGTCTTATATTTATCGGAATACTTCAATACTCCTTTCTTTTTACTGATGAAGTCTAATTCTGGATTCAGCCCAATAATTCTGATTTTACCCTTTTGCCATATCCGATTTTCCTACCAAATTTGGGTGTCAACAATACCTACGCATCGTTTCCCCTCTCCATCTGCTCCCTATATAAGTAAGGCCGTGCCATTCACTGATATTCATACCTACGCATCGTTTCCCCTCTCCATCTGCTGAAACCATCGTAGTAGGATGGCCGAACAACGGTCCACCGACGCATGGATTAGACCAAGTTGGTGGGAATCGTCCGGCCCAGGATGCCACACCCATTGCCCATCGGAGGACCTTCCCATCAAAATGAAACAGAACTACCGCATGGAGTCAACCATGCTGCGGCCCGGCCCTCACATCGTCCGGGACTGGCCTAAGTGTGCATGTGGAATTGATGCAGTGGTGCAGACCTTCCATAGGCTAGTCTCTGGTTGGACCGGAAGGAGATTCTACCGATCTCCTCTATACGCAGTGAGTTTACTTGTCTTCATATGGAACGAATATATTTTAGGATGTAACATAACTTTCTATCCTCCAAAACAGATAAATGATTGTCATATGGCATCGTGGATGGATGATTCTTTTCCAATGGCAGCAGACGCATACATGATGGTTCTCTACGTTGTGCTGTGAGACTTTATATATCTGTATGCTATCGTCATTTCCGTGCTGTGAGACCATATCGTGATTTTATGTAGAGAATCTCTATTAACAGTCTATGTATCCTATCGTCATTTTTGTATGTGAGCACATTTAGTCCAAACGGTTGTTAATCCCACCCCCTTTCTCTCTCCGTCGGTGTAAACAGTTCCTTCCGCGTCTCCTATCTCTCTCCGTCAGTGGACACTTCAGCCGAAATCGACGTGACAGCACGACTAGCAACAAGGTGGAACCTACTGTTTCACAAAGCGATGTGATAACATAAAGAGACAAAAACTGCTCGCACAGTGCTTCTATACCGGATGTGACAACACGACGAAGCAAAAGCAACTCCTCGCCCACACGCTGCTAGGAATCCGAGATCATTTTCCTTTAAATCACGCATCCGGTGCCCACGAATCTCGCACCGCACAAACACCCGTAGTAGATATCTTATTTTCAAACACTCGTCTCTTGCACTACGACTGTATCTGCAGATTTTTTATCATGTTGCAGATAGTTTTACGGGGCGTAGGTTTTACACATGTGCCATGTTTGAGGTGCTTATACCATAAAAAATAATCTTATTACGTTACAAAAAGGTTATTGAGAATATACTCGAATGTTCACAGACCAGGATTGTGGCTTTACAAAATGGATGGATGATCCATACCCCCATGGCTGCATCAACATACATAGACTCTTTGTACGGAAGAATACAACAGTTAGAGCCCAGAGTAAATGGTTTACTGAGTGCACAAGAGACAGAGTGGCAGCGAAGACGATTAGTTCTTGACCCACAATATGAGGTAAACCCCATGCACCAATTATACATGTCTTTGTGGATGTCACTACCCCGATAGTCCGAACGAACTAGTGTGCTACAGGCGAAATAAATTTCGGAGGGAGTACGAGCACATCGAAGACCCAGACTTTCAACAAAACCATTCATGCAGTATTAGATGGTGCATTTGTCTATGTCATTTTTCAGATCAAATGTCTTAAATGCACGTGTACTTGTATTCCGATCGAAGTCACAAAAAACAAAGTGTCATTTTACCTTCTCCTATCATTCCTAATTGTCACCGTCAAATTTTATGGCTTTTCAGAACCGATGATTAAATATTAAAACAACTTCATTAACATGATACAAGTCATGGCACGTATGATGCATAAAACAATTTATCATATTAGCGCATCATAACTAAACCTACATGCCTTAGAAGATTTCAAAACATAGTTGTTTCATGCGATAATCATTCTACTGGGTACAGCGGGGGTATTTCCCCTTCGTAAACGCGCTAGGTCCTGCTTCCCTAGCTCTAGCTTTCTGGCACACTTACACTTACGGGCTTTCTGGCTCTTTCTAGCACGGTCGGCCTCACGTTCATTCAACTGCCGCTGCCGGTCTGCTTCACACTGTGCTTGAAACTCTTCTCTCACAACCTTGTTTCTTTCTTCCTTGAGGGCGTCTTGCCAACGTTCCTCGGCCCTAGCACGGCGCCTCGCCGCCTCTCTTTGCATTTGCCGCTCCTGGTAGGGAGTCTGCTCCGCGTCCAAATATTGGACAAAGTCGCACAATGGAGGCTAATAAGATTGAAGTTAGCTTTTGCATCTATATGTTCCTTATGAAACAAATTAGTAAGAAGTCACTTATAGGGTACTTTGCCTTCCTCTCCATCTCGGGTGTTCGATCGTACGCATAGTTTGCGTACATCTAATACCGTCTCCCGTAAGTGTAAGACAAGTCTTGAGATATTCTTAAAATGCAAAGACTGCCGCAGAGACACATGGGCGGCTGAACATCTCTTGGGACAGATTCATGAACAGACTCCCTTGATGGTGATAGGAACTCCATGTCACTCTACTCGTGGACAGAGGTTGTTTCTCAAGTGAAGTGTTTATAACACTCTGCTCGTCTGAATACCTTGCCTTCTGCTCCCCTTTTTATAGCCGAGCGTGTGTCCATTAAATTATCAAAATCGTCTAATTAATTCATTCCTAATTATTGATTTATTAGCAAAACGCGTTACGACAAATGTCTCTAGCTGCGAGTGAGCCAGGCAGGCAGCGATGGCGCAGTAGTGTAGTAGCCTTGAAATGAGCACCTGCAGGAATCCGAAGTGTGAGCACATGGCAGGCAGGAAGCAATGGCTGCTATAAAAAACGATGGCTACTATAAAAAATAATGGCAGGCAGGAAGCGATGGCAAGAAGCAATGGCACATGGATGGTAGGAAGCGATGGCTGCTATAAAAAACGATGGCAGGCAGGAAGCGATGGCAAACATGGCAGGCAGAAAGCACCAAAAAACGCCCTATGAATGGGCGACTTATATAAAGCGCCCGCTGGATGGGCGTTATTTAAATAGCGCCCACTGGACGAGCGACTTATATAAAGCGCTCGATGGACGTGCGTTATTTAAATAGCGACAAAAACTATGCTAAATCAAATAGGACAGAAATCTGGGCAGATAATCCCTTCACGGGTAGGGAGAGATTGAAACGAAAAGGAGTCGTTGGACATATATAGAGGATATGGAGGAGTCACCACCGCCGTTAGATAAGGAATCGACGGACTCCGCATGGCCTCAGCGTTTCTCCGCCCCGCGACCGCCGCCGCGCTCCCACTACTCCACCACCACCACCACCACCTAGCATCCTTCCTCGGCGTCCTCCGCCTCCGCCGGATCCCGACTGGGAGGGTCGCCGCCGCAGCCATGTCTTCGGACGCCGCCGAGCAGCACCAGGCCGGGGGGTGGTACGCCGTGCCGGACCTCAGCCTCCGCGACCACCGCTTCGCCGTCCCGCTCGACCACTCCTCCGTCTCCCCATCCGCCCCCACGATCACCGTCTTCGCCCGCGAGGTCGTCGTAGGTCGGTCGCGCTTCCTCCCTCGCCTCTCCGGCCCTCCGCGGTGTCCTGTGTGCGGGTGCGGCACCCGCGACGAATGTGAGGTGATGGAGTTGGGGGGGATACGATGACCCTGCCCATCGGCCATGGCCCATGTGGGGTCGGTCGGTGTTGGGGACTAAAGCTGGGCCGAGCAGATGCTTGCGCCGCTCGTTTGATCGACCGCTGTACGATTGTTCTTGTCAGGGACACAATACAATCATGTAAATTTTGCTGGATTCGGTTACATGATTTGGGAAAGTAGGAGCAACATTATGCAGTAGGTTTTAACAATGTATCATGTAGGCATTGATGAATCTTTTTTCATTTTATACTGAAACGATCAGCAGCGTGCGAGTAAATGCTTATGCATCGAGCCAGATTGCTTTACTGAATCCTAGGTAGGGTTTTATGGTGTGGCTGTAGAGCTAATGTGCCAAATGCATGGAGAAAGAGACATTGGTAAAGTGAATGCAGGATGGAACTCATGTTTAGCTGATATATGATGTATCCAACATAAACATTGTAGACTTTAGCACTACGAGATAATTTTACAGTGTGGTGTACGAGAAATTGTTTGCCCGTGTGATTGTCAATCTTCATGATTTTCATGTTGAGTGTAATTTTACAGCTGGAAAAGAAGATGCGCCTTTGCCTTATTTGTTGTACCTACAAGGTGGACCTGGATTTGAAAGTCCTCGTCCCATGGAAGCTGGTGGATGGATAAAGAAAGCATGCGAGGAATACCGTGTGGTTTTGCTAGATCAAGTACAACCCAACTTCTCTGATGGATTTTGTGTTCTCTTTGTTTCTGTTTTCCTCTTGATCTTCTTTGGTTGACGTCCTTTTCCTTTGCAGCGAGGAACAGGATTGTCAACTCCGCTAACAACATCATCACTTTCACAAATAAAAACTGCAACAGAGCAGGTGGAGTATTTGAAGCATTTCAGGGCAGATAGCATTGTTAAGGATGCAGAATTTATTCGCTTGCATCTCGTACCACATGCCAAGCCTTGGACAGTTTTAGGACAGGTATAATATTTAGCTCTATGTAACCTTTTGTGCACTAGTTAGGTCCATTCCAACATCATAACTCTTTTAACAGACATAATACCTGTTAGTGGTATTAATGTTTGAAGGTTTCAAGGAAGTACAACTGATTCACATTTACCATTCAATTTGATTTTCTAATATTTGCACCATTACGTGGATTAGTGTTGGCAAACCACTCTTGGTTTCGTGGCTTTTGTGGGCAAGATTGTATCATACTAAAATTTCCACCTGTTAAATTGATTGTCTTGATGAAGGGAAACATTTGGTTTTCTTGCAATACATATTGATTTGGATGCCAACCTGTCCATATTGGAACTGTAAGTGCTAGCAACCTGAAAATCTAACTAAATTTAGGCCCCGTTTGGTACAGCTGTGGCTGAACGGCTAAAATGCTGGGCTTCAGGATTCGAGAAGACAAAACGATTTTGTTCAACTGGCTATAAGAGCTTTGAGAAGCGTACAAGAGAAAGAGAGACTTATGGCAAGGTTTTCGAGTCGTAAAGTCGAGTCGAGTCTGTTACGAGCAGACTCGGGATGAGCTTGCTCGTAAGCACGGGTGCCCGGCCGATGGCCGGATCGCAAGCTGCTGGACGAGGAACTCGCCGCGGCAGCACGCGCCTGAGGTTTGGCTGTTTTCGGAGCCACCGCCTTTACTAGATTTATGGCATCAAAACGTGCCCAGCTTCTTAACCTTATTCCTTCTTATACCCAACAATCACGCAGCGCACAGCCGCACACACACACAACTCCTGGGCTAACAAACTCAACTCAGCCCACAGACTAAGCTAACAACCCAACTGACTAACAAACTCGATCTGATCTCTACGAGCGACCAGAGCGTCGCCGGTAGTAGACCCTATCCACGTGGCAGGGCATATCAACACTCCCTCCCTCAAAAACAAGCTTGTCCTCAAGCTTGCAGTCTGGAAAGGAACGCCGTAATGCAAGAGCATCCATCCAGGTGGCTTCCTCAGCTGGTTCTCCAGTCCATTGCACCAAAAATTCTCGCTTGCCTTGAACAAACCGTTGCGCTAAAAGGAGATGCGGCTCTGGTTGAGGCTGTTCAGCAGTTGGAGTAGTGACCTCAGGGGGAAGATCGGCGGGCTGCTCGGGAGGATCACCCTGGAACTTCTTGAGGAGGGAGACATGGAACACATTGTGGATGCGTGCCGTGACTGGCAGCTGTAGACGATAAGCTACGGGTCCAATGCGGGCTATCACTTGATAAGGCCCATAGAATTTGGGAGACAATTTGGACTGTTTCACGCCTCGGACAGTAATCTGACGATGCTGTTGGAGTTTAAGCCATACCCATGCCCCCACCTCAAACTCCACCTCTCGGTGATGCGTGTCATATCGTATCTTCATCCGATTTTGAGCCAGAAGGAGTTGAGCACAAGCCTGCCGAGGGACAGCATCCCGATCCACCAAGGAGCAGTCGACTGCATCAATAACGGTTGACCCTTGCTGATATGGTATAAGAGGTGGTGGAGCGCGGCCGTAGACCAATTCAAATGGTGTCATCCGATGTGCAGTGTGGAAGGAGGTGTTATAGCAAAATTCAGCCCAGGGAGCCCACTGCACCCACGTACCAGGATGTGCCTGAGTGAAACACTGAAGGTACATTTCGATGGTACGGTTAACCACTTCCGTCTGGCCGTCCGTCTGAGGATGGTACGCTGTGGACATCAAGAGTGTAGTTCCACTGCGTTTGAAGAGGTCCTGCCAAAAGGCACTCAGAAAAATAGGGTCGCGATCCGAGACAATGGACTCGGGTATCCCATGGAGACGGACCACCTGATCAAAGAAAAGCTTGGCCACTGTAGGGGCTGTTGCTGGACGAGCCAAGGGAAGGAAATGGGCATATTTTGACAAACGATCCACCACGACCAGCAAAGCTGTCTTGCCTTGAGCCTTTGGCAAATCCGTGATGAAATCCATTGAAATATCTGTCCAAATTTGATGGGGTACCTCCAAGGGTTGAAGAAATCCCGCTGGAGACATAGTGCTGGACTTGTTTTGTTGGCAAATACCACATCGGCCCACATACAGCTCAACGGATTCCCGCTGTTTCTCCCAGAAATAGTTGGCCTGCACTCTGTGAAGAGTCTTCTGTATTCCTTCATGTGTGAGGTCATGGATCGATGATATGATCTGCTGCACCAAAGGTGAAGTTGCAGGTACTACCAATCTTCCCTTTCGAAAGACCAGACCGTCACGAACCTCCCACTGACCCGTTGAGTCTTTGGTTACCCCTTCTGCTCCCATATATTTGGCCGCGAGGCGCTGGATGTTCAGATCCTGTCGCAAGACCTCCTGCCACTTGTCCCTTGTTACTTCCTCTGGAGCCGAAACCAAGGCACACTGGGGTTCCTCTGTGTGGACGCGGGATAAGGCATCAGCAGCCTTGTTGGACTTGCCGGGCTTGTACTCCACTTGGAAGTCGAATCCCATTAACTTGCTGAGCCAATGTTGTTGAGGTGGAGTGATGAGGGCCTGCTCAAGAAGATACTTCAGACTTCCATGATCAGTTCGGACGACAAAGGACTGCCCCCATAGATAAGGTCGCCAATGTCGAACGGCCTTGGATAACCCGATGAGCTCCCTCTCATATGCAGCAAGCTTCTTGTGGCGATCGGCCAACTTCCTACTGAAATATGCAATTGGATGTCCCTCTTGCTGCAGCACTGCACCTATGCCCGTTCCGGAAGCATCACACTCTACTACAAAGGGCTTTGAGAAATCCGGCATCTGTAATACAGGTGTTGACATAAGGGCCTGTTTGAGTTGGTGGAAAGCTTCTTCAGCAGCGTCTTCCCATTTGAAACCATTGCGGCGGAGCAATGCCGTCAGTGGTTCAGCCAGCCGGGCGTAATTCTGGACAAAACGCCGATAATATCCAGTTAGTCCTAGAAATCCCCGAAGACTTGTTACTGATGAAGGTCGTGGCCATGCTTGTACAACTGAAGTTTTTGGGATCACCGATACCCGTTCAAGGAGATGACGTGTCCTAAATACCCGCGCTTTCTTGAGCAAAAGCACATTTGGATCGCTTGAGGTAGAGTTGATGAACCCGCAGTCGATCCAAAACAGCCCGTAGGTGCTCCAAGTGCTCTGCTTCTGTCCGGCTATAGATCAGAATATCGTCGAAAAAGACCAAGACAAATTTACGGAGGAAATCGTGCAACACTTCATTCATTAAGGCTTGAAATGTAGAAGGTGCATTTGACAACCCAAAAGGCATTACCAAGAATTCATAGTGCCCATGGTGGGTTCGAAAAGCTGTCTTGGCAATGTCGTCTTCCTGCATCCGCACTTGGTGGTACCCTGACCTCAGATCAAGCTTGGTAAAGAAGCGGGCTTTCCCCAACTCATCCAAAAGCTCCTCCACGACCGAATTGGAAATTTATCCTTGATGGTTCTCGCGTTGAGCTCCCTATAATCCACGCAAACCGCCATGTGCCATCGACCTTCTTAACTAGCAAGATCGCGAGGAAAATGGCGAAAAGTGGGTCGGATGATTCCTTGTCGCATCATTGTTTGACATTCTTTGCTCAATTTCGCTTTTCTGCCGATAGGGTATCTATAGGGGCGATACCACCGGGGTTGGTTCCTTCACCAATGTGATGCGATGGTCACAAAACCTCGAGGAGGTAAGCCCTTAGGTTACGCAAACACATCGTCAAATGAAGTCAGGAGAGCTTGAAGTGTTGTACCATCCTTTAGTTCTGCTTGTAGCATCGTCGGTCGTGGCAGACGCTGCATGCCTTGCAACTGCACACTGACCCCATTCCTCCAGAAGCTCATGGAAAGCTCCCCAAAGTCCCACTGAATCTTTCCCAAGGTGCGAAGCCACTGAACTCCCAATATGACATCGAATCCGTCAATAGGTAGAATGATGAATGATGATGAGAAGGGTTGTCGTTGTATGGAGAAGTCCGTTGTCACTGTTCCCAGACAGGGGAGTTGTGTACCGCCAGCTACCTTCACCTGTTGTGGCAAGCTTCCTCTTGACCCTTCATAAATGGTTTCCCAAGTTCCTTGACGAGCAGCATAGGCACTAATGAAATTGTGGTGCTTTGCTGCTATCAATCCCAACCAATTGCGACCCTGCATCTCCACACTAACCTGCATGGTGCTCCCGGGTTTAGGGCCCAACACGGCGATCATTGACAGGGAGGCTTCTTCCTCTTGATCCTCCTCGGGTTCCTCCTCTTCGTCTTCCTCTTCCGCCACTTCCAGATGGAACAGGCGTTTGCATCGATGCCCTTTGGTATACACCTCATCACGGTTGTAGCAAAGCCGCTTTTGCCCGGCGCTCGCTAATTGATCCGCCGTGAGCCGTCGCCGTCCAGTGTTGATGCGGCATCGCTGCTGGGTGCTAGCGGCCGGTCTTTGGTTGGGAACTTCGGCGTCGAAACTCCTTTGATTTGGGAGGTCGACTACTCCAAGCGGCCGAGGTGCACTATACGTCGGCCCCATGGTCGCCGATCCGCTGTGGACCTTCCCGCGATCGGAGTCCGATCGAGGCTTGACTAGGTCGAGCCGTGGTTTGGCCGACGCGAAGTGACCCGCGATCATGCCCTGAGCTTGCCATTCCTTGGATCGCCTCAGTAATCCAGCGACCTTACGCGCCTCCTTCCTCACTTGCGAACCCTATGGCTTCAGATAGGTCGTGAGGACGCTCACGGCGAACATCCGCGACAGAGCGGATCGATAAACCCGCCATGAAAGTCTCCACTTGATCCTTTCTCTTCATCTTGGATGTCGAGCTAGCACCTCTGAATTCTCGGCGATTCATCCACCCGTTGGTTCCTTGCTTGTGGTTCACCAAATCCCCTAAGGGTCCCACCCGAGTGCCGTGTGAAGCGGCGGGTGAAAGCTTCGGAGAAGTCCTCCCAGCGATCCAGGTTCCTCTCACGCCGGTTGTCCAAGATTCACGGCTTCCTCGATAAATGGAGGCCAGCCACCTCCACATAATCATCTTCGGGAATGCGATGGACTCGGAAGAACCGGCCAGACCTCCACAGCCCATCCCAGCTGGTCCTCTTGGCGTCATAGTCCGGGAGGTCGAACCGAGGCGAGCGAGGTGCCCACCTTCGGTCATCTTCCTCCTCGCGCCCTGTATCCCGTCTTCTTGCAGGCATCCTCTCCTCCCGTTCACGCGCAGGATGCACCTGAACAGCGGATCGTTGCAGTGGTGCTGCGCGAACTCCCCCAGCCGCTACACTGCCTTCAGGGGTTGTAGGTGTGGCCGCCACCTCCTGTTCGTTCTCCCCCGCCGCCTTCTTCTCCTTCAGCATCTTTATCATCTCGGCCATCATCTCCTTCATCTCTTTGACTTCCGCCTCCAGACCCGCCACTCGTCCTTCCAGCGAAGTCGCCATTGCGCCAGGAGCGGATGGCTCTGATACCAAAATGTTACGAGCAGACTCGGGATGAGCTTGCTCAGTAAGACGGTGCCGACCGATGGCGGATCGCAAGTCAGCTGGACTAGGAACTTCGCCAAGCAAAGACGCTACCGAGGTTTGGCTGTTTTCGGAGCCACCGCCTTTACTAGATTTATGGCATCAAAACATGCCCAGCTTCTTAACCTTATTCCTTCTTATACCCAACAATCACGCAGCGCACAGCCGCACACACACACAACTCCCGGGCTAACAAACTCAACTCAGCCCACAGACTAAGCTAACAACCCAACTGACTAACAAACTCGATCTGATCTCTACGAGCGACCAGAGCGTCGCCGGTAGTAGACCCTATCCACGTGACGGGGCATATCAGAGTCGCTAGGGGACCGACTTGTGGACTAGTCGTGACTAGGTCCGACTAGTCGCTGACTAGTCAGTACAAGTCGGACGTATATACGACGTATTATGCAGGCTGTAATACGAGAAAACCAAGTATAGATGATAATGTATATGGATTGTATTGCACTTCAGTCTGAGCAAGAATAGGCCCGAAGCAGCTGGACACTAGATTCGCCCATCTCGGCCCATCCCATGCCTCCACAACATCTCATGACCCTAGGGTTTACCCAAGGCAGCCACACCTCGTGTCTTCTCTCCTCACAGCCGCCACTTCCACCTCTCTCCTCCTGTCCTCCAGCGCCGTCTCCCCGGCAACCAGCGCCGCCTCCTCCCTTTCCTCTCCCAGCGCAGCCTCCCATCTCCCGGCAACCAGCGCCGCCTCCTCCCTTTCCTCTCCCAGCGCCGCCTCCCATCTCCCGGCAACCAGCGCCGCCTCCTCCCTTTCCTCTCCGGGCAACCAGCGCCGCCTCCTCCCTTTCCTCTCCCAGCGATGCCTCCCATCTCCCGGCAACCAGCGCAGCCTCCTCCCTTTCCTCTCCGGGCAACCAGCGCCGCCTCCTCCCTTTCCTCTCCCAGTGCCGCCTCCCATCTCCCGGCAACCAGCGCCGCCTCCTCCCTTTCCTTTCCACTCCCAGCAGCGCACAACACGTCTCTAACAAGGTCGAGCGACTCAACAACCTCGCCTAGCCGCGATTAGCCGCCGACTAGCCGACCGATCGCGCGACCTGAAGCAAAAGTCGAGTCGAAGACCTCGACTCGGCCTGGAATTACGACCTGGCGACTAGTCGTCGGCTAATCGCGACTAGTCGCCCGACTTTAAAACCTTGACTTATGGACAGATAACTAATCACCTCTTTGCTTGATCTCCAGCTATTACATAGAAATAGATGTGACAACCAAGTCTTTGAACACTACCAGGATAAGGACTTACGTAAAGTAATATGTCCTGATCGTAACAACTGTGCTGCTCTTTCACACTCTAATAGATAGAATCTTCTTATTCGCCGATCTCAAACTTCCCTAACAAATATGGACTGAATTGGTCTATGACTCCTGTGCTGTCGCCATTGGATTCATTGCAGCTAGATGGCCGACCACACATGCACATATGTATAACTATTTTTTTTTCTCTGGATGTATTGGATCATCACATTAATTGCGCCATCTACAATTTTTTTTCCACTACAGAGTTATGGTGGATTTTGCGCTGTTACATATTTGAGCTTTGCTCCAGAAGGCCTGAAATCTGTCCTTTTGACTGGAGGGCTTCCACCACTAGGAGAAGCCTGCACTGCAGATACTGTGTACAGAGCCTGCTTTAAACAGGTCCAACAACAAAATCAGAAGTACTATAAGAGGTATCCTCAAGATATACAAGTCATTCATGAGGTTGTAAGACACTTAAAAGAATCTGAAGGTGGAGGAGTAAGTCATTCTACTGTATATCTTGTGCTTCTTTTCTATGTGAATTTGGAAACTTGTATCTTATGGAACTTTTCTTTTTCAGGTTCTTCTTCCTTCAGGTGGTAGGTTGACTCCTAGAATGTTGCAGTGTCTTGGACTATCAGGTTTAGGTTCTGGTGGAGGATTTGAAAGGCTGCATTATCTGTAAGAAATGCTCTTTAATTTTCTCATTCATGATTTCAAAAAATAATATAATTACATGGTCTGTTTCATTCCTTACTGTTTTGTCCGAGACAGGTTTGAGAGGGTGTGGGATCCTATACTAGTCCCTGGAGCAAAAAAGAGCATAAGCTATTATTTCTTGAAAGAGGTACTCTCCATCACCATGCATAATGTTGGTTTCTAAAATTTAGCATATGCCTAGTGAAGCAATGTTTTATAGCCTTTTGACTATAATATTTTCATGGTAACCTAACATTTCTATTTTCTGCAGTTTGAAATGTGGTTAGGTTTTGATCGAAATCCTATTTATGCTCTCTTGCATGAGTCCATCTACTGTCAGGTAACTGCTGAAATGCAAGTACTGTTTTACTGGTTGTGTAATAACACTCTGTTGTCTTACGTCTTCTATCATTCATGGATAAGGGGTCTTCATCAAAATGGTCAGCCTGCAAGATCGCAAGCGAGTGTGAAAGTCTGTTTGATCCTGTTAAGTCTACAGATGAAGGCCGCCCTGTGTACTTCACTGGAGAGGTATCCCCATATCTTAAAGGGAAGCATCATTCGTTTGTGTCTAGTATTTCTTACTAAATTGGTAATCCATTTGGGATATGATGAAAGGCATATGTGGAGGCTATTTCACTCAATTAGTAGCCTATAATTACTGAAGTGTGACGGATGGAATTATCAAAGTTTAGCCCTATTCTCCTCGGCTTATCTTTTGACTTCTCAATTTATTTGACTTATCTACTGACTTGACTTATCTCTTTGAGTTAGCCTCGAGAGTCCAGTTCACTTCGTTCAACTTGTGTTTGAGAGTTTCTAGCCACGTCTTTAAGATAGAAAAAAGGGATTAAAAAATATATTTTTAAAATTTAAACAAAGATAGTCGACAAATAAGTCAAATAAGTTACATAAGCAGGCAAGAACAGACCCTATCTGATAAAAATTTTATCGTGCATTTTTTAAAAAAAATTATGCGGTCGAATAAGTCAGATAAGCAGGCAAGAATAGACCCGATCTGATGGAAATTTTATCGTGCATCTTTTTTATAATTATGCAAAGTAAAGAAATCTTAGGAAGATCTTTCCCTGCATTAACATTGGTTGACAGTACTGTTTTTTTAGAAATGATGATTCAGGGCAAGGAAACTCTCTTCTAGTTTACCTATTAAAGTGAGTTTAATGTTACCTTTTAAATACTTGCATAGCCTTTGGGCAAGTCATGTCGAACCGAACTTGTGCAATACTGACTACTGAGAGGGCCCTACGTGGCAGATTTGCATCTTCCTGCAGTAGAGATATCATGACTTCTTAATTATTTGTTATAAATATGTAACATCTATTCATTTCTCATTACACAGATGGTATTTCCATGTATTTTCGATGAGATCCATGCTTTAAGGCACCTAAAGGAAGCTGCCCATTTGTTATCTGAGAAAGAGGACTGGCCTCCATTGTATAATGTCAGCGTGTTGAACAACAATAAGGTCCGTTCTTTCTTCCTAAGAAACGTACCTAGCTCTTATCCTTGTATTTCTCTCTCGGCGATCATCAGTGGTAGTTGAAAACTTGAAATTCCTTTGAAAAAAATAAGCTACATGAAAGCCAGAAATAAGTTCAGAATTCAGCTGAAAGCCTTAAACTAAACCCCTGCCCACCGCCATGTCCGCCGCTTGCCGCGGCCTCTTCCGGTCCGCGCGCCGTCAAGACGACTTCGACAGTGATGGCGACAGCGGTGGCCAAGCTGCTGGCTCTTCCTCGCGCCGGCGCCTCGGCAAGAAGCCCGCCGCCCGTTCCTCTGTCTCCGGCACCGGCACCAGCAATGCGCCGCCTCCAGCGTGCGTGGTCGCCTTCGAGCCGCCGCTACTCGCTCCCGGCCGCCGGTTGCCTCTTCCCGACGCCGCCGCTCGCTCGCCCGCGTCGGCATTGCGCCATCGCTCTCGCCCGGCCGCGCACCGTCGCTCTACGCCTTGGGGACACGCTTGAGCCAGTTCCCGTGAGCCCCTCGCCACGCATGGTTGCTGCGCTTTACCGCCACTCCGTGACTCCCGCTGCAGTGCTGCGGGTCGTGGCGACCACCCAACGGGTTGCCGCTGTCATCGCTTCGGGCTCGCTTCGAATGGCGAGACGCGCCCGATCGCCGCGGACGAAGCGCCTCGGTTGTGGCGCGATGCGGCGCCTCGCCGTGGCGGCGTAGCAATGAGCGATGGGCTTCGCTTCGCCTCGCGTTTCTCTCCGTGGCACGCTCGCCCGTCATCGCCCGTGGCCCACGAACGCTCGGCTTGCGCGCCGCCGTGCCGCCGTAGCCTCGCGGCCAAGCGCGCCCACGGCCTCGCCAAGGCGCTCCTCTCCTGGCTCACCTCCCATGGGCTCGCCGGCTCCGTGGTTCTCTCTTCCATGGGCTCGCCCTCCACCATGCCGGCCTCTCTCATTGGGCCGTCCAGTCTTCACGCAGCCCGCCTCGGGCCTAAGGCCACGCCAGGCACGCCGGCCTCACAGCCTCCTCCTACTTGGGCCACGCCTCACCCCCACCTCACGCTCAAATTTATCACGTCTGTTTTATCACAGGACCAGAGCGCCGCCACGGGACTTGGGTGCTCCCCACCCCTTCCCGTCCCCGCCTTCCTCGACCCCATGGCCTCGAGGCATCTCCCTACCCCACCCACCCGGCCAACAACCTCACCGGTCTCCGCTTTCTAGCCGAGGCCACCACCACCAGTGCCACCACTCTTGCCACCCCCTCATCCACCAACTACTCGCCCCGCTTTGCGAGCCCCTGTTCGCCGTAGCACCAGAATCGCCTCCTCCCGCCCGGGCCTGCCTCCAGCTGGATCTTCTGTCCCAGCCATTCGCAAGGCCCAGGGCGTTCTTGCCCGGCGCCTTGGCGCCCCTCACTCTCCGAGGAGACTCCAGGCACTCTTTTCAGCTGAGTCGCTCAGCTCGGCCGCCCGCTCCATTGTTGCTGACCTTTGTGGTCTTGGCCGTCCCCGCGTTGATCTCACGGCCTTCGGTTCTGCCGCCGCTGAGGAGTGCCCCTCTCCGGCCTGATGTCCGGTCCATTTCATGAGATCCCCCGTTAGAGTGCAACTTGGGTTTCCCAAATGAGGTTCTCTGCTGGAACGTCTGGGGCCTCAACTCCGGCAGCAAGCGCGACGTCATCGCTTCGCTAGTCAGATCCCACCATCCAACCATCCTCGCGATCCAAGAATCCAAATTGGCCGCCCCTTCACACCATATCCTTATGGAAACTTGCGGTCACAGTCTCCGCGGCGTCCTCTCCTCGCCAGCTGCGGGCACCAGAGGGGGGCTCCTGCTCTTCTGGGACGATTCGCAAGTCGTCCTCTCCGACCCGCTTCTCCCCGCCAGATTCCATCTCGCCAAAGTCACCTCTGCGGCGGCGGCAAAGTTGGACCATCTCAAACGTTTATGGGCCTACCGATGAGCCATCCAAACTGCTCTTTCTGCAAGAGATGCAAACGATCGCTTCCACCTTCAGCGGCCCCTGGCTCATCCTCGGCGATTTTAACCTCATTTACAAGGCCTCCGACAAAAACAACCTCAACCTGAACAGGAGGCTCATGTCGCACTTCCGCGAAGCCTTAGATGCTTGCCTCCTCCGCGAGATCCACTTATCGGGGAGGCGCTTCACCTGGAGTAACGAGCAATCCACCCCCACCCTGCTACGCCTTGACAGGGCCTTCGCCAATATCGAGCGGGAACTTCTTCTCCTCTGCCCCTTCTCCCCTATCCTCGCTCGCCTCCGATCACCGCCTCTCTCCTCCCATCGCTAAGAGCCTCCTCCACCGCCACGCCGGTTTCGCTTTCGAGAACTTCGCTCTCAATCGACGGTTTCGCCGCCGCCGAAAGCAAGCTCCGCGCTGGTCCCCAAACACTTTGAGGCTTCCGTCCCCCCCTGCTGCCCGCCTTCACCAAGCTAGCTCGACCGCCAGATCCTCTCCGCCTGAGCCGCCTCCCAAGTCGGCGACATTAAACTTCACTTTCTATGGCCTCCGAGGTTATCAGCTCTTCGACGTAGCCATGAAGCCCACACCTCTCACCGAAGAATTGGACCTTAGAAAGATTAAAGCTTCGTGTCCTCTGCCTAAGCTCCATTGAAAAGTCAAATGGAAACAACGCTCGCCTCACCTTTGCTCAAACTCGGAGATGCTAACACCAAGTACTTCCACCTCCGTGCAAACGGCCGTCGTCGTAAGAATCATATCCACTCTATCCAAACTAGCAGCGGCCTCCACACTGAGTTTCACGACCAGGCGCATGCCTTGCTACAACATTTCAACATCTTCGGCGAATCTTCGCTCTCCACTACAAACCGATCCTTCAATTGGGAGTTCCTTGCACTGCCCAAGCCCGACCTTTCTGCCTTTGACGCCCCTCTCACTCTCCAAGAACTAAAATCCGTCCTCTTCTCCTTGCCCAGTGACAAGGCTCCTGGGACAGACGGCTTCACTTGGAATTTCTTCAAAGCCTGCTGGGACTTTGTTTCCGAGGACCTACTCGACGCTATGCAATGCCTCTTTAACCTTGATGGCACCGCCATGTCATTCCTAAACAGGGCGCACATTGTTCTCCTTCCCAAAAAGGAGTCTCCAACCTCCCCTGACTACTGGCTCATTAGTCTAATCCACAAGATTGGGAAACTTTTCACCAAAATCCTAGCCTCACGCCTTGCTCCCTTCATGGACGAGCTAATCTCTCCGCACCAAAGCGCCTTCATTAAGCGTCGGCACATCCAGACAACTTTACGCTCGTTCAAGCAAGGTCAGGTAGCCTCCACAAATCCGCACCCCCGCCTTCTCTTCAAGTTGTACCTCGAAAAGGCCTTCGACTCGGTCTCCGGCATACCGCCGACAACCTAACTGCTCGTGGCTTGGCCTTGTTGGCGCGACCGATCTCCTATCCCTATCCACCTCCTCTTCCAGGTACTTCTCAATAACCGCCCATCGACTCCATCCAAGACCGCTCGGGCCTCGGCGGGGAGACTCGCCTCCTCTTCCCTGCTTAATTTAGCCATCGAGCCGTTGGTTTTTTTATTAGCAAGGCCACGCCTTCAGCGTGTTGGAACATTGGGTGGCCCGCCCACATGCCCATATATCCTGCTTGCCGATGATCAGACCATTTTTCTTCACCCATCCGCCGTAATGTGTCCGTTGGCTAATATCCTCCGTGTTTTGGGGACATCACGCCCACGCACCAACTTCTCCAAAAGCCAGTGGTCCCTATTCGCGCTTCCGCATCAACCTAACGACCATCTTGCAAGCCACCCACCGAGCAAACCACCTTCCCATTAAATACACAGGAATGCCCTCTATTCGGTTGTCATGGCATGTTCACTTCCACCTCTCATTGATAAAGTGGCTTCGAGCTAGCAGCTAGCGGGGCCTCTTATGTCCAAGGCGGCCGCCTCACACTCCTTAAAGCAAAGGTTAATCGCACTCCCCACCTTCGTTCTCTCGGTCATCCACCCCCAACTCGGTCCTTACAAAGATCGACGCCCTTCGGCGAGGCTGGCTGTGGAAGGGCTCGGACTCCCGAGGTGGGCCAGGCAGAATCAACTGGAGCGTGGTCTGCTCTCCCACCTCCCTTGGTGGCCTTGGGATTTTGGATCTCCGCTGCTTTTCCAGGGCCTTGCGGCTCAGATGGCTTTGGTTGAGCCGTCAGCATCCGTTGCCCGCTTGGGCTCCCCTACCGTCACCCACCTCAGCCCAGGATAATGAACTTCTTCGAGCAGGCTCCACCATCACCCTCAGGAACGGTGCCTCCACCTCTCCTTCTGGGAGGACCACTGGCTCTCCGGCTTCGCTCCCAAGATGCTAGCTCCCGGGCTCTTCAAGGCCTCCTCCAGAAAAAATGCGATAAAGCTTGACGCGACCTCCAACCTGACCTGGATCGAGGACCTGAGGCAGCAACTCACTCCCCAATTAATCTCGGAACTCCTTTCGCTCATTTCGAGGGTGCTAGCTTGGCAGCTTCAACCAGCCGTGCCAGATTGCTTCACTTGGCGTTTCTCCCCTAACCAGGACTACTCTGTCCGCTCGGCTTACCTTCTCCAGTTCACCGGTCGGGTCGCAAGGCCGGCCCTGCAGCAGTCCTGGAAGTTATGGGCACCTTCCAAGTACAAATTCTTTCTCTGGACGCTCCTTCACTGCCGCGTCTCCACCGCAGATGCCCTGCTACGCCGTCAGCTTCCCAAAGACTACTTCTGCCCCCTCTGCAGAAGGAACGTCGAGACTCGGATCACTGCTTCGCAGCGGTCGCCTTCTCCCCATGTCCGGTCTAGGCTGGTCAGGTTGTTCAACAATTCGCGGCTAGACCCTTCGAGATGGCTTCACGACAATAGCATACCTGCGTGGTGGTCGTGCGACATCCTTCAAGACGGCTTGGCCCCTAAAAGCGTGCTCTCCATCATCGCCGCACTACTTTGGTGCATCTGGATAGAGCGGAACAACCGAATCTTTTGAAATGCAGAGACCACCTTACCCGCTTTCTATAACCAATTCCTGGACACCCTGCGCCTTTAGGAGGCAGCAGGAGCGCCTTTTGTAATTACTTAGTTAAACTGTGGCCCGCTGAGAGGGCCAACTCTCCCCCCCAACCTTGTAACAGCTTTCCGTCTATTGAATATACGGCAGTCCTCCTGCCTTACTTCAAAAAAAAAATGCATCACCAATTACCAGACGTATTATTCCAGTGCTGGAGCATTTCACTGAAGTCCAAAGTGAGTGGCAGTTAACACCAATATGTGTTCCCATGAACATTCCTATGCGCCACCAGCCACCAACCGTACCATTTCCATGCTCCCCAGTAGCCATCGATTTTGAATGCACGTTCTATCAGCTTTCTAGTAGGGCTAACGAGAGCATGCACGCTCTCATGTTACGCGTGGCATTAATGCATTATGGCAATGGCAACTGCAACTGCAACTGCAGGTGCCGGTGGCTGCCGCTGTCTACTACGAGGACATGTACGTCAACTTCAACATCGCCATGGAGTCGGCCTCCCAGATCGCCGGAATCCGGTTGTGGGTGACCAACGAGTACATGCACTCGGGGATCCGCGACGGTGGCTCGCATGTCTTCGACCATCTGATGGATCTTTTGAACGGGAAGAAGCCTTTGTTTTAGCTCTCATCTAATTTATCTGCTTAAACAGTGAAGGGTACTCCATGGCTTCAGTGATAAAATAAGCATTCATTTTCTCGTTAGATGAGAGAAGAGCAACCGTATGTATAATAATCAGCTTTTAACATTACACCAAAGGGAATCAGGGAAAAAGATCTTAATCCATTTTTTTCGAAGGTAGCTGGCAACCGGTTCTTTTATTATGAGATTGGATCAAAATTTGAATTTGTATACGTTGAGATGTCAAAAGTTCAGTCCATGGGTAAAACCGCAGACAGGTCTTTTCTAGATTTAAATGCACCAAAAAATTTTTACAGATACTTTTTGTGGGCCTCTGTGCTTGCAGACCCATGATGGGTTATGAGATTAGGACGTGTATCACTGGCCCCAAATTCACTATTTGTAGAGACGATGTCTTATTTGATTAGATTAATTAAGGCATATGTATTGGTGGCCCTAAATCTTTGGCCTACACCTAAATTCGCTATTCGTAGAACTGAAATAAACGAATAGGAAATTTGACGCCGGGTCAGAGTTTTTTTAGAGAAGTTGGGCCAGAGATCTGGGGCTAGTAATACACATGCCCTTAGCCATCTTTTATGGGATTAGGACAATTGGTAGTGGCATGTGGAAGTTTATTCCCTTTTTTTTTTACCAATTGCCAGTTGGTTATATATTTAAAACGTAATCAGATGATAAAATTTTCTACTTGGGGGAATCGTTTTGCCTTGTACAATTTCATGTTCTACAACATGTAACAAAGTATATTAGGCTTATTTAATTAGAAGAAAATTTTAATTTTTGTAGTCCATTCTTTTCTTAATTAGGGCATCTCCAATGGTGTCAATCAGCTGGCTCTAAGGATTGCACCTCATCCTTTTGTTTACGAGGAGAGGAGAGGAGAGGAGAGATACTCTTAGCTAAGAGTCGGTTTATAACGGATTACAAGATGCATCTACCCTATTACATAAACTCATTGAAGTGTGTGTATAAAAACTCTTTAGATGATATGGAGCTTGCTGACATGGAGCTTGCTTATAGCTAGTGAATAAATCTATAGTTGGCTCTAAGGATTGCGCCTCATCCCTTTGTTTATGAGGAGAGGAGAGATACTAACTCTTAGCTAAGAGTTGGTTAATAACGGATTACAAGATGCATCTACCCTATTACATATGGACTAACTAATTTTAAAATTTTTAGATACAATGTTATATAGCTAACTCATTGAAGTGTGTGTATAAAAACTATCTTTAGATGATATGGAGCTTGCTTATAGCTAGTGAATAAATTTACCATTGGAGATGCCCTTGTAGAGTAATTTCTAAATTTTTAAAATAAAATAAATGAAGTGGACCAACTTTGAGAAGCACATTTAAAAAACTCACAAACTCCAGCTTAACTAAAGGTGGCCAATGAACCTAACGGGTTGACCCGGTTTGGACTTGCTTGGCCTGGTTTACTATACGAATTGGGTCTAAAACCAATGGACCGAGGTCTCAGCTCGGCACATTTTGTATAGTGAATCCAACTGGGTCGGTCCAATTTTAAACATGCTGACCCATTTTTGCTGAAAATATTTTAAAAACTAAAAATGATTATATTTAGCAAATATGTGTTATAAAATAAAGAAATACTCCTTCCATTCATGAAAAGAAATCATCGTTAACTTTTGAACACACGTTTGACCATTCGTCTTATTCAAGAATTTATTACAAATATGTAAAAAATATAAATCATACTTAAAAATACATTTAATAATAAATCAAATCAAAACAAAATAAACGATATTTACATAACTCTTTAAATAAGACGAATGGTCAAACATGTGTCAAAAAATCAACAATGATTTTTTTCGTGAACAGAGGAAGTATATCATATATCATAGGAAAGTAACCATATAAACATATATTTCTAATTAAATATACAATTACATATTTTTAATTATATACGAATTGAACCAACTCAGTCCACGGGCTGCGGTCTCGACCAAGTTTGATTGAAGCAAACCGGGCCGTTCCGATTCAGTGAACAGTATGGACCAGCCAAGTTGTTCATTTGGTTCGATCCACTTGACCACCTGTAAGCTTAACATTGAACTCATTCCATCTCAACCAATGTAAACATGACCCTAAGCAGACCAGAATGCTCCATTTGTAGCGCTTGAATTTCACCAGATTCAAAGAAGCTGCATAATTTTTCTGCATAACTTGTGAAAATCTTGCGATAGGTAGAAGTTGTGATTGTGAATATAATATCACAGATGCCTAGGTTTCGTGGGTACTTACAAGCTCTAGCTACCCTTTAAGGGCTTATGGACAAACATGAAGCACAACCCCCTTCACTTCAAACATATCTGTAGCAAAGGAGATGGCAAAAGAATGAACTCGTTAGCTCTAGCCTCTTCCTAATGAATTAGCTCATCGATGCGCCAAAACAATGTATTATTACATGGACAAAATTTTGAATAACTACACACTATATGGCAAAATCGCATGGCATGAATGTTGAAACAGAATGGCCCTCTCCATGCAATTGTAGTACCATCGATTCAGCTTTCTTCGCTCAGGGGAAAAAACTCTGAGCAATGTGCATCTAGTCGGGATCCCCGAGCTGGGCCTCCTTATGTCTTGAGCAGCTGGAGCTCCATGTTTTTATCTTACCATGGCCGAAGGCCGAAACTGCAGGTGCCAAAACCTATATTCGCCCCCCCAAAAATGTGTTACGCTATACCAAACTTGCTAACCGACCAGTTACCGACCCTTTTCTTCGTCGGCGACGCTTTTGCTGCACTCTGCAGCTGAGGTATAACATAAGGACTGCATGTTGGCATTAAGAAATTAGACATCTGGCTCATATATTTAGAATTTATCATCAATTTTACATGACTTACAAGTAATGGCAGCAAAGCAAGGTACCATCCATTGGCTTGCCACTAACATACCTATGTCAACCTGCACAATGGTAGAATCATAAAGTCACTACACCGCAGGAAATGTCCACAGAAAATATTTGAAACTACCAAAAAAAGATGCAAGGCCTAACAAGTTATTAGCTATATCTCCCGAACTGACATCTAAGAACTAGGATAAACTTCCCTTCTACTCTATCTCTATGTCCTGCAGAAACAGCCATTTTTATTGGAAGCAATAAGGCTTCTCCATTCACTACAATTTTTGTGTTCTCTAGAGTCTTAAATCCTCCCCCTGCGCTTTCAGGGTTCATGTTGACATGGTACATATAAGTTGCAACAATCTTAGCCTTTGAAGGTTCAAACTTCATGGCAATAAATGCAGCAAAGTACTTCATAAACAGAATCTCAAGATGTAAACAAACAATATAGTGAATCAAATTTATCACGCTAGTGTATTCCTTGCAGTCAAGAACAATGTAGGAAAATAATATGTCTTTATTATTGGCCAGAGCAATAGTTGGCCACTGTTTGCAGGAGAGAATGACCAGTACTCAAAATAAAGGTTAGTAACTAGTTTGTAGCAGTAACATGTAACCACAGTTATATTAGTGCAAAGCAAGGTTCTTAAAGCGGCAAGGCGAGGTGCGGCGTTGCACCACCTTCCAGCCGCCTAGGCGCTTAAGGCGCACGGCGAGGCGACGCCATACACACATCCTAATCCCAAAATTTAGTAGCACATACATGCCTTGCTACTCTCAATTCTTGAATCAAACTAGCTAGTCAGCAGCCCAATCTTATTTTGGCCCAGCCCAACAGCTCTCAACTAACCCTAGTGCCACTTATACCCCATTTCTCTCTCTTCTCTCCCCACATCCAGCCGCCACTAGAGGCTACCCAGCTCCCCACCGCCTCCTCCCTCTCCTTCCCCAGACCCTCTCCTACAAGCGACGCGGCACCGTCCCTTCCCCAGACAGCGCCGCCTCCCCTCTCCTCCCAGCAACACGGCGCTGCTGCGGAGGGGGTAGAGCTCGGTGGTGGAGGCACCAGAGGTGGGCGGTGCCGCTGCAGAGGGCTCAGAGCTCGGCGACGGAGGGAGGCAGGGAGCACCGGAGCAGAGGCGGACGTGCGGCAAGGCGAGGTGCGGCCGTGGTGACGTGGACGCCCAACCTGATTCACCGCCTTACCGCCTAGGCGACGCCTTAAGAACCATGGTGCAAAGAGTAATATTCTAAACCTGACGTACAGAGTGTTTATATATATATCATTATATTGTACAGCCCAAAGGGATCCTTGAAGCTGAGAAAATGAAAACAGAATATAAAAACAATTGTTCCTTCACAAGAAGAGAGGCAAGATGTGGTACCTCTTCATGACCAATAAAGCCAAAATAGTCTCTCTTCTCATTAAATTTAGCAGCACTTGGTGTCGAAAGAGGATTTTGCAGGCCAGTTTCATCTTGTCTGTTATCAGATGGTGCTTTTATTGTTAGATTGGGAGTGCTAGAAACTTCACTCTTTTGATATTTTGGCAGCTTTCTTGTTGCCCCTGTTTGTTGGATACCATAGCCTCTTGTTCCCCAGACCTCAAACCGGGAATCCTGGTGACAAATCAATTCCTTGCCAACAACAGTAGAATACAGTGAAAAATTAACATCTGGTCTACGTGAGGGCTGACGGATGTTCTCAAAAACAGGAAATTTCAACTGAGATGCTTCTGAGAAAAGGACAGGATCCTTGACACTATTGCCAGTGAAATCAACAATTTTTCTCAAAAGCCAATAACAGTTTGTGACCATGTGACTACTGTCAAGGCAGTTTGAATCTCCATAAACCGCGATCCGCCCATGGCCTACTTCAATCATTCCAAGAATTGAGGAGAGCTGCCAAGGAGAAATTAATAAACCATAGGTACTAATGGATATGGCTACATTACACAATGCAAAACAGGGGCCACCAGATTATGTACTTGCAGGGGAAAAATTAGTGATAAAAAAATCCAATCAGGGGAATGAACAGGTCGGCATGCTCATTAGAGTTTTTTTTAAAAGGATTTAAATTAAATATCAATCTCCATCAGAAAAAAAAGTATAACGCCACATGAAAAAAACCCCATAATGAATCACAGTAAATAAGTTACAGACTTTCCCTATTCTAGCTTTTGATGGGTCAACCGTTATCATCCTAATCAAATATAACTTGCATAGTTGGATATATTAGATCATTTTCAATTGCATAAAAACAACATTATATTACAGTTTTATAGAATATCTGAACATGCGATTATGATAGTGAATATGGTACACAAACTTTTCCCACCATCCACTAATCACCCCACAAGTGGGAGTGGCGGAGAGCATAAAACCATGAGGGAGGAAAAGGTTCTAGGTTTTTGTAATTAAATGCTGTATGTACAATAGTAATCCATTTTGATCACGCAAAATCAAACAATCCACATAACTAGATTCTCTTTTACAAATAAAATGCGATGCAAAAGTTCAACTGTTCAAGAGGTTATCCTTATAAGGTTAGCTTGTTAGCACGATCATCATTCGTTAGTTATCTCAGATCATGAAACTCACAGCTAAACAAATATGATATTAGAAGGTATCAAACTAAGAGCAATATATGCTAACCTTGCTCTTCCCTTGGGTGTTTTGCATATCTGGAGTGCCTGAGTTATCCTGTACAGTTTTGCTGTTTTCCTCAAGTTGGAAGCTGTGCAAAAAGCCTCCCACTGGAAATTGCACTATATCAGTTCCAGAAGCATAGTGAGTCTGCTCGCCATTGATTGAGAAGTCACCGGTTAGTATTTTGTCCCCGAAAGCAATACCAAATGGTGCCAAAAGTTGATTAAGTGCAGGGATATTTGCACCCCCAGTGATTGGAGTCCACCAACTACGGGTGTTTTCATCAAAGAATGTCATCTTTACCATTGTATCAACATGATACCACTCAGAAAAAATAGCAAGGCCTAGCCCTTTGTTTACAACATCATCCTTGAGTTTCTGAATCTCTTCATGGAAGTACTCATCCTCAAGATCAACCATAAGCAATGTACCATAATTGCTAGCATCAAAGCAAGTAAACGGTGACCCAAGAATCTCAATATAGTATCCTGCATCTCTCAGCATGTTGAACAGTATGTGAAAATTTGTGTGCAAGTGATCACCATGCCAATCAAGGATATCATTATGCACACTAAGTGAATCCCGTGGAACATATCCAGATGGGTACTTGATATTATGAAATTGGTCCCACAGTATTCTTCTTGACCTAACAGGTGTTGGAACCACCTTGATCTTCAGGTAAAGAACACAAGTACTACTTCGTTGGCTGCTTTCCCCGTGATCTGCTGGGCTATAAATTGTCAGGGTAACATTGCCACTAATTATTCCTGAAAATTGAGAACCTTCATCTTTAACTTGCAAGTGCAGGGCAAGGAACCCCGTCCAAGGCCAGATGACATCTGAGTAGGTGAAGTGAACATTAAGAAGATTGCCCGCATCTTCAAAAGGTTGCCATACAGGTGGATCCTTAACAAAACCAATAACCCCCATCCCATTCAGAATTGTAGCATTGAAGACTACTGGCATGGATCCAGCATACAGAGGTTGGCGACAAAAAGGCCAGAAATAGGGACAGTCAGTGAAATCAAGCATGTTAGGGAAGATGCTTGCACGTGGTTGATAATTTTTCAATATTTCATATGATTGCCAGCTGGAAAAAAAGATGGCACAAAAAATGAGTATCTCTTTGAGCAACCAATAAAACAAAGAGTAGACAAGATTTACAGGACATATTCTCTGATTCTGAATGGGTGCAACACAGAAATTGGAAAATGATTGAATATACGTTTGAAATATTCAACAGACCACAAACATATGTAAAAGGGGGAAAGAAACTTACAGATCAAGCTTGCCAGCACCCTGCTCATACATGTTTGGCCCCAAAAGCATAGAAGCACCCTCAACAAGGGCCTGTTTCATAGTAGCAGGATTAAGGATGGATTTCCGCTTGTCTTCTGGTATAACACTAACGAGCAAGCATACTACGCCAGCAACCACCGGGCTTGCAACACTGGTACCTGATAGGGTCTTACAACCTGTGCTGATCTTTGAACCCATTATATCACGACTATACGCAACAACATCAGGCTTTACACGGCCATATCTGCAGAACCAAAGCCACAGTTTTTTATAACGCTATTCTAAGATCTGTAAAATGAAGCAGGTGCTGGGTCCAAGAATAAAGGTTACTATTGAACCGTCAAGAAATTATCAATACATTACACACATCACCTATGCAAATTACAACATCAAGTTACTTGCTCCATTTTTTTCAGCAACAATTACTGGCTTGGTGACAACTATATAGACATAGATATAAGAAGTTAATAAGTAGTATCTATCAACATTTTTTTTAAAAAAAAGAGATCAAATAAAATTTATGCAGCAACTATAAAACCATGAAAAGTTTATTTTTTCATTAAATCCAAGCAAGTTCCTATTCAAATCATGCAAATATGAAAGATCTAATGAAAGCATGCAAAAATATGTGGAGCTAAAATCAACAAGATGTGATTTAATCATGCTTTGTCAGTTTTATTCTAGTGTCAAGTGTCATAACGATGAAGAATACAGGCATCAAACTGGAACTAGACATGAGTACATTTTGTATAACCCAAGGAACAATATTAGTATGTCATATCATATGATACTTCAACTGCAACTTCATGGTTAAAAAAAATCAACACATGAACATATATTATGTGTGTTAGTGATGGCTAACTTTGGTTAAGCACAAACCTAGCAAAGACCTTTTATCTTCATAATACAGAAGAAAATATGAAAAGTAACCTAGGCAACAGGTTTCATAGGCTTTACACAGTGTTCTAATGCAGCGGTGGTCAAGGTTAGTTTTTTTTTATAAAGATTCTGCAATATTTCTATGGCAAGTATAAAAAGCTTCTGCAATATTGCTATGGCAAGTATAAAAAACAGCGGCAAAATAGGAAAAAAGTCTATAAAGCTGCAAAAATGTACCCATGGGGAAGCTCCCAGGTAGTCATGCCTCGAGAGGAAAATGAAGCTATGTGGTTGTTGTAATCAATACCACCAACGCCGATGACATCACTTTGATCAGCAGGGTTATTTAATGTGCCATAAAGAGGGCCATCATTTCCAATTGCTGATACCATGATAATGTTATTCGCAGTGAGCTCCCAGACCTACCAGAACCAATTCATAAGAATTTCAATTTCTCGTTGGAATTTTCTTCATTCTCACAAATTTTACAAATCAAGCAGGATGAATTATATTAAAAGATATGGAATAAACTGTGCTCTTTCGGAAGAAATTGTATTGTTTATACAGACTTGGACTCTTTTTTAGTCAATAATAGCATAACAATATCAAAATAATGTAATTAATGGAAATTTAAGTGAAACTAGAAATACAAAAGAAAGATAGTACACCATAAAAAAAATCATAGGAGGGATTACAAAAGCATCCCCAAACAAAATGTAGCTATGAAGATTTGTCAATTAACGCAAATCCATGTTGACCAGATTCAATCTAGCTAGTGAAGTTAACATGGATCTGCCAATGACAGAAACTACTTAATTGGCTTTAATAAGTGGACCTTCTTCCTATTGTAGCCAGTAACTTGTCAATAAACTCACCTATTTACTTACGGCCAAAATAAATAGATGATAACAAAATCGACAAAGAAAGCCTAGACACAACAAACTAATGGATACCACCAGTAGCCGACTAGCTGAACACTAGAAGGGTAGAAGAAACAACTGGCCCAACACTAAAGGGCTAGAAGAAACTACCATATCATTATTGAGTAGCTAAAAGAGATGTTATATTTTAACGGTATGAAAAATACACTAAAAACCAATGCAGTACTAAAGAAGTCTGACAATTATCGGCACATCATACCTTTTCCACAAAGGGGAGATCCAGATAATCAGGTCCACCAATACTCAAATTCAATACATCCATGCCGGTTGCAATGGCATAATTAAATGCATCCAAGAACCATGATGTGTAGGATATCTGCACTGAGAACAAGAAGATATTCTCAAAATCTTACCAGCAAAACTTCTACAGTGGTTAGTTATATGTGCTTCCAATAGGCAATTAAAAATTCTCGAATTATCTTACTAAGGTATTGAGAGACTAATGAATGAACCCCTCGAGTATTGGATGTTTAAAATTATATCTAATGACTCTCTAAAGTGGAACTCATACTGATAGCATGAAGGGCAATGTAAAGCATACTATGTCTTTACAAAAAAGTTACTGTTGTGCATCCTAATTGTAAAGGTAAAAAAAAAGATTAACAAACATGGTAAGAAAAGCAGGTGGGGTGTGCCTCACATATAGCAACCAAGTCCAGTACCTGAGCATCTGTGAACACTCGAAATGCATATATCTCCGTGTCAGGTGCAAATCCAGGGCATTCTGCGTCTTGACCAGCAATAACTCCTGCTACAAATGTTCCATGCCCAAGGTTATCATTTAATGTGTCTTCGTTTGTCCAATTTGTGCGCTCCTACAAAATTAGTCTCTTAGTCTTAGAAATATTTTCATCTTCATGGGTGAAAAGAAACTCCCATACGATTGTGATATGGGAGAAAATAATGCAAGTTTAAGTTTGTTTGACAACAGTAGTTAATCTCGATAGCCGGCTCTAATTTATTGTACTGTGAGAGAAAAATCTAAAATATAGCATTTTAGCAAAGGCATTTCCCCTAAGGTGTTGCCATCATAGTTTTTCATGACAAGTTGGCATGATTCAATCAATGCAGTTACACAAGAAGTCAAGAACAGTTTCTTGCCTTCAAATTCAGGTTTTTATTTCATACAAATGTAATCATAGGTAACAAAATTTACTAAATATATTATTATCATACCTTAATATTGCGAAAATGTGGGTGGTCTGCTCGAATACCAGTGTCAAAAATGGCCATTTTGACTTTTGTACCAGTGTAACCTCTTGCCCAAAGTCGTTCAGCACCAAAAAGAGATGTTACTTGTGGTTTCTGGAAAGGGATGTATTATTGTATTAACTACTAAAAACATGACAACAACATACTGCATCGTGCTAGATCATCATGAATTCATGCTATTTCAGAAATGTACTAATTTTAAGCAGAGTATACACTGCATGACGTATTCATTTCGGCTTCCAACTTACACCAACATAAGGCTAGCGCTTTGAACCCATTTTCATTAAGCACATGAAAGCTGTGGATGGAATAACTCCACTCCAGTATCAGTGCTTTTCAGTGTCTCAATAAGTTGACCATTAAAATGTATTAAGATGTTTAAAATGGTCTTTGACAACCCTTGTTCAATGCAGAAATTACTTCCTTTTCAGAGATATAGCTGTAAAGATCATTATGCATTCTGGTTCAGTTGCAAGATACTGTCAATGACATGATAAACTGTAAGGGAATGATCTTGCATAGGTGTTTCCACCATGAGTACCGAGAAAAATGCACCTGAGCGAGCATCTTCCGTCTCCAACTAGCGTTAGAAGAATTACTCTTAAGGCTACACTGGGCACCGTTTTCTCCCCCTCCTTCCTCCTCCCCCTCGAACGACATAGCAGTGAACAGCTTCCCCCGCCTCGGCGGCCGATCCGCCGACAGCACTCCCCGTGAGTAGCTGGCGTCGGCGTGCACATCCCGGACGCGGCCGAGCGCTCTGACCGCCGCGACGACCGCGGCGCGGTGCGCATCGCGGATCTCGAGCACGGCGAAATCGGTGGGGAACGCGGCCGCAGGGTTCCGCCGCTCCACCCACCGCCACGACGCTGCGGGCGGCGGCCGCGGCTTGGCCCCGCCGAGGCCGGCCTCCAGATACTCCCGGTGCTCGTCGGCGGGGCGGTACTCGACGAAACGCACGACGTACCTGGCGGTGGGCGGGGCTAGGGTTTGCACCCCGCCCCCTCCCCCTCCGGTCGGGGGGCCGGAGGGGAGGAAGGGGAACGTGAGGAGGAGGAACGGGAGGAAGGCCGCGTACGCGAGCCGCTTCTCCACCACCATCAGATTAGATACAGGACGGCCGCCGCCGCCGAGGCCGCCGCGGCGAGTGGAAGGAGATCGGCGGGCTCGTCGCGCGGTGGCTCGCCGGAAACGCACAGGCGTCGCGTTGCGACTTGCGAGAGGAAGAAGAGGGTGATTAACTGCGGGTTTTACGGTGAGAAGTAGAGCGAGTAATTAATTATTTAATATGCAGCTACATTTGATGCGCGGTTAATTTCGCCGAGATTGTCCTCAGTTTACCGATCGCAAATTAAGCATTTACGGAGTAGTTAGCTTTCTATCTAATCCTAAAATAAGCCTGTTCATCCGAGATATGTGCGGGATGTGCAATCGCAAACACAGGGCCTTCTAGTTGACAAATGTGCCTCTAGCAATGCTACATTTGTTTATAACATATCCTAGAGATACAGGGTCTCCCACGTACATACCGTGTACACCATCTAATAAAAATTATAAAAATCTGAAAAATTTATAAATATACTTCATTTATTACTTTACCTATATATAAAATTTTGAAATCAAATTCATCATATATTAAAAGCTATAAAAAAGAGAAAATTATGACTAATTTGAATAGTTTAAAATTAACAAAATATTGTTTTTTTGTAACTTTTAATATAGAATGAACTTATGGTTTTATGCATAGCTACCACTAAGATCATGAGTATATCTATATTTTTTTTAGAATTTTACATAATTTTTGGTAGTTGGTACACGGTGTGTACATGAAAATCCCTGCGTATACAGAATATGTTGCCATATTTTTTAGCTAAAATTCTAAAACTTTGTTCTAATTTCACACGAAGGCCTAAGATCTCTAGGATTGGACCAGCCAAAGTACTGCTTGATAGCTTCAGGTTCGAGACATAAGCTCATGGATGCGCATCATCTATGTTGTGGCACGATCCATGACATGGGGTCCTACGCAATCGAGTCCCACAACTCTTCATAATTACTCTCTCATTTTGTTATAAGGCGTATTTTATTTTATTAGGACAAGACTTTGACCAACAATTATTTTATTAATATGTCATTTATGTGATACAAAATCATACTCATATGTAACTTTTGAATACAAATCTACCAACATCAATCTTGTGTCATAAAAATTATATATTAATGAAATAATTGTTGATCAAAGCTTTGTCCTAACAAAACAAAATACGTTTTATAAAAAAAGAGGGAGTACAGTTGTTCTGCGAGTCCCACGGCAGCTGCGCGAGATATGCCAGATCCGGTGAAAAAATGCCAGATCGGTGTGAATGGATTAATTCATCGATGTTTATTATGTTCCTCACTTTGGTTCTTTTGGTTCCTTAACGAGTTATTTTGGCAAGGGCATAAGATCTGAGGGGCTGCATTTTGATGCGCTTAACCCATTCGATTTGGGATTTCCGTTTGATGGATCTGTGATATTCCCCATTCGAATATCTGCGTTTTCGGCTTTAATTCCCGTTCCTTGAGTTAAATTGTTAAGACTAAAAATGACAATATTGTGAAGAAAACCTGGAAACTTCCGTGTATGAATGTCATGAAATGTGAGTTCGACGTCTATCTGACCATTGGCTTTCCTATATCCCTTTGCCTGTCACCTTAAAGATTGGCCACAAATTACAATGCCGACCCAACGTTCTCCATCACATTCTATCAAAATGCAAACATGCTGTAATTTAACTTCTGCTTGCCCCGAGCGCGCTCAAAAGTTGTTGCCTTGCTGGAGAAACTACTATAGCTCATCCTTAACGTTGTCAGCAGCAGGCACTGTTTCGACATCTGAAATCTGCAGCTTCTCCTTGATGAGTTCCGCCATCTTCTTTAGGCTTGATTTCTTTGAAACTTTGATCTACATTTGTGGAACACAGAGAAAACAATATTAGTGACATGTGCAAATAATTACTTCAGCATGACGCCCATTTGTTTTCAGTATACATACCGGATTAATTTTGTCTTCAGAAGGATAGAGCAAGAGTGTTGGGTAATTGTTTACCTGCAGGTAAACATGGCCAGTAGGAGAAAGAGTTATGCCTTGAT
Organism: Raddia guianensis; assembly: GCA_036346415.1. Lineage (NCBI taxonomy): Eukaryota > Viridiplantae > Streptophyta > Magnoliopsida > Poales > Poaceae > Raddia > Raddia guianensis. The sequence continues at coordinate 18,490,625 of CM070539.1, read as the reverse complement.
ATAATTTATTTGGGCATACAGCTTGGCGACAAACTATGGTTCCAGTAATCAAAGCAAAGTAATCCAAAATCTTTGCAAGTTTATATCCCATCCCGCATGCTCATAAAATTTCCTTTTTCTAAGCTATATTAGCAGTCCGCACATAGGAACATTTTCAGTAAAAACAACAAATGAATTCATAACCCTACGTAAGTCACATGAGAGAACTATTTCTTGGTAACTAAACATATTCCAGTGGCTATAACTTAAAGAGTAGAACCTTAGATCGATCACATTTCCAAGTATTAGAATGTATCTCAAGAGTACAAAGCTTATCAATGATAACTAATTTATAGCAGAGAATCCCAATACTACTCAAAGAAAACTGCACCTCAGCAGGTAATTAATTAACGAATATGACTACACATAGACATTATTTGATACTGCTGTCAATATGATGCTGAAAGATGGACTCACCTGTAATTTGGGATGCTCGTTCACAGAAGCATCTATACGTGCAAATTTAAGATTGTCCAAACCACTGAAATGCTTGGCCAACTTCTCAATATTTTTACTTATCGCTTCACAGTCAACACACCAAGGTGCATAAACCTTTAGTTTTTCAAGGTAAGGAGTGTAAGATCTTGGAAATAACAATTTTGGATCATAAGATAAATAGTCTATTCAAGAAAAATCAAATACCTCAAGGAAGATATTTTCAGGACTTTCCAGGACAAAAGAATCAAATGTACGCCCGACAACCTTTTCAACAAGTCCGTTCTGCAAAATGTTGGGTCAAAGACACTGAACACAATTTGCACAAGAAAGAGCCTGCCTTTCTGTATGTAAAATTACTTCATATCCGGATGAAGTTACCAGGCAGTGATCCTAAGTCCTAACATTCATCGAGTAAATTATTCTAATATGTACACTTAGATTTCACTATTTTAGAGCATTTCTTCTTTGACTACAATGCGCGCTGCAAAATAATTCAAAACAAGTTACTCGGTAGCATTACAAGGATCATGCAAATTTAGCATTGCACGCACTGCAAAATAATTCAAAACAAGTTACTCGGTAGCATTACAAGGATCATGCAAATTTAGCATTGCTGTATCACTGACAAGTAGCCCCAAACCCCACTGTCAACACTCACCACTCAATGCTGAATCTTATTCCCCAACTTACACATCTCTGCAGAGTAACTAAACTAAGTTAAACTTCCTTAAACATTAATGGAGATTGTTGCAGAGTTAAGGTGAACTATACATGTCAGAGACTGTAAACGCTGGATAAGATGCTGCAGCCTTAGCATAATAGCATGTGGCAATTTCTATGTTAGTCTACATAGGGGATAAGGAATTCAGAGATTGACGCATCATACTTAAATATTTGAACTCGAACAAAATGTAAAGCTTACTTCTTGTGGTACCGGTTCTGATCGGAAGTGTGGAGTGAGTGTACCATCCAGAAGACCTAAGCAGAACTCCTGTTGTCCAGGGCATGATACAGCTGAGTAATTTAACTCAAGTAGCATAGCATAAAACCAAAATGAATAAACCGGTACCTTGAGGTTCTTCTTGTTAATATCAGCCTCCATCAAATATTTCGAACCTTTACTGGTATCAAATCCTGTAACCTGATTAACTTTCTATTTTTAGAAACAAGCCGATTATATCAAATAATACAGAAACAAACAATGTAATGATGGCTGACTCACGCCTACCGAGTACTGACCAATTAGCACAACACTTGTTATTGTCAAGGAAAAACAATCCAAGCAGGTCAACAGTTTCAATTCCTACTTTCGTGCACCAATCCCATATCCCACTCATGATGAATAACACATGTGCACACAGCACACCTACATCTACAACAGCAACAACAAAGCCTCGGTCCTAAACAAGTTGGGGTAGGTTAGAAATGAAACCCAATAGAAGCCACTAATTTTTTATATATATATAAAAAAAAAAAGCAAAAGGGGGTGAAAAGCTAGGTCATAGTTCATGCACGTGGACTGCTAATTTCTATGCGCCCCTATCTAAAGCTAAGTCTCTAGGTATGTTCCAACCTTTCAAATCTCCTTATTGTCTCCTTCCACGTCGGGTTAGGTTGGCCCCTATCTCTTCTTACATTATCACTACACCTAAGAATTCCAATATGCACCGATGCTTCTAGAGGCCTTCGTTAAACGTGTCCGAACCATTTCAACTGACATTGGACAAGCTTCTCTTCAACTGGTGCATTCTCGTATGGCCACAAATCCATTACGAACTCGGTCCATTCTCGTATGGCCACAAATCCATCGTAACATATGCATCACTGCTACACTTAACTGTTGGATATGACATTTTTTGGTAGACCAACATTATGCACCATACAACATCGTCGGCTTAATCGCCATCCTATAGAACTTACCTTTTAGCTTATGTGGCTCTTTCTTATCACAAAGGATGTCAGATGCCAGTCATCATATCGGCCACCCCGCTTTGATCCTATAACTAACATCTTCATCAATATCATCATTTCTCTACGCATCGATCCCAGATAACGAAAGGTATACATATCGGACACTATTTGTCCTTCTAGGGTAACATCTCCCTCCTCCTGCATAGCAAAAACAGAGTTGCACCTTATATATACGGTTTTTGTCCTACTATGTCTAAAGCCCTTCGATTCTAGAGTTTGCCTCCACAACTCCAATTCCCTATTAAACCCACTCCTACTCATCAACTAGCACCACATCATCAGCAAAGAGCTTACACCAAGGGATGTCTCGTATGTCCCTGGTAACCTCATCCATCACCAAAGTAAATAAATAAGGGCTCAAGACTAACCCTTGATGTAGTCCTATGTTGATAGAGAGGTCATCAGTGTCACCGTCACTTGTCCGCACACTTGTCACAACATTGTTGTACATATCCTTAATAAGGGTTACATACTTTGTTGGGACTTTGTGTTTCACCGACGTCCACCACATGACATTCCTTGGTATGTTGTCGTAGGCCATCTCCAGATTAATGAAAATCATGTGTAAATCCTTCTTCTACTCCCTATACCTCTCCATTATTTGCCTTATACCTCCAAAGCATAAAATTAAGCTGGCTATTAATAACACTTGTCACCCTTCTTAAACGATGCTCAATAACCCTCTCCCACAGCTTTATTGTGTGACATCAACTTAATCCCACGATAGTTGGTACAACTTTGAATATCCCCATTATTCTTGAAGAATGGTACTAACACACTTCGCCTCCACTCCTCTGGCATCTTGTTTGAGTGAAAAATATGGTTAAATAGTTTTGTCAGCCATATTATCGTTGTATCTGAGACATCTCCATACCTCGATAGGGATACCATCAAGACCCATCACCTTGCCCCCTTTTATCCTTCGCAAATCCCCCTTGACTTCGTATTCTTAAATCCTTCACACAAAACTCCTATCGGTATCATCAAAAGGGTCATCTAACTCAATGGTAGAATTGTCATGTTCACCGTTGAACAAGTTATCAAAGTGCTCCACCTATTCTTCATCTCCTCGTCTTTTATAGTTGATCTGTCTTATCTTTGATATGTTTAACTTGGTTGAAGTCTCTCGTCCTCCTCTCACGAAACTTGGCTATCCTATAGATGTCCTTTTCTCCTTCCTTCGTGCCTAGCCAGTAAAATTCCTCGTAGGCCTAGCCTCTTGCTTCACTCACAACTCGCTTTGATGTCTTCTTCGCCAATTTGTACTTTCCTATTTATCCATGCTCTTGTCAAGGTGTAAACATCTATAACATTCTTTCTTCCCCTTCATAGCCTTTTAGACATCTTGGTTCCACCACCAGGTCTCCTTGGGTTTGCAATTGCTTCCTTTGGTCACTCCAAGCACCTCTGAAGGCCTTCATCTATAACCCTAAGACCTGCGAGACCTGCGCCTCTCCCTCGAGCTTCCACCACTTTGTTTTCGCTATTTGTGTGCCCTTTTCTCTTTTCCCAACTGAATTCGAAAGAGAAAGTCGGCCACCACAAGCTTGTGTTGAAGTACAACACTCTCCAAGTATGACCTTACAGTCTAGGCATGCTTGCTTATCCTCTCTTCTTGTAAGGACAAAAACGATTTGGCTAGAGTGTTGTCCACTACTAAAGGTCACTAGATGGGATGGCCTCTTTCTAAATAAGGAGTTAGCTATCCACAGGTCATATGCTATGGCAAAGTTCAAGACTTCCTCCCCCTCTTGATTTCCACCAGACTACCACCATATCCAAAGCCCCATGCACCTCTTCAAACCCCACATTAGTTGTACCTACATGGCCATTGAGGTTTCCTATGAAAAGTTTCTCTCCGGTAAGCACACTCCGATCCAAGTCTTCCCAGAATTGTCTCTTGGTGTTCTCGTTATGCCATACTTGAGGGGCATAAGCACTAATGACATTCAAAACCAAATCACCAATGACTAACTTGCCTAGGATAATCTTGTCCCCTTGCCTCCTGATGTCCACCACTCCTACTAGGAAAAAAATATGAAAGCTGCAAAGTTGGTAACAAAAAGAGATTCAGACTTACAGTAGGTTTTTCCGGTTCAATGCCATAAAGAGTCAAGAATGGTTTTGCAAGGTTTTCTTCCGCGATGTCCACAAATACGAACATTACCTACAACCAGGGAGAAAACAGTTTTAGCCATCTGGATGATGTGAAAATAGCTAGGATACAAAACAAAGCAACAGCAATAAGATTCCATATTAAAAAATGCACACCTTTGTCTTGAATCCTCTGGCAACCTCTTGAAGCATAGATTCAAGATCTTCGAAGTCGTAAGCCTCTGCAAAAGTGAAGATCTAGAAAAAAATATTAGTAGACAATACATACAATTATACATACAAGAAGGATGACAGGTCCATTTCCGTTTTTCTATTGCTCACTACACAGTTAAAACTTAAAAGGATTATCCCAGTTGAAAGGGGAAAAAGGTTGTTTCCCTCACCCAAAAAAATGTTTATATTAAGAACTATAGAGAGAAAATAAGAGAGTGCCAACCTGCAGCTTAATAGGGCTTGCATATACTTTAGCAGAATTGAGTTCAGTGAATGCAGTAATTAGTGGGAACTTGTTAAGCTCCACAAATTGTATTATAGCCTTTTCTTCAAATATACCATCTGCAAAATGCCATTATATGAGTTACAGGATGAACAAACTAAGTTCTAATAGTGACAACTGCAATGCTGTACACCATATGGATAAAGGGAAATTTCATTGTTTGACAATTGACAATCAATTTGTTGGCCTCTCTCTATTTGACGCTCAATGTGCCTACCTTTCGGAATTTGACACCAATCCCATGAATTTTATTGCATGACACTCACCTCATTTCTTCCCATTTCCTTTGTCTTTTCTTATTTTCTATTCCCTTTTCCACCTAATGTGATGAAAATACCCCCAGTGCAAGTCCCTGACCCAACTCGAGAAGCAAAGCATAGGGGAAAATCAGTCACTGCCCACACATGTTAGGGTTTGGGAGCGCCGGCACTGATGCCCCCTCCTATGTGGCTACACCTCCAGCTAACGCTGCCTGACCTGGGCGACACGATGGCTCCTCAAGCCTGATGTTGCCCAACACAGCATGATGTAGGATTGAGTGCAGTTTGGAGCTGAGGTTATGATTGTGTTTTACAAATGTGTTAACAACTAGATGTGGAATTATTATAAGAGAACTATTGGGTGTTGAAACTATAAGCTATTTGACAAAGTATTTCCTGGTTTCTGGCATATGAGTGTGTAATTCCACATTGTAGATGAGAATATTTCTTTGAATGGCAGTACAGCTACAGATTAATATAGCTGTCCGAGACGGAAGCAATTACATTTTGCTGGAAGCCCGGAACCAAATATAGTTTCTGCAGTTTATGAAGTGGATGCATGGCTCTTGAATCATTCAGTGGCATTGCAGCAGCGGCAGTAAGCAGAGGCAACAGCAAATTGCAGTAGCAGCAGAGGCAAATGGTGGCAGTGAGGGAGGAAAAACTAACGAGAAGCAGTGTCAACTGTTTGACTTTGCACTGTTTGACTTTGCACATAGGCGTGTTTTAGGTGCTGCACAGCCTGTCAAATGGAAAAGAAAAATAGAATGGGAAGAAGAGAGGAGTGTCTTGGAATGAAAGAATTCATGGAATGGGTGTCAAATTTTGGATCTATGGTAACAAGGCACTGTTATGTGATCCTAAAAACCGTAGTCACTAATTGATGGTTCACAAGATTGAAATATAATTGGTGAAAAAATGAATAACCTGAAAATACGTAAAGGATACTTACCAAACTTCTCAAATTTCTCCGGCTCAGTTTTAACCAGGCCCAGGAGTTGATCTTCAGATGTGAAACCTGGGAAAAGAATTTTTGCCACATTCCTATCATCAGTTTCTACAAACTGTACTTCATTTTCAGCGGTTGCTGCCTTCACAAACTCTTCATACTCTGCTCCCTGAGAAAATAGATTTGGACCAACACAACTAAAATTCAATTGAATTCAACAAAAAAGAACTAACTTTGTACACCAAGCTTTTTTATACAACTGCATTCACATTCCTCATACCTCATAATTCTTGAAAAGACCAACAGCGAAAGTTTGGTCCTTTCTCAAAAATTCCTTAGCTGAATTCTTGGACTGAAGCCTAATGACCGGCAGGCCAGTCTTCTTTCTTACCCAAGTAACTATCGCGTCCCTATCAACGAGTAAATCTATTAGTCAATTTGTTGAGAAAACGAAAGGCGTCTCCTAGGATGAAACAATGGGGGTAGCCCAGCATCCTCACCTGGTGTGGAGGCCAGTATACGAGTGCTCGGTGCCGTTGACGAAGAGCAGCACGGTGGGGAACCCCTTGACCCCGACGGCGGCGGCGGCTTTGGGGTACCGCTCCCCGTCGAGCTTGGCGAACGCGACGGCGCTCCCCATGGCGCGCAGCGCCGCGGCGGCCTCGGCGAAGCGCGGCATGAGCTTCGCACTGCGCTCGCACCAGGGCGCGTACCCCAGGAGCAGCAGCTCCGCGTGCTCCTCCACGGCGCGCCGCGCGTTGTCGTTGTCGAGCACCAGCACCATCGACTGCGCGCGCCGCACCGCCTCCGCCCCCGCCCCCGCCCCCGCCCCGCCGCCCTCCAGCGCACCCCGCTCCACCTCCTCGTCCACGGCCAGCAGCTCCTCCAGCACGTCCGAGTCGTCGCCATCGTCGTCGAGGTCGAGCCGCGCCGCCGACGCCGACGCGGCGAGCGCGAAGACGAGCAGCGCCGCCACCCCGAGAGCCCGCGTCCTCATCGCCGCAGCAGGTCGCCTCTTCCGAGATCTCCGAGAGGAGCACGGCACCGCACGACGCCGCGAGGTGAAGAGATCTCCGAGAGCTCGAGTGTGCAAACGTTTGTCGAACGCCGAGGCGAGCCGGCGATCACGGGGGCCGAGGCTGGCGCGTGGGGCCACGTGAAGGATGGGACCACCTGTCAGTGGGCTACGTGGAGGACGTGTCGGCGAGAGGGACGGGAGCACATGGGGTGTGGGGTCGTGGGGACAAAACCTTGGGGCTCCATTTGCACGTGATTAGTGCAAACAAGGTCAGCTCTTCCCTTTTATTCTCTTTCTCCCACAGGATTGGGATCCTACGAGGAGGCCCACTTGTCAGAGTCGACGCAGTTGTGCAGGTTCCACTATGGAGGATGGCAGCCGTGCATTCCCGAGTAGTCCTCGGAATTGGGTGCTTTTTGGCGCCGGTCTGAGCACGGCCCGATTTTGCCGGTCCAAAGTATGACCCGGCATGAAATTTTTTAGGCCGTGCCGGGCCTGAGAATCCGGCACGACGGGCCACCCGGCACGGCCCGACCATTTGGGCCGTAATCGGGCCGGCACGGCCCGAACTAAGGCACGAGTCAGTAATTTGTATTTTTGATGGTCTTTTGTTGTTCGGATGAATTTTGTTTCTATATGAAAGTTGTAGAGAATTTAAAGACACATTTTTTTCATATAGATAACTTTTTTATTTGAGCAATGCATGAATTTATAAAAAATATTTAGTGTGCTGGCTGTTTTAGAACCCATATGACCCATTTCGGTAATTAACATTTTTCGAGATATTCCTATGCTCAAATGAATTTATGTTCTACATGAAAGTTGTAGAGAATTTTGAGACACATCTTTTTTGTATAGGCAACCTTTTCATTTGAGTAACATATAAATTTATAAAAAAAATCATTTATCTCTCTGTTTTGTCTGGACGTCTTGGTACTCCTAACTTGCCCGATCATGTCTGTCGGGCTTTTGGGCCGTGCGTTGCGGCTTTTTAGCGATCCATGCTGTTCCTAAGATGGCCCAAAGTGTTGATCGGCCGCGTTTACCGACACAGCATGCTCGAGGCACGACGGCTGCGTCTGCATCTTTTACCGACACTACCAATTCCCAGGACTGTTCCCGTGTATGAAAGGCTTTGCTAAAAAGTGGTGTAATTGGATACGCAGTTTTGTATCAGCCTCGGTCATAAAAACAAGTCAAACAAATCGTCATTGACTTTTGCACACACATTTCATTGTTTTATTAATAACTAGCAAAAATACCCGTGCGTTGCAACGGGAGAAATAAAAAACACTTTAATATGCCCCCTCAGATCGACAAACACTTTAAATAGTTTAACGGAAGTCAGTATTGCATTATTTCTGAACCTACCAAGCATTGATTTTATGTTGTGAGGAGTACTTTTTCAACGTCTTGATGAGATATAGTGATCACCTGAAGCCTACAATGATGAAAAGGCCATAAAAATTAGTTAAACTCGATAGATGGAATTAGTATAGTATTCCTGTATTTCTACTGCTAAAAAAAGAGAATACAAACAAGATATTGCATGTGCTACAGAAATGGACAACACAGTATTGGTTGTTTCATTATGTATGTCAACCAAAACAAACTACATTCAACACACGAAAATGTTAAGCTAGGTAAACATCATCATCATATATCCGCATAATCAGAATTAAAATTAAACTGAACCCTGCATCACGAAAATCAGATAGCAAACTGGCAGTTCAATCTGCTGATTGATGAACTCCTATGATCACTCCTAATGAGGAAAACATGGACAGGGACAATGTCCAACAGGATGCTCAACTAGCGCAATGCTGCTCTCACCACCTGGAAGGCTTGCGGGTTCCACCTAGGTACTCCCGGGCAGGGGCCTTCCCATTTGCAAGTAGGTCACTACCAGTCATTTCTTTCAGTTTTGCAAAGCTCAGATGCTTCTCTGCGGACACAAAAGACTCATCTCCTTTGAATATGTTGTTGCCAGTGAGATCACTGAATTTCTTGCCAGTTATCTTCTTTGCAGTTTTTGACATGCTGTCAGTGTTGGCCTCTCCAAACGAGAAGTTACTCACCTCTTCAAGGATGATAAGAAGTCATCAACAAGCATTTCCAGATGCAGAATTCCATTAAGTATAGATTACTGGACATTTACATTTTTCACAGGTGTGTGAAGCAGAGCTGCCATTTTCCGAGTTCCTTGCCCTGTGAGGCCTGGGATCTGGAGGATCAGCAAAGATGTCATGGCCAGTGAGCTCCTTGGATTTTGCATTAGATATCTGCTTCTTCATCTTACTATCTGCTTCACTCAGAGTACCACTAAGCTCACGCTGCTTCGCCACCTTGGCTACTGAAGTAGGCTTTTTGGGAGGAACGCTACTGTCCTCAGCAAACGATACGTGGCTTACAGTACTGATGGCCTGCAGAAAAAAGTTATGATTAAGTAACCATATCATGCATTACAACTATGATAATCAGGTATATACGGATGTACAGTACTTTTAAAGAAAGAGCAACAATAAAAGCTAACTGACTTTAGAATCAAACAATTTCTAAGTTCTGCTTAATTCGTCAATCTGCACTACAAACATGTGTCTCTAACAACACAAATTATGGCATTAACCAAACAGGCCCTAAATTTTTCCATTGAAGAAACTAAAAACACAGACACACTAACAATGCAAAAAGAGTTATCACATCATTAGTGCTACCAACATCCAAATGTTGCAAATTATATCGCCAGCAGTCAGCAGACCATATTAACAATGAAGGCCATTTTTTTTTGTGGATGGGAACAATTTACCAGCACATTTGAGCCCTTTTCAGCAGCTGAACCCTTCCCTTCCTCAATATCATAATACTTCAGGCCATCAGCTGCTTCCAACAGCTCTTAGATCAAATTAAACAAAAGGAATTTTAATTAATCTATACAGACTGCATTGCCATTCTGTAAATCTTATGGTTCAATAGCAAAAATTGGAACTTGCTGAATACACCAAGTTCTTTGTAAGTGCAAAATACACGTAGAAATCAATAAACCAAGTATTAAGAAGAAGGTGCAGTGACGTCTGTGCAGATACGTACTCCGATGTGCCAGCAGAGCAGCGGCGCCGCCCCCACGGAGATGCGCCGGCGGATGGGCGAAGAGGCCAAGAGCAAGAGGAGAATACGCGCGGTGGGGGAGAGGAGGAGCTAGCACGGCGATGCCGTGGAGCGGTGGGGAGAGGGGAAGCTAGCTCGGCGAAGCAGTGCGCGGTGGCGCGGGGGGTGGAGGATGTACCTCTTGCGGATTCGCAGCCGCCGGCTTGGGGGAGGCCGCGTTGAGGGCGGCGGCCGGCGAGGTGGGTGGGGGCGACGCCGAGGCGAGCCGCCGCGCTGCGGCCTGCTGCGCCATGGCAGCCTACGGCACCATGCCCGCTGCGGCCGCGACCGTGGGGGTCGGCGGCGAGTCTGGGCCGGGCGAGATGGTGGAGGGAGGAGGAGAGGGAGGGTGGCGGTGGAGGAGGAGAGAAAAGGGAGGAGGGCGTGCGCGAGAAGGGGACTCAGGGGCAGGGCAGACGGCTAGGGTTTGGGGGGGGGCGCGCGACGGAGGGCGGGGTTGGGGGGGCACGGACGAAGAAAACGGAAGACGGAGACTCTGTTCTCTTTATTATTAGGTAAAGATTTAGAGCAAACATTCGTAAATATAAATTATGCTTAAAGTATCTTTAATAATAAAACAAATCACAACAAAATAAATTATAACTTACGTAGTTTTTTTAATAAGACGAATGATCAAATGCGTGTTTAAAAGTCAACAACGACTTGTTTTTATGATCGAAAGGAGTAATTGGGAAGCATATGCATCGACAATAATGATAATATTGGTCTTTATTTTAGTACTGGAAGGGGTTCAACAGGAGGGTGACCGGCTGTCACCAATTTTGTTCAATATTGTGGCAAACATTCTAGCAATTTTTATTGCTAGGCAAAACGTTCGGACCTTATTGATGGAGTTATCTCACATTTGGTTGATGAAGAATTGTTTATTCTACAATATACAGATCATAGTATTGTTTTTTCACGTCACAACATAGCTCAGGCAGTGAATTTTAAAAAAGCAATCCAAACAACCTTTACACAATTTCCAATAAAATAAAAATCATCAATTAAATGAATAAAAAAGTAATATACAGGAATAATTAAAACCAAATTCCCGGTGAGGGAACTCCGGGAAGATACAATAAATTAAGATTAAGTAGTAGGAATCAACAAGTATGTTGCAATAAATAAAAAAACTATTTCTTCTTCCCCATTTTTCTTTCTTATAACAAACACAAGAATCAAAACTGGATTACTTTCTTTATATAGAGGTCTGGCCCTTTCGACCTTTCGAATAAAACATCAACAATCGATTGTTGTTTCTTAAATTCTGGTTGGAGTTTCTTAAGTTTCGATTGGAATTGAACTTTTGCGTTAATTGAGAAATATATCTATTTTTTCTGGTTCTAGGGCCAGTAATTATTGAAATTGACTGAGCTTGAAATTGCTTCTCATTCTCATAGTTACGGAATGGTAAGAAAGATAAAATACAGTGAATTTTAAAATTGCTTTTGTGTGACTTTTGAGCAGTTGTCGGGTCTTAAAATTAATTTTAATAGAAAAAAATCTACGTCACCCGCTCAACTACGGTGGTACAAACGATTGACCCTCGCCTGAGAACCGAGTATCTGGTCCCCTGATATAGCTCAATAATTTTCCTTGTGAAATTGCAAGCATGAGGATCTTATCATATATAACCATCTCTAAATACCATGCTTTTAAGTACATCATTTTCCTCGTAATTCGTAAACATGAACTACCGTACATACAGGAGGATTTACCAACAAAATCGAAGATCAGGCAGATGATGGTATATATGCCATCCATGCCGAGATTATTGTTCCTCACCAGCACATTACATACAGGCGATTTAAGTGATTTCAACTTTGCAAGAACAGAAATCGGCTCGCCGGAGCAGCCACTCGCCGGTCGCCTCAGACCTTGTACACGGCGCAGGCCTTCTTGGAGAACCTGATGGGCTTCGTCTTCTTGGCGTCGACGACGATGTGGCACGTCACGTGCACCTTGTGCGTCACCCTCACCAGCTTGCCGATGACGTACCCCCGGGAGGTGAGGTCGAAGTCCACCGTCAATGGCACCGCGCCGCCGGTGCTGGACAGCATCAGGCTGCCGCCAGCGCCGTAGAGGGGGACCTTCTCGCCGCTGATCACCGACGTCACCACCCGGTGGCTCTTCCTCGGCTGGTAGTACCTGCGGACCTGTAATTACAGGAAATGTTAGTATATGTTTTTACTAAAAAAATGTTACTATATTTTAGCTTTCACGGCTTGTCTCAAGATTTGGTCATGCCGAGGAATGGTCATGCGACCATCCATGGCCATGAACCAAACAGCCCCTCAGTCACTCGCCAAGATTCTGGATCCACCATGGAAGACAAATATGTAAGCTTGCAGATGAAACAAAAGCATGTATTCATGTTAAGAACATATTGCATTCTGCACCAGATGCGCCAATCCATTTACACCCCCAAAAAAAAGCCAAATCTTCTACCCTTTAGTTATTATATGCATTTTGTCTAGTAGATTCTAATTGCTAATTGGTCTGTTTTGCCTAGCTGAAACTTGTAGGGAATGATACAGTGCTTAGAGCCTTTGAAAGGAAAAAAAAAAAAAAAAGGCAGGAAGAGATATGCATGTAAGAAAATGACTCGTTAAGTGAGTGAGTCTTTCGAAAAAATATGCACTAATTAGGAAGTGAAAAGTAAAGACTGAAAAGTTATCTTAGATAACTGAAGAGAGGAGATTCAGTTATACATGCAATTAGCTTTTTTTAAAAAAAAATGCAATTAGCATTTTTGGTGACAATTGAAGTGGCGTTATCAGACAACATATGGACAACACTAATAATTGTCATAAAGAGGAATGGGCATCACTTATAAGTCATTAGACTCGTTACAAAAAAAAGGCAATGACTGTTGATGGACATACCTGTCCAACCCCGATTGAGATCTCTGAATAGAGCAGACGAATAGGGCCCGAGGTGACATGAATTCCAAACATTGTAGCAGGGTTGTATACAGCTATGTTCAGAGAGCAATTCAGTGTGACCAATTTGGTTGGAACCCCGCTATGATCTGTGCCCTCTCCAGCGTAGAAGTCATCCATCACCAAGCTCTGTGAGAAACAAAGAAAAAGAAGGGCATGGTTAGAACAAATTTGATACAACTGGCATAATCAGATCTTGGGGAAACTTTGCTAGGATTGTAAACAATATCAGCAGGAAGATTATAATATCAAACTAGTATGGATTACAAATGCATTTTGATTATAATAGCAAAATCCATTTTTGTGGACAGAGCTGGTAACAGTTAGGAGATGTCACTTAGATGGTCGACATGCTGAATGCAGTGGCAGCCCACAACATCTCTATCAGAGACAGAACAAAAAGAAATCCTTTTTGACATGTGTCCATTTTTTATTTCTCCCTGTATTTATTTATTTGTTGATTAGTTATTTCTAACGTCCAAAGAAGCTTCTTCTGGTCCTTTAGCTATTCTTCACTTTTGCAGTCCTTTGTTCTAGCATACCGTATTTACATTTCTAATGGTACAAGAACAAATGCTAATTGGTTGCTTGTTCAAACAAAACAAGGAACCACCAAGATTTTGAATTTACGGTTTGGTTGAAATGATTATAAAACGGTTGCAGCTGTAACCAAAAGCTTATCTAACACCAAAATGTTCACCAATTTTACGGTTGATTATCATATAGTCACCTTGACACAACAAAGGCAAACTGCAGGGCTTACAAGTAGCAATTTTAAAACCACAAACAATAATCCCGTTGCTTATGCATCAATTCGACAGTACCAATTGCCTATAATTAACCAACCATCAAACAATTCGATAGCTTAGCTCTTATCTCTGTTGCCTAGCACCAAAACTGAGGCATAAGTCAAATTAAGTAATTAATCATTTCGATTCAAAATATGTGTTGGATTTGAGACCAAATTAGCAAGACCAATTTTGTATGCTCAAGAAGCAAATTTAGCTCCATGAATCATGAAATGGTATACCTTGACGATGACTTCGGGCTCATACGGGCGCGCGGCGCCCCAGATGATGAGGCAGAAGACGGTGAAGAGGAGGACGAAGCTGATGAATCCCAGTATGATCTGGCACCGGCGGGAGAGGCCGGTGTCGCCGGCGAGGTCCTCGTAGGGACCCTCCTCCTCGATGACCTTGCACTCGGGCCAGCCCTTGTCGTTGAGCGCCTTGCGCTCGCCGGCGCCCTTGCGGCCGCCGTCGTGGAGGTTGCCGGAGAAGCGGCTGACGGAGGACGAGCGCGAGTGGCGGCCGTAGGAGGGGTGCGACGGCGACTCGTTAGGGCTGTTGTACACCGGCGTGGCCTGCATCGACGAGGACTTGTACCCGCCGTCGTGCGACTCCCGCGCCGGGCTCTGCACGTAGTAGTTGGCCCGCTTCGGCGACCGCGGCGGCGACGACGGCGCCAGGCTCGTCACGTCCGACTCCGACTTGGCGTGCATCATCTCGCCCTCCCCCGCCTCTTCCTCCACTCCACTCTCTACACAACACCCACACGATCAGCCATCGATGAGAACTCAGAAGCAGGGAAAGACGCGGTTTTGCGGGGGGTTTGTAAAGATTTCCATCCCCCACGGCGCCCCGCGGCGATCTGGCACGGCCACACCCCACACTAACCTCCGGCGAAGACGGGTGCGTACGGCGCTCGCTCCGGCGCGACGGCGGCGCTGGCGGTGGTGGCGCAGGGGAGGGGGAGGGGAGGGGAGCGTCGAGCACTGGCGCAGGGGGGGGAAGCGCGCCTCTCTCTAAAAGAGGAGCGAGGAGGCAGGCAGTAATAACGCACTGGAAAGCCCAGGGGCAACCTCCGCACGGGATCCTCTGCGGCGGCGGCGGCGGCGCGGGGCACGCGTGAGGCTCCAATGGAAAGCGCGCCGTGCCCGGTTTTACGGGCCGGCGAGCGGTGCGCTACTTCGCGCGGTGGCCGCAGGGGATGGGGCCGCAGGGGATGGGGCCAGTTGTTGGGTTTCACGGCGACGAGGGGGGAGTGGTTTATGGGAGTGTCGGCAGCGACGGGGGAGAATGTACGCGTGGAGTGGCGTTTCTGCCTTCGTATCCGTACGCACTGCCACTGTCTCCCTCCCTCTCGTCTCTCGCTGTAGCTGAGCCTGAGCTGAGCTGAGCTCCCGTGTGGCCGTGTGTTTCAGGCACTTTATTTTTTAAAAAAAAATTGCACTGTTTTTGTTGAACTTGCAGTAATTCTTATGTAGCTCTCTAAACTTAAGGCCCTGTTTGAAAATGGAGTATTTTTGTAGTTTCTATGCAAAACCATGATATTCTCAAATACCATGGTATTTGAGACCATAAGATGTTTGAAAGCAACCCCAAAAACTCTGTTTTGAAAACCATGGTATTGGCAATACCATGGTATTTTTGGAGTATTGTAGACTCTACTACAATCTAAAGTTTTCTTACTTGTGCTAGCAAACCATGGTATTGAAAAACCATAGTATTTCATGGTCATTGCAAAACACAAACCATGGTATTACAAAATCATAG
The DNA here is from genome assembly GCA_036346415.1 of Raddia guianensis. Taxonomy (NCBI): domain Eukaryota; kingdom Viridiplantae; phylum Streptophyta; class Magnoliopsida; order Poales; family Poaceae; genus Raddia; species Raddia guianensis. The sequence continues at coordinate 18,474,695 of CM070539.1, read as the reverse complement.
TTTTAAAAAACTTTGTTGTCAAACAGGCCCTAAGTTTTACTTTCTCGTTCGCCTAAACTTGTCTCTGTTTGTACGGTTGTCCCAAAACCGTTAGAGCAATCGTTAAATGTTGACGTGACAATTACGTGGTCGTTAATAGCTAATCTGGCTATCACATGGCAGCTGAAGGCTGACGTGTGACATGGCCACCCACATGGCTAATTGTTGGTGAAAAAATTTGAAAAAATAAAAATTGGGAAAATTGGAAAAACATTAAAAAAATCATTAACTTTTTAAAAAATAAAAAGAAAAAAAGAAAATTTCAAGAAAAAACCCTAAAATTCATTATATGTTTTATGTTTTTCTGACTTTTTTTATTTTTATGGTTCTTTATGACTTTTCTCGAACTTTTTCGATTTATTATTATTATTATTTATTATTATTCCCATTTTTCCAAAGTTTGCTGCTAGACCGGCACCTTGCTGCACGTCAGCTATGCTTTTGTCAGCCACTCGTCGTCACCAATAAAAATTTGGAAAAAGGGAAATATTATAAAAAATCGAAAAACCATAAAACAAATTAAACCAATTCGGAAAAAATCATAATGACCCATAAAAATCGAAAAATTTAAAAACAAAGGAAAAACTGAAAATTTGAAAGAAATAAAAAATTAGAGCGAAATTTTAGGATTTTCCTGATTTTTCTTTTTAATTTTTTCCCTGATTTTTATGATTTTTTATTACTTTAATGATTTTTTATGATTATTCCTTTTTCCAAGTTTTCCTGACATTTATTTTTTATATTTTTATGATTTTTTTTAAGAAAACCTATTTTTTTGAATTTTTCACCAACAACTACCCACATAGGTTGCCATGTCAGCCTTAAGCTGCCATCTGGCAGCCACATCAGCGATTAACGGCCATGTAATTGCCACATCAGCACTTAACGTAATACCCTAACTGTTTTGGGACAATCGTGCAAACAGAGACAAGTTTAGTGGAGCGAGAAGGTAAAATTCAAGTTCAAAGGGCTACGTAAGAATCGCTGCAAATTTAGGAGACAACGGTGCAATTTTCTCTTTTTTTTTACCAACTTTCTGTAATGCGCTTGTCCTCGACCTCGCTGCTGTACCAATGTGACGGTGATTGCCCCTGGATCAAGAAGGGTTTGTGCCTGTGAGTTGTGACACTTCAATTCCTTTTAAAAAAAACAGTATGTGTTGTACTGGTAGTTCAAGATGTAAATTAACATTAACCATGGTTAGGAAAAAATCAAGTATTTATAATAAAAAATGGTTATACTGTAGTACAAAAAATAAAGAAATACTTATGGCATCCGCCACCGTAAAATTAACTTTGACTATGGCTAGAGAAAACTTAAATATATATACAATGTAAAAAAATGATAGATTGTATCATAATACAAAAATTTGAGAAATCTCTGTGACGATAAAAGTCAATAATGGCAGCAACCGAGGGACACCGCGTGGTACAGTGGAGGCGCTTGCGAGGGTGACAATTAGCATGAAATTTTAGGGTACCTAGGCATGGCTACCGCTCACACGCATGGAAGCCACCATCAAACGCAACTACAACAAGGTACCGGCATGCTGCGCCACATAGCGCCCTCTAGCTAGCCTCGTTCTTTTCAACGCTACGTACCGCTGCGTATTACTGTAGCAAATTTTATTATTTTATATAGCCTACATGTTGTGATAATGTGTAACGATTTTTTTGAGACTTTTAGTAGTCATTCCAAATATCCTAAAACTATTTTTAATTACTTTTTATAATCTTTAGACCTATTTTCGAGGGTTCTCAAATTTACTTTAGTAATACACCAACACAATGATACGCAGAAAGAACAAGGCTTATGTGTCAGCTCTTGGTTCATCCTTGCGGACACATGTCACTGCCTCCTACCACCCACCATGCCGCATGACTGTTGCCGTTCATTATGTATTTTCCTTTTTTCAGTGGTATAATCTATTAAATATTTTTGTACTATATATTTATTTAATGCTTCCCATAGTTAGTACGTGATGTTCTAGAGGCCAGGCTAAATTGCTGAAACTCGGGTTTTATGGGCTGCTAGAAGTAGCATCTAAAATTGAGTTTGTGTGATTGCCTTGTTGTTTTAGATCCCTAAGAGCATTTGCAGGAGAAGCTGTAAAATAGAATGTGCACGGATAGTGTCTATTGGGGTAGATATCTTTGTCAATCAATTTGTTTAGTTGCAATCGTTGTCAATCGAACTAAAAAGTTGCAAAAATTCTGAAACAATTTGTACATGTACTCTTCAACTTACTCTATCTCTGGTTAAAATTTTAAATTCAAATTCATCCTATATTGAACGTTACAAAAAAGAGAAAATTCTATCAATTTTGAACTTATCAAAACTGTCTGTTTTTTCTCTTTTTTATAACTCTGACTATAGGATGAATTTGAACTTGCAATTTTAACCAGAGATAGAGTAAGTTGAAGAGTACATGTACAAATTTTTTCAGAATTTTTTGCAACTTTTGGTAGTTCGATTGCACGGCGATTGCACGGAACAGCTGATTGCACAGCATATCTACCCGTCTATTGGAGGGAAGAAATCTTTTAAAATACAATGTAAAATGTGGAAGAGTTTTTAATAGACGAATAGAGTGTGTAATGAATAGTGTTATAGACTGTATATCTTAAATTGCTGTTGAAGATGCTTAATAAGCAGTTGGGTGATTTTTGAGAAATCAGGTTGAGAAGTCAGTTCGTTTGTTTTTTTGGAAACGGCCACTACTTTAAAGCTGTTGGTGGACAAGTAGAAAAGATCACTCATTCACTCGCTAGCTCGTACTGCAAATGTTAGATGTTCTTTTGATCTTTTCTTTTGTTAGCGTAGCAGTACTTTCGAAAAGAACGCAACGGGTCCATTTCTTTTAGGGTAATTTAGGTTGCCACTATAAAATCATAATTTAGAGATGGCATATGCATTGAGTGGAAAATATCTTATTTTATACTTTGAAGTGGCATATATCTAAAAGAATTTCTTTTGTTTTAAATGAAATGGACATATATATATATATAGAGGAATCTTAGCGTCTTGCAGGAAGCACGGATCACGATCACGATGCTCCCAACGCTTTAAAATCGAGATGCTTAACAATGATCAGAACCGTTGATCTTGTTCATCTCAATTGAAATGTAGCAAGTAACCAAGTTTAGTATTTTTGTATTTATTTACTATTTGTTTCCTATTTTCAAAAATCAGCTTTTTGGACGCACTACCACTAATTGGAAAGCTGATTTTTGAAAATAGAAACAAATAGTAAATAAATTCAAAAAATACCAAACTTGGTCACCGGCTACATTTCAAAGAGACGAATAAGATCAACGGTTCGATCAGCTTGTTAGGCATCTCGATATCAAAACGAGTTGGGAGCACGGATCTCTCCGCGTTCAGGTGCACGCTATATTCTCTATATATATATATATATATATATATATATATATATATATATATATATATATATATATATATATATATATATATATATATAAAACAATAACCCTCATATTTAAGTATTTCGTTGTCAACTACTACCTCCGTTTTTTTTGTTTGACGCCTTTGACTTTTAAGCATGTTTTTTATCATTCGTTTTATTCAAAAAATTAATGCAAACATGCAAAAAAAAAGTCATGTTTAAAACTGTTGGTGGAAAAGTAGAAAAGAGCAGAAAAGATCACTCATTCACTCGCTAGCTCTTACTGCAAATGTTAGATGTTCTTTTCTTTTGTTAGCGTAGCTGTACTTTCGAAAAGAATGCAACGGGTCCATTTCTTTTAGGGTAATTTAGGTTGCCACTATAAAATCATAATTTAGAGATGGCGTATGCATTGAGTGGAAAATATCTTATTTTATACTTTGAAGGTGGCATATATCTAAAAGATTTTCTTTTGTTTTAAATGAAATGGCCATATATATATTATATGATAAAACAATAACCCGCGTATTTAAGTATTTCGTTGTCAACTACAAAACTGCAAAAAAAAAAGAGGAACAAATAAAATTTCCACGCGCGAATGACTCGTAGCTTTCTGTTACTTACAGTAGCACGGCGAATTGGTGATCATTCGATGAAGATTTGAGCCGATAGAGATTGCAATCGTTTGGTCCGTGCGACACCGACATGCCGGACAACCTGGATGAAATTGAAGGAGATGCAACTATTCCCTTTCACGTTAATAGCGGTAGTTTGCAAGAATTCCCAATCTAATTAATTCACAAGGTTAATAGTAGCTAACCTTGTGATTTACTACTATTAATTCCCGGCCCCTCTTTTGCTAGTACGACTCTCATCCTACAAGGAACTCCCATTTGGGGAACTTTGTACTCAAGCGAGATGGTTGTGTGTTTGCATCGTTAATTGACGGGGTTAAGCAAATGCGACGCATGAATTTTGTGAATTAGATCATTTGATGCTTCTGCTTTTTACACGGGTGGGGAATCCATTCCATTCGTTTGGCCATGAGTGCATTGGTTGCATATCTTTTGGTAAAGTTTTGCCATCAGCTTGTGTCGGTCATGGCAGTTTGTACCTTCGCCGATGCCTCTCCCTCTCTCATTATGGAACAGTAAAGAACGACGATTACTTGTGCTTTTGTAATTTTGCGTTACTTATCGGCTGCTATGTTCTGGATCCATGAAAGATAGATGTTAATTATAACGCTATGTTCTGGATCTATGAAAGATAGATGTTAATTATAATGGTTTTGCTTAAACCCAATCGTCTAGACTGCACCGCGCGCTCGTTGACAGCTAGATCCGAGCGAGGCGCACACACGATCCAAACGACTGGGTCAGAGCCGCTCCCTAATTATAAGCTGCTATGTACATGAGTAGTGCAGGGCATGTGGTCGACCTAGTGTTAAGTATGTTGGTGTAATTAAACTAACCAATCCTACGATCTCTTAATCGGAAACCTATATTGATTGTCCTAGGGTTACGTACATGATCTGCTGATCAACCTGTCTAGCTCGTGTCAGAGATGTATATTTCTTTCAGCTGAAACCATGTAACTGTACTTTGAAGAACTCTGATTGATTGTCTTGTCATCTTCATGAGTGGCCAGGCTGAAATAAGGCGAAACATATCAGTGTATTATGGTAGCTGATGCGAGCTGACTGATGAGACGGCAACAAGTTAACTTGTGCATGATAAATTATGTATGCTTGGGCAGCAGCACGCACAGAGAGAGAATAATCTCTTCTTTAAAAATGATTAATCAAGCGTGTCCGGAAAATGACCTAGCAACAAACGTCCATATGAAAATGAAAACCCGGCCGGCCGTTGCCCGGAGACGTCCAGACTTCAGAGTGACGCATCGCCTACTTGCATGCACAGAAGAAGAAGCAGTGAGTATGACCTGCCAACTTCTTCATCAACCGTTACAAAGGGGAAAAAAATTCTTCTTCCAAATAGCTTTGCTTATATAATACGTGGAGGGGATACGTTTGCCATATGGTATCGAATGTGGTGCATGCAAATTTTCTCACGATAATTTCATGTTAACGACCCAAAGGACAAATCATTATCACCATGATAAACATTTCCCCATTGGTGAACTTTGTTAGCTTGTTAGTGTAAGATTATAAAATTATTAGTTCAACATCAATGACGTCCTAACTTAAGATGCCACAAGTCACAACCCCTATTTACGCCATTTTTTACTATTCATCCGTATTTCCCTTTTTTACTATTTTATTGGCTACAATATTAGAACATTCTAAAATCCATTTGACATGCCCTTAAACAGGCTATTTGCAAAAGCCAAATGCTTTGGTTTTTTAACTACATTTTAAAATTTTTTTGAGGTTGTTAATGAAAGCTCTCAAAAACAAGTTGGATCAAGCAGATCGGCTTCTCAAAGCTCTCCGAACCTAGAATTTCATTCAATTAGCGACTAAGTTCCGCTGAGGGTGAAAAATATTTTGATGTCTCTAGTATTTCTATAGTACTCCCAAACAGGATTTCTACTATAGATTTAAATAACAAATGACTAACAACATGAAAAAGTATATCCCATGAAAAAATGAAGCAATTCAACTCAAAGGAAAAAAAAATTCATAGAGATGTTTGGTTTGAATGATTGAGTTGAAGAAATTTCAGATGATAAGAGAATTTTCCTCCAGAGTTGAGAATTCCAAGCATGAAGTCTAACAACTTTTCTGCACTCCTTTGATAATTCTCTTGTAATTTCTATTATCTATCTATTCAATTAGTAATTAATCTTAGAACTCCTATACCTTTCCTATTATATAAAATCAAATGACGTGTTTAAATAATAATTACTAGCTAGGTGCACGTGCTTCGCTACGAATTTTTTTTAAAATGATTTCTACTATTAAAAAGTGTAAGCGTCAAATGGTGTCCGATGAAGCCTACTTTTTATATTGGCCTTTAGTTCATTCATCAATAGTCGTGCTCCACAAAGGCGATGCCTGGCTAGGTGTTGGGATGGTCATAGAGTTCGAAGAGGAAATCATATGTTTAGTGCGATCAGGTTTGAATTCCAAAGTTTAGATCATATTGGTTACTCTCTCCATTTTGATATATTTGTCCATGTCCTCAAGAGTATCCGTTTTAAAATGTTTACTTATTATGGTAACGGCGAATGTTTTATGATCTATTTGAATAGTAAAACTAGTCAAATTGTCGTTTTCAAAAAAGATTAAATGCATGCAACCAACCATATTCATGCATGCAACCAACCAAATTCATTACTTAGAGGTAGTGTGGTCATCCCAATGCACTTTTACACTTGAGTTTGTGTCTTCTTAGTCGGTACGTAATGGTGGATATGGAGAAATATAGCGAAATAGAGGAGTATGGATTGGACTAGATTGTAAACTAGATTGTCGTCTTGGGGATTTAAGTCATAAGTGAGCACAACAACTAATGGATGAACCGATAGTTAAGGTTAAAAATAGCCTTCATCGATCACCACTCAACGCTCACCATAAATCACTTTTTAATTTGATAATTAATAGCATATAGTAGACAGGGTAGATTCAGTCATGCTGGATTCAACGTGTCTAGACATCCCAATCCAATGTTTTTTCTTGAAATTAACAGATCAGAGAGACCCTTTTTTTTTTTGCAAATAAGGGATGCAATCTAGACAAATGAAAAGATAGAAAGATCGTTGGCAAATTTCCAAAAAATAGTTACATTGCCAAATCATCGCTTTCTTGCCCGCCTCACCTCAACCGTTGATTTACAATTTTTTTTGCCAAGTCTATTAAGCATAAAAAAAAAACTTGGGAATGCATATATCGTGCCGATCTATGAGTCAGCTGGCAGGCGTAAATGACGGTTCTATCGTATCACACGTGACCATATATGATCAGTACAATTACAATTCAGTATAGCGTCCAAGGGGTCCACGACACCTGATTAGTGGACCATCTGGCCCTGATTAGTGTAGTTAGCACGTCGTGGCTCGCGCGGAATCTGGACTTGCTGCAAGCAGCCTAGCCTTGTAGCCTACGGCTCAGAATACGTGAGGGAACCAAAAAACATACGAAGGAAAATAGTCCATTGATCCAGATGCGATATATCTGGTTGTCCATGTACAGACCAGCAGAATTGTGAAGTCTGGCCCTCTAATCAGATTAGCGGTTGTGATTTGATTTTAGATGTAGTTCAAAAAGTTGATGGTCTAAAAAAAACTTGAAAAGGCTACAAAAATTATTTAAAAATCTTTTTTAGATCTTTGAGAAAAAATCTCAAAGAGTCTTAAAAAATTATTACAGAATGTTAAAATTATTACAAAATGTTTCAGTGAATGGTCTATACAAAAATGACAAATTTATGGTATATATAAAAATGACAAATTTTGCAAACTGAACTAAAATCGCACCATAACAGCGAGCCAAAGAGGACCTGAACCTCCTGGATTTGCCCCAATTGGCCTTTCCTCAGAGCCTTGACACACATATACTATTCCTCAAATCCATCTCTGCCCTTTCAGCTGGTGATACGTGCTCTTTTAAATTTTTTTGCGCTAACAATTATCAAGGTATACAAAGTACACATTAGGTGATGATGAAATGTTCCGGACATCTTCAACATAATGCAATACAAAAGGAGGTTTCTTTTTAAAAACCAAATCAAGAACCTGGCAGGGTTCCAATTCTGTTATGAAGAGGAACCAAACAGATAAATGAGAGAATTTAATAAGGTGGCTTGTGGGTATGCCTTTAGTAAAGTATGGTTAAGGTGAGATGACATTTGACATACTCATCCAGAACACTACAGGAAGCGATCAAACCAATCACTTGCTTCCTTCACCATGTTTGCTGTCATTCGATGATCAACTCCTGGCTCTGCAATGAACTGAATAGTAAAGACAAAGTGTTAGTAACTCGGAAGTCTCATTTCGGGACAAAAGTAGAGTTAAAGCCTGTTCAAGCTTCCTAGTTATTTTTGGGTCAACACAACATGATATCCAATGAAAAAAAAAACTACCTCCATTTTTTTGTTTGATGTTTTTGACTTTTCGACACGCCTTTAACCATTTGTCTTATTCAAATTATTTTTGTAAATATCATTTATTTTGTTGTGATTTGTTTTATCAATAGAGGTACTTTAAATGTCTTATTTTTTTTACATCTTTGCACTAAATTTTTGAATAAGACGAATGATCAAAGACGTGCCAAAAAATCAAAGGCATCAAACAAAAAAAAAAGGAGGGAGTACTTGAATAGCGCAGAAAAGGAAACACTGCCAGGCAGCCAGGGTAATATGGAATGCAATTATGCAAGCAGAAGGCATCAAGCTAACTAGCTAAGACACTTCATCCGAGACAACGAGTACTACATAAGTATTCAATCTCCAACCCCTCCTAGTACTGGGTGCCTAAACTCCATGGCCCCACATGATTCAGCATTTAACACATACAAAAGGCAGTCTTCAAAATGAATAACACATAAGGAAGTCCAGTTCCCAGCAGGGTTCCTCAAAACAGCTGTGGACCAGCCATAGCTGGCAGTCAGTACTACTTCTCTGTCGGTTACCGGCAGTAATCAGTTCTATGCTGAGCGAGACCAAGACATTATTTGAAGAATATGCTGACTTGAATACTTAACATAGGAAGAGTCCAAAAGGCTGATTTTTTTTTGGTTGAAGAAGCACCGACATCCCTCAACACAGCAAATAAAAAATCTTCATGCACAAGGCCCTTTCTGGGGAAGAGTTTTAAAGTTTACAATCTTTTGTTCTCTTGGATAACATTGGTTTCTGATTGGATTATGTATGTTACAACCCTTTTTCTAGTGCAAAACTGTACCACATAATAATAATGGTGTTACTGTTATGGGCAGGCGCAATGGAACCCAAATGGCCCACGAATAGTACCCGCAGGTATTGCAGCACCATGAGCAGCCCGTGGTACTGTAGCACGGTTTGGGAGTTAGTTAGGATAAGATTAGATGGGAGTCAAGGATTAAATAAGGTTAGCTTTCTTAGAGATAAAAACTAGTTAGGATTACTTTCCTCAGGTCCAAACTATTCATCCCTAAAAAGGAGATGGTCATGTATCTTTCTATTCATCCAATCAATGAAGTAACTTGCGATTTAATCTTATAGACGGTGGCTCTAATAATAGCCTAGGCGCTAAGTTCGAAATAGCTTGTCTCGCCCTTGTCAAGGGCCGTATGCCCCCTCGTTGCGTGCTTAGCACTAACAGTTACTATTAATAAGAATCTTTCTATGATTAAAAAAAACCATAGCTAACTCTCTGAGAACATAGTACAAGGGTGATAGTTTAGTCCATCTATAAGCTGGGCAAAATTTTATTTTTATTTTAACATTTTTTTGTTCCAAACCATCACCCATTGTATAACTGATGTCTGTTACCAACGCTAATTTGTTTGGTAGCCAAAGCCACAAACCTCATAATGATTCTTATAGCATTGCAATACTTTTAATTTAACATTTGGATATTGTTGAAAACCATATTAAACTTTCCTGAGGAAAAAGGTTGTATATAATCTTGTGCCGAACCCCTTGTACTATACTCCATACATTTTTATCTGAATATTTTACATTATCGGAAAACTTTTCTCTTTCCATGGTTGTATGAAGGTTTTTGCTCCTAACCATTGGTCATGTTGAGCTATAGCTTTAACTCAAAATATAAAAATATGTTTTTTCAGGAGAAAATACTTTGATGCATGAAATGCCAACTTTACAAATTTGAAGCATATTGCTGTATAGCAGATTCATAGTATGGATAATACCATTTTCTGGCACGTCTAGACGTTTATACTGACAACAATGAACATAAGATTGGGAAGTATTAAACCATGAACTTCAAGTATCACAAGTTCATGAGTATGGTTTCTAAAGAAAGCGGAAGGACGATCTGGATTATGTTACCATGAACTTCTCTGCAGAACCAGCCTCTTCATAAGCCTTAGCAGCTCTGGAAACAGGTTCTTGTATACCAGGGATTGGGCATCGATGGTCTTCAGCAGCTGCATGGTAAATGAAACTCAAGCAGCAGGAATTATACTGTGCTAACAATACTTTTCTGAATCAAGAGTTAACAACAGCCCTGGCTCAACCACAAAACCAAAATATTGTACACTGAACATCCCAACCTTACACAGAAAGATGCTCGTTGGATGCATAAAGAAGAAAAATGAGACAATATTGTTAGAGTATATTGTGCCCTACGAGGCTGGCCCATCTATTGTACCGCTACTAATGCTCTATTGTGCAATACGAAAAATTAATTCTCCATCTATCATGGTATCAGAGCTAGGTTCGATCCTAGGGCCCCCCATCCACTGCGCCCCACGGCGGCCACCCCCCTCCGCCGCTGCCTCGGCCTCTCCCTCTCCAGCCGCTCCTCCCGTTTCCGTCGACGTCCTCGCGGCCACCCAAGCTCTTGTGGCGGCCGCCGCCCAAGATGCCGTCGCTGCCGCCGTTTCCCGTTTCCCACCCGAGCTCCGGTCGGCCCGCTCTCGTCGCCGGGCGCCGCCATCGCTCAGCGGATCGGCGCCGCCACGCCCGCTGCCCTTGATGCGCTGCTTTCCCACCGCGCTTCGCCTCCTCTCCCACCTCGACCGTGGAGTCGCGACGGGCGGAGCCGGCGCAAAGCGTTTCCAGGCGGGGCCCGTGGTTCTCTCCACCGCCGGCCAAGCGGCGCGTCGGTTCTCTCTCCACGGCCGGACAGGCGGCGCCCGTGTTCTCCCCACCGCTGCCCCGTCCCCGCCCGCCTCGGACGGCGTCTGAACGGCTCGGACGGTGTCCGCCCGGCTTTCCACACAGCAGCGCTCTCTGTCGGACGACGGCCGACGCTGCGTCGAGACGGCGTCGCGGCGCCATTGTCCTGCCGCCGCCTTTCGGACGGCGTCCGACCAGCCTTCCCCGACCTGCAGCGCTCCTGTCGGACGGTGTCCGACGCGCGCCGGATGCCGTCCGGTGAGGTGGCGCCCTCTTCCCCGAGCACCTTGCCCGCCTCCTTCGGCCACGCGTGGCTTTCATCTACAGCAGGTGGTCACCCGTGGCCCATGGCGGTGCCATCCGTGGAGTCTCGTCTGGCGCTTGTAATCCGGGTTGTGCCGACCCTTCCAAGGCAGCGCCTCGATCTCCTCGCGACATCGCCCCCGCCGAACAAGCCGTGGTCGCCGCCTTGACCCACCTGCCACCGGAGGTCCTCCTCCATCTCTTTCCCTCTGTCGACACAGAAGACTCAGCTTCCTCGACTTGGACACCGCAGATGGCATACGCCTAGCCGCTTGCACCACTCCTCGCTCCCTGGTGGCTCCTACCACGCAACTTGGTACATGGACTCGGGGCTACTTCACACATGTCTTCCAAGACGTAACCTCTCCAACTCCGCTCACCTTCCTCTCACTCACCGTCCAACATCATTGTTGGCGATGGGACACGTCTGCCGGTCACCTCCACTGGTAGTCTCACCTTTTCCAACACCCACGGCGATCTCACTCTCGTAATGTCCTTGTCACCCTCAAATAATTAAAACCTGATTTACTCGCTGTCCCACCGTTGATAACCAAGGTTCGTCGAGTTTGACCCCTTCGGTTTGTCGGTCAAGGATCTTCGGACTGGGAGCATACTTGCCAGGTGCAATAGCTCCGGAGATCTTTATCCGTTTCACACCCCCACCCCACCTTCCCAAGCTCTAGTCACCGCCGCCACCATATCGGAGCTATGGCACCGTCGCCTTGGCCACCCTGGTCATGCGACTCTCTCTCGCCTAGCTAGCTCATCTGCTATTCCTTACAGTACATCCAAGCCTGACCATCCTTGCCATGCCTGTCAGTTGGGTCGACATGTTCGCCTTCCCTTTGAGTCCTCCACCTCCCGCGCCACCAACAACTTTGACTTAATACATTGCGACTTGTGGACGTCCCCTGTTGCCAACGTCTCAGGTTACAAGTACTACCTCATAGTTGTTGACGATCGCTCCCACTTCATGTGGACCTTTCCCCTTCGCGTCAAATCCGACACTTTTCCAATCATTTCTCACTTCTTTGCCTACGTCCGCATTTCCGCCTCGGTACCATCGTCAAGTGTGTCCAAGCTGACAACGGCCGCGAGTTTGACAACTCCTCCTCCCGTTCCTTTTTCCTTTCTCACGGTGTCGTTTTTCGCATGTCCTGTCCATACACCTCACCTCAGAACGGAAGAGCCGAGCGCGCCATCCGTACCACTAACGACGTTATCGCGCCCTTCATTCTGTGCCGCCTCCCACTTATTCGGGTGGAAGCTCTCCTCACAGCCACATACCTAATAAACCGACGCCCCTCTTCCACTCTCACTGAGCCTACCCCCTTCTATGCCCTTCACGGTTTCCATCCCACCTACACCCACCTTCGTGTGTTTGGTTGTGCTTGCTATCCTAACCTCTCTAGCACAGCCTCACACAAACTCGCGCCGCGTTCCTCCCTTTGTGTTTTCCTCGATACTCCCGGATCACAAGGGATACCGTGTATGGATCTCGCGTCCAACCGCGTCATCATATCCCGTCACGTCATTTTTGACGAGTCCTCCTTCCCAGATACCTCCAAGATACCTCGACTCGGCCTCCCTGACTATCTCGACTTCCTCGGTGGCTCGCAAGAGTCCTCCTCTCCCCATTGAGTCCGCGCTTCTTCCTCTCCGTACTTCCACGATCGCCTGACGGCGGTCACTTCGCCGCCTCGACCGACGACCATCGCCTTCGCCTCGACGGCGGTCACCATCGCCTCGCTGGTCTCTCTCCACGGTAGTTGCCAGTGGTGTCCACTCTGCCAACCACTCGGCTCCCGCCGCCTCTGGTACCGCTTCCACGAGTTGTCATTGCACGAGGCTTTTCGAGACGGCCAGCAACCGCGCGCGGTACCTCTGATGGTTTACCACCGTCGCGGGTCTTCGTCACAGACCACGGTCACCGCTGCTTCACGCTTCTCTTCTTCGCAGCCGCCTTCACCGGCTCCCGTTGCCCTGTTGCTGACCTCCTCCACAGTTCTTGCCAGCCAGGCCGCTCTCACCATGGCGAATGACCACCCCATGATCACTCGTCGCAAGGCAGGCAAACAAATCAAGCCACCAGACCGTCTCATGCTGCATGTCTCAGCGCTACCTCCCCCTCCCACGTCAGTCCGCGCTGCCCTCGCCGATCCTAATTGGCGGGCTGCCATGGCGCGAGAGTATGAGGCCCTCCGTGCCAACGGCACGTGGGATCTTGTACCACGGCCAGCTGGGACAAACGTGGTAACCGGGAAGTGGATCTTTAAGTACAAGCTCAATGCTGATGGCTCTCTTCACCGTCACAAGGCTCGTTGGGTCCTTCAGGGTTTCACTCAGCGCCCCGGAGTTGACTTCGATGAGACATTCAGCCCTGTGGTCAAGCCAGCTACCATTCGGACGGTTCTATCATTGGCCATCTCTCGTGCTTGGTCTGTTAAATCGCTTGATGTGAACAACGCCTTCTTACACGGCTCGCTTGAGAGAGATCTCATCGTGCTTCACCATCGTGGTTTGTGGACCCATCTTGTCCCAATTATGTCTGCCTTCTTCGCAAGTCCCTCTATGGTCTTAAGCAGGCACCGCGGGCTTGGTATGCCACTATTGCTTCACATCTTCGAGCATTGGGGTTCGTCGAGGCCAAGTCAGACACCTCTCTGTTTATCTACAAGAAGGGTTCGGAGACAGCTTACCTCCTGCTCTACGTGGATGACATTGTGTTGACCGCCTCCTCTGATGATCTTCTCAAGCACACAGTTTTAGCTTTGGAGCAGGCTTTCTCTCAAGGATCTCGGGCCTTGCACCACTTTCTTGGCGCCTCGCCATCCCACGCCCGGGCGGCCTTCTCTCTCTCGGTGGCGACGTCATGGACATTCTAGACCGTGCAGGCATGAGTGACTGCAAATCCTGCTCTACACCAGCGGACACCAGCGCCAAGCTCTCGGCAGGCGGCGCTTCGGTCTCCGATGCCACTCTCTATCGCACTGGCGGTGCCTGCAAGATGGACAATCGACATCGACCAGACATCACCTACGCCGTCCAGCAGGTCTGTTTGTTCATACATGATCCGCGGGAACCCCACTTTGCTGCTCTCAAGCGTATACTACAGTACCTTCGTGGCACTCTGGAGCTTGGTCTACTCCTTCGTCGCTCCGCCACCACGACCCTCACCGTCTACACCGACGTTGATTGGGCCGGCTACCCAGATACCAGGAGGTCCACGTCGGGGTACGGCGTCTTCCTCGGCGACAACCTAGTGTCCTGGTCGTCCAAACGCCAGCACACGGTCTTCCGTTCCAGCGCGGAGGCTGAGTACCACTCGGTTGCCAATGGCGTCGGCGAGGCTGTTATTTCGTCTAATCGCTCCAGAGCTCCACACTCCGCCGCAGGCCACCTCGCCTATTGCGATAACGTCGCGGGTCTACCTCTCCACTAACCCGGCAAAGATCGCCAAGCACCAAACACGCCGAGATCGATCTTCACTTCGTCCGCGAGCGAGTTGCTCTCGGCCATGTTCGTGTGATGCATGTCCCGACGTCGTCCCAGTACGCTGACATCTTCACTAAGGGCCTTCCTAGCACAGTATTCCTAGCACAATATTTGTTTATTGTTTCTTTACCATTTAGGAGGAGGAGAGGCCGTGGTGCAATCAGAGGAAATGAATAGGGTGCATCAAATTGTGCGGCCAGACCAGGTGCTATCTTGTCCCAAACCTGGTAAAAGTACGTTGATAAACAATCATGAAACATTAATGCAAGACTCGTCAGAAATAAAAGTCAAATAAATAAAAATAGCTACCTTTTCTACAACCTCCAAGTCTATTTCGCTCTTCCCTAAATCAATTCTTGCTTCTATAGAAAACAAATAAGAACAAAGCAGCATCAATATTTGTGTGCAAATTATCTGAATTTATATAAGGAAGCTTCTTTTCTATGCCACAGGCCCAACTTTTGAACAGGATACAGGAGATGATGCGTGGTGTTCCACCTTCAAATAGAGGCTTAATGCTATTAACTCTAGCATGCCACTTGTTATTATCTATGGCCCATTTAAATCCCTGTAGTCGTCATAGAGAATAGCTTAATATAGAGTGAATCACAAAACCATGTGCATCCATGTAAATAATTTACTGTATATACCTGAGCACCAATTATAGGAACAACAACACTGTACCGTACATCTGCAAACGCAGCAAACCATGCATGCATTCCTGTATGCATCCAAATTAAAAGGGTAAATTTTTAAAAGTGAATTCCATGTGTTAATTCAATATCATGGTACCACCATGATCTACAATACCTCCAAGTGATTCACCAGTAATCCCAATCCTAGAGGGGTCAACATCCTCCCTTTCACTGAGAAAATCTCCAAGCTTTATCAAGTCCCATACCTGCAGATATCTCTCATTAAGAAACGATATATGGTAAAATCAAAAGCCTAACACACTTCAAAGTATGATATATCAGATAATATTAACATAGGAGACAATCGTACTGAGAACTCGACTAGAAGAAGTAATCAGCTGAAGGGCTAATTCATCTAGTGTAAAGAGCTTATTAGAGTTACGGCACAAATTCAGCTAAAATTACACCAACATCAGTCATTTTTTACTCATGAACTTATCTCAAGAGGGAAGTCCACCAGGCAAGGCATTATCCCAGGCCAACTAAAGGCAAATCATATATACTTTGTTGATTCCTTCTAGGGTACACAACCATTTAATTATTATAAAAAAAATTATTTATCGAACAGATAGATGCAACTTCATAACAGACCAATAGAGTGATTTTTTTTTTGTAGCAAACAAGTGGCAATAACATATTGTACCGTGTCAAAGATAAAAGGCATGGTATCCCCATTCCTCCAAGCTAATTTCAGTGCCTGGATTTAAACCATGAAAATAGTGTTGATCAAGTCAAATGAAGTTCATGGGAAGTACAGATGTTGATTATTTCATGAAAACAACAGCGCATATAAAAGGATTAAGTATATTACATCTACGTAAGTAGTCTTATTGCTGGCCCTTTCACCATGATAACGAGAATCAATGGCAACAGAAATGTAACCCCTGGAGGCATATGCCTGTAAATGTGTAATAAAAGAGTTAAAAGCAGCGATTGGAGTATTGCACATTGCATAGCGGCGGAGTTCAAATAAGAGGCTCTTTTACCTCGAGCAGTGGACGCAACCATTCTTTGCATTTGTAAGAGCTGTGCAAAACTACAATTACTGGTTTTCTTTTAGGGGCAGTGTCATTAAGTCTCAGTAGAAGCACAGGTACACGTCCTTGTTCACCTGACTGTTTGCAAAAGGAAATAATAAATACTCTTGTTCAGGAAATGGAGGCAAAATGACACTCCATTGAAAGTATGACCATTTACCTCGGTAATTAGGTAGAAGTTTTCTTCAACCAGCTTCTCCCCGAAGTTCTCTACCTCCTTCTTCGGGCATGACTCCATCACCTGAAAATCTCCAGATACAACTTATAACTAACGGCGATCACCTCGGTTTTACACAAGATCTTAGCTCCAATATATCAAGGATCCTTACCCTCCTGAGCTCCAGACGCCCAGTCCCTTGGTACAGCGGGTCCTCCACCGGGCACCCTTGCTCCACCGTGAGAGGCACTGGCGCGAACAGATCCAAAGCCAGGCATTGATTAGCACACTCGAAACAGCACTGATTTCACATACGAGATGTGCTTCGAGCAATCTAGTCAATGCTCAGCCGCAAATTCAGTGATACCCAATCATACATACAGTTGATGAATCTCAAATCCAAGTGCTAAATCTGGGTACAAACCACGCTTCATGTTGCGATTGGCGTTTGCGCCTCCGAGCATTTCAAACTAGCAGCCTAACCGCAACCGGAACCTCAAAACTCACGCTGAAACTTCCGCGGTTTTGCTTACGCCAGTTCACACAGCACATGGCAGGCAGAGAGACGGGAGAGGAGGGAGGCTGACCTTGGAGGTGGCGGCGGCGGCTGAGCAGGACCTGGAGGAATTCCGACCTGAGATCATCGGCGGCGGCGGCGGCCATTCTCCTCTCCCCCTCGTCGGCCTCGACCGCGGCGCTGGCGCTATCGGAGCTGGAGGAGCGGCGGCTGAGGCAGGCGGGCTCCACGAGGGGATTGAAGTAGCTACCGCCGCGGCACGCAGGCGCCGCCCCGTCCTCGGCACGTGCGCGGCGCGGGCAGCAGCGGCGGGGCACGCGAGGGGGCGCGGGGACCATATGGCAGCGAGGGCGAGCGCGAGCGCCATGGCTCTCCTCCCGCGCATCGACGATCCTCTGCGCGCGCGCGCCGTGTGCCCATCGCTGCATGCGCCGTGCGCGGCGGCGAGGCGGCGGCTTGCTGGCCGCGTGCCCGTGCAACCACCACAGGTCCACAGCTCCACGAAGCACAGCAAGCTGAGCAAAGGAGCCAAGTTGTAGCGCACGAGCAAGCCACTGGTCACTTGTTAGTTGCTACAGTGCTTCCGTAAACACGGGGGCAGAAATTGAGCCTGTATGCCAGCCCGTACATAATGTACTATTATATAAACTGCAAAAATTAACAAGGCAGTGAATGGAAATAAAGTAGATCCACGTATTGTTAGTGCTGTGGGTGAACCATGGCCCTATTTGATTTGTAGGTTTTATCTGGTTTGATTGTGTCAAAAGTTAAAATTTGTAAAAAAACGAAAATATTGTGATCCGGCATCCGAACGTACCGGACGTCACGGCCACATGACAGCCGGACCTTTGCCTTTTTGCTCTCTTTGACTAGTGCGACGGACGCGAAATGTTTCTGAGCCAATTCATTGTTGCTCTTCCGTCCGTATCACTCTCTCCCCTTTTTGCTCGCGCTTCCGGCAGAAACTCGCGTTCGTATCTCTCTCTCCTTCATGCTGGCACTCCCAGCAAAAACCCACCGACGATGACTCGACAAAGGAAATCGGCGTGGCGCCGCTCCCTCGTTTTCCATCTTCCTTCCTTATTTCCCTCTCTCTCTCTCTCTCTCTCTCTCTCTCTCTCTCCACCCTTCTCTCTGTCTTTCCTCTTCCTCTCTCCATCCCCATCTACTCATCCGACAAAGGGAAATTAACCATGGTGGTCAGATCTGGCGAGAACAACGCGGGAGCTCGTCGGATTTGGGGAAGTAGGCGGTGGATCGTAGGAGACGGTGGGTTTTTTTCGTACTTTTTTGCCTTTTTGTGAAATTTCTTCAGAATCACAGTGAAATATGCAAGAACATGGTATGTTTCATTAGTTTTCCACACCATGTTTTCACCATATTTTGCCGATGTTTTTAGAATGTTAGTATATGTTTCGTCATGTTTCGCTGAACAATCTTCCTTGTTTCAACGCTACCGACATCTGTGTCATGTTTATATTTCAAAAAACGCATTTCAGAAAAAGCGTCCGTTTTTTGTTACGGATCGAACGCCTGATCTGTAGGACTACTCTTTTAAAAAGGATAGAAACGGTAAAAGAATTGTAACAGCCCAGCTGATATTTTAAGCATGCATACCATAATTGTTTTCATTTGGTTTTGTTGTGATCCTTTAAAAACTTTTCATGAGTTGCATATAAGCACCAGGTAACCTGGTGAGAACATAGGACTATAAACCTAAACGACTAGTACGCTGATGAGCCAAGCCACTAGTATAGGGAGATATAGATCGGCCGAGCCTTGACGAGCAGTTGCATAGCTCGCCGAGTACCTTTCTTAGTAGCCGAGTAAGTAGGCATCATCCCGAGTACTGCCGAGTGCTCCCTTGCACTCGCTGAGCTTCCCCAACTAGACCCGAGTGCTGGGCGACCTGGACTCGAGTTCACTTGGAAAGCAGTCGAGCAACTATACCCGACCGGTCCCCACTTGGTAACACAACGCATAGACACATCACCCGAGTAGAATGATACCCAAGCTACTCCTCCAGTCTTGTCCGAGTGATGTAGGCCCCGCTTACCCGTTATTCTTTCTGTCCCTGACCTGAGATAGGGCGCCTCGCCTCCCATTGGACAAAATGGGCGGTGGAACACAGTCACCCGGCTCCTCTTTGCTCAATGGCCCAAATGGGCGGCACACCAGACAGTCCCCCACGCGGCGGACAGAAGACGCGAAACCACGCCAGGTGGTGAGCCCGCTCGGACAGCAACAACGACATTTCTTTCTTACTCAGTTCTTTACCGCAACCTCTTTCTTACCGGTGGGACCCGGCTCCACTTGTCAATGGGAGAATCAATCTCTATTTAAACTCCCCTTCACCTCCTTCTTTCAGCCATTTGCCCCCATTTCTTACCCTCCCCACGTTCAGCTAAAGAAGAGCAGCAAGGACAACTCCTGCTGTTCATCTTTTACCTCCACTCTAAAATCCAATCTACCCCAAACCACCCAAGACCACCTAGAGTGTTATATATCGTTGGAAAACTGAGAAAGTCAGCTATCCTTTCCACTCCATGGTAAGCACATGCACAAAAGTTTACTATGAATTTCCCTCACTTTTCTCTCTGCTGTTCGATTTTGGGACAGCAAGAGGCTGATTTCGTTTTCTGCTCATCCCCACCATTTTCCTCCACATACAGGGCTGGGATGAGAGGGAATAGCTTCTACGCTTCCTAGGACTCAAGTACATCCAACTCATTTGTGCATGCACAAGAATTTGGGTGAGTTCTTGATGCTATCTTTCCGCAATTTTGCTGTTCTGAACAGCAGCATGGTATCTCACCTTGCATGCCATCTCCTCCCACATGCAATCCTAGGGATGGCTACTAGTAGCTCACCCACGTACTGAGGGAGGCCTGGTAGAAGATCCACGGATTTGGAGGAGAGGGAACGACAAGGAACAGCAAGGGGCGAGCTAAAGAATTGTTGAACCGAGTATTGGGACAGATTAGCTTCCACCTCTCCGATCTGCTCGTTCTTGGAGCGTCCATCCATAAGCAAGGCATCCCTTACTTGGTAAGAATCTTATAACACCCTTTCTTCATGTTTTACATCACCTAAGCCTCATTCATAAGCTTATCTCTCAACTAGAACCGAGCCTAAGTACAACAGTCCCAAACTTATTTAGTTCCAGCCCGTTCCCATGAACAGCCACTCAGTAAATAATTTCTATAAAATCAACCATAACTCGGATAGAAAAGTATTCTACATGAAAGTTGTGCACCAGAAAAACTTTCATATTAACGCCAAACTCAGCCGAGTGGTTATTCTACCCCAAAAGCAGCTCGCACCGGGCAGCAGACCAGCTGACTGTTTATCCCGAGTGATCTTTAGCACCCAAATTCATATGACTATATCTCCCTCATCCGAACTCGGATATGGGTGATTCTTTTTGTAAAACATGCATTAGCTCATGAACTTTCTGCATATATTGTTGTTCCATTGTTTCTCTATGTTTGGCATTTTGTTTGGATTTTATTTGATATGCCTGTTACCGAAATGATAGGAAACGACGTTCCGGAGGAGCCCAAACTTGAGCAAGCTGCTCTCCCTCCCGACGACCAGCACCAAGGCCCTTATTACTCTCCTCATTTGACTCAATCATGTTGAATTCTATTTACTTGCATTACTTTGATTATGTTATATCAACGATGTATGCTAGTTTCTACATGATATTTGATGGGTAGAAGTAGTTATGTCCTACCAGTGGTCAGATTATTAATAGATTGATACATCCAATCCTTGATAGCCTAAGTGGGTACTATTTATCTATGTTTGTGTCACGAATGCTTAGATTTGTTTAGAGTCCACGTGGTTGAGAGCAATACTTGATTATGATATCTTGATGATGATTGGATGTGAGTATTTGGAGTTGTGCCGGAACGGGTGATAGGAGATGACGGGAGGAAGGATCCCGATCATGTAGCCTCGTTCGGGCGATTAAGGACCGAACATGGTGCCATCATTTCGAGCTACTATACGTGCAACCACACGTGTATCATGGGGACACTTAGCCAACTCTATGTGCATGCAGGTACCATTGGTGATCATTGGGGCTATTGTTGCTTATTCGCTTGTGTTTTGTGGGTGGGGACCGCCTAGGGGCTGCTTCTTAGCCATGGGTAGCTTCCGTGGGGGTTCAAGGACGGCTGGATAGAAGGCCCTGAGTAACGTCTACAGCAACGGTTAACTCCATTGAACCACAACACGGCATGTGGAACATTGTGCTACAGTTATCGGGTGATCCGATGATCTGGCATGTACATCTAGGAGGCTTCGGCAAGGCTTGCTGTGTCGTGTGGGTAAAGTCGTACACCCCTGCAGAGTTATGAACTATTCAAATAGCCGCGTCCTTGAGTTAGGGATGAAAGCTTGTTAAATCGAGACACTTCGGTTAGCACTTGGGCTCTGGGATGGTTACGGTTTTGGTTGGGCTATGTTTTCGAGCAATAGGTTGCTCGTGGTAATCAGTCGGATAGAGACCGGGGATGGATAGAGTCCCGTTGATGGTATGGTCGGACAGAAACCATGGGCGGACAGAGCCCTGTGATTTGATCTTGATAGAATTGATACTGTTACACTTATGGGTTAAAAGCATACATGCCACTACAGAGTCTTCTTTAAACAAAAATGCCACCGCAGAGATCGAAATATCTGAGACGCCATTATAAAGTCTGGATTCATGCATACATGCCATTTTGGACGATTTACGGGAATTTCTAGAGAAATACTGGAAAAAATAAGAAGCAAAATACATACTGACATGTGGGGCCCACATGTCAACCACTCTACTCCATCTTCTTCCTCCTCCCAGCTCTCTCTCTCCTCTCTCCCCACCCCCGTCTCTCTCCTCTTCCCCCGTCTCTCTCCCCAAGCGGCGGCGGCGGCATGGCAGTAGGCGGCGACGACGACGAGGCGGCGGCGGCATGAGAGGTAGCGGGTTGGCCTCGCCGCTTTTCCTCCCTCTCGGTTCCCTCTGTTCGTTAAATCATGGGTGAGCCGTCGTCGCCAAGGCGAAGCTAGCCCCATTTCTCCCGGCGCCGCCGAGCCCCTCCGCTGCCCCTTTTTCCCCCACCAGAGCTAACCGCCGCCGTGTCTCCCTCCCCACCGATCCACCTCAACGGCGCCACGCCAACCCAGCCCTCCCCGATCCCAATCCGCGCCGCCATCGTCTTCCTCTCGCCTCCCCGAAGCATCTCCAAGCACCTACACCCCTCCCTTCCTCGTCGGCGAGCCTCCGCCAGGCGCTGTCACATTTCCTCCGCCTCGCCCCAGCTTAGGCCACCGCCGGCGAGCAATCCTTGCCGCCGACACCACCCCGACGACCCCTGAGGCACCCTCTTGCTTTCCCCTCACTCGCCCCTACCGGAGAGCCACCGCCGTCGCTGGAATCGCCGTTGTTCGAAGCGTCTTGCCGCTTCCTCGCTCCGGGTTGCCGACAGTGTGCCCCGCTTTGTCGCCTCCTCCGCCTCCTTCAGGTACTGGTTCTCGCCGCCGCCGCCGCCATCGCCGTCGCCGCCGGGGAGAGAGACGGGAAGAGGAGAGAGACGGGGCAGAGAGAGAGAGCCGGAGGAGGAAGAAGATGGAGTGGAGGGTCGACATGTGGGCCCCACATGTCAAGACGTATTTTGATTCAGATTTGTTCCAAAGATTTCTTTGAAATTCCGTAAATCGTCCAAAATGGCATGTATGCACGAATCCAGACTTTATAATGGCGTCTCAGATATTTCGATATCTGCGGTGGCATTTCTGTTCAAAGAAGACTCTGTAGTGGCATGTATGCTTTGAACCCACTACACTTAATGATGTTACTATTGGTTCACAAGTTTTTACTTGTTTTCTTAAATGCCGTTTACAATCTATTTATGTTTATGTCTTGCAAATGCTCTTTATGCTGAAATTGTCATGCTAACCCTTCATTTGATATCAATTATGCATGAATGAGGATATATGTTACCTTCTGGTGCTGAGTACTATCTATACTCAAACCACAGTTACTATTATTTCAGATGATAGTGATCCCACTCTTGAGTACTACTATCAAGCGGGAAACGATGACGCTAGCGGGCACGGTGCCGAGTTCTAGCTTCCAGTCGGTTGCCCTTTGGTTGAGAGGCATACCACGCTGGCCCTTTTGTTCTTCTAGATAATGATTATCCGCTGCTTTTGTGAACCAATTATCTATTCTGCTGCGAACCACTCTGAACTATGTTAAACTTATTTGTATGAACAACAGTCCATACCCTTTTGCAAGATTAAGTTGTGACCATTTGCTTATGTGTTGTGTTATCAATCCAAATGAGGATATGTGTGTAGCGGTAGTTGATTTGGGAGCCGTTACTGAGCACATATCTGGTACCCGAGTTCGCTCTCGTTTTAATAGATATCGCTTGTGTTGTGCAGTCGGATTGGGTGTTAACGTACTCGGCTCACTTCGGGTTGGCCTGTATGTTAGTATTCAATCAGTACATGCCGCAACCAAGTTATATCTCTAATAAGCCGAGTGAAAACTAAGAGGTACTGACAAGGATTATTTTAAAAAAAATAGATCTTGAAGAAAAAAACCATGAATTCTAAAAACAGAACAGAATGTAACACTAAATGATTTGTACAAAAATAACAATTTTGCCTCAACCAAACTGAACCAAACCAAACCGCGAAATAAAACAGGGCATATTACGGTCTAATTTTTTTTTAAAAAAGGTTCACTTAAAATTTAACTGTCAGCGGGTTAGGAACTGGAGCTCGCTAGATGTCGAGCTTACTTTGTTGAAGCGGGGATCAACAAACCCATTCCGTGGCGTACTAGGGCATTAATAGGCAAAAGAGCCCATGGCAAATCCGAACAAGCGACTCAATGTTTTTACCCTGGTTCAGTCCTCCCATCATCGAAATTACAGTCCTACGTCCAACCTTCCAATAGTATGGTGGAGAGAATTCAAAAGAGGAAGTCACCTCGAGCAAGACCAAGCCCGCTCAAGAGTCAAATGCCCATATTATAGGGTCAATGTGGAGCCTCTCTATATTGGTCGTTGGGAGGAGAGTCAGGCAAGCTTCATCTCCAAGACACCACCTGCTTCCTTCCTAACAGTTTTTGTCATGTCTTGTCGAGCCCTGCAACTCGAGTCAAAGGCATGGTGCATTGGCTGCTTTTTCGGGCGACAACATACGAGTTACGACCATCTCATGGTAGACAATTGTCCCATGTCAACATGGAGGTTAAGGTTGGTCTGCTGGTCGGTCCATGGGGTCAAATGGTGTCATACCGTGTTGACCAACCCCGACAAATAACAAAATAAAAGAGAACCGAAATTTGGGCCTTGTTTGTTTCAGATTAAATTAAATGAAATGAAAATTTGTCATTTTTGTATAAGCCAAATGATGTAATATTTTGTAGTCATTTTTGTGTGGTTTCAAATTGTTCTTCTTAAAATTTGTAATTTTTTTTCATAATTTTTTGAATTTTTTAAATGTATTTTGAGATGGTCATAAATTTGCTACAGTAAAACTTAACTCAACTTTAATCTGAAACAAACAAGACCTTGGAAAAATAACATGTTGTGTTAGTTGAAGTAATACTCCATAACAGAAAAACTTATCCAACGATTTGTCTCTCCTAAACAAAATGGTAAGAGATGCCAATAAATCAATCCATAAATTATTATGATAATTTCTAGAACATGAAGGTAAAAAGGTGGCTTCAAGTCGAAGCATTTAGTTTGATTTAGGTTCGAGGGTTTTGATGACGTGACTGATAAGATTAATTAGCAAACTGTTTTAAGAAATCAAAGCGTTTTATAGATAAGAGCATGTATAATGGTTGAGACAACAGTCATCTCTAAGACTCTAACCAATGTCATGTTACTTATAGAGCTGACTTGACAACTTATACAATGATAGAAATGGCTTAGAGACAGCTGCACATTTTTTATGTCACTTAATCACACACAAAATTTCTTAATTCACGTGCAGTATCATCTCTTGTATTGAAAACGGCTCAACTTTCTATGCTCACCCTCTTTCCTGCACATCGTTATTCATTCTATATAACAAACTTTATAGACGACTTAAATACAACTGATGTGTACCATTGTATATGTACGGTGAAATGAATTAAGAAAAAACTTGTCATCGGTACATTCCGTCGGAACTCGATAGTGGAAGCCCCGATTCCATATGGCATTCACCATGCACATTGCTCCATGTCATCTGCCGGAATAGGAAAAATACCCGAAATAATCAACAGTTAAATAGAAATTAATAAAATAATCCACTGTAAAAGAAAATTACAAAAATATCTTCGAGTCCCGCCACCGGTGGTCGCCGCCATCGGACGCTGCCAGCACCGAGCCGCCACCACTGGGACGGCCGCAATGAGTCGCCGCCATCGGGTGGCATGCAGCCACCGCCACCACCGGTGGTTGGCGCCGAGCCGCCACCACCAGGCGGCAAGACCTCTCACATGAAAAAAAACCCAAATAATCAACAAGAAATAGAAAATTAATAGAATAATCCACTATAAAAGGAAATTACGAAAATATCCTCGTCCCGCCACTCGGTGGCGGCCGCCATCGATCTGGCCGCAATGAGCCGCCGCCACCCGGACGGCCGCAGCTGAGCTGGCGCCACCCGGTGGCTTGCGCCGAGCCGCCGCCACCCGGGACGGCCAGCCACCGCCGCCACCCCTGGTGTCATGCCCACGCCTCGTATTGCATGTGATATATGTGTATATACAAAGATGTGTTATATATGTATATGCCCCATTTTACTAATATTATATTTTAATATAAATATATGATAAATATATACTAAATTATTATAGTTGTCCAAAAATATGTAGTAGGTGGCGGTAATTTTATTGATAATTGATTAGTAAAATGGCATGTCTAAAATAATTTACGTTGGGAGGTAGGTTTCATGGAAGAAAGCCTCCCACAATTTTTTTCAAAGGCAAGATGAGCTCGTAAGATGACAATGACATGAACCACGATCACACACGCACACGCTTCTCGCTGCACCTTATTGATAATTTTATTGATAATATGTAGTAGGTGGCGGTAATTTTATTGATAATTGATTAGTAAAATGGCATGTCTAAAATAATTTACGTTGGGAGGTAGGTTTCGCTCAAGAAAGCCTCCCATAATTTTTCCAAAGGCAATGAGCTCGTAAGATGACAATGACATGAACCACGATCACACACGCACACGCTTCTCGCTGCACCTTCCGCTCAATTTGGTCCTGCTGATCGATCGAGACGAAGACCACAAATACCTAGACCTTTTCTCCCATGCCACGTTGTATGTACGTGGCGTATATTTATATACACATGTGACCGGATAGCATATGGCATATATACATTATAATATATGTATAATATAGATATATTTATAAACACATGTGACCGGATAGCTTCTCCTATAATTTTAATATATATGATAAATATATGGGCTAAGTAAAATTTGATACATGTATAAGCATGTGAATATACATTTTAAAACTCAAAATTGTATGTAATTTTACAAAATTGCAAATTTAAAATTTTAGCAAGTGTTAATAGTCGTTGTACGGCAAACTAAATTTTGTAAAGTTAGAAGCTATGAGATAAATAAAACATTAAATACACGTAAAGTGAATCTTGTCATGTGAATAGACGGTCGGCATAGACTTGTTAACGGTATGTGGTAAGTGCGAAGTAGTAGTAAATGCAACGTCACTAATCGCCATAATGGTCAATGCAATGTTAATAATTGTATGGAGAATAATTTCATGGTCAAACCGCCAATGCACATAATAACATAAGTCCATCAATTACATTATTACACTTAGCGCCGACGCACCCCTTGTCGTGTATGCACTTGGGGTGTAATGGTCAGGTGGATGCGTCGTACGCTGTCCAGCAGCCTGAGAAGGTCCAAACCGAATTTGATCATCAGTTTGGTCCGCGGTTGGGATATACCCAGGCTGTGAACTTATGGCGTACGCAGACCCACCAAAATATGGAAAACCCCCCATCATGCTTTGTTCATAAGGGGTGGCTTGGCCGTGCACAACCTGTGGAGGGACCGCATAGGGGGTTTGCTCCCGTGTTGCAAATTTGAAGGGATCCCATGGGGAGTTTACCGCTAGACCCCTGTGTTGTGTCGGATCTGGTATAGGAATGTTGCATCCGCCAAGATATCTTGAAAGCTAAGGTTGGATGCAAATGCACTATCCAAAGATTGATCCTCCATGTTTGCCCAATTTGCATCAAATTGGGTATCTTGTGTGCTTCGATAGTCATCGAGGTTTCAAGACGGCGCTTACGTTAATATCAATCCTCCTCGTGACTCGCCCAACCGGAGTTGAAGAATGGTGGGCGCCTGTGTTGGAAGGGTGTCGGCGTAGAGGCTCGGGAGGTTGAGATTGTCGCGCGGAACCGAACCCGTGGTGTACGCGTCCATGGACTGTGATCTCGCAGAGCAAGCAGACATCGGAGGAGGTGGTGACTTCGGTTATGCGGTGCATGATTCTTCTCAGATCGGGTATCCTTTCGCGATCTCAGGCGCGATCTATGCCCACCGACCCCCTAATCGCCTCCCGTAAGTCGAGATCCCGCCCTTCTAATGAGGGCCCTCAATGAATTTGAAGAAGATTGGCGGTCCATGTGTTTATGATATAAGTCTGCTGCATGGCCATGCAACGAATCGCCTCTCGTGGTTCCGCATCAACCATGTCATATGGTATTCGAAGGAGGTATGAAGTACGCAATATAGATGAAACTATCGGAGAGCGCATGTCGCACTGCAACATGGACTCGCTGGGCATAACCTCCGTTGTCGGCGGTCTTCGCTTTGCTGTGGTATCGCAGTCGACATCCGGTCCTGGACGGTACCATTCCATGTACCCCAAATATCGGTCCTCGCGCTGCTCCATCAGGTACCACACTTCGTCAAGATAACTCACCACCGCCGATGTGGGCGTCAGGACGGGCCCAATCACGATTGCGCCGGTTGAACTAAGCCTGAAAAACACTTGTACGCTATATTATGAGTGGTACAAATATATTCAAATATTTAACTTATGATGCATACCCATGGAGTTGCCCGGATGCCGAAAGGTGGAAGTGGAAATGTTTGCGGTATCCAAATTGCCGCTGAACACGCTCCGCGAGTATCCTTCGACGACATTCATGCAGACTAGATAATGTGTCGCCATCCAATAGTCTACACTCTCGACACGTGCTAGCCAAAGAAGCCCCCGTGGCAATATCATAGGTTGCCGATGGCGTAATGGTTCCCACGTAACTTGGTCATGTACCGTAAGGTCTAGGTCCGACACAAGCCGCGTGTAAGACGCCTGCCTACTAATTCTCTCACCATCGCAACTTCGCGATGCAACCATCTATATCCCATTGTTGGTCTACATGCCGGGGTCAAATCGGCGTCTACATGAACAGATAGTATCGTCTCGGGCGTGTTTGGACGATTTAGTGGCAAATAACTCCACGACTATAATTGACGAGGAGAGGACAACCCCAAACATCGATTCGGGTCGACCGATGGCATGCGACACATAACTCCCGGTATGTATCGCCAATACGGCAGACTTCAACCGCACGCTCGTAGTCCTCATTAAATAAAGCTTCGCTGCATAGCTCTCGAGCTCACGAAGACTAGGTGAGGGTATACAACACCGCTGCCATTTGTGAACATGACGCCGGCGAGGAGGTAGTACAGATACACCTCGTAATGCCGCAAAGACGATCGCTTCTTCAAGATTAATCGGACACGGACCAAATTTCGCAAGGTGCTCGAGCCATGAGATCGAACCACCCGGTCGCTTCCATTATATTCAACTTCAAACTCAAGCAGATTTAGAATAATATTTCATAGGGTAAATTTATGTACTAATTACAAATTTGCAAGTGAAAAGTAGACACTCACCTTTCTTCGACATAATTTTTCCATGTTTGTCCGCTTGGTTTGTTGACAACGAAGACCCGCCCGAGAGATGGGCAACCCCGTGAGCATGGCCACATCCTTCAATGTAATTGTCATCTCACCGACCGGCAGTGGAACGTAGCGCCTCAGACGCCACCGATCGACCAGTCTGGCGTGATAAGGCCCGGTCTAGTCTTGGTAGCGGTGTCGACGGTCATTTCCTTGTGGGACCCCATTAATGTGAGTGCCCACGGCAATAGTCCCAAGACGGTAAGGAACATCCAAAAGCGGGCATCCAATTGTTTGATTTATCGTGATGCCCTCAATCGTAATGTTTGCATCTACAAATAACAATATCATAATGTTAGCTAACCATGTTAATATGAGATAATTTTTATGAAACATGCAAACTCGTTCATTGCCCTCAAGACCCATTTCTGCGACCTATGGCCGGAGACATCCCGTGCGGAGAAGAACTGTGGAACCTCCATTGTGTATACTGCAAGAAAATATTATAGTTATTACATACGACAAATAGTAAAACATCATGTGACAGTGAAGGATTTAATACAAGTCTTTTATTAAAACTTACAAGTGACAAGAGCCGTAATAATATTGTACGACAAAGTGAAACAAGAAGTGAGGATATAACGAATACAACTCTTTTATTAAAATATGACAAAGATACAAGAATTGCCGTAATGATATTGTAGGACTCATCCCTGATTTGGACAAATACCACGGTCATGTCCTCGGCTGTTTACATAGCCGACAAAGGACGCAAACCATCTCCTCCATCGGCAAACATCCATGTCACCTTCAAACGCGCCGACGCGGTCTACCTTGTGCAACACGCTCAGAGGGGAATGGATGGAAGGTAGGCCCTTCGAGTTTTTATATCCCCCCCTCGATTAATTGGCTGTATCTTGAGTGCCCATGTTTGCCTAATTGCATTCATCGAATAGTACGGAGAGACGTATTGAGTGGCATCTTTGCCAGCAAGATCTCGACATGCCGCCATGACGTGCGAGCATGGGATGTGTTCGAGGCGGGGTTTATTGCAAGTGCATACAACCTCATACTGGCCAAGTTGGCACTTTTGTTGATTATCTCCTACGCTAAATCTCAGTAATGTACTTTCTCTTGCAAATCCACATTGAATATGTTATTCATACGGTCATATATTGACGCGGTGGAATCGAGATTTCGCCGACGCCTCAGAGGATGGCTTCACACGAGGGGAGAAAGTGCTTGTGATTTACATGGCCGCCATTTCTCGGTCGCGAAATAATCTCTTGTTCTAAAAAGATCATCTCAATGATAGTGTATATTGGCGTCACAAGACTCCTCGAAAGCACATTATTATATCGACCAAAGAATGTTCGCGTCATCACCGTATCCGCAATACGAGACTTCTTAAATTTACGATCGAACGGAATGGAAACTAACATTGTAAATAAATCTACTACCATCGGGCGCCATCGGTGTCATGTACGAGAGCCCATTTCTCTGCCGGTTTTTGCGCTTATCCATCGAAAGCAAAAGTAATTTTACGCCGAGAGCTTACTTGCTCGCCCCTAGTATTTGAACCCCGATGTGCTTTGCTCTTCGCCACCATTTTTCCGCACGCTCAATATCATTGAAAAGCGCACCGAATTTGCGCTGCTGGTTTTGCATGCACATTGTCTTGAACTTCTTCACTAGGGGCTTATTCTTGAATGCAAGTATAGGTTCGCCCCGTGTGACGCATGCACCATCGAGAACGAACGTCCGCCACATTGGGGCATCACCGGTGGACAATACAGTTACACCATGTAGGATTCCACGTGGCGGTCGAAATGACGACACCTCGGGACGATCCATGACAACGTGAACTTTCGGAAGAGTTAGAAACCACAACCACCGTCATTGTTCTCGCTCTCCACAAAAGCAAATGCGAGAGGCAATATCCGGTTGTTTCCGCAACCCAAGTGCCGCCAATAGAGCACCATAGTACCTACCGTGAGGAATGTCCCATCCACACAAATGACAGACGACAATGCCGAAAGGCCTCTATGCATCGCCAAAAGACCAAAACAGCGCGTCGTAGAAGTGGTTGGGTGCGACACTTCCATCGGGGAGATATACAGCCTCATGGGCAGAAACATAGCATGTCCTGTGATTGGTCTCCAGTATCTTGCGGAGGAGACGGGAGCCCAGTTGTATGACTCCTTATAATCCCCGAACAACAATTTCAAAGGTTTTTGCTTGGCTCGCCATGCTTGGTGATATGTAATCGACATGCCAAGTGCGGTTACGCACCTCGCCATTATGGAGTGTGGTTTCATTGAGATATCGGCTTGAATAGCGATTAGCAACATCTGCGCTATGAACTTCGAGTCCACATTATCGCTAATATTATGCACCAACTCCTCCGCATAAGTGTGCGGCTCGTACTCTACCGATTATGAAGTGGTGCTCATATTTTGGGCGATGGGTCGAAACATGGAATGAGCACTCCGCTTCTTCACGCACTTCACCTCGTACACGACCGCCCGGACCGTGCCACGGAGTGCTCGCTACCGTGTTGTCACACCAAAGTTGTCGATGAAGTGTATGACCTCATCCTTCGTGCTAAACTCTTGACCCATCGTTATGTCATTGTGCATATACCCCATCCGAAATATTCGAGTGATCCCCGATCACCCAATTCAAGCATCCAGAGCGCGATAATACGCTATGGCGGGCATCGGGTCGTCCTCTTCTTCGACATCATGCTCACTCCTTCATCGAAATCATCCCCGTGGCATGTGCATCTATCTCTCCTCCTCCATTGAGATATCCGGATCCGTGCCCATGCCTAATGCCTCGACACGGTCATCATACTACCAATTGGGTCCTCCCATACCCTTCCGCACTTCCTCATGTGCACTCTCTTCTACGGTGTTGCTAGGCCCCGCCCGATTGTCTTGCCTCAGCAAAGACGTACACACCTAAGTGATACCCTCTTCTATCGCTTTATTAACATAGTACGCCCAAGCAGATTTATTTCTCGGTGGCCACATACTTGTATAATGACATCGTACTATTTAGAACCCGACATGGTCTAACACCGTAGAACAAATTTGTATTCATGACGGTTTATATGGAGATTTCGAGCTATAACCACGCTAGCATTGGCAACTCTATTGGCAATGTGATCAGTAGTCTGCAAATGGTCGCATGTGTGCATGCTTACAAAATTCCTTGCATTGGCGTGGGTACATCTCCGTAAAAATAGTCATTGGTGTCTCCATTTACGCCTCAGAATATACACGTGCTCATTCATATTAATATTAAATTTACGTTTGTTTGTATTTAACTATTATTTCATACATTACATAAAATGTTAGCTTACGTGTTTAATACATAATACATGTAAATATAGTGTACGTGTTTAATACATAAATACGCATAATTATTAGCTTACGTGTTCAATACATAAAATGTTAGTTTACGTGTTTAATACATAAAATGTTAGCTTACGTGTTTAATACATAAATATTAACTAAAATGTCACTAAAATACGCATAATTATATTACTATTTTGCATGCTAAATATACATTAATTTCTATTATGTTTAATTAAGCTAACAAGAAAATTACTATATGAAAAAATATAGTCACTCTTTTTAACTACGCACACTAGCGTTAATTTGTCGCTAATTATATATAGTTTTGCGCGGTACGTGCAATTAAAATTTAAACATTCATATATTACATGCTATAAAAATTCACTAATTTCCATTATATTTGTACACCATTTTCTCTCCTTGCATAATTAATTAATCACTAAGCATAATTTAAGTTAACCTAACACAACAAGTTTATGTTAACTCTAAAATGCGTACACTTGGATTATAAGATCGATCGGTTCAAAGTTCTGAAAAAATTAAAACAAGCGTAAATTAGATGTAATATACTGAAATTATCGGTCATATTAAACTATCACCGTATGTGTCACCGACCTTCAGAATCTCGTGCATCTTATTCATTGCTATACATCTTTGTATGCGTACTACGGTGCAAGTGCACAATTGATAACAAAATAGAAGCAAGACCTAGGTGCTCGTGCTTAGTTTAATTAATTAATTACGTCATGGTGATTAGTTTAATTAACATTAACAACATACTATGCCAACATCAAGATAGTCAAATTTATCATACTGTATATAATATATACATACAATACATACATACAATATTAAATACTAATATATATATACATACAATATATACATACAATATTAAGTATATATATATATACAAGATTAGCATACAATATTATTATGTCAAAATTAACTCTTGCATATACGTACCGCAATAACACTATTTATTTAGCAAGTAGAAAGCGAAAGCGAAAAATATCAGCGAACTGACACTCCTCGTGAATCCCCAACTGAGGTATCAGCGAATAATATACCTGAACTGAACGAACTAAAAAGAACTGAAAGCGAGAGAGTGAGTGTGTGAAGGCGGCTCTGCGTGTGAAGCCTGCGCGTGTGTGAAATGAACTGAAAGCGAGAGTGCTGCGTGTGTGAAGACGAACGAACGGCAGAACGCGATATATATAGAGTAAATTTTTTGATCACTGTGACCTCTAATCGGTATTAATTAGCGTAAATCATGCAATTACTGTTTGCTTAATTAAAAAGTCATCACTATTTTGTCGGTGCAGATTTTTTATTATTTTTTTGACACTTTGTTTTGTCGGTGGATATTATTTTATTATTTTTCGCGCACTATTTTGTCGGCACGATATTTTTTAATAGTTTTTTCCGCATGCGATAACGGACGCTGGAAATTATGGTGGTCGGCGCTGTCTGCTGCGGCCGCCGGTGGCGGCAATACCATTGTGTTGCGTTCGGTATGGCGGCGCCACCGGTGGCGGACCCGAGGATATTTTGTAATTTCCTTTTACAAAGGATTATTTTATTAATTTTAATTTAACTGTTGATTATTTCAGGTATTTTTCCCCTCTCACAAGACGCCTACCATCATGCAGCAAAGAAAAGCCCACACACAGCTCTCGCATGCATGCGTGACTGCACACACACACCCCTACAAGACAGCCTCGCATGCATGTGTGATCAGACACACACATGCATGCATGCATGATTTTAGTATGAAATAATTATTTATTAATTATTAGTTTAATTTATTCATTGACTTTTTATGCTTTATTATTATGAAGACTTGCATAATAAATAAAATTAGTTTTATTTATTAAACACATGTACTCACAAACTTTTTCCTTTCTATGTTTCAAATCATTACGTTTGTTTCAGTTAATCTAAAGTTGCACGCTAGTAAAACTAATTTTACGCTTGTTAATATTGTCCTACCTTAGTATAGCCATAGTGCAATTCTATAAAAAATCGACTACAAGATATTCTGTTTTCAATCAATTTACAAGAAGTTGCTCCCAACTTTAATTTATATGTAAAACATTATTGCCGAATGTGGATTAAACTCATACATCTATATTATCTTCTACTATATATATAAAGCTGAATAAAACAGAGACACCACATTAATCATAAAATATTATAAATTCCCATGTTAATAAAAAAATAGAAATGCTCGTGTTAATTAGAGAAAAAAGGAAAGCAATCGACACCCCAATCGGATTATAACGATTTACATTAAAATGAAGAGAGATCTACGTAATTGATTATAGTGGATTGGATTATAACGGCTTAGATTAAAAAATATTTCATACCAGTTACAATTGGATTTAAAAGATTTCATACCGGCTACAATTGTAAAGATTTCATACCGGCTGTCTTGTTAGTGCCGACCAACCAAAGATTGTTCGTAAATCGGGATTTTGGCCATCGACATTGAGTTTTTGGCTACCCACACTGATTTTGTTTCTTGTAGTGATAGGTATGTGTGCGTGTATATGACCCTCTTTGATTTGCGTTTGTGGTTTGGTTTTGGTTGTAGTTGAAGGATCTTTAAAAATAGATGTGAAAAGGCTAAAAAAATCATTTAGAAATATTTTTGAGATCTTTGAAAAAATGGCCGCGAGGTTCTGAAAATTATTACAAAATATTACAGTGAATGATCAATACAAAAGTAATAAATTTTGTAAATTAAACTAGAACCGTCACAGAACCACGGATCACATATATTTATGGATGATGTAAGTTATTTTTGGAAAAGAAAAGAAGAAGAAAAGGAAACGAAAGAAAAGAAATAAGAAAAGGAAAAGGAGTACACGTGATTAAGGAAGGTGATGGCGGTGATTAAGTAGGTGATTCGTGTGTGCAGTGTATGCATACACATGCATGTTTGTGTGTGCGATCACGCATGGTCAGTCATGTGTGTGTGTGTGTGCAATCGCAGCATGCATCGGCGGCAATTTATGTATGTGTGTGTGTGTGAATACTGTTGTTGGCTTATGGCGTCTTGCAGAGTCAGCTGCCGTCTTGGGTGGCGGCGGCTTCAGCCACACCACCGGGTGGCGGCGGTAATGAGTCATTCCACCACCCTGTGGACTCATTGCACTGCGTCCGTCCCGGTGGCGGCGGCTTCAGTGCTTCGCTATGGCGGCGACCACCGAGTATGGAGCCGGGGATATTTCTGTAATTTTCTTTTCCTATGGATTATTTTATTAATTTTCTATTTAACTGTTGATTATTTCGGGTATTTTTCCGCCGGAATATGAGGCTCTGCAACAAACTAGATTTACATGAATAAAAAACTCCTGTCTTCGAGCATCTTTAATGTCTAGTTTCCCCGTTTTTTAGATAGTACGTACTTTAAATTAGTACTCCCTCCGTTTCAAAATATAAGGCGTGCATGTATTTAGAAAAGTCAACGTTTATAACTTTTGACTAAAAATTAAGATAAATATATATATGTTTAGTGTTGCGCATGTCATATAGTTGGATACATATTTGAAAATACTTTTATATGATGTTAATTTTATAGTTATTGATAATATATTGTGAGAGCAAATAATGGTCAAAGTTCTGCATTAAAGACCGCGTCAAAAAATTATATGCCTTATATTTTGAAACGGAGGGAGTATTAGTAGATAGATTAAGAAAGTTAAAAAAATATAAAAAAAAATCTCAGAGTAAGGATTTTGGTTTTCGCAGTGATTTTACTTCACAAGTTCACATAACAAGTGAGTGCAATATAAATCGTTGGTCAAAGTTATGTATCTATCGGAACTAGAAGAGTCCTGATTATGAAATTTCTTCTTCAATAAAACATATGGTCTATGAGCTACATGTCTTTGAGCAATATTAATATCTTAACGAACATTTCATTTCATATGTGCAGTGCTTCCTACACGTGAGGTATATATTCGAGGACCAATATTCACTAAGAATATTGAGAGCTGCTCAAGCCATAAACCTCTCGCGACGCTGCCATTCTAACGGTGGTCTTCTGCTTGCTCGTCTAGGTATCTACTGTTAGACAACCACGCTACCGGGTGTAGTCCGAGGTTGCCTAGCAGTGCGTAGATCGTAGACGACGAAGAACAATCACAGATGAACACAGAGATGTAGGAGAGGAAGTATTCTTTATTGCTTTCTCATGCATACATAATAGATTGAAACCTCTCCTATATATGCTTGGTGCTAGGGTTTCGGCTGGTCCATCCAAGTGGGTCCCACCCCTTAGCCGTGCCAGGCCCACGGCCGGCCTGGTTCGGGTGTGGTTCCTCAACATCTACTATCTCTGTTTTTTTGTTTGACTCTTTTAATTTTTAGACACGCCTTTAACCATTTGTCTTATTAATTTTTTTTATAAATATCATTTGTTTTATTATGATTTGTTTTAGGGCAGCGCCAGCGTCCGGACGCCTGCGCGCCGGACCAGCGGCGTCCCGTCAGATCGTCCGGCAACCGGGCGCATCAAACCACCACCACGCCTCGTGTGCATGTGCATGTGCGTCGGACCGACCGCATGCGTCGGATCGCCGGCTACCGCGCCAATCCAACGCCGCTCACGCCCCTCAAGATAACGCTTTTCCCAAATAACTAGTTAGCCGTCGGTTGATTAAACTTAGGGATGGCAACGGGTCGGGTTTTGTCGGGTGGAGCAGAACCAGACCCGACCCGAAACCCGAAACTAAATACCCGACCCGAGCCCGAAAATAAACACGGGCACAAAACCAAACCGAACCGCGACTCGCCGGTACGTAAACCCGACGGGTGACCCGTGGGTTTGGGTTTACAGTGAGATTGAGAGGGTAGAGGGCGGGCGACGGCAAGACCTCTGGGCTGGCGGTGGACCATCAGGCGGCGGCGGGGCCGAGCCAAGATGAGGGCGCTGGGCGCACGGCGGTGGAGAAGCCGACGACGTTGGTGGCGGATCGCGGCGTAGCCGGGCGTTGAAGAAACCGACGGCGGATGGCGGCGGCGTTGAAGACCAGACGCCGGCGTTGAAGACCCGACGGCCGAGGCGCCGGCGTTGAAGACTCGACGCCGACGGCCGATTTGGCGCTGGCGGCGGCGGCGAGCATGAGGAGTGGGCTTGCGCGGTGGCGCCTGGCGGCCGGCGTGCGGGCGGATTGCAAAGTTAGGGTTAGGGAGTGAGGGGGCTGGGGGCGTGAGGAGTGGGAGTTGGGAGAGGAGGCTGACTGGCTGAGGAGCAGAGGGAATGAGGGCCAGGGGGCGTGCGTGCGTGAGCTAGTGGCCCAGTGTGGAGAAGGCGCCGACGGCTCCGTGGGCCGCTTGTGCGCCTAGCGGCCCGCGTGCGTGAGAGACCGAGGGAGGGAGCCAGTGGCCCAGTGTGGGTGGCCTTCAGTTACTTTTCGGGGGCCCATGGGCACCCACGGGTGACAAGCTACCCCCATCCCCGACCCGCCAAGGATTCGGGGCCCCGACCAGCCAAACCCGTGGGGGTAAAACAAAACCCGAACCCGCCCCCATCGGGTGCAGAACCCGCGGGCCCCCGCCCCCACGGGTCTAACTGCCATCCCTAATTAAACTTCGAATTTAAACTTTCGATTTTTGTACAAAATTCAAACAGTGTTCAAAATGCGTGGAATAAATTTTATAATTCTTCTAAAATCGAGAGCAATCCATTTTAAATACTTTTTAAATTTTTGAATTTTTTTCACTTTTTTATTTTTTTTGGTGTGAAACTAGGAGAAGGCACTTATGAAACTTACATCTATAATAGTGAAACTTGACCGTGTGCTGATGAAACCTGATGAAACCTGGATGAACTTCGATGTAACCTGATGAAGCTTGGATGAAACCTGTTGAAACTTGAATTGACATGATGAAACTTGAAGAAACTTGGATGAGACCTGTTGAAATTTGATGAAACTTACATTAAACCTGATGAAACTTGGTAGTTCGGCAAGTTTAACGAATATGAAATTCAAGTTTCCGTAGACGAAACCCAAGTTTTACCAGGTAAGTTTGAAGAGTTATATAGCAACATATATCTTGTTTGTTCGAAAAAATACGAGAAACACGTTGGCGCAAACGGTTTGTGAATTGGAGCACCAAGTCAAAAATTAAGTCGCGTGCTCACGTGGGCCACACCTAACTTTTTTCATTGACTTAGCAGCTCAGCGAGCGCACGGTGGAAGCATCAGTAGCGTTAAGCAGCATGGTCTTGCGAGTCCGAGTCACCGGACTCTGGGACTACAGTGTTTCCCTTTATTTTATCAATAAAGATATTTTAAATATGATTTATTTTTTACATCTTTGCACTAAATTTTTAAATAAGACGAATGATCAAAGACGTGTCAAAAAAAAAAAACGGAGGAAGTACCTTTCTCCTTGATGATCTGCCTCGAATTTTTGTCAACTCGGTAGACCGTGGAGGCTTGGATATATCAGATGGACACCCACGAAGCCATGCCTGACTTGAAGCTTCCAATTCTCTTGAGGTCAACACAAAGGAAATCAGACGATTGCTAATAACTTGGCCATCTGCACTGATTCCTATGCGGATAAATTGCGCTCAAGGACAAGAAGCCAGTTTTGCTTCTCAAAACAATTTCGTTTTAGCAGAGCCAAGCTCATACAGTGACACAGGCACACACTAATTGCTCAAGAAAATCACCCACTAAGCCGCGGGGCCCAGCGGTCAGTCGATAGGTTCTTCCCGCGAGAGATGCTCATGCTCCCCACTCCCCAGTCTCCCACTCTCCAGTCAAGTCTCCTCCCCTCCTTCCCACCCCACCACCACCCCGCGCCGCCGGCGGCGGCTCGGCGGCGCCAAGGCCAGACGCCTTTGCAGTTCTTGTAGCCGTAACCGTAGCGCCTCCCAGCCGCGCGCGGAGGGAGAGGCGATGGAGGCGGTGGATGAGGAGCGGGCGGCGGAGGCGCAGCGCGAGAAGGAGGCCGGCAACGCCGCCTACGGCAAGTTCTTCCTCGAGACGGCCGTCCACCACTACACCCGCGGCGCCAGCCTCGACCCCCGAGACATCTCCTTCCTCACCAACCGCGCCGCCGCCTACCTCCTCATGGCCAAGGTGGCCGCCCTCCGACACTCCAAAACCCTCGCTCCGAGCGCGGCCGCTTCACGTCGCCCCTTGCGCCTGGTTTCGTTTCAGTACAGGGAGTGCGTGAGGGACTGCGACGAGGCGGTGGCGAGGGGCAGGGAGCTCCGCGCCGACAACAAGCTGGTCGCGCGGGCACTGTCGCGGAAGGCGTCGGCGCTGCTCAAGCTCGCGGCCTGCGCCGGGGACTACGCGCCGGCGATCAGGGCGCTGCAGCAGTCGCTGGCCGAGCACTACTGCGAGGAGACGCGCGCCAGGCTGGACGAGGCGGAGGGCGCGAGGAAGGAGCTGGAAGAGCAGGACCGGCTTGATCAGGAAGCCGCCGACCACCACCGCGAGAAAGGTTTGGACACTTTTCTGACATAGCGCTGTTCACTAGGACAATGCAGATGCAAATGAGGAAATTTTTGCTGTTTCTTGATCGTCTTTTGTGTTTGGTGTTACTCTGTTCGTCATTCACAGATGAAATAGATATTTAGGTCCTTGTTACTCTTGATCATTTTGTTTTCCTAGCCGTGGCTAGGTCCATGTGCAATGTACAGTTTTCTTCTTAACGAAATGGTAGACCGTCTGCCCCGTTTGTTAAGAAAAAAAAGATATTTAGGGGGGGCATCGTCTCTCCTGTATGTTCACTTCCATTTCCCATTCGTGTAGGATCCTTACTCTCATGTTAAATTTGATGAAATTTCTAACGTTGTCATAGCGTGTCAAGCGTTCCTTGATATCTGCAAGGAAAAAGAGTAACTGCTAAAGTACAATATATTTCTCTTAGAAAAGTTCTATCTTCTTATTTCTCGTGTGTATTGGATCAAGGGTTAAGGTTCTCACATCAGTGGAAGCCTGGAAGGACAGGAGCACTTATACAACAGGGTAACCAGAAACTTTCAAAACTTTTTAAAAACAGGGTAACAAGATAAGAGATGGCTGGATAGGAATCCTAGCAATCCATAGGTTCTTTCTTCAAGTATGATTTTGCCAGCTCCTAAATAGTTATATATACACCATGCCATTGTGATATACATCTGCTGCTTCTGATTGTGTATAAACATTACAGGCAATGAACTTTTCAGGCAAAAGAAGTTCAAGGAAGCAGCAGCTCACTATACTGAAGCTATGAAAAAGAATCCAAATGATCCCAGAGTAAGGATTTTGGTTATTACAGTGATTATACTTCATATTAACAAGTGAGTGCAATGTAAGTCATTGGTCAAAATTATGCATCTATCAGAATTACAAGAGTTCTTGAGTATTAAAACTTTCTTCAGTAAAACATATGATCTATGAGCTGCGTATATTTTACGCATTGTATATTGTGAGGCATGCTTTGGAGCCCCATTTTACGTTGCCATGCTGATTGTTGTAGTATTTCACTTTTGATAGTTCTTCATGACTATCGTCCAGGTTTTTAGCAACAGAGCTCAAATGCACATCTGTATGGGAGCTTTGCCTGAAGGTCTTGAAGATGCAGAGAAATGTATTGAATTGGATCCTACTTTTCTGAAGGGCTATGTTCGTAAAGCTAAAGCTCTGTTCCTGATGAACAATTATGAAAATGCTTTGGCAACTTACCTAGAGGGTTTGAAGTGTGATCCAAACAATCTGGAAGTGGTTGATGGCTTAAGGAGGTAGCTTCTCAGCCCTTTATTAGCCTTCTTTGCTTTATTGTTTGAATTGACTTATCATTTTGTTGACTTAGATGCGCAGCACACATTAAGAGGGCTAATGGAGGTAATGTTGAGCCTGAGGACCTGCGAGACATCTTGGTTAGTCTTCCATCACTACCTGTTTTGGTTTAACTCCTGTAAGTAACATGCCTGATGCCTTGCCCTGTGACTGGTAATCCTTCTGCAACAGGTGGCAGTAGGTAACACCAAAAATGTACTCTAATTCTTAGATTATATGCTCCCAAATGAATAATATTTGCTCTTAATGATCCTTACAGGGATACTTTCGTTCAGGCAATGATTTGCATAATGAACTCCAAAAAACCATGGAAGAAGCTGCACTATTGAAGAAAGAAGCGTCTGACGAGCGCTTGAGGCGAATTGAATCTGAACGAATGGTAGGTTCACATCTGGATTCACTAGACTGCTAGCTATTCATTGCTTGTTGCAACAGGCTAGCTTTATTTAGACTCAAGGACAAATATTATTATCGAATCATTTCTTGTTTCAAAAAGCTAGCTTTATCTAGACTTGAGGCCAAATGTTGGTATCCAATCATTTCTTGTTGCAAAAAGCTAGCTTTATCTGAACTTGAGCTGTTCAAGAAATCGCTAATTGATCGACGAGCTGAGGATTAGCAATTGAATGGGATTTATCCATGAATGAATCGGAGAAAATCAAAATTAACGGTAATCACTGCTAAGCATAGGACTGTCAATTAGAGATTAATCGGGGATTAATCAGTACTTTTAGAACATTGCCTTGAGGCCCAATATTGTTATCTAGTCTTTTGTTGCTGTGAAAAGTTTAATTGTATAGAAAAGCGCAACACCACATATAGTCTTGCTGCCTCTGCTGTTCCAAAAAAACTGCCAACTTGCAGAAACCCAGGATTTAACTGATTAGCTCCATTTGAACCAATTTCACTTGCTGCAAATAACAGTATGCATGTCATATGAAAAGTTTTCCAAAGATATATTTTGTTGTAAAAGAAGAATCCAGGATGTTTGCAGGCTATTAATATTACTTGAAGCCACAAGTCAAGTTATCTATCTTGGTGACAGGAATGATAGGTGTTTGATTTCTGCAGGCCAGGACATTGCAGGACTCGTATTTAAGCCAAGTCGAACAACTGAAAGAAACCGAGGAATCTCTTTCCAGGGTACAGCAAGAATTGGAACATCTTAAAATACAACAAGATGAGGTTGCTGAGAAACTTCAGAGAGCCGATGAGCATAATGAGCACCTTCAAGGTGAGCTCTCAGAATCCAGAGATCATTTTGACTGGCTTCTATCAGAGCATGACCACTTGCTACACGAACGGGATCGTGCAATCCGAGAGGTTGAAGAATTACGTCCGAAAAGAGGCCAGATGCTTTCAGTTTTAGTTACAGCAATGCACTGTGAGTTTTCATCATCTGAACTGGAGTGTGCAACAAAAAATTTTAGTAGTTCACTGAAGATTGGAGAAGGCGGGTTTGGCTGCGTATATAAAGGTGTCCTCCGGAACATGACAGTTGCAATAAAGGTGCTGAGACCAGATAGTATACAGGGACAATCACAGTTTGAACAAGAGGTAGTTCAGTCTCATTATGATTTTCAACACTGTCTTTATCATACTGGGAAAAGGAGTTGAGGTCTATCTCCTTTATAGTTCAAAACTGTAGGTAGAATAAAACAAGCATTTTTAAAGGACATTCTCGCTCACTCCACTAATGTTAATGTCTTGTTCTGAATTTCCATCGCAGATTTCTATCCTTAGTAGAGTGAGACATCCACACCTTGTAACCCTTGTAGGAGCATGCTCAGAATCATCTACACTAGTCTATGAGTTCTTACCAAATGGAAGCCTTGAAGATTTTCTTGTATGTGCAGATAAGAGGCAAACCCTGTTGTGGCAGGTTCGTGTCAGAATTATTTCTGAGATATGTTCAGCGCTGATCTTTATGCACAAGAACAAACCTCATCCAGTTGTTCATGGAGATCTCAAGCCTGCTAACATTCTCCTTGATGTCAACTTAGTTAGTAAGCTTAGTGACTTCGGTATTTCTCGCCTGCTGATCCAGTCCAGCTCCAACAACACTACCCTGTACCGCACCATGCATCCTGCTGGAACCCCT
This sequence comes from Raddia guianensis, assembly GCA_036346415.1. Lineage (NCBI taxonomy): Eukaryota > Viridiplantae > Streptophyta > Magnoliopsida > Poales > Poaceae > Raddia > Raddia guianensis. The sequence continues at coordinate 18,431,059 of CM070539.1, read as the reverse complement.
CAATACATGGATCCAGAATTTCTTGCCACTGGGGAGCTGACACCTCACTCTGATGTTTATTCCTTTGGGATTGTGGTATTGCGCCTTTTGACAGGAAGGCCTCCAGTTGGGATAAAGAAGCTCGTGGAGGATGCAATGGAGGAAGGGGACCTGAACTCATTAGTTGATACTTCAGCAGGAGAGTGGCCTGATGCGCATGTCCATCAGTTAGCACATCTTGCTCTCCAATGCACAGAGCTAAGCAGGAGGTGCTGTCCTGATCTTTCTGGTGAGGTGTGGGGAGCTGTTGAAGCCATGAGGGATGCAGCAGCAGCATCTTTGCCTTCATCCTCTAGATCTATTCCGGATGAGAACTGTACACCATCATACTTCATCTGCCCTATATCTCAGGTGTGTCAAATGAATCATTTGGTTCTCCCTGCTTGGGCATATATATGTATAGGAGATGACGCTGAAACACTTGGATTTTAGAGCCGAAAGTGTCATTTACTTTGTTTTCATGAAAACTTCCATTTCAATATGAATAGAGGCATCAAGCCTGACAGGTCATAGGGCCTTTTCTACATATCATACATACAGATCTATGGCTTTTATATGGTGGCACTAATCATTACATTTATGGGCAAAAATTTCAGGATATCATGAACGACCCTCACATTGCAGCGGATGGATTCACTTATGAAGCTGTAGCTATCAGGAGTTGGCTCGCAACCGGCAGCGTCACATCTCCAATGACCAACTTACCACTTCAACACGACGAACTGATCCCCAACTACGCGCTCCGTTCTGCCATTCAGGAATGGCTCCAGCGCCAGAACATGACGCTATAACCGGTTCTGTTCCTGCACACTTCCCTCCCTGCAATGCCTACTTGCCTAGTCCCTAACGAAGTCTTGGACTTGGCAGGTAGAAGAGCTAGTGCCATCAACTCTGTAGCATTAACAAGTAGGGTTATTGTATATATAACCTCGTATGATTGTATCTAATCCAACGCAAATGCCACTCTGGTACTGACGCCTGTCAAAAACCTGCGTGCCCTTTGTGAAGTGCTGCCAAATCTGAGAAAATTGGCTATTTACCACTTTCCTTGCGTGGCTTCGCAAATTTACCACTGTCAATATTTTTTATTTCAATTTTTATTTCGTTTTCCATTTTTAGGCACGTGAAAGGACTACAATGCCCTTGCCTAATAAAATACCGGATTGCATCCTGTCTCCTGCGCCCGCTGTCCCCTACGCGCCAGCGCTCCCGGCCGCCGCTCGCCGTGCGCACCAGGTCGTCGGGCGCTGTCACCCGCGCCGCCCGCCGTCTCCCGCACGCGGCACGCCAGGCCACAAGCGATCGTTGCCAGGCCGGCATGATTAATTTCACAAAGGCAGCATGATCCCTATACTGTGAAGTGTAAACACGAGAGCAGGGATGCTAGGGCAGCAGCAGGGGCAGAGCAAGAAAAGGCCAGCAGCCAGAGGGCGGTCGCGAGCAGCCAGATAACAATAGTCAGGGGCGTTATTGTCCTTTCACCAGCCTGTTAATTAGAAAAGAAAAAGAAAACGAATAAAAGGGTAGAAATGGTAGGGGGAAACAAGGTGTGCATGAGGAAGGTGGCAATTTTGTGAAGCCCATGTTGGCCGTGGTAAATTTGTGAAGCCATGCGAAAAGAGTGGCAAATAGCTATTTTTCTCCTCAAATATGGCTCACGTCATAGAAGTAGTATATCTTGTGCATACTGACTTACTTTTTTTTTTTTAGAAAGGACTAGATTTCATTCCTTAAGCAACTTCCAGCTTACAATGCCCTTAGTAAACAACAAACAACGAAGGAACTCTTAAAGGGCCTAATCACTGAAGCACAACGATGCTCTTCCTACTCCACAGGCATGCGTTGAGAACAAAGCATAGCAAGGTCGTCATTGCCAGCCAGCCTCTACCGCAACCTACCCTTTTTGTCCGATGGTATACCATCCGAACGATATAATTGTTTCATGTAAATTATGTGTTTCATAGATCAGAAATCAATTGTGCGTACTGTGCTAAAGATACTGTATAAGAGTGGGGTTAGATCGCTGCCTTTGACAGTTTGGACGCCAGAAAAACTGCGAGTGAGAGAGCTGATATGAATCATTTAGAACGCCAGAGGCATTGTTTACCTTCTCGATGACTTGGAGTGAATCCATGATATCTCCATGCTTGGAATCATTTCTTGTCCTTGCATCTTACCCATCAATTCCCACATTTGAGGACACATTTGTAATAGCTGGGCAACCAGTTGGCTCACCTGATATTAAGAATTACTCCTCCCTAGTGTGGGCAGTGAACCCCTAGTGTAAACCTCCGGTTCTATTCTACTCCCTCCGTTTTTTATTTGACACCTTTGACTTTTGGACACATATTTGATCATTCGTATTATTCAAAAATTTAGTGCTAACATGCAAAAATATAAGTCATGCTTAAAATACTTTTAGTGATAAAACAAATCACAATAAAATAAATGATATTTACATAGTTTATTTTGAATAAGACATAATCAAAGATGTGTCCAAAAATCAAAAGTGTTAAATAAAAAAGAACAGAGGGAGTACCAGACTAGCCACTGCCACTCCCATCCTACTGTCACCTGGTTCAGCCAGTAACTCCAGTTTTACCCTGTCTTTGTACATGCTAGGATAAACTCAATTGGCCATCTATGTCTGTAACCCAAGGGTATTGGCCATCATTTCTTGGCCTTGGAGTACTAAATGCAAGAACAGAAGGCATTGAAATTTTGAAATACTACACATACTCATTATCCATTGGCATATTGGCATTGAAAACATTATCCATTCGGATAGCGACATAGAAAATGCTGGGCTTCGGTTCAAAGAAGATCATGGCCTTGTTTGTTTCAGATTAGATTAAATTAAATTAAATAAAAATTTGTTATTTTTGTATAAGCCAAAAGATGTAATGTTTTGTAGTCATTCTTGTGGGGTTTTAAATAGTACTCCTTAAAGTTTGTAAAAATATTTTAAGAATTTTTTGAACTCGTTAAGACGTATTTTGTGCGATCACAAATTTGCTACAGTAAAACGCAACGCTACATTAATCTGAAGGAAGAAGTCTATTTTACCCCCTTGAACTATCGCACATGTTCAGTTTTCCCCCCTCAACTTCAAAACCGGACAAAATACCCCCCTCAACTATCAAAACCGGTACAAAATACCCCTACTTTAAAATCATGGTGGTTTTGGATGACATAGCATCTAGTCATCATTTTTTTCTAGAAAATAAATTCAAAAAATCTAGAAAATTATAGGAAGCTCAAAAATATAATAAAATATGCACAACAATAGAAAAATACATAGAATCCAAATATGCAATAAAACTGTAAAGTTTATGTGCATACTTATTTGCAAAAATTATTATTTTTATATAAGGTGTTTTATTTATTAAAAAAGTATTCAAGAAAATTTTGTTTGTTCTCTATTAAAATGGTGAAAAATATTTTAGTTTTCGAATGATGTAGAAATTAATAAAAACATAAATATGCTATTTTGACCGTTGAATTTGATTTTTTTTAAAAAATGCAATTGAAAGGTCAAAATAAATTAGAATTAGAATTTGAAAATATAAATTGAAAGGCAAAGTTAGCATCCCTCTATTTCATCGGTTTCTCTCATTTTTCCTACAAGCCAAATTAAGTTTTCTTAAATACTTGATTTATTTATTCAATGAAATACATTATGTACTATTTTTACGTATAAGTATATACATAGAAAAGTATTTTCAATGAATTTTTGGATTCTACCTATTTTTTATTTTTGGCATTTTTATTTTATTTTTTTGAGCTTCCTATGATTTTCTAGAAATTTTTTGAATTTATTTTCTAGAAAAATGTTGATTAGGATGTTATATCATCCAAAACCACCATGGTTTTGGGTGAGTGTTTTTGTATTTGCTTGATAGTTGAGTGTGTTTTTCTTATTGCTTGAGTGAAACCGAATCATGATAGGCTCAAAAAATGACTTCTTCCTGATCTGAAACAAACAAGGCCCATATATGCTGGGCTTTCCGCCCTTTCTCCAACGGACCCCAAAATCCTTTTAAAGGCCATACGGTAGAAGGCCCAACGCGGGCTATCCCCCTTTCTCTAATGGGGCCCAAAATCCTACAAGGCCCATATGGTGGAGGGCCCAACGCAAAGGCAGCCTGCCCTGTCACTCGCTCACGACTCACGGAGTCACGACTCACGACACGAGGACAGGGAAGACGAGAGAAGCACAGCGACTGCGTCTTCGGTCTCCTCGACCGCGTCGTGCGCGCGCGGGGAGGCGCGACGATGGCATCCGACGACCGGCGCTTGGCGGCGGCGGAGCGGGAGAAGGACGCCGGCGACGCCGCCTACATGGCGCGCTCCCTTCAGGAGGCCGTCCATCTCTACAGTCGTGGCGTCAACCTGGACCCCGATGACGTCTCCCTGCTCAATCGCCGCGCCGCCGCCTACTTCCAAATGGCCAAGGTTCCCCTCCGACCCCTCGCTCCCTCTCCAGCGCCAGGAGCAGCGCCGCCGCCTCACCTCACCCCCTTGCCCTTCGCTTGGTTGCCTTTCAGTACGGGGAGTGCGTCAGGGACTGCGACGCGGCGGTGAAGAGGGGGAGGGAGCTCAACGCCAGCAAGGAGCTGGTCGCGCTGGCGCTGGCGCGGAAGGGGTCGGCGCTCCTCGAGCTCGCCGGCTGTGCCGGGGACTACGAGCTGGCGATCAGCGCGCTGCAGCAGTCGCTGGACGAGCACGACAGCAACACCACGCTCCGGAAGCTGGACAGAGCGCTGGGGTTGTTGGAAGAGCTGCGGCGGCTGGATCAGAGAGCGGCCGATCGCCACCGCGAGGAAGGTTTGGATGCTTTTCCGATCCAGCGCTGTTCACTAGGACAATGATACACGCGAAATGGTTGCAGTCTACCGATCGTCAAATGTGCTGTTGTTGCTAATAGATTTTTAGGGGTTATCATCTCACCTGTTTATGGTTTCTAATCCCTATTCGTGTAGGATCCTTATTCTCGTCTTAAATTACAAGAAATTTATCCAAAAACATGGTCATAAAGTGCCAATCGTTCTAGCATTACGGGGAATTTGAAATTTCAACTTGCTGTCCGCAAAACAGAAAATGTTAAATTTCTAAACGAGATTGCTAATCCTAAGTCGCCTGAAAGTTTCAAAAGTTTTCAGTCAATTTTCGACTTACCTTTGTCGTGCCGTCTTCATCCTCCCCGGGCTTATAGGGAGGTTGGGGGAGGCGGCGACATGGGGATCGTGGTGGGGCGGTAAGACGCCAGAGCCGCGGGCTAGGGCGAAGGTGGCATGGCCAGTTGTGGCGGTGGAGGTGGAGGGGGGGGGGTGGGGAGGAGCAATGTGGTCAGGATCATATCGGGGAGGCAGGGGGAGAAGGGGAGGAGAGGGAGAGATCTGGGTCATTTAATCCAACGGCCCATAAAATCGATTGAAAGAAATAACTCTTAGTTGACTGATAGCTAGTTGATCCCCTAAACTACAAAAAAATGTAAAATTACAATTTACTATATATATTGTTCTCTGGTCTCGGAGAAAAAAAATCTGTAGTTTACTTTTCTTTTGTGTTGAATTGAGGTTTGAGGTTCTCATATCAGTGGAAGTCCAGGAGCATTTATAGAGGGTAACTACATAAGTGGATACTGGATAGAACTCCTGTCGATTCACATATATGTTCTTTGTTGAAGCATAATGTGTCCAGCCCCTAAACTAGTTATGCATCATGCCAATTATGATATATGAGTGCTACTTTCTGATTGTGTACAAACTTCGCAGGCAATGAATTTTTGAGGCAAAATAAATATCAGGAAGCAGAAGCCTGTTATACCAAAGCTATAGAAAAGAATCCAAATGATCCTAGAGTAAGGATTTTTGTTATTATGCAGGTTTAATTAACTGGTTGAAGTTAATATACATTGAATGGAAAAAGTCTATTTTACTCCCTTGACTATGGCTAACAGCACTTTTTGGCCCCTAAAAACTAAAACTAGTTAAACATGGTCTCTGAAATATGAAATTCATTTTCTTGGACCCATCAAAACGGTGGTTTTGTCCAAATTAGGATATGCTTGACTAAGTTTTTTGCATAACCACTTTCACAAAATAAAATGAAAAAATTTATGTTTTAGTTCCTTATAATAACCAGAACCCATGAAAACATTTCCTTTTTTTCCTGTTATTTCCCTATTTTACAAACTGCTAGAAAATGCTAGAAACTTTAGAAATTTTTATAATGTTGTCAATACGGGGAAATTTTTTATGAGCTTATAAAAATATGAGGAACTCTAATGTGCAGTTTTATTTGGATTCCTTTTTTTTTTTTTTCAAAAATCAAGGTCAAACATGTGCCACTTCGATCGAAACCACCACTTGACTCATGAAAGGACCATTTATGCATGTTTGCCTCATGAAAGGACCAAAAAAGCATTGGTTTGAGGAACCAAAAATAGACTTTTTCCCTCATTGTAATTTGAAGAGCTCCTGATAGATAAAATTTCCTTCAGAAAAATTATGATCTATGAGCTGCGTGTTTGTTATGCATTTGTTCATTGTAATGCATGTTTTGAAACTATTTTACATTCTATTAAAGTGTATCCTACTTTCCTGAAGGGCTATGTGGGTAAAGCTAAAGTTCGGTTCCTGATTGAAAACTACGAAGATGCTCTGAAAACTTACATAGAGGGTTTGAAGCGCGACGTGAACAATGCGGAAGTACTTGAGGGCTTAAGGAGGTAGATCTCCAGTACTTTATTAGCCTTAGTTTATATAATTGTAGTATTGTTTGAAGTGGCATTTCATTTTGTTGACTCAGATGTGCAGCATTCATCAATAGGGCAAATGGTGGTATTGTTGGACCTGAGGACCTGGAAGAGATATTGGTCAGGCTAATTTCTTTCTTTTGATAAGTCTTCCATGAGTACTTATTCTTTAGCTCTTGCAAGCACAAGGCTTGCATTGTGACCAGTAATCCTTTTAGAACAGATGGCGAAAAGTCACCTCATGCAGCTTTTATGGGCTTTTGGTTAGAAATTACCTGCCAAAAGTGGCATACCTCTTCAATCTTCATGGGAAAAATTGATGCATGTGACTTCACATCCTGCCCCGTTTTCTGTGAATAGGGATGCAAATGGGCCGACCCTAGGGCCAACCCATTTGCATCCCTATCTGTGAATGTCGATGCCGCTACACCAATCTTGCTACCCTCAATTTTCCTGCCTCTATGCAGCCTATCCCTTCCTCCTCAAACATTGATATCTGTCGTCATCATCCACTATTGGAGAGTATAAGTGTGTTGTTCATTTCCCATTTAAACTTTTGGTTAAATTGGTTGGTGTATGCAATTTAATATGCATCGACCAGTTCACCAATCCCCATCTTTTGCCACGAAGCTCATATCATTGCTGTTCCGCACGCGTGCATCGCTACCACCTGCGTACGGGAGTGTCATGACCCCTCTGCGCATGACCATCGTGACACGTCCTACGCCCCTTGGCTACCTAATCAGGGTAGAGGGTCCTACACCCCAAAAGACTGGTCGAGTGAGAATGGGTGACCTCTCCCTTTTATGGTGGATAGAACCCCCTAACCAAGGCAAGGTTGGACTAAATCCCCACGCCATTGACCTTGCCTACTACGTGTAGCGCAAGCGCCTATGGCCTACCGGTGTGGCAGGGCCCACTGGGCCTTGACACTCCCCAAACCTAGGGATTGGCTTTGATACCATATGTAACGACCCCTCTACGTGTGGCCATCGTGACAAGTCCTACACCCCTCGGCTTCGATACCATATGTCACTATCATACGCCACTGACCTTGCCTTCTACGCATAGCGCAAGCACGACCTAGAGTACTTAACCAATGTGTTGTTTTGAGGGAGGTATCGATGAAATAAATGAATTATCTCATAATCTCTCTCTTTGTTCTGCCTTCTCCCTTGTGCTCTGTTTTTCCCTTCCCTAAATTCTTTTTCTCTCTAATCAAATTGGTCATTACAACTTTGGTATCAGAGCTCGGTTGCGATCCATGTGTCTTTTCCGCGGCTCCTCGATCGGCAACTCCTCGAACGGGCGGCAAGGTAATTTCTGGAGGAAGGTTTGTGGTTGCTCTCGAGCTCCCGCAGAAAAATCCCTAAACTCTAGGCTTCCACGATTTAGGGAGGAAATTGGATTTTTGCCCCAAAGTTGATGCGTCTTTGTCTTTTTGCCCAAAAGTTGATATGCCTTGGTATTTTTGCCCTGTGTAGACTAGGTGGGGATTGTTTTGCCTACAGGGGGTTTTCTAAAAAATTGATTTGCTCTCCATCAATCCGCGCCATGAGACTTTGCACAAGTTCGTGATCTCCTCTCGCTGTTAAATCGGCCATGGCGCTCATCAGATTTGCTTTCTGCAGCCAAACAGCTCAGCTGCTGGACGCCGCCGCTTCCGGAGAAAGTTACCGATGAGGCGCGTGGGCTGGTCTCGCCGCCTCCCACGGCGCTTGCCGCCGTCGGCTGCTGTTGTCACGACAGCGAAGGGGCGATACTGCGACGACAATGGTGGCTGCGGCGGCCGGTTCTTGAAGTTGAACGCTTTGCCGCCTCCTCGCCGCCGCCGCTCGCTTCTTCCGAACTCGTAGCTCCCTCGTGCCACACCTTGGCGGCGATCGCGCAACGTCGCCCATTCCCACAACGCTCTGCTGCCGCCACTGGCGTCTTTCGCCGTCGAAGTCGGTGCTCGAGCTCGCGTTCGCGTTCGCGTTCCCAGCGTGCCGTTGCATACCGTCAATCTTCACGACCACCTCCCGCCCGCTTCATTGCCGTCGGCCAAAGACGGGCCGCCTTGTCGCGGCTTGGATGCCATAACTGTCGCGGCGGGGAGGAGGGCGAGCGGGCGCACACAGCGTGGAGGAAGGCGAGACGGCGCCCACAAGGGGAGGCGACGAGGCGGCGAGGCCATGGCCCCGGGCGGCGCCTCTCACCTATGCACCGATGGGGAGGAAACGAACAGGCAGCAGCTCGTCAATAGAAATTGGTTTTTTGGAAAACCCCCTTTGGTAAAATCAATTTCTAGATGGTCCACATAGGGCAAAAAGACAAATGCACATCAACTTTGGGCAAAAAGACAAAGGCACACCAACTCTGGGGCAAAAATCCAATTTCCTCCGATTTAGGAAGGAACACCACAGCGTCAATCCAAGTCAGGAACGATACAGCCCTACGATCAGGATTCAAGCAGTAAAAGGGGATTTGAAAAAGAACCTGGGGAAGGGAAAGCATAGCACAAGTGAGAGAGAAAAAAAAAGAGAGACTAGGGGCATGATAATTCATTTATCGATACCTTCTTCGGTACACCAGTTAAGGCCTTGGCTTTCTTCATCATAGGTCTTAGATTAGATTAAAATTTCTTCATATTTTTAAACATGTCAAACGTTGTAGTGCTTTGTAGTTATTTTCGTGGGATTTCAAATGGTTTTTCTACTAGCTTCTAAAATATTTTTTATATTTTGTTAAATTCATTAAGGCTTCGAGAGGTCATAAATTTTTTACTTTAAAGTTGTGGGCCACTCCAGCTCAAGAAATTATCAGCTACTCCTACTTCCAGCGAAAAAAAAGGGAACAAGGCCTAACTACTCAGGCCACATGGCCCAATCACACTAACGACCAGTTCCCCAACTTTTGCCGCGAGACCTGTATAGCTGCTTTTTTTTTTTTTGAAAGAGGGGCAGGAGAACTGCCGTCCTATTTCATTGATAAGCAGGAGAAAATAAAATAAAACCCATGCGAACATGGGTACAACCGCAAGACACTCACCGCAACTCTGACGAACCAGACACAACACCGGCCACCACCGGGAACACCACGAAAAGAGGAAAAAGAAGGGAAGCGGCCCTCGCTGCCACCAAGGCCAACGGCCGAAAAGGAAGGAGAGAAACAGGAGAGGGAGGAGAGGAAACACCACCAACACTCACACAATGACAAACGACTCCTAGAAGCGACAAACCCGCAGAAACCCATCACAAGAAGACGGCAACCACGACGCCCAACAAGGTAGCGACGGAAGAACCCGCCGCCGTCGCAAAGACCGCTAGGGTTTTCACCCAAAGCGAGGAAAGGTCTGAAGGCGATGCCTCCGGCGAGGAACGACACCGAAGGTGACGCCAACACCAGCCAGCGGGGCTTCGCCAAGACCGCTTTCTACTAGCGCACAAGGGAGGCCGCAAGGTCGAAGCACCGAAGAACCGAAAGCCGCCGAAGACGCAGAGACGGAAAACGAGCACTAACGCCGCCTCGATCGAAGAAGCCGCCCACGCCATCCGACACCTCGGAGAAGGGAGTGTCAAAGCGACGGGACGGATCGAGCCGGAGGCGAGAACGGGACGCCGCGAAGAAAGGTCACCACCAAAGCCGCGAAGAGGGCCACCACGCCAGCGCTGCGCGACGAAGCGAAGAGACGAGACGCTTAGCCACCCAGACGTCGCAAGCCGAACCCCGCCACTAACCCGGAAGACGCCAACCTAACCACTGAGCACCTCGCAGGGAGGGGAGGGCAAGGAGGCGAGGACGGGACTAGGCTAGAGACAGGGGTGGACGCACCGCAAAAGGATGGGCAATGACCCACCACGCCCCACGGGGAGAGACGCCGGACGCGCGCCCGAGCCAACTCCTCCCGCCCACTTCACCAGTACAAGCGGACCCCGGCGGCCTCCACCGAGACGGGCTCGGAGGAGGAAGAAGGAAGATGCGGTCTTAAGCTCCGCCGAAGCTCGAGCCCACGGACCGACTACTACAGAGCGCGCCCCTCCGGCCCTCCGCCAACACACCACCAGATCCAGGCCTCCGCCCATGGATCGATCTCGCCTGAGCGGTCCTCGGCGGTCTCCGCCGAGACAGGCCCAAGAGAGGAAGAAGGAAGAAGAGGAAAACCGGCGCCGAACTCCACCACAATGCGCAAAGGTGAGGACACGAGCAAGAAGAGGAGCCTCAAAGACGACCAGACCGAAGAGGTCACCAACCGCTGAGATGATTGAGAGGCACGGCGGATCTAGGAGAGAGGTGGCACCGAGGAAAGGAGGAAGGGCAAGGGTGCCGCCGACGAAGTGGGACCCTCCTCGAACCGGATCTGGGAGGAGGTGACTACGGCGCCGCCAACCGGCCAGGTCTCATCCAGCGCCGTCGGTCCCGAAGCCGGCCGAAGCCGCTTCTTTGCCGCTGCAAGAACTGTCGCCCCGCGACGCCGCCTCCGTTGCCCGTCGATCGCGCCGCCGCCCAGCCCGGCAGAGCCACGCCGTTGCAGCGTCGCTAGACCAGCGCCGGCCAAAGCCGCCATTGCCCGCGCCGCCGTCGTTCTTCGTCGCCGCCCCGCTGCAGCCGCCGACGCCGGATTGGCCGCTTCTGCGCGGCCGCCCGAGCGAGCAGTGGCAGCGCGCCGCCGCCGCCCCACGCCGACCTAGGCAGCGCCGCCGCCGATCCGCCATCGCTGCTTGAACTTCGTCGCCGGAACCGGTGAGGGGCGGCCTCCATGCAACACTGCGCCCACGGAGAGAGGCGAGAGAGAAGAGAGGAGGACCTCGCGGCCGCCGAGACGGCCTCCGCGCCATCGGATCCGGTAGATCGCGCCGCGGAGGGCCAGCGCCAAATGTGAGCAGCGCCGCCTAGAAGAAGGAGACAGCGCGCTGCCGCTGGTCGCAACCGCCCGGTCGCTTCGCCGTCGGGCGCCCTAGCAGCCCAGCCAGCCAGCCTTGCAAGGCCGACGCAACAGCAGCCAGCAGCGAAGGCCTTAGCAGCCAGCCAGCCGCCCAGGCCCGCCCGGCCGGAGGAGGGCGCGCCGAGCCCCTTGGGGAGGAGGAGGAGGAGGAGGAGGAGGAGGAGGAGGAGGGGGCCGCCGCCGGCGGCGGCGCGGCAGGCGGCGCTAGGGTTTGAGGTGGCTGGAGGCGCGCTGCTGCGTCGCCCGAAGTCGCCCACGGACGACGCGCGAGGGCAGCGCAGTTCCGTTCTGGATTCCTGTATAGCTGCTGTTCCCGTGTTCCGCGCGCCGCCACCGCCGACGCGACGGAGCCGCGCCCGCCAAAGACGCGCCTCCCAAAACCCTAGCAGCCCCCGCTCCCACGATCCAGCTCCCATGCCGCGCCGCCGCCGCCCCCAGCGGCCGCTGGACGTTGGAGCGACGCCCCCCGCGCAAGTGGACGTTGGAGTGACGCCACCCGCGCAAGTGGTGGGCAACGCGTTCGTGCAGCAGTACTACAACATCCTGCACCAGTCGCCGGAGATGGTCCACCTATTCTACCAGGACGCCAGCCTCCTCGGCCGCCCCTCCTCTGGTGCCGCGGGCGACATGGACTCCATCACCACCGTGGAGGCGATCGGCGCGAGGATCATGGCGATGGACATGGCGCGGGCGGAGATCAGGACGGTCGACTCGCAGGAGTCTCTCGACGGCGGCCTCACCGTGCTCGTGGCGGGCCACCTCACTAGCGGCGACGGCGTGCGCCGCGGGTTCTCGCAATCCTTCTTCCTCGCCGGGCAGGAGAGGGGCTACTTTGTGCTCAACGACATGTTCCGCTACGTCGGGGAGGGCCCTGCCCCCGCTGCAGATGCTGCAGCGGCACCCTTGGCCAATGGCACAACTCGTGCTGTTGTTGGGACCTCCCCTCCTGAACGTGATGCTGTGCCACAGCAGGAGCAGCATGTTGTGGAGGAACAGCCAGTTCCTGAGGTAATAGATGAAATCCCAAACAATGTGTCGCCTGTAGTGCCGATCAACATCCACAAGCGCTGCCCCACGGCCATCGTCATTCTCGTTCCCAAGCACTGCTTGGACCTCCTCCCACTCACTTGGACCTCACGGCTATCAGCGCCAACCTTATTTTACCACCTTTTCCCCCTGCCTCCCCGTCTTGGCTCTCTCTTTTTTTCATACATGCTTGACTCTGCCTCCCCGTCTTTGCTCTCTCTTTTTTTCATACATGCTTGACTCTGTCTGACTACCAATATGCTAGGAATCATCCCGTACCCTCTAACGTATTGCATAAAAATAGTGACTTGATTAAGCAAATAAGCAAAAATCATCATTAACATTAGGAACATAGCTCTCAACAACTAAACTAATAGAAAGATAAACTGACAAGCGACCTTTCAGAAAAAAGAAAAACCTTATAGCCATTAGCTACGAAAAGAGCTTGTTGCTACAGCTACAGTTCTCCAAACAAGTCCAAATCTTCAAAAGTACCAATTATAAACCATAAACCAGCTGAAAGGGGTTTAAAACGTTTCTCAATGTAAGTCTGTTGCTAAATTAAAAATTATACTCTCCATATGAATAATATTTGCTCAAATGATCCTTACAGGACGATGATTTGCGCAATAAACTCCAAAATAACATGGAAGAAGGTGAAGGATTCAAGAAAGAAGCGTCCGACAAGCTCTTGAGGCTGATTAAATCTGAGCGAATGGTAAATATATAGCTGTATTCATTAAAAAGTTATCATGTTATGCATTTCTTGTTGCCACATGCTAGCTTGATCTAAACTTGAGACCAAAAATTGCCATCTAGTGATTTATTTTTTGAAGGCACAGCAACGCTGGGCATTCTATATTTACCATTACTAGCCCAAAAGGACAGGGTTTTCACCCCTTGCGTCCAACCATGCAAAACTTCGCACTGAGACTGACGAAGGACACACCCAACCAAAGCGAAAATCGCCGATCATGGAGCCAACCCCGGATCGCCGATGCACCGCCACAGCGCGACGACAGCTAGGGACGCCGCGCCACTAGAGACCGCCAACTTAGGCAGAACAGGGTCACCAAGGCGTCGACCCCAGCTGCCGATGCACCAAACCTGCCAAACATCGTCGGAAGCAGCAGACACGACATGCCCTGTACAGCCGGCCGGCCGAAGAGGCCACCAAGGCACCGGGCACACCGAGCGAACCCCAAATAGCAGATGTATCACCTCAGCAGGATGACAGCAGATCAGAAGCCGCACCACCAGAGACCGGCAACGTAGCCCGGACAGTCCACCAAGGCGCCAAACCACCGTCGGCCGCCGATGCACCATCCTACCACATCGCCGGAGCTAGCAGCCACGGCGCCCGAACTGGCTAGCCAGCCGACCGAAGGGGCCACTGGCACCGGGCACACGGAGCCAACCCCGAAAAGCCGATGCACCTCCACCGCACGACGACAACAGATCGAAGACGCCGCACCACCAGAGGCCGACAACAGAGCCCGGACAGTTCACCAAGGCGCTGACCACCCATCGGCCGCCGATGCACCATCCTGCCCCGTCGTCGGAGCTAGCAGCCACAACGCCGGATCTGGGCAGCCAGCCGGTGAAGAGGCCACCAAGGCACCAAGAGGGACCGGCGCCAGATCTAGTGATTTATGATTTGTAAGAAGTTTGATTATAGAGGCTGCAAAACATCACATCTAGGCTTGCTGCCACTTCTGTTTCAAGAAATATACCTCTTGAAAACCCAAAACCTAACTGACTAACTCCACTGGGACCAACTTACATCTGTTGCAAATAACAATTGCCATTTTTCAAATTTTTTTTTTCATAAAAGGCATCCAAGATGTTAGCATTCTATTTTAATAGAGAAGTTTGCATTTTCTATTAATGTTACATGAGCCATATGTCAAGTCATCTATCTTGATAACAGGAATAATGAGTGTTTGGTTTCTGCAGGCGGTTCAAAAACAGAAAGAAACTGAGAAATTTCTTTCAAGGGCACAACAAGAGTTGGAACAACTTAAAATACAGAAAGATGAGGTTTCTGAGGAACTTCAGAAAGCCAATGATCATAATGAGTACCTTCAAGGTCAGCTCTCAGAATCTAGAGAGCATTATGACCGACTTCTGTCAGAACATGAGCACTTGCTACATGAAAGAGATAGTGCAGTCCGAGAGGCCGAGGAGTTACGCCAGAGAAGAGGCCAGAAGCGTTCGGTTTTAGTTACAGCAATGCCCTGTGATTTTTCATCATCTGATCTGGAGTGTGCAACAGAAAATTTTAGTAGTTCACTGAAGATTGGAGAAGGTGGATTTGGATGCATGTACAGAGGTGTCATCCAGAACAAGAAAGTTGCGATAAAGGTGCTGAGACCTGATATTTTACAAAGTCAATCACAGTTTGAACAAGAGGTAGTTCATTCCCATAGTCTCGTTTTGATTTTCAACTTCCTCTCTATCATACTGGAAAAGGTAGTTCAACTCTACCTCCTTTTTCCAGTTCAAAAAACTGGAACTAGAATAAACAATTTAAAAGGACATCCTTGCTAGTCCATTAATGTCTTTTGGATTTCCATTGCAGGTTGCTATCCTCAGTAGAGTGAGACATCCAAACCTTGTAACCCTTGTAGGAGCATGCTTGGAGTCATCTACACTTGTCTATGAGTTCTTACCAAATGGAAGCCTTGAAGATTTTCTTGTATGTGCAAATAAGAGGCATACCCTGTTGTGGCACATTCGTGTTCGAATTATTGCCGAGATATGTTCAGCGCTGATCTTTCTTCACAAGAACAAACCTCATCCAGTTGTTCATGGAGATCTCAAGCCTGCTAACATTCTTCTTGATGTCAACTTAGTCAGTAAGCTTAGTGACTTTGGTATTTCCCGTCTCCTAATCCACTCCAGCTCCAACAACACTACCCTGTACCGCACCATACATCCTGCAGGAACCCCTATATACATGGACCCAGAATTTTTTGCCACTGGGGAGCTGACACCTCTCTCCGATGTTTATTCGTTTGGGATTGTGGTATTGCGTCTTCTAACAGGAAGGTCTCCAATTGGGATAAAGAAGCTCGTGGAGGATGCAATGGCTGGAGGAAACCTGAGCTCAGTCATTGATACCTCAGCGGGAGAGTGGCCTGATGTGCATGTCTATCAGCTAGCACACCTTGCTCTCCAATGCACAGAGCTAAGCAGTAGGTGCCGTCCTGATCTTTCTGGTGAGGTGTGGGGAGCTGTTGAGGCAATGAGAGATGCTGCAGCATCATCTTTGCCTTCGTCCTCTAGACCTGTGCTGAATGAAATCTTCACACCATCGTACTTCATCTGCCCTATTAATCAGGTATATCCATCTAGTTTTCCCCTATTCAGGCATATGTATTTTTGTATAGGTTATACTGAAAAATCATTTTGTAGCACCGAAAGATCACGACTTGAATAATGCTGAAACACTTGAGTTTAGTGTTGGACGTGTCATTTACTTCGTCTTCATGAAAATTTCCAGTTCTGCATGAATAGGGGCATAGCACTTTTATCCGGTGACACTAACCATAACTCCCGTGGGCAAAAATTTCAGGATGTGATGAATGACCCTCACATTGCAGCGGATGGATTCACTTACGAAGCTGAAGCTATCAGGAGCTGGCTGGGCACTGGCAGCGGTACATCTCCCATGACCAACTTGCCGCTACAGCACAACCGGCTCATCCCCAACCACGCCCTCCGTTCTGCCATTCAGGAATGGCTCCAGCTCCAGAACATGGAGCGGTGACCGGTTCAGTTCCTGCGCATCTCTCTCCCTGGTGCCATGCCCCTAGCGAAAGCCTTGCACTTGGCAAGTAGAAGAGCATGTGCCATCAACTGTATAGCATTAGTAACTCTTTGCTAAAAAAAACTGTATAGCATTAACCAATAGTAAATGCGACTATCTGGTCCATGCGTTAGTTTTGCATAGTTCTGCGAAATCTAGGTAAGCCTCCGTACGCATGTGCCATGGGATTGGACCAGGGCAGTAATTGTGTAAAGTGGCATCTTGTAATGGCGATTGGCAAGGAGGCAGGACCAGGACGGCAGGAGGGGCCTGGATTTGGTTGCATTTTACTCATGGCTTCCTACGAATCTAGGAATCTTTACAGCACAAGCGATCAAGGGTAGAAGGGCAATTTCTCGCTCTGTGGCAAGCAATAGGCCTCTTTGGTTGGTGGGTGGAGTTCAGTTTGGTTGAGACAAAAGTTTGGAGTCTTTAGGAGACACGAAAAGGTTAAATTTTTTTTTTATGATTTTTGAGAAAAACCTTACGAAACCCTTAAAAAATATTATAAAATGTTACAGTAAATGGTATACACAAAAATAACAAATTTTGGCTCATCCGAACAAAATCAAACCAAGCCCTAAAAAAAATTGTAAAATGTTACAATAAATGGTATACACAAAAAATAACGAATTTTAGCTCATATGAACAAAATCAAACCAAACCGTGAATCCAAGAGAGACTCGGTCAGCAACATAGATGACATTAATAAACTACAATATGGGTATAATGGGCTAGATGGCATGTTTGCAACCTAACAGTTCAAATTCAAATAGAGTAAATTAATTTCGGATCCCTAACTGGATCCCGCTGAAAAAAAAATTTCTGTCCTCATCCCCACCATCCCCGATAGGGAATGATTTTTTTTTCTATTGACACCTCAGCGAGAGTTAACTTCTCTCCGTATCCATTCCCTAGCATAGGAATTCCCACCGAGGATAGGGTAACGGGTCCACACATATCCAACTCTCGCGTTCGCGGGAAACCGGAGGGGGCAACTCAACCTGAAAAGTCAAGGACGCGATCGAGTCATGTCCTGCTCTCGATCAGGAAAAAAAAAAAAACATACAAATCATGGCCTAGGGCACCACCGGTGAGGAGGTGA
Source organism: Raddia guianensis (assembly GCA_036346415.1). NCBI lineage: Eukaryota > Viridiplantae > Streptophyta > Magnoliopsida > Poales > Poaceae > Raddia > Raddia guianensis. The sequence goes on along the minus strand of CM070539.1, from coordinate 18,413,394 downwards.
GGTGATGTCTCCCGGGCCAGGCATGTGTCAGCCAGCCAGCCGATGCTTGCCAGTTGCTCTCGGGCGCAGGCAGGCGTACTGCATTGTTGCACACCAAAGGACAGGGCTGGAATTTTCGATGGGGCTCCTGCTGCCTGCATGGCTGCATGCTGCTGCCTTTGCCGGATGCCATTGGCAGGTGAGGTGTGGTCCAGGCTCCAGAGAGCATGGCCACGGGCCCAGGGCCCGGCTCAGGAGCCCGGCTGGTTTGCACTTCACTGTACACTCCTCCTCTCCCCGTTTTATTTTCAAGCTGAGATCCTCTTGCGTAACGGGTTGCAACGGGCGGCCGTAACAGCAGCAGAGGATGCTGACGCTTTCTATGTTTTTTTTTTCAGCGATCTTTATTTATAATAATAAGGGGCCTTCATTGTTAGGTTAATCTAACTTTTAATTTAAAGGAATATGTGACGTGATGCAATCATCCAAGCAGACCACGCTAAAGACAACAAAAACAGAGCGCGTGACATTGAACAAACATTATTTGTAGTAATGTGATTAATATGCTCAAGATATCAGTGCGAACATATCAAACGAAATACATAGAATGCCATACAAAGTAAAAATGTAGCTGCAATGTAAAAATAGGATGCGGCTATGGCACAAATTTGATATTTCTTTCCACTGGTCTTTCATAACTTTGAGATGGGACACGATAGGAAGTGTATTCCTAAACTTCTCCGCATATATAAAGTCATTGGCTTCCAGTGTACAACATTTGACAACATGAACAAAAATGTACACTTCTTCATGATATATAAGCTACAACGATAAAACAGACGATAACATTATACATACCACATAGCGGGGAAAACATCATGGCAATAGCATATAGGAAAACTGTGAGGACCAATTCCAGGTAAAAGATTTACCTAAAACTAATCCCCTGGAATGAAAATTATATCACTCCAGGATTAGTATAAATCCATGCTTTAACACCAGAGTGCCAAAATACAATATCAATTTATGATAAAATTCAAAGTACTCCCTCTAAGTTTGTGATATAGGATAAACTAGATTTTTGAGCCAAATGATCCATATCTTCCAAGGGAGAGAATAAACTCGAAATCTGCAGCAGAGGAAAAGGGGTTCTGTTTACGAAAAATGAACAGTTCCCGAATAACGGGAATATGAATATTAACTATATGCGATTAGTATCAAGAAGGGTTATGGCTATATTTCATATGGTAATAATGCGATATTTAAATAAAACTTATCACTTGATTAAAACATATTTTAAAACATAAAAATGGATTTTAAACAGTTCTATCTCCTTTCACCACAACTTATCACAATCACATTTTCAAAAATTCATGAGTATTATGAATAAAAGAGGCATCACCCAGTTGACACAACCTCATATACCCAAGATAGGGTCCATCGATGTTTTTGTTATCAACTCTGTAAAACCTATTCAACTTTACCCATATAATAGCCTCCTATATGGTTGGATGTTCAATGTGTCATTTTTATTCAATAAAACCCAAGGTTTTGCAATATCCCACATACAGTGCAGATATTGAAAAAATAGCCCCAACAATGCTGAGCTCCGCACAATCACCACGGTAACCTTGCCAGTGACTCACTCGCTCAAGCATTGCGGAAAACCGAGCAAGCATTGTGAAAACACATACGGCAATGCCCCGTCCTCCAAGTCATTACGGTAACCTTGCTAATGACTTGAGCCTTTACATTTTCATTTTTCTCCACAATTCATTTCCATATCAATAAAGCACTTTATCATATGGACAATGATTACTATTCTACTTTTTGGAATAGACATATATAGATTTCTTGTTCTAGATTATGTAAGGTTTAACCATTTTAGGATGGCTTTTAGCAGTGGAGTTTGGATTATCTATGCTATAAAATGATGTAATATAAACAATAAAAGTAAGGGAAATTCGATAAATAAATAACTAAAAGGTAATGCAATAATTAAATAAATTAAATGACAATTAGGGATTCCAAAGTGCATCAAAGAATGATAAAACCTGCCTTTAGTAGATTAATTGGATCCTATGAATTCTCCGGATATTTCTGAGCAATGGATCCGGGCGATGACGTCTATACAAGAAAAAGTCGGAGAAAATCCAATAAACATTTAGGTTTAAAAACCAAAATGAAAATGCATGAGGCATGGATGCATGGGAAAATGATTTGGGTGGGATCTCTTTCGGGAAAAGGCTAGGGTTAATTTGTATGGTGATGGTTTGTATGATTTTCAATATTTGTGGAGAATTCTCATAAATTGAATGGGTGAAGGGAGAGTTTTGGGCATTACTCTGGACGAAAATGATATAGAATGGAGAGAGAGTGATTTGGCATTATCTTGGTAAGTTTCTGGATGGAAAGGAATGGCAGGGGTATGACTATATGAGGGGTTTTGAATTTCTAGGATTGGATTTATAAGAAATTTGAGTCTGTAAGGGAATTTGCTGGAGACAAACAGGGTGGAAATTTTGTAAATATAATTTTAAATAAGATATCAGGAGGAAATATTGAAAATATAATTTTAAGATTAATATATGGATATAATGCTTTTATTTGGGATTTTTGAGAATAAGATGAATAGGGGTGAATTTATAAGGCATTTTTCTAAGAAAAGCATTTTTAAGTAAGAGAGAGATTTAGAAGATTTAATACTGGTAGATTGGGTGAAATATTATGAACATAATCTTAAAATGGAATATTTATAAAGAAATAATTTTATTGAATTTCTGTAGAATAAAGATAAATGTAAAAAGCAATTTCTTTATAAAAAGAGGAAGAAAATCGTCATATTATTTAATTTAATTGTGAAACAGAAATGCTTCTTTACGGGATCCCGTCGGCCGCGCGCACGGACGGGACAAGATCCAGCCGTTGGATATCCGCCTCAAGGCTCCGCCATCCTGCGTTTCGATTAATAGGCGCTTCTACCGGTGGCGCGTAGTGCTAGCTAGTTAGTGGACTTCATAGTACTGCTCCATACCGAGACAAATAATGCAGTTGATTATATTTGCAATTAAATTTCTCATTTTTATATCTTTTTTTTCTGGAGTCCAAATTGCATAGAACAAATTTCATAATTCATCCAAAATTCTAACAAACCCATTTTAAATACTTTCACATTTTTTATTTTTTAGTAGGTAGAATTAGTACCATCTGACGATACTACCAATCTGTACCACCGATACTCGACACAATCTGATACCACCGATACTCGACACCCCAAATCCAATATTTGATTTTTGATTTGATACTCGATGATACTTTCTGATCCGATACCTATTTTTTGACCTGATAATCAATGATACTAATGATCCAATACTTGATTTTTTGTTGAACCGATACTTGATTTTTTTAACCCGATACTCGATGATATTTTTCTGATGGGAAATTCTTGAAAACGGTATCCTGTTCCTGGGAGCGCGCAACGGGACAGCTTACCACCGTCCGATCTGCAGGATCCGCAAGAAAACGAACGCGCGCGCGCGGCGCTAACGGGCGCTGTCCCACCGCCCGATCCGCATTATTCACGCGAGAAACCGGTCGTTTTAATTACTGCAAACATGGATTAATAATGCGCTACGCTCACGTGACGGGAAAACTCATTGTTACTGCATGCATGGATGACTACGCACGGATTAATCACTGCTCGCGCTGCGCTCAGCGTTGACAATTCTCCATTTAATTGCCGCATGCACGGATTAGTTTTAGTTTTATTTTTTAAAAACATATTTGTTAGATTTCATATCAATTTTTTTAATATCTATATCATACAAAGTCTATTTAACTCAAAACAAATTGCACTGAGATACTCAAGAGCTGATACCTTTTTAAATCATTTTTTAATAGTATCATAACTATGATACTACAATCATGACACCCCCGACTCGATATCTTATTTGTAATATACGATACTCTTATGATACTTTTTTGAATACCTCAATAATACTCGACGATACCACCAACTTGATACCATCGATACCTATACTTTTTTGTTTATGATATATGATACCTTGTGATACATTTTTCGATACCGAAACTCGATGATACTATCAATCTGATACTGCTGATACCGATTTTTTTGTTTGTCATATTTGATACCTATTTCCAATACATAAACTTGACGATACCATCAACATGATACCATTGATACTTTTGATTCGATACTTGATTTTTTTTTGATCCGATACTTGATTTTTTGATCTGATACTTGATGATACTTTTGATTTGATACTCGATTTTTTATCCGATACTCGATGATACTTCTGATCCAATACTTATTTGTTTACCTGATACTCGTTGATATTGATACTTGATTTTTTTGATCCGATAGATACTTGATTTTTTTACCTGATACTCGATGATACCGATACTTGATTTTTTAATCCGATACTCGATGGTACTTCTGATCCGATACTTGATTTTTTTATTCGATACTCGATGATACTTCTGATCCGATACTTGATTTTTTTTATCTGATACTTGATGATACTTCTTATCCCATACTTGATTTTTTTAATCCGATTCTCGATGATACTTCTAGTCCGATACTTGATTGTAAAACTTTCTTTTCCGTAGCAAAGAAAAAAATGATAGACATACAAACAGTTGACTTGCAAAACTAGTGGCATGCATAATACAAAACAACACATACAACAACTAGCAGCATGCACATGAGTGACGTACATACTGCATGCATACTTGATACAGGTAGATGCAGCATGTAGAGAAAAAAACGTGTTGGCACGCACCGGTGGAAGAACACGAGCCCGCGAGGAGTACGTGAGGACATGCGTGAGGAGCCCGATACAACTGATATTCAACACCCTCATACTTGATAATACTTTTGTTTGACCCAATACTCGATGATACTTATGATCCGATACCTGATTATTTGACCTGATAATCGATGATATTTTTGAGCCGATACTTGATTTTTTTAATATGATACTTGATTTTTTGACATGATACTCGATGATCCTCCTGATCTGATACCTGATTTTTTGACCTAATGATGGATGATACTTCTGATCCGATACTTGATTTGTGATATACGATATGCTTCCCATGATACCTTTTTTTTTTGCGGTACCTCGATGGTACCATGAAACTCAACATGATACCACCGATACTGATACTTTTTTGTGATACATGATACCCCTACGATACTTTTTTACGATACTGAAACTCAACGATACTGAATCTCGAGAAAACGTCGGCGGCCTCGGCTCAGCGTGGCTGGCGATGACGCCTAGGTAATTAAAACGCGCCTCAGTTCTAATCAACCTTGGACAGGAATAATTTTCCCTCCATCAGCGTGACTTGATGTCAGCTCTGCTAAGTTGGTGACGACGGCACGCAAAACGAGGCACATGCGAAAAGGCGGTTGGAAACATAATTCCAAAAATTATGAAATAATTACTGTAGGTAGAATGAAATAATAGCAGGCCAGAAAAATTTCTGCAAACATATCATTGTCGTGTAGGTGACCACGCTCGCATCAATACGTGTCGCTACCATCTGATTCCATACCTCCCAGGCCTTCGCCACATCACCCTAATACTGGCATGCATTGATGAGCGTGTTGTAAGTCACCACGCTTGGCACCATCCCTCGGCTAAGCATTTCATCGAACAGCTCCCAGACGGGGCCGAACCTATGGGCTTTGACAAGCCTGTCAAGAATGGAGTTGCAGACCGACAATGCCGCAACGCCGCCAGCGGCGGAAGACGGACGATGCCTCGTCGAGGCGCCATCTAGGAGAGGGCACGACGAGCACGCCGACCATGATGGCGGGAGAGCCGGAGGTAGAGGCGAAGCCTTGGCGGCGGCGACGCCGGCGTCTTGTGCGGGAGGAGGCCTGGACGAGCTCTCTTGGAGTGGCTGCTCATAAGTCCATGGCCAGGTTGTAGACGCGCGAAGAGGACACGCGTGGGAAGCGAGCTAGAGGCGCGCGAGGGGGACACGTGGCACGCGTTTGGCGATCCCTTCGGGGCCCCGCCGAACGGGATCCCGTCACCAAGTCGCCCCCTTGTGAAAAGTGGGAATTTTATATTTTTATAAAATTCTAATTTGAATCCTAGAATTTTGAGAATTTTTGTACAATTTTTGTATTGGATTTGCTATTAAATCTAAAATGGAGAATTATTTGGTAATTGTTGACACCCATGTGGAGGGTATCCCGGCTGGATGATGAATATATGTGACAAGATAGAATTCGAAGTGTTTTGAAAAATGTTAAATGGTGCATTTGTGAAAATTTCCATGGAATTGGAACCAAACCATTGTGCTGAGCTTGGGCTAGGTAATAGTTTGCTCGGACATGGTCCGGTGGAATTTGTTAAGCTAACACGTTAATTGTGATGTCACGAAGAGATTATGATGTTGGAAATTTTGTGATGAACTAACCTTGCAGGTGAGGTAAGGTGTGTTGGTTTCATGTGTGTTCACCTCAGTGATGCAGGTATCGACGGGTACGTGGCTGACGCTTCGCGGGGACAGCTGAAGACTAGTGCGTCCGGAGGTGTGCAAGCGACCGGGTTCGATGACCTGGCGGTCACATGAGGGGGTATACTCGAAAATCTTAGTCATGGCAAGGAATCCGAGGTAGCTGGAGACTGTGGCGTCGGTAACCTGGTGGCGAAGTTGATCTGACCGGTGGGCCCAGGCTTGGGCTGGCGACCGAGTAAGCTGCGAAGATATTTCCCGAAGGAATATATGGAGAAGATTCCCTCTCGGAAGTGTGTCTTGTATATGTGAGTTGTATACCACTAATCCTCAAATGAAGGGTGGAGATGGGATCTAGGGTTTAGGGCATCTCACCCTTGGGCTATAAATAAAGGGGGAGGGGAGCACCTCCTCCTCATCCCCTTAGAGCTGAAAATTTCAGAAATAGAGATGATGAGTTGGGTGTGTTTTTGGTGGCACTTAGAGTGCTTGTAACCACATGGGTTGTGGTTTGTAATCTCCCAACTTTTGTGCAATGAAATCATTCTTCTCCATTAATATCTTGTGTTGATTTGCTCCTACTTCTTCTTGTTTTCCTTTTCCTTTTTGGGGCTCTTGTTTTGAGAAGAACTTGGATGATTTCTTCCTGGTTAATGGTCGTCTATGATTTAATACACACTTTGCAACCATATGAAAGGCAAGAAATCAAGTTCTTGACTTGTTGCTAATCTATCTAGAAACTTTCATCCGCAGCAGTCAGTAAAAGATTTTTAGAAAAATTTAGAAAAATCATTTTGGGATGATTTCAGTTGGAAAAGATGCATGATTCATATAACCATCTGTGTTAAAAATTTGAAGTCCACTGGCTTCTCCATTTGAGAGCTATGAGGTGAAAACAGAGCCCCAAACTTTCTGCACGAAGTTCTTGACAGCTCGTGGTATTTGATTTTTCATATTTTCTCTACAAGGAGTTTTGAGGATATTTTTGTTGGAATGCTTCACGACTCATTATTTCATAGAGAGAAAAAGTTCCACAATTTTTGGAGCAACAGAAAGCCATCATCTCTCTGCTCCAAGTAAGAACAAATTCTGAAGAATCTGCTTTTGCTTTTCTGAAAGTGGCTTTGATCATTTGGCTAGTGTCGGCGTCTGGGAAACGCGCTCCTGAAGAACAGCGGGTCCATAGACCGGCAGACGAATTTGTGGTTGGTGTGAGGCCCAACGACCACCCTTCTCAGCAGCCCGGGGCGGCGGCCAAGCCTCTGAGGGCTAAGGTCAGTCTTGTCTTCCCGCACAAGGGCTCAGTGCGATTTGGTGATCCGGTCTGAGATCCGTCAGACGCGGTGAGGAAGAGGGAGAGAAGGCAATACAAACCGTGAAGACACAAGTGATTTACCCTTATTCGAACCCCCACTGCCGGGTAATAGCTCTACTCCAGTCTTGTTGATTACACAGTGGAAAACAGTATAGAGGTGCCGAGACCGGGCTTGAAGGCGCCGATCCCGAGCTTACAATGGTGGTGACTAAGGCTACTGATAAGGCTACTGCTAAGGAAGTTTCGGACGTGGATGTTGCTTAGGTGGCTTGAATCGCTTGGAACTGCCTTGACTGGGTCCGAGGCCTTCCTTTTATAGGCGCGGTGGGTCACCCGGAGCTAATCCGGCGGGCCCTGCGCTCGTCTCTGCTTTAGCGGCGGTGCCTTTGTCTCATTCCAGGGCTCTGTCTGCTCTCGAGCCTGCAAGGAGAAGCTGTTCGGGTTAGTACTGGACACGTGTTTGTCTTGGGGTGCCGATACGGGGAGTGAAGGAACCTAAGGCCGAGAGGGGGGTGAATCGGACTATTTCAAATTTTACTTTTGTTGCACTTAGTCACTTAAGCATGTTAAGGCACACAACTAGCGCGTGGATTCCTACACAAGTCTAGTTGGCGGAAGCAATCGATGCACAAGTGTAGGAGGCATGAAGGCACTCACAGGCAGTGGATATCAAGATGCGGTTCAGTAAATAAGACAGAGAGGCGCAAACCGAATTGTTTACCGAAATTCGGTGCTCAACACATGAACACCTACGTCTCAGTTGAGGAAACTTCTCACACAGAGAAGTCGGGACTCTCTCGTCCCTAGCCCTCAATCCACTCGATGGTAGCTCTTCACCAACACAAGGTAGGCGAGCTCCAAACCTTCACACGAATCGGCACCCTTCACACGTGAAGGACCCGAAACACCGACTTCACAAGCGAAGCCGACCTCGAGCACACCGAGAATTTAGCACATCTCCGACGCACGGAGAAGAGCACCTTGGGAAGCAAGGTGGCCGCCGACACGATGACGGACTTTGCACACCCCGACGGACGGAGAGGAAGCACCGTGGGAAGCACGGTGACCTTCACGAAGAAGGGTTTGCTTGTGGTACGGTTGATGGAGCTTGGTGATAACGACGTCTCCCGGTAGCAAGAATCTCAAGAGCACAAAAACGGAGACACCACACCTCACTCAACCCTCATCCCACCATGGAGGATGGCAAGACAAGCATGGGAGAGGGTACAAACCTTGGGGATGATGAGGAGGAGACTGGGGGATGCTCTCTTCTTCTTCCTCACTCCTTCTCCCTCACTCTCTCTCACTCAATCTCTCAAGCACATGGAACCCTAGAGCAAGGATCCATGAGGAGAGCTCTCACACTTGGGAAATGGTGACTAGGGTTGCAAATGAGTCTCTCACACCCCTCCCACGACCAGCAAAGCCCTTATATACTTCCCCACTTCGAAACCCTAGAAAATAGATCTCAGATCTAAACTCAAGCCCTAGACCGGACAACCCCCGGACAACTCCCGGACAGTCCGGACGAAGGCAAGCGCTCCCTGTAGAAAATGCAATTCGAGACAGAGGAGACACAACATGGTCCAGACAGTCCGGACTCCCAGGCCGGACAGTCCGGCCGAAGGCATGCGTTCGTTGGAATTTAAACTTACAAACCTGGGAAAACTAACACTTGGGCCGGACAGTCCGTAGAAGGCATCGTTCAATGACTTCCTGTCCCAGTGTCACGAGAGCTTCCCGAATTTATATGATTTTTTATGTTGCTCAAATGAAAAAGTTGTCAACACGAAAACGATGCGTCTTGCAATTCTATACAACTTTCATGTTTTGATGTTTTTAATCCAAGTACGGAAAGGCTCTCAAAAATACAAAATACCACAGATGTGCCACGGAGGCCGAACCGGGCCACTTGGGCCGGACTGTCCGGGCCCATGGGCCGGACTATCCGGGCCCAGTTGCCCCAGCTCGGCCTGCCGCCCACAAAACCCTCTGATACTGTAGTATTGCCCGAACAAATATATTTTTGAGGATTTAGAAATATTTGGCGTCAAAACTTAAGCTCAAACGGGCGGGATGGTTCGTAGGCTTAGGCGGGAAGTTTCGTGCCTACAAAGGGTTTCGGTTTTTGGATGGCTTAGTGGCTACGAAACCTCGGACACGTGGCTACCCCTTAGAATCCTCTGGATCTATCCCCAACTCTCTCGATGACGAATAAGGATAAGAGACCGGAGATGTGCTCTGTGGGACCCTGCAGCCAGAGATTCGGCGATCGGCAGACATGATGACCCTAGACTACACACACGCAAGAAATCAAAGTAACTATGAAACAAATGTCCTTAATCTTGACGTGATTCATCTCTACAAGCCAGTTGTCATCAATTACCAAAATCAAATAAGCCCCTCGGGAGCTTGCTCTTACAGGGAAAAAACCTTCTTTAGGGAGAAATCACTTTCCCTTTATCTCCGATATAGCATTGACTGGACCGGGCCAGCCTCGCGCCGCCCGTTGGGGCGTCGCGTAGCGTAACAACTACCTGCCGCCTGCCCAGGGGGGCCAACGACAAGGCAGATTGCCCGCATGCTCTCCCCCGGGCTACGGACTCCCTGGGAAACACAGTTCTTCCCGGTCAAGGCCGGGGAAAGCGTGGTGGGACGTGGCAAATGTCGCCACCTGCCCTCAGGTAGGCGGGCTATCCAAGGGACCTTCTCCCGGGCTAAGGATAGCCCGGAAGGCACATGGTGCTGCCGGGGGCGCGGTTTGATTTGGTGAAGCCCGCGGAAGGCCCCGACGGGCTAGACGCTTCCTCTGGTGCGGCCGGGCACGACCTTTTGGGCCCTTCGGGCGTACGGTGGGCCGATGCAGAATCGGCCCAAGGCCCACCTCAGGACGGGCCGCTTATCAATCACCAACAGTTTGTTCTTCTTTCCTAAAGCAAGTTTTGAATTGATTCATCTCTTTTGGACACTTGACAACCAGGATTGTAAATGGAAAAATTCCCACATATTCTATGACTCTTAATCATGCATGCTATGGGTACATATAATTGTCAAGTTGTTCGGGTTTTGGTGAAAACAGCAGCGTCGAAAATTTGTGGCGTCTATTCACCCCCCTCTAGCCGCCTAGCTCGGGTCTTCAGTAATAAATGGGAAGAGGAAGGAAAAAGGGAGATAAAAGGATTTATTTATGATTTATAGGAATTAAATACTAGAAAATGATTGTATATTATTTTTATAAAATAATATATTAGAATGTTGATTTTCTGAAATTTTGGTAGAAGTTTTGGATGGATTTTAGATGTTAAATCAAAAGGGGAAGTATTTCTGGGTTTAGGAAAATGGGAAAGAATTTAAAATGGGCCTGGAGAGCTGAGACTGGGCTTTCCCATCCGGCTCTACGGAGCACGCACAGAGGATGCCATGCGAGGCCCGGAAGCAGAGAGGGAAGGGTGCAGACGGGTGGGTCCCAGTGGCAGAGAGAGAGAGAGAGAGAGGAGAAAAAGTGTCGGTGTCTGGGAAACGTGCTCCTGAAGAGCAGCGAGACCGCGGACCGGTAGACGAATTTGTAGTTGGCGTGAGGCCCAACGACCACCCTTCTCGGCGATGGGCGGCGGCCAAGCCTCGGGGGCTAAGGCATGTTGTCTTCGGACAAAGTGCGATGCGATTCAATGATCCGGGTACAGATCCTTCGTACAGTGAGAGAAAGAGAGAAAGCAATACAAACCGTGAAGACACAAGTGATTTACCCTGGTTCGAGCCCCCACTGCCGGGTAATAGCTCTACTCCGGCTTGGTTGATTATATGGTGGAAAACAGTACAGTGGAGCCGAGACCGGGCTTGGAGGCACCGATCCCGAGCTTACAACGGTGGTGACTAAGGACTAAGGCTACTACTAAGGAAGCTTCGGATGCGTATGTTGCTGGGTGGCTTGAATCGCTTGGCCTCGACTGGTCCGGGGCCTTTCCTTTTATAGGCGCGGCGGGTCGCTCGGAGCCGATCCGACGGGCCCCGCGCCTGTCTCTGCTTTAGCGGCGGTGCCTTTGTCTCATTCCCGGTCGGCCGTAGCCCGGAGTAGGGATTGCTCACGGTGCGCCTCAAGTAGATCGAGGTCCAGCTGCCGTTCCTCGTCGTTGACCACGAAGCTGGCGAAGTTAACGCGATCGGATCCTAGTCTCATTTATGTTGGGAGGACGACCTCCGAGCCATAGACGAGTCGGAAAGGAGTTTCTCCTGTAACCCGGCTGGCCGTTGTCCGGACTGTCCAGAGGACTGACGGTAGCTCGTTGATCCAACCTTGGTGTTTAGCCTTGAGGGCGTCGTAGACCCGCTTCTTGATGCCTTGGACTAGCTGTCCATTAGCTCGTTCAGCTGCTCCGTTGCTCTGTGGATGGGCCACAGAGGCTAAGGCGAGCTTCATGCCAATTTCTTTGAAGTAATCGTTGAACTCCCGACTTGTGAATTGGTTGCCATTGTCGACGATGATCCTGCTGGGCACGCCAAATCTTGCAACGATGCTTCGAAAAAACGTACCGCGGCAATTGCAGTGATATTGGAGACCGGCTCGGCCTCGATCCACTTGGTGAAGGTGTCGATGGCTACGAACAAGTATATTTTGTCACCAAGACCTTTGGGGAACGGTCCTAGGAGGTCCATGCTAGTGAAATTGTTTGCGGCTAGATGCAGCGGCCGATCGTCATTCACATGATACTAGCCATGGCAACGCAACCAAGGCTTCTGCATCGCTCATCGTAGTGGGCCAATAGTAGCGCATGTGGAATGCTTTGCCGACAAGAGTTCCGTGTGAGGCGTGTGCGCCGCAGATGCCCTCGTGAATGTCGGCTAGAAGGTACTTACCTTCTTCTTGGGTGACGCACTTACAAAGCACGCCATTAGCACCCCTTCGGTACAGCAGGCCCCGTGCAGACGGTAAGCTCGGGCTCGCCTTTTTAGCTGGGAACGCTCAGCAGCATCCTCGGGCAATGTCCCCTGTTCCAAGAACTGGATGAATGGCGTCATCTAGGAGGTGCTTTGCTCGAGGAATGAGACAGTACCGGATGTCTCGGTTTGGGGGGTAACAGACGTCCCCTTGGCCTCCTCTCCGGAGGGAATGGAGGGCTTTAAAAGGTGCTGCACTAGCACCCCCGGCGGGGCCGGTTCTTGCGAGGATCCGACTTTGGCGAGCTTATCAGCTTCGCCATTCTCTTCCCTGGGAATGTACCTAATTTCGAAACTCGTGAAACACTTCTCCAGTTTCCTCACTTCCGCCAGGTACCGCGCCATCGAGTTGTCAGTTGCCTGAAACTCCTCCCTGACCTGACGGACGACGAGCTGCGAATCCCCTTTCGCAACAAGCCGCTTGATGTCGAGCGCAGTGCATGCTCTTAGACCCACAATTAGGGCTTCATACTCCGCGGCATTGTTTGTCGCCGCGAAGTGTATTTGTATGACGCGCTGGAGTCGCTTTCCGTTGGAGGAAATGAGAACGAGACCGCATCCTGATCGTCCGGACTGGTGTGAACCGTCGAAGAACAGAGTCCACCGACCTTCTCCCCCGTCTTGACCTGGAGAGCTTTTCTCTTGCTCATCTGGCCTGGTCAACTCTGCAACGAAATCAGTCAGGGCCCGGGCCTTGATCGCGGTTCGGGATACGAACTGGATGTCGAATTCACCCAGCTCGACTCCCCACTTTGCGACCCGGCCAGTGGCCTCCGGGTTTCGGAGAATGTCCTTGATCGGATAAGTAGTCGGGACAATGACTTGGTGGGCTTGGAAATAGTGACGCAACTTGCGCGAGGCCATCAGCAAGGCATCGCACAGTTTCTGAAGGTCGGGATAGCGCTCCTTTGGCCCGGTGAGAACTTCGCTCACGTAGTAGACGGGCTGTTGCTTCCCTTCGCGTTCCACTGCCAGCACCATGCTTGCGGCGTTCGATGTCACTGAGAGGTACAACAGGAGGGCTTCCCCGAGCTTGGGAGTGGTGAGGACAGGTGGCGAGGCGAGATATGCTTGAGCTACAGAAACGCGGCCTCAGCCTCCTCAGTCCATTCAAAACTATCGTGCTTGCGTAGCAACTTACAGAAGGGCGTGCTTCGATCTCCAAGACAGGAGATGAAACGTCTTAAGGCCGCCATTTTGCCTGTGAGAGACTGGATGTCCTTCACGCAGGTTGGCGACATCATCTTCTTGATGGCCTCGATCTTCTTGGGGTTTGCACCGATGCTCGCCCCGCCGATCACGTAGCCTAGGAGCATGCCGGACTTGACGCCAAAGACGCACTTCTCGGGGTTTAACTTGACCCGATGCTGTCTCAGGCTGTCAAAGATTTCCCGTAGGTTGGACACGTGGTCACGGGCGTCCTTACTCCTGACTACGATATCGTCCACGTAGACTTCTACGTTGCGCCCTATTTGATCAGGGAGATTTTTTGCATGAGACGCTGGAACGTGGCGCCAGCATTTCTTAGACCGAAGGACATGGTTGTATAGCAAAATATGCCGAAAGGCGTTGCAAAGACGATTTTCTCCTCGTCCTCTTTACACAACGCGATCTGATGGTAACCGGAATAAGCATCCAGAAAACTCATCAAAGCTGAATCTGTCGTAGCGTGAACAAGCTGATCTATGCGTGGAAGGGGAAAGTTATCCTTGGGGCAGACGGAATTAAGGTCGCGGTGGTCGACACACATGCGCCACTTGCCGCCTTTCTTCTGGACGACGACTGGGTTCGCAAACTAATCGGAGTGCTGAACTTCGCGGATGAAGCCTGCTTGAAGCAGCTTGCCGAGCTGGTCTTGGATGATCTTGGCCTTCTAGTCGGCAACACGTCTCTGACATTGCCTTACCGGTTTCTTATCAGGCCGGACAACTAGCCTGTGCTCGATCACCTCCCTTGGGACACCAGGCATATCGGACGGTTCCCATGCTAACGCGTCCTTGTTAGCCCGGAGGAAGGTAATGAGCTCGAGTTCCTATTGAGGCTCGAGGGTTGTCCCACATGGACCACCTTGGAGGGGTCAGACTCCGTGAGGACGACGGTTTTGGTGGGCTCTTGCGGCTGCAGTGCCACCTTTGGGCGCGTTGTGGAGCACTTCTTGCCGCTGGGACCACAGGTATGGAGCTGGCCTACCATGGCCAGCGCGGTCTCGTCGCAGTCGAGAGCCGTCTTGTCGTTGCTCCGGACGGTGATGACTCCCTTTGGCGCCGGCATCTTCAGGCAGTGGTAGGCATGATGGGAGACCGCCATAAACTTGGAGAGCGCGGGGCGTCCCAAGATGGCGTTGTAGGGGAGCTCAGTTTCCACCACCTCGAAGGTGACGTACTCCGTCCGGAAGTTGGCGGAGGAGCCAAACATGATGGCAGTACGACCTGCCCGACGGGGCGAAGGGACGACGCTGGGACGATCCCGTGAAAGGGGACGGTGATGTCCTTGATCTTGGAGCGCGGGACCTGTATGAGGCCCAGAACGCACGCCGTAATGATATCCAGCGAGCTCCCGCTGTCCATGAGGACGCGGTCAACTCGGGTGTTGCTGATGGTGGGGCACAGTCCGTCACCGAAAAGGAGATAGCCTGGATGTGGCCTTTAGCTCGCGGCGGGAGATGTGGAGGACCTCGCGGGATGTGGCCTTTAGCTCGCGGCGGGAGCTGTAGGCCGACGTGCCGCCAAAGATGACGGCAACGTGACTGCGGGCCTTAGGGAAGCCCTGGTCCTAGCCACCCTGGAGTGTAGGCACTGCGGCCGCACCCTCAGGCAGCTCGGGCATGGGACCGCGGCCAACGTAGAAGTCCTCCAACTGGCGGGCCCATGTGCGGCAGTTGCGCAGGTCGTGGCCTGATGGAGGCGGCAGAAGAGACTAGGGTCATGAAACGGGTCCTCACCTATGTTACTGCTTCTGTGGGCGGGAGGCCGCCCGAGAGGCCCCTCGCCGTCGCCGCTCGCCTCCACTGGGGAGGTCATTGTAGTCCTTTGTTGTGGCGGACGCTGTGGTGGCGGGTGCACCGGCAGAGGACGCTGCGGCGGCGGGCACTCGAGCTGGTCGGGCTTGACGGTGGCGATGAACTTGGTGGGCTGGTCTGGCCGCTTCTTCTTCTTCTTGTCCGCCTCGGCCTTGCCCGGGCCATCGCCGACCTTGACCTTTTTCTTCACGCGGCCCCTCTTGCTCTCAACAGCCTCAGAGGCGTTGACGTAGAGGGCAGCGGTGCGGAAGAGCTCACTCGCGGTATTGACCGGGTGGAGCTCGAGGTCCTCAGTGTAGCGCCAGTCCCTTACGCCATCCTTGAAGGCCTCGATGATGGCCTCATCTGAGATGCAGGGAATCGTGTTGCGGGCTCTGACGAACCGGCACACAAAGTCCTGGAGACTTTCATCGTCTCGCTGCACCACGAGCTTGAGGTCCTGGGGGCGCCCAGAGTGGGCGTAACACCCCTGGAAGCTTGTGCGGAGGGCATCCTGCAGCTGGGATCAGCTACGGATAGAACCAGGCCGCTGGTTGAACAGCCAGGTCCGAGCCATGCCCTCAAGCACGGTGGGGAAGTAGTTGACCATGACGGCCTCGTCTCCCCCCATAGCTCGGACTACGGTGGTGTAGATGGAGAGGAACTCCTCGGGATTCTTGCTTCCATCGAACTTCTCGATTGGCCCGAGCTTGAACCTCAGCGGCCATGGCGCTTCGCGGAGAGCGCGGAGAAGACGGGGCATCCCGGCGCGACTTTCGGGGGAGAGGCGTCCCGGCGTGGGCCTAGGTGGGAAAACACTCCGCCTGGGGCATGTGACGAACCTCCGACGGAGGAGGCCGTCTAGGTCTGGCGCGAGCGGTTGCGGTTGCGGCGGGGATGGTTTTAAGCGCCGTCCTGGCCGGAGCGGTTTTGAGTGCCACGGCGGTCAGACTGGTTCCCGCGCCAGGTGTCAAGACGGCCGCCGCCATTCTGCTCCTCGTGCTGGTCGATGCCACAGGTGATGACGCCGACGCCCTCGGCAATGACCGGACACAGGTCCACCATGGTGAAGCCACGGAGATCCTTCTCCAGGTCGCGGACGACCGTGGTGATGGCGTGCGCTCTCTGCTGGCTGCGCAGGAGTGGGTTCATCATCGTCTCGACGAGGGAGTCGACTGGTTTGTGGCTCGGTGGGGTGCGCTGGCGACGGTCCTCCTCGTAGATCCCATTCATGACACGACGGACAGCATCATTGAAGAAAACCCGGGCGGCAGCGCGGCGGCGCAGCTGCTCCTAGGCCTCCTCATCTCCAGCGTCTGCATCGGCACGGTTGCGAAGACGCAGCGAGATGTGCGCGAAGCCGGGGGAAACGTCCCGGTGTTGCTAGCGGAGGTGGCGGAGTCACCAAGCAGTTCGAACTCCATGGGAGTCTCACTGACGTGGGTGATAGAGGGGTCCAGCTCAGGGAGCGACTCCTCGGGGCGAAGATCTGCCCCTGGGGCGAGAGAGGAGT
Source organism: Raddia guianensis (assembly GCA_036346415.1). NCBI lineage: Eukaryota > Viridiplantae > Streptophyta > Magnoliopsida > Poales > Poaceae > Raddia > Raddia guianensis. Next base: position 18,396,156 of record CM070539.1, on the reverse strand, counting down.
CAACCTCCATCTCGTCGGCCTCGGCTTCGGCGAGGTACGCCTCCCGCCAGCCATCGTACGACGGGACCAAGTCGTCCAGATCATCGCACTCATCGAACTCGAGGTCCAAGGCCTCGTCGTTGCTCGGAATCTCAGGTATGTCCAAGGGAACGGAGTGCTAAGGGCTGCTCATGGGCCTCACGGTGGGCGCCAGCTGTCGGTGTCTGGGAAACGCGCTCCTAAAGAGCAGTGAGACCGCGGACCGGCAGACGAATTTATAGTTGGTGTGAGGCCCAACGACCACCCTTCTCAGCAGCCCGGGGTGGCGGCCAAGCCTCTGAGGGGCTAAGGCATGTATCTTCCGGACAAAGGTGCAGTGCGATTCGATGATCCGGTATATATCCTTCAGACAAAGAGAGAGAAGAGGAAAGCAATACAAGCCGTGAAGACACAAATGATTTACCCTGGTTCGAGCCCCCACTGCCGGGTAATAGCTCTACTCCAGCCTGGTTGATTATATGGTGGAAAACAATACAGGGGTGCCGAGACCGGGCTTGGAGGCACCAATCCCGAGCTTACCACGGTGGTGACTAAGGACTAGGGCTACTGCTAAGGAAGCTTCGGATGCGTATGTTTCTCCGACGGGCCCCGCGTCTGTCTTTGCTTTAGCGGCGGTGCCTTTGTCTCATTCCGGGGCTCTGTCAGGTCTGGAGCCTGCAGGGAGAAGCTGTTCGGGTTAGTACTGGACACGTATTCGTCTTGACATACCGATACGGGGAAGAATCATGCTTTAGGGAGAAAGTACTTTCCCTTTATCCCCAATATAGCGTTTGATCGACCGGCCACCTCATGCTGCCGTTAGAGCGCCAGCGTAAGCGTAACAACCGTCGCCGCCTGCCAAAGGGGACAAACGACAAGCCAGTGCCACAAGTCTCTCACGATTGCGGATTTCGGAAATACAATTCTTCTCGGTCAAGGCCGTGGAAAGTGTGGTGGGACACGACAGTTGTCGCCACTCGCCCACGGGTAGGTGGGCTACCCGCGGGACCCTCTTCCAGGCTAAGGATAGCCCGGGAGCCACGCCACGCCCCCGGTTGGGATCCAGGGAGGCGTGGTTGACTTGGTCAAGCCCGGGGAAGACCCTGGCGGGCTAGACACTTCCCTTAGTACGGCCAAGGGCGGCCTCTTGGGCCTTCTGCACATGCGAGGGGTCAGTACTGAATCGGCCCAAGGCCCGTTTCAGGATGGGCCGCTTATCAATCACCAACAAAAAGGGTCCCAATGGGTTATTTTCTCAATATCTGCACTGTATGTGGGATATTACAAAATAATGGGTTTGATTGAATAAAAATGACACATTGAACATCCAACCATATAAGAAGCTGTTATATGGATAAAGTTGGACAGGTTCTGCAAAGCTGATAAAAAAAAACATCGATGGACCCTATCTCGGGTATATGAGGTTGTGTAAACTGGGTGATGCCTCTTTTATTCATAATACTCATGAATTTTTAAAAAGGTGATTGTGATAAGTTGTGGTGAAAGGAGATAGAACTGTTTAAAATCCATTTTTATGTTTTAAAATATGCTTTAATCAAGTGATAAGTTTTATTTAAATATCGCATTATTACCACATGAAATATAGCTATAACCCTTCTTGATACTGGTTGCATATAGTTATTATTCGTATTCCAATAAAAACCTGTAAATACGGATGGTACTTACCCGTTATTCGGAAACTGTTCATTTTTCGTGAACAGAACCCCTTTTCCTCTACTACAGATTTGGAGTTTATTCTCTCCCTTGGAAGATATGGATCATTCGGCTAAAAAATCTAGTTTATTCTATATCACAAACTTAAAGGCTGGAGTACTTTGAATTTTATCATAAATTGGTATTGTATTTTCGCACTCTGGTGTTAAAGCATGGATTTATACTACTTCTGGAGTGATATAATTTTCATCCCAGGGGATTAGTTTGAGGTAAATCTTTTACCAGAAATTGGTCCCCACAGTTATCGACAATAAACACATAACTCTATACTGTTTAAAACTTTGTTAATATTCAAATTGCAAATAAAAATGTCTTAAGTTTTGCCGCTGAACAAAATTTTTGGTGATTTCGGTCAAAAGAAGATTGTCAACTGAATTTTGTTAATTTAAAATATCATCCAAAGAAAACTATCAACTTATCATGGTCTTTTTAGGGCTATATCGTTGCCCTCCAGAAAACCATTCCCGCCTTGTGCCACTAGGGATTTAAATTTCGGTGAAAATCCGGCGAAATTTTATGGATTCCGATAATCTCGCTAGGGAACGGATTTTTCTGGCACCCGAAATACGAATTTAATTGCAGTTTTTGGACGTCTTGAAGGTGTTGGTGACTTGGTGCGGCGAGAGGGTTGACCATGCCTACTAGAGCAGCCCAAAAGGTGACGAAACATCATAAAAGGATTTAATTTCTGTTAAAATTTCACAGATCTTGCTGATGCCACCTACAAACAGATTTTTTTGGCAACCCAAAATATAAATCCCTCCTCACTGGCTCACTGCGCACTGCACAGCCATCTAATTCGCTACCTTATTTTGGGTATCTTTTTTGTATTTATTTTGGGTATCTTTGCAGCAGAGATGAGGAGATAAAAGTACACGCACCATCGCAAATAATAAATGCCCCAGACGGAATGAAACGAAACGAAAACGGCGAGGGGCCCTGGCCAGAGAGGGGTCGACACGTGGCGCCCCATGGGCAATCAAGTCCACTGCCTCCACTGCCGCGCACAGTGCCCTGGTGAGCTCTGCGATATCTGCGTATCAGTCGCGTCGTCCAAAAGAGGTACAGTGCACCCATGCGGTGCCCCGTTTTAAGGAAGAAAAATCGCCGGTCTCCTCCTCCTCCTTCCTCTGGTGCTCGCGCCACCACCGCTGCCTGCTCGTAGCTCCGTTGCCGCCGTCGCCTTCTGCTCGGAGCTTCGCTGTCGCTGTGGCCTGCTCAGAGCTTCACCGGTGCCGCCTGCTTGGAGCTCCACCGCTGTCGCCGCCTGCTCGGAGCTCCGCGGTCACCGCCGCCTCCTTAGAGCTCCGCGGTCGCCGCCTCCTCCTCGTTGGAGCGCTCGGAAAGAATTGAGAGAGAGAGAGAGAGAGAGTGGACAGAGTTAAGAGGAGACGGGAATTTTTTTTTTCGAGTGAGATGACATTGATTTCTTTTCTTAGGATTTTCACGGGGATGGGGTGGGATTTCTTTGAACCGTGTGTTTGCCAAAGGGCCCCGAAAATTCTCCCAGGATACGTCACGTGGGAATTATCCCTCGTTTTTTGTAGGGATCCCCACGGGGATTCTTGTTCCCAAACGAGTCCTAAAGTTTTTTTCCCCAGGTAGTAGTTAGCGATACAACGGAAGACGGTTGATAATTCGGTTTTTTGGAAGAAGTTTATGGATCAAACTTAAATTCGCAACATCTTTATTGGCTAAAATGAAATCCCGATCTATCACAAAATTTGAATATTTTCTAAATTCAAATGCAACCCATCAACAATATGGATTTTTTTTTTTGCCGCCGGCTCAATGCTTTTTTAACCTATTTAGAATGGTTGGCTATGCATCTATTATGGATATTTTCTAAATAACTAGGTTTTCAGGAGGATGGGGTGTTTGGTTTGATCAGGCTTCAAAAAATCAGATAATTGTTTTTAATTCTGTGGACTTAATGCTTAAAAGAGAAGCACATAAAAATAAGTTGTTTCAGTATGAGTCACTCTATGCACATCTAGCATGTATTGTGCAATAGAAAGAACAAGATAAGTAAAAATCTAAGTATCTACTCGCTCCTGGTTAGTGTGTGGTCTTTTCTTTAAGGATTATTCACCGTAGGCCACCCCAAAGTTTCAAATTTAGAGAAACATTATAAAAGGCAAGAAAATTGCAAATATGTCAAGTTTGAGAAATTATATAACCCATCAATTAAAAAGCTAAAATACTCCTTCACTCTCAACCTCCATTGATTATATAGCCTCCTCCTTACTCACCATCCCTAAAGTCCGCCACCATGCCCCCAAGTTCTTGCCACGAAGGGATGGAGGGGATCATACCGCCACCCCAAGATTCACTTAGCTAGAATGTCCAACCTAGGGTTCCCATGAGCCCTAGTAGAAGGTGTTGAACAAGTACTGCCTGTGTAACTTCGAGCATCAAAGATCCTCGTTAGCCTAAGAATTATCTGATAAAGGTGTGGATGATGCTGACTGTGAGCATCCACTCTAGCCCGCACCTCCATAATGTACATCTACAAAGCCACTAAGTTCAACTCGACAAGGAGGATGTCATTAGCCAACCCAAGAACCCAAATATATCAAGCTCATCCACTATATATGAGAAACTCCATGCCATAATCCATCATTTTAGCGAACCACTAATTTTAGATGCGACAAAATAAATTTTTATTATCCATAAAAATTTTTAAGTATGTTGTAAAGCTAAGCTTCAAAAGCTTCTTGAACAGTTTTTGAGTGGTCACACCAAGCTGCTTCATTCTACTTATTTTGAAGAATTTTAATAAACAACTTTCTAAAAATTTTGGAGGAACAAATTTGAGAAGCCAAATTATTTGACATTTGAAAACGACCACAAAACATAAATAGGACGATAACTTGGTTGCATTTTGGATATAATAATACATACACATATTCACATTTGAGATAATTTTTTTAGCAATGGAAGAAGTTTGGAGCTTCACACCAATTAGAGATGCATACGGTGAACACTTGAGATCATGAATAGATAAGATAGTGAAATTGTTTCCTTCCTTTGTAAACTGCATCGGCCGGCCGGCCGGCATAGTGCGTGTGCGGTGTGCCTATAGCTCGTCAGCCTCGTTTGCTCACGAGTCACGAGCATAAAAATTGCACCTATGGAGATCGCAACTCCATGCCTCCATCGCCGTCGCAGGGTTTGAACTTGTGAAGAAATTAATGTAGAGGCCAGAGAGAGATTGGGGGAGGCCGGAGTGCCTGAGCGTTCGACACGTGTCCGTCAAGCTGTGGTGTGCTGTTCGATCGCGCACTGGAACGGATCACAGCGTCACGCGCGTGGCGATCGAGCGCATCCGGATTGCCGAGACTGAATGAAAAATGCAAAGAAAGAGCTACTTATATTAATTTACACTTTTGCACTTCGTCTGAGTAACCGTCTAAACTATAAAATCATATGTTTAATCCGTAAAAGAGCTCTATCCATTTCAGCTTAATAGCTTAACGGCTTAACAACTTAACAACTTATCTACGTTTAGAAAAGACAAATGATTTTAGTTTTTTTAGTCTTTTTTTTGCTGTTTTGAAGTTGAGTCATAACGCTTTAAAAAGCAAGTAAAACGAAATGGATCCGAATCTCGAGACTATCTCGAGAAGCTCTAAAAATTCAGTCATTTTAGCCGTTCAGCCGTTCAGATCAACTCAAAAGAACAAGACCTAATACTATTCCTAATAACCCTCTAAGACAATTTTAGAGGTGGTTTGACTATAGCACCATATGATGCGGTGATCACACATAAACATACATTATCATAAGGTCCAAGTGTCATTCTCTCCTCTTCTCCAATATGTCTCCTGTCTACTTCTCGTTTTTTTGGTTTCATTTTTCTCATGAAGGACCTACAACAACCGGTAAGAAATTAAGAGGGGGGAGGACGCATATTGAAGCTGAAGGTGGTTGTAGCGGAAGAAAACCTTTGCCTTTCACATCTGGAACCAGCCTCAAGCCGGCCATTGTATGGGGCACTGACCAGGCCAAAGCATGAAGAGGAAGGTTGGACATAGAAAGTTGGTAGCGCGTTGGGGTGACAAACATAGCCGAGGGGGCGGCTATCATATGGCGTACATTAAGGAAAAGGGGAGAGAACACTACCACCTCATTAAGCATCATTGTAAAAATATCTTCCTTCCAATCTAAGAAGTTTATATAGGTATTTGGATTGTACAATCTTCTCTAACTAGCTATATAAGTATATATATAATTAGTTAAAATGCTCATCCTGTTTTAATTTGCAAAATAACATGTTTTTCTTATAGGAATCTCCCTAAGCACCACATTGAGCATGACCTTATAGGAATAGTAGACCGTTGATTAGCTAGTAACTGTGGTTTTAGTGGGCGGTAGCTCTTGCTCCCTCAAGACAGACACCTCCCCTCTGGCCCTCCCCTTGTTGTTCTGGACAAAGAGAAGGGGAGGGAGGAAAGGGAAGAGAGAAGAGGAGAGAAGATAGATTGTAGAGGCTTACCTGTGTAGCCTATAGTTATTGGCAAGTCATCTTGCTATGTTGCATATAAAGTGGTGAAATTATCTTTAAAATAGTCTAGGGATTATTTTGCCAGTTTTAAGTTTTGTAGGTTATAATAACCGATTAGTTTTATAGTTTTGCAATTTAGTTTATAGTTTTAAGGGATATTGCAAAATTCGTTTTAATAAAAAAATACTCACCGATAGGTGGGCCCAACTAGCAGTCAGAGATGGGCCGCTGCTGATCGAGTGTGCACGCACGTCATCAGTAGCTTGTCATAGGCCGGCCGGTTGTTTGATTTTTAATGGATTAAAAATTGCGAAAAAACTACATTAAAAAGGTAAAAAAAAAAAAGAGCTAACAGTGGAAGGCACCTTCCCTCGGTCCCTCGCCAGCTCTATAGACAGGTTGATGGACAGGCAGACAAGAGACGAGAGAGAGAGAGCGAGGAGAGGCTCTTCAGGAAGAAGAGAGAGAATGAGAGAGAAAGAAGAGAGAACAAGAGCATAACGCTGCCGTGCTAGAGAAAGCCGGCTAGGGCGAAGGAGGAAGAGGAAAGAAGGCCAAGAACAAGAACAAGAACAAGAGCGAGAGAGAGAGAGAGGGAGAGGGAGAGAGATCAGAGAGAGGATGGGGCGCGGGAAGGTGGAGCTGAAGCGGATCGAGAACAAGATCAGCCGGCAGGTGACGTTCGCGAAGCGGCGCAACGGGCTGCTGAAGAAGGCGTACGAGCTGTCGGTGCTCTGCGACGCCGAGGTCGCCCTCATCATCTTCTCCGGCCGCGGCCGCCTCTTCGAGTTCTCCACATCCTCATGGTACTGCGTACCCTTACCACATCGACTCATGCATGCGTTTATTTCTCCTTGATGGACATGGCGACTATGCTACGTGTGTTCATGCAAAGCCTAGTTACAAGATTTTGGTATATTAGTTAATAGTTATCGGGGTATAAACATTTAACAGCAGTCGCTTTGAGAGATCAGGCAGGTTGTCGCGTTCATAGCCATGGCTTGCTAGTTCTCCTGCTCCTTAACTTTGCTGTTTAATTAGGTGAAAGATTATACTATTTCATATGTCTCCAGTCCTTCTATAATGATCGATCTGGGTTCCTCTTTTGCTTTTTATGAGCTTCCAGTTGCGGGCGAAGGATCCATCTCTTCAGATTCAGGTTTCCCGCCAGCTTCTACTTGATTATTATTTGAGCAAAAAAAAAAAATCCAGCTTCTACTCGCAGAATGTTTTCCCAACTCTCTAGTTTCTTTTGTGTTTCTTTAGCGCATGCATGTCCATCAAAGATCCATGAATTTGAGGTTCTGGAGTGGTGAAGAAACTTGAGTTCTCTTTCTTGCTTTTTTGATATTGTTAAACTGATGTTTATGTGGGGCCGTATACATCATAGATGTAGATGCCAGAATATATTTCCATTATCTAGAAAAAATTGATGTCTACTAGATCCAGATCTGGACAACCACAGCGCCGATCGAGCTAGCTCTTTCCCACTTTTAATATGCCTCGTTTCTTTTCCTAACCCTTGCCCTCTTAAGTTTTTGTGTTTCTTCTTTAGATTTTACTGCTATTGGGGCCGGCCTCTGAGATCTTCCCCCTTCTGTGTGTGTGTGTGTTTCTTGTTGTAGTTTTTTCTGTTCCATTTGGAGCTATCTAGCTACCCTTGAGATCTCTCTCTCTCTCTCTCTCTCTCTCTCTCTCTCTCTCTCTCATCTCTTTCTCCAGCTTTTGAGTTTCCTGTTCTAGATTTTACTGTTCCATTGGGACCAGTCTTTTAGATCTCTCCCTCTTATCTCTTTCAGCTTTTTTAGTTTCTTGTTTTAGATTTTACTGTTCCATTTCGAACTTGTACTCTTTGAGATCTCTCCCCCTCTCCCACACACCTTTTGAGTTTCTTGTTTTAGATTTTACTGTTCCATTGGCCATTTGAAGCCAGTCTTTTAGATCCTCATATCTCTCTAAGTCTAAGCTTTTGTGTTTCTGATTTTAGACTACTGTTCCATTGAGAACCGGTCATTGAGCGCGCGCTCTCTCTCTCTCTCTGCCTTGTGGACCTTGTTCAACATTCTACTGTTCCATTGGGGGCAACTTGTTTGAGATCGACTACTACCTCTCTTTAATTTCTCTCTACACGTCTTGTCTATAATCCTCTATAGTCGTGCATGCGGCAGCGGCTGCAGGAGTGGAAAAGCGGGCGAGAAAGAAAAGCATGCGATGCAATGCAAGCAAGCATATCGGTAGCCTCGTCAGTCGTCAGGGCTTATCCTCTCCTCTTCTGCAGCCTGCAGGTCATTGGCTAGCTTTGTGTTTGTGGACAGTACACTACTGACTGATCGATCGAACAGAAAGCATGTAGCACTGCCATTGCTGTCGATCTGTCATCCTTATGCTGCACTGACAATGCTAGCTATAGTAGCTAGCTAGCATAGCAAGCACAAGCGGCAAGATCGATGCGATTTGAACTGGGGTTTTTGGGGACTTGGAGAGAGCTGGAGATAGAGCTTTGCTTGAGCTTGCAGTGCCATTGCCAGCATGCATGTACTTTTTAAGTACATGTTACATCATGCAGTGCACGCTCTGAAGTTTGAGCATGATGTCATATCGCATGCACAGAGGGAGATGCGGCAACGCATGCAGTTTTAACAAGAACAACTGTGAGACAACGTATGTGTGCCGTCGGTCTGTGTACTGAAGAGTGAAGACCCGCCGTTGGGTTAGTTACTGAATTTTCTGATCAAGAAATCCACCCCAGTACAAAATGAGCATTAATGGATGCTTATATATAGAATGTGACCTTAATTTTATCTGTCTTAAGCAGAAAATGGTATGAAATAACAAACAAAAATATATTTACGTGCAAGTCAAGCATGGTAAGCTAAGGCATCATGTACTACTGTGGACAATAATGGCAGTTATAAGTTTATTAGAATTGTGTATCTATAGTTCTGACTTCTGAACTCCATGTCTCCATGTATTGCATTGACAAGTTAGCAATCTTGGGATTGAAACGCTTGGTGTCAAAGCATTAAACTATATGTTTGGATAGCGTATATCCAAAACAAGCTTGGTGTGAATCCATTGATTTTTTTTGGGTTATATATATATGTCAACACAGCATGTACAAGACACTGGAGCGATACCGCAGCTGTAGCCACAACTCAGCCGAATCATCTGTTCCGATGGAGACTGAATTAGTAATATTCTCAATACTACTGCTTCCTTATATATACAAAATGTGAACCATGATTTTTTTATATTCTTTAAATAAAAATTGTAAGAAGCTTGTTTTGTTCCGGAAATATGGGAGACGTGATGATATGTAAACGCAGTTTATGGATCAGGCTTGAATATAGTTTAGCTAATGGTCAGATGGTGGCATTTCTTCACACTATACATATGGCAACGGTAAATCAAGCCTTAATCTCATTCATCACGTACTCACATGTGACATGTGACCGATGCAAAAGTTTAGAGAAACACTTGTTCCGGTTGATTACCTGCATTCCTACATATATATAAAGTGACAATTCAGATTGTTAACCAATGCATATTAATTATATCTTTTTATCACATATATATAGGCTATGTTAATACTTCAAGGCCGCTTTGTACCTTATTTTGCTCAACTGTTTTAGTCTTAATTTATGATTCAAGAGTTTTATACCAAAATAATTTGCAGAAAACAAATCAATTAATACTTCTCCACTTTCAATCACATAAGCCTAGCTATCTTTTTGTCACGATATTTTGCCTTAATGGTATATATTAATTGTGTCCGATCATTTCTTATCATATTTTTTTAATAATACGATTAATTCCCCAAACATCTCACCTTTTCATTTTGTCTGTGCTTTTATTTCTAATTGTAATTATACGTGCATTTAAAACCGGTACAAATAATCAACAATTATAATATTTTTTTCAAATTGCATGTGAGGAAAAGGAGAAAATATAGAAGTGTATAGCCAGCAATATGTAGTAGGTTGTGTATGAAGATCTCTATTCGAATGACATTGTGTGGCGTCAATACAAAGTTTTTCTGCTTCTGAAAAAATACCCTACCAAAAAAAAAAGTTACCTGGAATAATATAAAAATAAAAATGGTGGAACTTTTGACACACATGCACAAGCTCACATGACAGATATCAGACACAGCAACATAAGAGGAAATGTATGTTTCGCCTAATTCACATTTTGATAGCGTAAAACACTTCAGCATTAGGGCCGGTAATCAAGACTCTACCATGTGTATCGTTTATTCAAATATTTTTGGGCTGCTTAAGTAAATACAAATTAAGGATGAGTTTTGTCGTGTTGCCTAGCCGTTCAGCATCCCTTGTAGCCACAGTTGGTGTACATGCATGCATATTGTATATATTTAAGTTTACCTACCTTCATGTAGCTAATTGTAGTGCCATGCATTCTTACAGTATGAGGTAAAATTTTTGTATGCCACTGCATAGTTATTTAGAGTTTTACATGTCATCACTAGGTCGTTACTATCTTTTATTCATAGCAATTGCTATTTTACTGTACTATATATGTGCCACAACTTTTCTTTTTTGTTTGATCTTTTCAAACATATCAGCGTTTTTTAAAAAAATCACAATATTAGCAATATATACAAGGCGTTTTTTGGGCATTTTTATAAAAAAATTTATGTAAATTTATGTATAATACTTTTTGAAAACAAAAGATTTATCTTGAAAATACTAAAAAAATTGTATTCAACAAATTGCAAACTTAATAACTGTATTTTTTTTAGATTTTTTGAAATGTTTAAAGAACTTAAAAAAGAGAAGTTTTAACAGTGGCACATAGGACAATAAATCAGTAATTGTGATGGCATAGAAGAGAAAAACGATTAAGCGATGCCATGTTAAATATTAAGTGACTTGCAATAGCACTTAAAATATTTTCCCTATTCATTGACTTTTTAAGTATTTTCTCTTGTACCAGTTTCTTTGTAATACACACGACACATGAAATGTGTGCATATGTTGATATATTACATTAAATCGTTATTTCACTCAAATTCAATAGTGGTTAATCATTAATTTCCTTATTGAATTAACCAGAGTAATTACCAGGAGTACTTGAAGCTAAAGACAAGAGTTGAGTTCCTACAAACCACTCAGAGGTACGAAACTACCATGTTATTTATATGTAGTCGATCTATTTAGCTATTATATACATTAATTTAGTGGAATATTTTTTACCTGGACTGCCTAAATTTGAGCTTCGATCATCCGCAGAAATCTTCTTGGTGAGGACTTGGGTCCACTTAGCATGAAGGATCTTGAACAACTTGAGGACCAAATTGAAATATCCCTTAAGCATATCAGGTCGACAAAGGTATAGTGAAGTTGATCATATTACCAGGGCCTACTGTAAGATATCCTTTAATTTATGCTCTTTATTGGTACATAATTAATTAATTGGCATGGGCTATGAAAGTACATATTTTCCATTTGTTATTATTTCTTATGAAAATATCCTATATAAAATCAAATTTAGCATATACGAATTTTTTTTTTCTGATTAACTGTGCGTGTACATTTGTGCAGAGCCAACAATTACTTGATCAACTGTTTGATCTCAAGCGTAAGGTAAAATGCATGTGTCAATTATTTTTATTTGCTCTATTTTATCTTTTAGTTTTAACTAGCCCCCCAAAAATATTAACTAATAAGTTGTGCAGGAACAACAACTGCAAGATGTAAATAAAGATTTAAGAAGGAAGGTAATACATTAATATGGGTGATTGTGTGTGCGCGTACTTGTTGATACTGATGCACCAAAATAGTAAAAACAATGAAACTCTTGTAAATTCAAGGCAAAAGAAGGTACATTAATTATTAAACTTTACAGTATAGATTTAGAAAACTTTGAAGTATTTTGGTTCGTTACCTGCTTCTACATATAAATGCTTATCTAAGGGTGCTATCTTTCACCTTTCATGTCTTCTATTGTACCAGATACATCAAACTAGTGGAGAAAATGTGCTGCATATGCCTTACCAGGATGTTGGGCCTAGTGGATCTAGTGGCCATGATAATGAAGTTCACCAAGATCTTCTTTACTCTGCACTCGTCTGTGATCCTTCCCTGCATATAGGGTAACTAATTTTGTTTGTTAAGTTATTAAAAATATGGTCTATACTGATTGGTAAATCCAATCAATATTTATTACTTATTGGATATGAAGCATGCATGCTCTATTAATTTTCAGTATTATATGGACAAGGACAAGAGAGTATTACAAAATCAATACCCCATAAGTTAGCAAAAATATGAACTATAATATTAGATTTAATAACATTATCTTAGAAGAGATTATATATCAGCAAATTTTTTTTGAAAGATTATCAATAAAATTATCAGCATATCAATGAACACCCTTTCTTTTTGTATAATCAGCAAATAGAACCTGGTTAAACTTTAGAAGAAACAATGTGTTTCAGCTTGTAATATCTCGATCTGACCAAGAAGAACTTTTACCAAAAGTTCATTATGATCTTTTTTCAAATAACAATGAAGGTGAAACAAGGTCTATCATAACCTTTGCAAAATTTCTTCTCATTTTTATGATGTACGTGCAGGTATCATCAATTTTACTTTGATCGCTTGGACAAGTAATGAATCGCTGCGTCTTGACGTGCATGAAGAAGTCCTATGTTGGGGTTTAACTTAATGCACTCTTTTGTCCATGGGTTGTACCTCATAACACCCTGTGTACTGAACTAATTAAAACCTCTTGTTTTATGCCTTTTCAAACCAAAGAGAGCAATGGTTTCAATACGATGGATTCTATTTATCACATATATGTTCTCCAGCTGTTTGAATTAAAAATTTTACTAAAAAGTGCATATCTCTCAGTGTCTAGTTAATCTATAAGTACTTGTAAAAAGAGAAGTGGTGGCGCGAGCGGTACATCATCCATCTATACCATCAATCCTCCAACCAACGGTGCAGATATGCTCCCCCCTCTTCCTAAAACATCTCCATAAATACACAAAAACATAATTTTACGAACACAAAAAATAACAATCTATAACAAACACTACTACGCAAATGGACTTTAGTCTCGGTTGGCCAATCGGGACATTAAATTTAGGACTAAAAAGGTTTTAGTCCCGGTTTATAGCCACTGAAATATCTAAAAAATATGACGAACCCAAGACTCAAACTTGGGATCTCATGCCACTACATGACTCTCCACTCACTCTTCTAACCAACCCACCCAACCCACCCACCTATGCATATTGATTAGAGTAGGATATACATTCCTTTTGAAGTTTGCTGGAACGAGCATTTAGTACGGGTTTGTATTACAAACTGGTACGGATGAGTCCGTACGCCAGCTGGCATGTACCAGACTGCAAAAGGTATTTTTACTGTTGCCTCCAACCAGTACTGAAAGAATAAAATTGCTACTGTTGCTACGAACCGGTACTGGTGCACTATCAGTACCGGTTTAAATCCAACCGGTACTGATGTGACGGTAAATTAGGCCATTTCTCTAGTAGTGAAAGTAGCTCGAGCTTTCCCTTTTTTTTTTTTTATAGAAGTTATCTGTTGCCAAGCTTAGAGCCCTAGATGAGCCGTGTTTGCAACCCTAATAATGAGTGACTTCGGGCATGTTCTTTACTACTTATTTGTGATCAGATTATGATAGTTGTTTACTGAATAATGCCTACCTGCTATAGACACGTGCATCTCGAAAATTCAATCGATATGTTTGACAATACTAAGCGTTGCTTAGCATGACCTACATTGCCACACGAGTTAAGGGTACTTGTTTAGGAATCAGAAAAAGGAACAACAACTCATGCATCTCCAATATGATTTCCAAAGTAGAAAAGGAAAATTAGACAACTAATAATTAATAAAGGTAGAGTACTCAATTAACGAACAAGAGAAGACGGATTATCAACTATAATTATAATTAATATGTATAATCAAGTTGTTTTGAATCTTGCTTGCATGTACGTACGTGGTATTCTTATTTCTGCCATTTATGACAGTACAGATCCCCAGAATACAATTCCAAAATTAAGGTCGTATCTGTTACCGCTAAAAAAGGTCGTGCGATCATCCATAGATAGCGTGTTTATATATAATTACATCATTAGTCCGGCTCACTAACTGAAAGACTCTGTGTGTGTGACCATGTCAATTAGATCCGTCTCCTCCTTCACACGCGGAGTCTTGATCTGCGCTGCACCTTCCGGCGACAACAATGGCGCCGATCCAAGCTCAATGCCTCCGAGAGTGTCGTCGTCCCATGTCATCTCCATATCTATCTCATGGTCGATCTTGACAGCATAATCCATGTGGCTGAAGATGTAGCTCATGTCGGCATCGTCGTCTATGCCGTAAACCTGGAACTGTGCCTCCTCCCCCTCCTTGGTGTCAAACAGAACGTCACACATGAGAGGAGATGCAAACTCTTCTGAGTTCATGAGTGCCATGATAGATGAATGGTCGGGCTCTGGCCTCTGATCGCTCGTCTGCTCTGAGTTCATCGCCGCCGAAGAAGAAGAAGCCGGCGAAGAAGACGGCGACGCGGCAGGTTCTTGGGGAGCTGGAGGGGCAGTGGCCTTGCCTGGGCTGATGATCCCAAGGCTTTTGATGTAGCTCTGCAGAATGGTTCCTGACTTGGAGTTCTTGGAGCTGGCGCGGCTCCTCCTCCGCGCAAACTGCCTCCTCTTTGTGGCGTTCCAGTGGTTCTTGATGGAGTTCTCTGTCCTCCCGGGGAGGCGTTTGGCTATCTCTGCCCATTTGTTCCCGACTTCCTTGTGCGTTTGTATCAGGACCATGTCTTCCTCCTCACTCCATGTGTCTTTCTGCATTTTTTTTTTATGTCATTGTAAAAAGGGAGGTTACTCCAGGCATGGATACTACGGAGATATTATCATGTCATAAACTTGTTTAAAACATTGGAAGAATTAGATATCTGGATGGGTTCCAGTCTAACTTTAAACCCTTCCCTTTATTTTTGTGCAGCCCCATCCATACTATACATATAATCATATATATATGTTTGCCCGTTTAGTTAAATAAGAATAATTGTCTGTTCAGGATAAATTATTTTGTATTCTAGACTGACATATGTAGTAAAAAAAGTACAGTGGTTGTTTCTTCCCAAAAAAATGCAAATAGCTCAAATATCAACTAAGATGCCGTAAAATTCATCACTCTGCTAGCTGAGGCCCTAATTTGGTTTTTTAAAAAAAACTGCTGGCTGAGGTTTTTGTCACAATTTTTTAAAAGAGGAGCAATCTTCGGATGTCATAAACTTGGCCTAGTGCACCCTGTGTGAGCCCAAGAACATCACCAACGGAAACCTAAGTTAGGTCGACATAGTGCTATAACAAATTAAAAAAAAATGCATATGTAGATGAATTGTGGTTGAATTGTGTTAGACTGACCTAAATTAAGTTTGAATTGGTGATGTCCTAACATGTTCGCCATCTAGGCCCAAACCAACAAAACATCGCTCGGCTTGCAAAAATAAATTAGTGCCCCAGTTTATTGTTATTATTAAAAATGGTAAATCTAATCGCAAGCAAAAGGATTTGTTTTCTGTGTACTGGTAACTCCTTAAACATTTAGTGCATCCATAATGCATAAACGCATTGCATGCAGTGGACTGACCCATGACCTTCAAACCTCACGTAATGCTTATTAGTTCCTTGGACATTAATATAATAAGATTGTTATGCCATTCAAACAAGCTAAATAAAAAAAAAAGAAATGCCAAGCGTCCCCCTTTGCTGCAGATTGAAAACCATAAAAAAATGCACCAATTCCATACAGAAAACAGAGGGGTGCACCTTGATGTTGGGCCTCAGATGGTTGTGCCATCTCTCTCTGCATTGCTTCCCTACTCTTCCAGGCAGCATCTGCGCTATGTGAGACCACTTTCTCAGTCCAAACTGCTCCACTAACTTCACCAGCCTCCTGTAAAAAATCGGAAGAACTAAAATTACTCTAATGGTGGACAAAAAGAAATTAAAAAATCATTCATGCATCCAGAGGGTTAATTTTACCTGTCTTCTTCCAGTGTCCATTGCCCTTTGACAACATTAGCCTTCTTGGCAGTCTTACTCGAGGCCTTCCTTCTTGGGATGAACCTGCCATTCATCTGATATGCCTTGTATGATCCAACACCAGCTCCAATGAGATGAGACACCTCATTTTTGGGCATCATCAGAGGCAGATGATCAGGTTCAGGCTTCAGAAAGATCGGCAGAGTGTCATCGACGACATCGGCCTTCTTGGATCCTCCTTGTGGGTAGCAGTAGTCGTGATCACCAGCATCGTAGAAGGCTGCAAAGGGAAGCAGCGATCCACCGGCAGGTGCATGTTCTTGAGCAATGTCTTCGAATGCATGATCGACAGGGAGGAGGAGCTCGCTTTGGCCATGTTGCTGCATATAGGAGTCAAACGGCATGCCATCATAGATGACCCCTGCATGGGGCTGGAAGCAACTAAAATCCATGGATGGATTGGAAGCCAGCATAGGGGTGGGGGAGAAGTTGGGGGAGAGAGATTGAACGGTGCTTCTCCTTCTCTGCTTGCATCGCTAAGAGGAGGAGACATTGGCACAACATGCCATAATATATCTAGGCAAGAACTTATGGTCTTTGAACTTAAGGGACTTGAATGTTTGCATTAATCTGCAAGTTAATGGGGCCTCATTTACTTTCATTAAGAGAGATTTCTTCCTGTGAGAGAGAATTAAGCGCCCACGACTCCCAAACGTGGCACACGCATAAGCCATTGTCAATGTGCTTATGTGCATAATGCTAGACATGCATGCAGATATTAAAATTAGAGTGCATGGCTGTGATGGTCCATGTGCATAACACATTGCATTGTAAATTAATTTCTCCTCTATTGTGTGAACCTTCAAACTTCAGACTTCAGAGAGTATAGAAGTAAAACTAGGAGTAATTGCGATCAAGAAACATGCACCATATGGAAAGATAGATGTTCTTTTACCAGAAAAAAAAAAAGATGACCCCATATGCATTGAACCACAAGGTCAATTAAGGGTTGCCATTGATTAGCATTTCACTATTTTGTTAAAAAAAATATTTTTCTTCATAACCCCCTGAATCTGAAGTTAGAACAGTATCCGCAAACATCAAAGAGTTGCAAGGTTTCTGTTCAAGAGTTTTCATTCAAGTTTGGAATGAACGAATTAGCACTTCTGTGTCTTAATTCTTGAATCAATTGGAAACATTCCTTTCTTTTGTGGAAATGCTTCCTTGCGCTGAGGACGCTGGTGAGGCCCATTTTATATGGGGCCTGCGGCCCATTTCCCACAAGCGCCGGCCCTAAAGAAAGGTGCCGTCTCGGCGTCGGAGGCGCCAGTGGCTCGCCTCACCTCACCGGCAGGAAGAGAACTCCGATTCGCGACGGCGGCGGCGGCGGCGGCGGCGAGGGGGGGAGGTGATGAAGCTGAAGCAGCTCGAGGGCCTCCTCGGTGGCCTGACCCAGTTCTCGAACCCCAAGGTACAACTCTCCGCCGCCGCCTACTCCCCGCCTCCTGCTCGATTTGACCCCAAAAGGGTGGTGAAAGTGGCGGAGGCGGAGGAATATATGGCCTTTTTGACGCCGGTGGCCGGTGGGTGCAGGTGGAGCTGGAGCAGTACGCCACGGGCCCTCACATCGCGTCGCGGATGCTCTTCACGGTGGTGCCCCGTCCCGATTCCGGTGCCTGTTGCTTTGCTTTGCTTGCTTTACGCGATGCGTGCCAATCCTTGGGCCTTTGAATACGATCCCGAGCTTTGCTATGATGTGAGTGGAATTGGGCGCCACAAGTGTGCAGCTTTGATTCCATGCCCAAACTAACCAAGTAACCATGAGCCAAGCTACTCCGGTAGTAGCAAACCTATGATAGTAGCACTGCAGTAGGACCATGGCTAGTGTCGGGTTAGCTTTTGTTGTAGGATTCATGCAGTTTTAGTTCTTTGTGATAGATAATCAAGTAGACAATTTTTTAGAGTATATGTTTTCCTGGGGTATCTGGCGCCGGTGGTCATATTCTAGAATTAATGAGATTCTGGTCATCCAGCGTGATCTCATCTTTCTGTGTAACTTGCTTATGGCAAATTTGTAAATCAGGCGGAGAATTCTTTCGGTGACATATCTGGCAAAGTAGTAGCTGACTTTGGCTGCGGCTGTGGAACCCTGGCTGTGGCTAGTGCTCTGCTGGATGCTGAGTGAGTATGTTTAAGCTCTCAATATTCAATCAATCTCATCTCTTTTTTCTTTACTATTTCTACTATGTTGATATCGGTTAAGATGCCGACTCCTTAAATGTACAATTTCTTGTCATTTTTTAACTTCAGTGCACGTCATCTTGCATTCTTGCACACTTCTTTAAGTTTTAATACTCATTAATCTAAATGAAGGGTGGTTGCCTCTGCGATTGTACACACAAATATTCTGCCGAAAACTTTGCTTTATTTTCTTTTTCTGCGCAGGGGAATGGGCTGTATGTTTACTTTATTACTCATCCTGAAGGACTCAGAAAAGAAAGTACTATTTTTTACTTCAGTTTATCACATAAGTTTCCAGTTTGGTGTTCTAAATTGTATGGTGATTGATTATGCAGTATATAGCACAATGGTCTGTGATGTCTGGTGTGCTGATACACTAATAATTACAGCATCTTACCTAGTGACCTGCCTAAGTTCCTTGACTAATGTTATGTACTTGTAACTGAATCTTGATGACAGGATCTGTTCTTCCTGCATGTAAAAAAATATCTTTGTAAAAATGAATTTATGCACAAAGTTTTTTTTATAGCTTTTCCACGCAAATATTCTGCCGAGAACTGGCTTTTCTTTTGCTTTTTTCCTGTGTAATGGAAAGGGCTGTACATTTACTTTTTTTTAGCAAGAAGTGTACATGTACTTCATTACTTATCCTGAAGGGCTTATAAAAAAAGAAGTACTTCATTTTATGACATAAGTTTCCAGTTTGGTAGTCTAAACTGCATTGCATAATGCATTTCGTAACTGTGGCCACATATCTCTACAAAACCGAAAGTTTAATACTACATTCTGTGGTATTGAATAAGCACATATACTGGGGAATACTTCAAAGTCTTCTCCATTAGTATTGTGAACTAGAAATCCTGATGTACGTCGGTTAGTATCAACAATTTTGTTTATGTTTTATCAATTTGATTTCTAACCGTATTCACTATGTTGTGGAATGATAGACATGTTATTGGAATTGATGTTGACCCACAGTCCCTTGAACTTGCTCAAGAAAATGCTGCTGATCTGGAGGTATACCATTATTTTGCTTTCCTACTATAACAATTTCTTTATTATGAACTTATGGAGCAGAGAAACGTTCATATGGTTTCCTTTCTGTCTTGTTTTTATCTGTCACCAGCTTATTGCTTGCCTCACTGCCAAATTCTACATACTGTTTTTCATTTAGGTTATATTTCACACCCTTATGTACGTGGTGCAAATAGGCTACCAATGTCTTCCTGTTGACTACCTTTGTGGAAAGCACTAAGTATCAGCATGCTCTAAAGTAGATACAAATTGGGTACTTTACTGCATAATTTTTTAGCAATGCTGTCAGTTTGGTTTATTATCTCTTGTTAGCAGATGGTCTAAAGTAGATGGTTTACTTTACTAGGGAAACAGTCCTTTGGCGAAATTGAATGCAATCTCGATTTTACAACAATGGTTGGTGCACTTGTAGAAATTATTCAGCGTTTGATGGAAGTGTTTAGTCACCTAAGTTTGGATATATGGAATAAGTCGGTTTTTGCCACTCCAAAGTGCTGCTGTTCTATGTATGTCTCTGAGCTATCCTTTTTATCCCCCTCTATTTTCACTGCCTTTGTTTGCAATAACAATCTTGATGTTATTGGCTTTCTGTGTTGTTCTTTCTACGTGTGATCAAATTTGGTATGGATTTGGTGAGCTAGATATGAAAATAACATGAGAGAGGCTTGGCAAGTTGGCATATGTACTAAGTAGCTATCCCTAGGATAGATTATATTTTGTCAAACATGTAAATGACGTTTTTCTTTCATTAAATGTTTGATTGTGCAGCTGGATATCGACTTTATTCAGTGTGACATAAAGAACTTAAATTTGAAAGGTACTATTCTTAAGTGGTAACATATTCTATGTAGGCTGAAATGAACGTTTAACTTTCATTTGGTTATCATATAGTACTATATTGTCTCTGATCTTGCTGGAAGCTGTTATCAACATTGGTCTTCACTAATGCATGTTATTTTTTATAGTTTTAAGTAAAAAGAGATATTATCTAGAAAATAATTTTACGATCACTGTGGTAATCTTGCTGATTGCTGCTCTCCAATACTCCATAGCTTGTGCAGCATTATTTGACAGATCACCTCAGCTCACGAAAGTAGGTGAAATAGTATGTCGCCTACAAGTGAAACACTTGCCAAATGTGGTTCTTAAAAATGAATCATTCACTGATATATTTCAATACATAAATAATTATATAGATGCTCTTAACATGGAAAAGATTTTTTTGGCTACCTAATAAAAGATATGGTGCAGGCCTTCTTGTTGACACTGTTGTCATGAATCCTCCCTTTGGGACAAAAAGGAATGGAGGAGCTGACATGGAATTCCTTTCTATGGGTTTGAAAGTCAGAGCAGTAGTTTGATATACCAATTTTCTTGGAAGATTACGAAGTTTATGTTTTAGAATTTTAATATTTATTTTATTTTATTATTCACAGGTTGCCTCTGAAGCTGTCTATTCTCTACACAAAACTTCCACGAGAGAAGTAAGTTTTTTCCTCACAGATCACGAAGGCAGCTTATTATAGACTCCCTCTCCCCCTTTGCCTCTCCCGCTCCCTCTCCCCGAAATTTTGATTAATTTTCCATCTTTTATGAAATGTGGAAAAATGTGTATTGATTTTCACTTTTTCGGGTTGCCTTAGCACATCAAGAAGACATCCTTGCGTTATTGCAATGCCATCAGCTCGGAGACTCTGTGTGAGGTAATTAAATGCATGCTAGGAACATAGGAGTATCCTTAACACCAGGAAATACAACTTTGAATCCTGCATTTACCACTTGCATTGTCTTTTCAGTCCCAACAAAAAAAAGAGGGACAGAAAGGTGTTTCTTTGATAATTATCTTTTGTTTGATATATAGATAGTCAGACAGTTGGATATTTAGATTACTTGGTGTGATAATCGATACAAACCGCTCTATCTCTTTGTTACAGCTGCGCTATGCTCTACCAAAAACCTACCAGTTTCACACCAAGAAGGATGTTGATATTGCTGTTGACCTATGGCGATTTGTTCCACGACCTCGCGATGAAAGGCAGCAGCACTTCGAGCCCAGGCGATGATGAGACCACAGCATGGCGCACTTCCTGAGCTACATTTGAGGGAGCTACCTGGGCTTGATGATAGAAGAAACTGCATGGGGGCGATTTACACTTATATTTCCTCCCCGTTTTGTGGCTTGTAAGTGGCGAATGCTGGTACTTCAGCAGTGTCCGTCCTTGATTGCTCCGGACAGTGTTCATCTGTTCAACGCACAACGCGTCAACACTTGAACCCCTGAATATTTCTTCCCAGATTCTAGTGGCTTGCTGAACTACGGGGTGTGGAGAAGGGAAGCGGGGATGCAAATCCTCCAAAATTGCTGTGCAATGCCAATGGCATTGGCAAAAATGGAGGCCACGCTGTAACAGTGTTGGAGCATGGTCATTGTAGTACTCTGACCTGAGGCATCCACCGTAGATTCAATGGCTGACATCCTTGGAACTTCATGTTTACCGTAGCGTAACCATAGCACTGTAGCATTCCAGTTGGAATGGTAGTCTGGTAGATAATCTGGATCTGTGGGGGGAGACTCATCTCTCACTGTGCGTTAAGGATGGATCTCTTTTTTTTTTAGCTATACAAGACTTCTTTTTTTAAAAAAATAATATAATTACAGCGTTATGAAATTTTCGGAAACCAACCGTTGTATTTTATGAGAAACATGTCAATTTTTGTGATAAACCGTTCGATTCTAGTTAGGTACTGTTGGAGTTTTACGAGAGACTGATTGTGTTTGATCCCAAACTCAAAATTTTGAAAGCAAATTTTATCCTTTTTATTTTAACATTTTTTTTCGTGCTGACGGGTTTACGGTTTTAAATGTTTTTTTAAACCCAGCTACCGTGTCAAGACCAGGCGGCGGCGTTGACAAGAATTCAAGTGACTAATGCTGGGAGTTATGAGAGGCTGCTATGTATGATGTACCGGCAAATGTAATGCTTGCATGGAACTGGCTCTACCATCTGCTGAGGCAAGCTTTAGGAGGAAACAATCTTTAGGCGCAAGATAATGTGTAAAGAAACATGACAATCATATAGTACCATTCTGATAGTTACATCAGGATAAAAATGTTCTAGATAAGTGTACTAAGAGTGTATTGAACATGCTAATATCAATATCAGATCTACATGATTATGTTAACATCTTGCTAATTGCAAACATCATCAAAGTATGTATAAAAAAAATTATCTTCTTAATATTTATTAAAATAGTACTCAACTATTTACTGAGGTGATGCCCTTTCACACCAACAAGCTGATGGACAAAGCTTGTTCACAAAGTTGATGCCAAATTTGAGGAAGGAAAACTCATTCATGAGATAGATGTAACGTCAAAGTCACTGTTTTAAAGTCGGCCGACTAGTTGGCAAGTTGTTGTGGAAGGGGAAGTTGCGGACCTCGACCCGACTTTTCGCCTCATTGTAGCCTAGTCGCGACTAGGCGTGGGTAGGGAGCCGAGTGACCAGCGGCAAGCCCAGAACTCAAGCACTTATACGCCCGAGCCGCCACCCCCAGCCCCCTACGAACCCTAGCTACTGCCTCAGCCTGGCGCGTGAAAGCAACGCTGCTATCGGGCGCCGCCGCCGCCGGTGCACCGCCACCTAGCCCCAGGTACTATTTTTCCTCCTTTCTCCCTACCGACGTCCCCGTTTCTCCCTCTCGACCTCCTCCTCTCTCCCTCTCGGCCTCCTTTCTCCCTCTCTTCGTGAAGTCCTGCTCTGCTTCTTGCTGCCAGCCTGCTCGTTCCTGCTCTTCTTCTTGTTGCTTCCCTCTGAATTCTACTATGCTTCCTAGTTCTTAACTTCTTGTTGTTGCCCTGCTCTGCTTCTTAGTTCTTGCTATTGTCCTGCTCTTCTTTTTACCATGTACAGATGTACACAACTCTAGGTTCTTATCCAACTCTCTACCTCTCTATAATTCTGTCTTCAACAGCTGCATTATTTTTGCTAATTTGCATTGCATATGTGCTATATATTTATATAAGTTATAAGTTATACACAACGACTTGTATCGACTAGTCAAGGACTAGTCGGTCCTAGTCACTTCTAGTCCACAAGTCGCCTATCTAGCGACTCGACTCGACTTTACGACTTGAAAACCATTGTCAAAGTATGCTTGATCTATCCACAAACCATCATAAATACTACTAAATTAATTATATGCTTCATCTCTAAAAACTAATCATGTTTTATAGCTGCAATGTTATGATGTATTATCCTCTCCGATTTGGCTCATTAAGTACATTTTAAGGAAAGTCATGGGTGAGCACATAAATCATGTTTACAGCAAAACCACTTTTTTAGTATTCAGTAGATTGGTATGAAAATAAAAAAATATGATGTCCATATTTCTTTTAGGCTCAATCAAAATGATATGAATGACCAATCACATATTAGTATGCCTCAATTTTTTAATACCGAGTCTATCATGTGGTTTGATGTGGAAAACCATTGCAGCTTCCATTTATTTAATTGTTTTGATGATGTAAATGAGATAATTCTTAATAAGGCAGACACGACGATGATGGAGAGGGCTGATGCCTACCCGGTAGAGAGGGCTGATGAGGCCACCTCAGTGGAGAGGGTCGATGTAGGCGACGGTGGTGAGGGTGCGACGAAATTTGGGAAGGAGCTATCACACCAGATAGAGAATTAGGTCTTGTTTTTTTAGATTAAATTAAATTAAATGAAAATTTGTTATTTTTGTATAAGCCAAATGATGTAATATTTTGTAGTCATTATTGTGGGGTTTTAAATAGTACTTCTTAAAGCTTGTAAAATATTTTTTTCATAATTTTTTGAACTCATTAAAACATATGGAAAACCATTGCAGCTTCCATTTATTTAATTGTTTTGGGGATGTAAATGAGATAATTCTTAATAAGGGCAGATACGACGATGATGGAGAGGGCTGATGCGGCTAGTAGAGAGGGCTGATGAGGCCACCTCAGTGGAGAGGGTCGATGTAGGCGACGGTGGTGAGGGTGCGGCGAAATTTGGGAAGGAGCTGTCACATCGGATAGAGTTAGAGTCAATTTATCATATAACCGTCGCTAAGCCATGAGGGTTTGTGTTATGTTTTCCAGCGTATGACTGATACTTAGCCTTCCGCCCCACTGGGCCCCACTAGATAATTGAGGACGTTGTTAGGATTTCATAGAGACCCTTATGACCTTGTCCTGTAAACAGGATTAAAATTGTCCCGAAAAGGAGTATTGGTTGGATCGTAGGGGCGATGATTTACTTCACCGGCGAGGTCTCGGGTTCAAGTCAAGTAACAGAAGGAGGTCGGCGATATCTACTGGGAGATTGGGAGTCTCACTGAATATGCACTTGCGAACCACAACAGCTAAGCATGCGGCATCTAGTTTCTGCTTTTTCTTAGTGAACAATTTTAGCAGCACCCATTTGTCCTGCACAGCCCTCACAAGCCCTCACATTGCCTGTGTAGTTATCATAAGATCCTCGGCACTTATCTTTCCTCCAAAACTAAAACCCGCACGATGCACCGCGAACACAAAGCTGATTACTAGGAAGAACTTGCAAAAAAGCTCTGGGAAACAACAACCAAAGATATGCATAACTTGATAATATTTGAAGAGGATGACGGTGCTAATGCCACTAAATAAGTATCTGATTTTCTTTGCCTACATTGTTATTTATATTTTACTAAACACTAATAATAATGTTTAAATTTGTGTTTGTTTTCATTTTATTAGGGAGGTTGCACCGATTAAAGAAAATTTTTCATGTGTTAAAACAAACTAATTGTTATATTGATATTAATAAACAAACTTATCGTTAGAAATATGTCTATTTTTACTGGTTTTCAGGCCAGCAATTTTTTAATTTGATTGAGTTTGAAATTGTTTCTCATTCTTATAGTTATGGAATGGTAAGAAACATAAAATACGAGCCTAGTGCTCAACCTGGACAAGTGGTGGAAACTACGGCCGTATGGTAGGGGTAGAGGGAATTTTTGATGGAGCGGTGAAATGCATTGGGATTAGAAAAACACGAAGGATAAAAGCATTCTGAACACCAGTTTCAACTCAGACTCAATTTCTTCTTGTGTGAAGATAAACAAATAGTGCGTAGATTCTTGGCTGACTAGCACTCATTCACTCTCATACACTCATTCTAGCACTCTTCTATCTTATCTCATCTTGCATGCTTCTTGGATGGCATGGCAAGAGAAGAGCACTTCTATTTATAGGCCAAGACTATGGCTCTTCTTTATTCTACACTATTTTACAAACGTACTTTCTAGAAATTCTTAATTATATAATAAGGTTCTACACATTTCTAAAGTTTGTCATATCTACTTTCATGCTACTCTTTAATATTCTAGAGGGTTCTAAAAATATGCATTCTAATTCTCAATTAGTCTCAACTAGTATGGTTGATAGACTTCTATAAGTTGACCTTCTTCTTTCAACAATATGGAAGCATGTTATGATCATAGGAACAATTGCTGACTGCAATCAACCTTCTAACAAGAAAATTGCTCAGATGACGCTCAATATGCTGCCACATAACCAAATGACACTCAATTTATCTCTATGATGTAAAATAATACTAAGGCAACCAATTTTGTTTCTAAATAACATTTTAGCATTTCCCTCACTTTCCCTCCCTTTTCCATGCTGGATATTAGGTGAAGTTCCGGATTTGCCCCCCAAGCCTACCTTCTATGTTTCAATACGGGGAATCAATACAGGTTTCCCCCGCGGCGGTGCGTTTGGTGGCCTGATGCACGAGGAATCTTGTGCCATACAAAAAACACCGTAGGCTCAATTTTCATCATAGGAAAATGGCATACAAAACGCATCTCAGAAATTTTCATCACAGCACATTGAAATTCATCATATGGCATGAAATTTTTCATCATATAAATTCATAGGGCAGGAAAATTCATCATAGAAATTGTCTACTAGCCACGAAAAAATACATCATAAGCCAATCATATAAAATACACTATATGCATCTTAGAAATTGTCTGGCTCATGGCGGTATGGAATACAACATTCCCTCCGTTCTGCATAGGGATGACAATTTTACCCACGGGTTTAGATACTCGTGGGTATCTGACCCGATGGATTCAGGTATGGATTTTATTTTAGATTTATGGTTTTCAAATTTTAGTTTGGATTCATTTTTACACCCATGGATACCCATAGGTACGAGAAAAGAATAATAAAAATTAAATATGATATGATATGTCACCATGCCTTATCAATAAATATGTATTGATGAAAGGCTAAATTTTAAATATAAGTTTATATGTTCAAAGTTGATGAAAGGTTAGAGTTGAAATTGCCTAGTGTCATATGATGCAAGCCTTATGTTTTGGAACGGACGTCGTTGCCGAAGTTGCTACAGTCAACTTGTCTTCCGCTATTGCAACCCCAGGAGGCAATCTCAAATCTTTGTTTCCAGGGGTGGCCACTCCGTTGGCCTTTTGGTCTTCCTCATGCCGTAGGGATCTTCGTTGAGGCCGTTCATCCCCTGCATCGCACTGCCGCTCATCACTGCCGCCTCTACTCTACATCTTGTGGATCTACATTACTGCCCGGGGTCACCTCTAATATGTGCCTGCTCTTTGCCCATCTCTTGGCCTTTACACTAGATCTATGTTCTTCAAGTGGACCGCCAATGCGCCATCGAACTGCAGCCGACTCTTCTACCTTGAACCTTCTATTGCATGCCTCTCTTCATGGTGGTGTCTCCAGCTCAGCTGGTGTGCCACTGTTTGTGCCAAAGTACTATAGTACAATGGCGATGTCCTTTGGTATGTTGCTGCGAGCATCTCATGTTGCTGCACGTATTTTTCAGTCTTGGTCTCTTTTAGGTGTCTTCAGTTCTAGCTTCCACTGTGTTCAACAAAATCTTATACTTTTTTGTCTCTCAATTCGTCTATATCTTGTGAGTTCATAACAGTCAATCATTTTTTTTTTCTAGAATGCACTGTCCGCTCTTTCCATGAGTTTTTTGTCATTGCGCGTTTTTTTACACAGTTGACTTTCAAGGCTTTGATCTCCACTGTCATGCTTCTCCTTAGTTTGATTTAGCACTTTTAGATATTTTGTCATTTTCTTGATCTCCTTTTATCCTTTTTGTCGTGGCTTTGCCTTTGCACCATGTGCTTTCTTAGCTATCTTACCACCGAGGATAGATAGAGTTCTTCTCGATTCGTCATATTAATACAACAAGACCACATGATACGATGACTACAATGACATTTGCAAGACATTGATTTTGGTTTTATCTTTGCATTTCCATTCAAATGCAACGCTTTTGTATTCACCTTGCATGTGGGGGTTCTTTGTAGTTTTTTTTTTGTTTTTAGTCTATCTCTTTTAATTGCAATGTTATTGCATACACCTTGCATTTTAGGGGGGTAATTTTGTTTTTGTTATTCTCTTTCAAATGCAATGCTATTGTATACGTCTTGCATTTGAGAGGGGTGCTTTACAATTTTTTTTTGTTTTAGTCTATCTCTTTCAAATGCAATGTTATTGCATACACCATGCATTTCAGGGGGTAATTGTCTTTTTGTTGTATATGCCTTACATTTGAAGAGCACTAGAGATATGTTCGGATCCTTTATCATATTAGGATTGATTAGATTTTTTGCCCTTATCTGGGCTTTTCTGTCTTATTTAGGCTTCTCATGTACGCTATATATATCGGCCCTTGGTTTTATATCAATACACAAGTGCTATTCCTAACACACGCTACCCCGCTCATCCTTGAGTTACCTACGCACGCAGTAAATAAGAAAAATAGAAAACAATCGTTAGGTTCTCCCTAGCGATACAACATGCCATATCCACAGCATACGCATCAGGGGGATCCCACAGGGTACAATCCGGCATCATAAAGGAAATGAATCTCAGCGGGATCTGAGGGTGATTCGGACAGAAATATAACTTATCAACGAGGACTCCCATCCGAGGGAGATTTAACAGACTCCCCGCTCATCCTTCACCGTCGTCGTCCAGTAGTCGTCCACGGGTTGCCGCTATCTAAACCTGATCATCGGTCGGGCCACACCGGGTTTCGGGTCAGGTTTGGAAAAGCTCGGTCCCACGGGACCGAGCCTGAGCCCTGGCTGGCTCGACACCGTTGGCCTTTGCTTCGAGCCCGAGCCCGGCCCAAAGCCCAAAAAGCCTGGCCCGAACCCGAAAGCCCGGCCCAGCCACGGCTAGATGTGTACTTTTCCTAGGCCTGAGCACGGCCCGGTGCACTGGTCGGATCGGGCCGGGCTCGCCGAGCCAGGCTGCCCATGAACAAGCCTATCGTCTATCGGTAGTCGCCTGCCAGTCTAACCCTTGCTTTGGGAAGTCGCGTTCGATCGGGCAAGGCCTAGCTAGTCGGGTTCAGGCAAAGGGGACGTGGGCAAATAAAAAACTTCTTATGTGATTCCTTTGTGGCACACCTAATATCCAGAGTGGAAAAGAGGGAGAAGGGCTCCAGGAGCACATAAGTTTTGACACATTATTATCTTGTTGTCGATGCCCTTGTGGAATAATTTTCGATGAGAGATGTCTAGGAAAATCCGCATGCATGCTTGTGAATCGAAGCAACCGAGGCAACCATGCCAACGACCGATCAAGGCATCAAGCCACGACCGGGACTGGGCATCGAAGCAACCTGACGAGATGTGAAGCTGCAAGAGAGGAGAGAGGACCAAGCGGCCATGGCTTGCTCTCGTCCAACCAGGCGTGGTCCAACAGCAGGAGAAGCTGCAGGCGTCGATGGGTCGGAATCTGACCACCGCCGGCACGAGAGCAGAAGACGGTGTACGGGGGGAAATGGAGGCGCGGCGACAGGGGGAGGGAGAGGAAAGGCAACAGGGGCGGAGGATCGGGGGTAGGGTTGAATTCGAGTCGATCTTGAATGAGTTTAGACTGTTAAAACTTAAGTTTAGCTCAAATCAACACTAAGATTAGTGTCGGGCTTGATCGAACTCGATGAAAACTCGGTTAGAATCGAGCTCGGCTCAGTTGTGCTCGAATGAAGCTAGCAATGCTAATACATGAGAGGAGATAAGGTTATATAGGTTCGGTTAGATTTAATTCAGCTTATTTCAAGCTCGTGCTCACTTCAAATTGGATAGACTAGTCGGTTTAAGAAACGGATTAGATGGTATAGTGGAGTTTGTTCGAGCTTGGATAGACTTGACAATGGCTCGAGATCGGGATCAAGATCGGCTCGGATAGAATTGAGCTTGATATCATGCTCGAGATCGATTCGATTAGATTTCGAGCTCGAACCGAGATTGATTCGATTTCGAGTAGCTTGTTGAACCCGAGTTTAATCCTAATCAGGGGGCGACGCCGATGAGCCAAGCCGAGCCAACATCGTCGCAAAAAAGGAAGGGGAGGCGGAACACTGGCGCGCTCACGGGAAACGAAGAGGACACGGCACAAGCCCACGGCTCCGCGAAAATCAATTTGCATGCATGCATTTTCCGCCGCGCAAGGGCGGATCTAGCAGTGGGTTAGGTGGGGCTCTAGCCCCACCTACACAGTACGAGGTATCGACATAAGTATCATCTACTAGTAAACATATTTAAGAAGGCATCTGAGAGATTTAGAAATTGTCAAAGTATCAAGGTATCATCGAGTATCAGGGAGAACAAGTCAAGGAGTATCTAGGTCATGTGTATTAGGTCAAGTATCAGCATGGTATTCTAGAGTGTTGAGAGTATCGACGTATATCAAGGGCGTCTAAGGTATTTTCTAGTATCAATTAAAGGTATTAGGTTGATAATATCAATTAAAGGTATTAGGTTGGGATATCGGCTCGATTATCGATAGTGTCATTGTGTATCTGTTTGAGCATTAGGGTATCGTCATGTGTCAGTTTAAACATTAAGAGTATCATTAAGTTTCATTGAAGCATTATATGAGTATTACGGTGATATCTAGCTGAAGGTATTGTGTCGGGTATGAAAGGTATCGTCGGGTGTCAAAACAAAAGATGAACGAAAAAAATAAAATTGACGGCGTGCTCACCGCTCAACCACTGCGGATCACACCCCTAGTCAGATTTCTATCCTGCTAGCCTGTCAGCCTCGCTCAGTTCGATTGAGTTTGGGACGCAGCAAGGAGCAACACACGGGGATTACCCAGGTTCGGACCCCCTGCGGGTAATAGTTCTACTCCTGCTGAGATTTAGCTCTCTTGTTGTTGTGGTTGAATGGAATGTGTTTACAGGATTTTTCGAACCCCCCTCTCCCTCCTCTCTTCGCCCCTTCTATACAAGCCTCGAGCTGGCGGGGAGAGCCGAGGGGGTAGGCAGTACAGTACTCTTGGTACAGTGACGAGACACGACAGGAGAGACAAAAACGTGCTGCTACTGTGCCGCACGGCGCCGCCCATGCGTGCTTCGCAAGTGGCCTTCGACCCGCACAGACACACCAGTGAGACTGTGGGTGGGGCCCAGCCTGCTCCTCATGACGCGGACGGCCGTCTTAAGCAAACCTTCTCTCTGCCGGTCAATTCCGCTGCGCCACTGTGATAGCCGCTCAGACCTGCAGGGGTCACTGTAGCGGTAATCATTTCTTCAGCTGTCTATCCGCGCGTGATGTCGCATTAAATGCGCTCGTCCTTCGCAGCAGGGAGAGCCTTCGCCCAGAAGACTCCTTCCGCAACGCTCCCTGCCACGGGGGCCCCACCTGACAGTGGGAGGCCCCGCGCGCCGAGGGGCTCGCCCACCCGCCCGCCTGGCGCATGGGGCCCTCGCCTCGGCTGGCCGAGGGGCTCGCCACGCTATTGGGGCCTTGCTCGCCCGCCTGACGCGTGGGGCCCGCTTGAAGCGCTGAGGGGCTCGCCCACGCGCTGGGGCCTTGCTCGCCTGCCTGACGCGTGGGGCCCACTTGATCTTCTCAGGACTCTTTGCACCCCGGTATTTATTACACCGACAAAAATAACAAAAATTATGAATTATTAGGTATCAAGGTGTCACCAATGGTCAAGTATCATGGAGCACGACGACATCATGAATTAGCTCCCAACTTTGATAAAACAAACCTAGAAAAAATACCTTTAAATAAGATAAATAGTTGAGTACTAAGAGGATCTATGAGAAAAATAAAGTGGAGCGCAGAAAACAGGCACACTAAAGTGCCGGGGCAGATGCCATCTAGTAAAAGATATAGTAAAGTATTAGGATACTTTTATAAAAACTAACAAAAATAGGAAAATTAAAATAAAATCATAAAAATGTAAAAATAATGGTAAGATAGAACTCGATTTTAGATGGATTGTAAATTTTGTTTCGCAGTAAACAAAATATCATCTATTTATCTATACAAAGCGCTAGCAGCAAGGATCCTTATGGCGACGCATGGCTTCGTCTAGAGCCGTCCGATCATTTCAAGAATCAATCCTAGCCATCCATACCAAACGAACCTTTAAAACGTTTTCCTCCGTACTTGGACAACACAGCGTGCGGTTTGGCAAGTTGGCTAGGTGGGCGAGCGCTCGCTCAGCAGATCAGGGATCGAACCCCCGCTCCTCTATTTTCTCGCTTTTTTCCGCTCACGCTGCATGCTCGCTTGCTTATTCTTTGGCGTACACGCTGCGATGTGTACACGTCTGAGGTTGTATCTGTTGGTGATCGATAAGCGGCCCACCTCGAGATGAGCCTGGGCTGATTCCGTATCAGCCCACCACGCGTGCAGAAAATCCAAAAGGCCACCCATGGCCAAGCGCCTAGCCCGCCAGGGTCTGCCCTAAGCTTGACAGGGTCAACCACATTGTCCTGGGTCTCTGCCAGGGGTATGGCGCACCTCCCGGGCTTCCCTTAGCCCGGAGGAAGGCTCCGCGAACAGTCCGCCTGTTCGTGGACAGGTGACGACAACTGTCGTGCCCCACCGTACTTTCTCCGGCCTTGATCGAAACGAACTGTGTCCCCCCGGGAACCCGCGGCCCGGGGAAGGGCACGCGTCCAGCCCGGTTTGTCATTTGCCTTCTTTGGCAGGCAACGGAAGGTTGTTACGCTACGCGACGCCCCCAACGGGCGGCGCGAGGCTGGCCCAGTCCAGTCAATGCCATATTGGGGATAAAGGGAAAGTGCTTTCTTCCTAAAGAAGGTTTTCTCCCCGTATCGGCGCCCCACGACAAATACGTGTCCAGTACTAACCAGACCAGCTTCTCCCTGCAGGCTCGAGACCGTACAGAGCCCTAGAACGAGATAAGTGCATCGCCACTAAAGCAAAGATCGGCACGGGCCCACCGCATTAGCTTCGGGCGACCCGCCGCGCCTATAAAAGGAGGATTCCTAAACGTTCGAAGGGATCCGAGACTTGACCAATAGCTCCAAGCACCCAAGCAACACCTGCATCTAAAACTTTCTTAGCAATAGTCTTAGTTCTTAGTCGCCACCGTTGTAAGTTCGGGATCGATGCCTTCAAGCCCGGTCTCGACACCTCTATACTGTTTCTCCACCATATCATCAACAAGACTGGAGTAGAGCTATTATCCGACAATGAGGGCTCGAACCAGGGTAAATCGCCTGCTCGACTCCCTGGATGGGGGCAGTGGACACTGGAGTAGAGAAATTGATTGCGATCAATTTCTGCACCGACATCCATCAGGTTTCAGGTTCACAGCTTCAGAGAGTGAGGAATTGCCTCGCCGTGGTACGAGTGTTAGACGGGTAGGTGAATCACCTCGATGCCGTTGGAGATGCTGCTGAAGATCTGCGACGTGTAGGTGCTGGCCTGATCGGGGCTGTAGCCGCCGAAGAGCATCGCATTGTAGTCGTTGCCCCCGAACTCGCCGAACACGAACAGCGAGTTGGCGAGGTAGCTCTTGCAGCCTGCAAGGGATGGAATTTGCTCGTCATTTTTTTTACATCAAAAGGGAGAGATTTCTACCTCAAAAAGGGGAGATTTTTGTGGCTCACTCTGGCCGCAGACGGAGGAGGTGATCTGCTGGAACCACTGGAGCTGGAAGCTGATGGGCCCGTTGTTCCAGATCTTGTCGGAGAGCCCCAGCGAGCGGAAGAAGTCGGCGTCCATGGCCGTCGCCCCGGTGATCGCCATGTTGGCGCCCTTCTTGAAGTCGGCGCTCGTCGACTTGGACGGCGGCAGGAACGGCAGCCCGAACTTGGAGCCTGCAAC
The DNA here is from genome assembly GCA_036346415.1 of Raddia guianensis. NCBI lineage: Eukaryota > Viridiplantae > Streptophyta > Magnoliopsida > Poales > Poaceae > Raddia > Raddia guianensis. The sequence continues at coordinate 18,362,393 of CM070539.1, read as the reverse complement.
ACCACCAGCTCGTCGTCAGCAATGGCGGCGGTGGCGGTCGTGTCGAGGGGAGTGTCGGTGGGCACAGTACAGAGGAAGTCGACGACGTCGCGGCCGTCGCAGCAGCGGCAGGTGGGGGTGCCGAAGTAGGTCTCCCCGTAGGGCGGCTGCGTGAAGGTGATCTGCGACGGCTTCCCGTTGGTGCACAGGTTGCCGGTGACCCGGTGTCCGTGATCGAGTCGCCGAAGTTGAACAGCGCATTGTAGCTCTGCGCCGCGGCCGCCGGCACCGCCGCCGACGCGAGCACCAGCGCCAGCAGCGCCGCCGCCGCCGCAGCCGACGACGACGGCGGTGGCGAGCCACGGCTCCTCCCCATGGCGCTGGCTGAAAGCGGCGGCGAGAAAGGTGCGGCGAGCAATGGGCGGCGCGCTGCCGTGTGCAGAGAAGATGGCAGAGATGCAGGGATGGCACGGTTGGCGAGAGGGCGCGCGTTTTATAGACTCCCGTGAGGCGCCGGCGCGTCGAACCTTTTGGATCTCGCCCGTCTGCCTAGTGCACATACATGTGTATCCTCGTGTACTTTACTTTTTTTTGTGTGTGTCGTCGGTACTTGGCGAGCCCTGCTCCCTTGCCGTGGGTTTTCGTCCTAACTAACACCCTCAAAATTTATGAACATTTTTTTTTTATGATGTATGGTAGACCCAATTGTTACGGTATAATATGATTTGTTAGAGTCGATCGATTATTATCCTTCTTATGTGATTTTATCTTTACAATGTATATTATATAAATAATAAGCACCTACATAGTAGTCGACTGTTTCATCCCTCTTCTCTCCATGTGCACCCAAGACACCAAAAAGGACACAAACACCATCTTTGAGCCGCCGTCCACAAGATCTTTCATAATGTTGCACCTCGAGTCCTCAACCCTCCAATGAATCCGCACCATCATCCACACGGATGACTACCTTGCCAACTTTTGCCTCGGCCCATATGTTGGAGACACTATGAGATACATTTTAACAAATCTATAGAAATAACCTCACATACTATTGACCACGGATTGTATAAATAGACCACATCGGCTGGTACCCTTTCATTTCCAATTTATAGAAACAAATACCAGAGGTGATATGCACGCATAGGTCGGACCATACCGCAACCAAAGATGGCACCCAAGCCTAACAAGTCTAGGAGCATCCCCAACAGGTTCTCTAAAATATATTCTAAAACATTATTACAGACAACCTCAATCTTTATAACATTCCAGCACTCTCTCCAGAGTCTTTATAAGGATCTCTGTATCTTTCTTTTTGAGAATAGTGATACGGTTGAACATGATGAAAATATATAGAACAAATAGTGATTCAGAAAAATTTAGATAAATGGTATAGAGAACGAAACGTAGAGATCCCGGCGGCGATGCCCTAACAGACTATCCAGAGCTCCAGGATCACACGCGGACCGGCTCTCGGCTCTCGCGGGGGATCGGGTGCAGTTCTTCCTCGGCAAGAGGAGCGGGGTTAGCTGATCAATTCCTTAGCTGTTGCCTGTTGGCCATCTCTTTCTCGCTCCGCTAGCCTTTGCGACCCGCGAGACCGAGACCCGCACATGTGACTTTTTTGGCCGCGCGTAGAATGCCTTTCCGGGGTGAGCACTGCCCAATCAGGCTAGCTTAGCTTAACCCGCGGATGATTGGGGTTGTGTCAGCCAGCTAATCTCCCGCCCACCCGTGGCTGGAACGAGTCCCGTCGAGGAGGATTTTGTCCCTCCTTTTGACGTCCATGGCTCATGGTTCCTTGCTGAATGCTGAGTGGTAGTAGGTTTCAGCTTCGTCAGCTGCTGCTGCTGCTGCTTACCTAGCACAGAGCAAAGCAGTCGTGACGGCACGGCACTCCTCTGCTTCGTTTCGTCGTAAAGGAGCACCTGCAGAAATGATACAGGGGCAGAACGAACGAACGATGCGTATAAAAATTATCATCGAGCATCGTGGGATGTTCACATCGTTAAACTTCACGCATCGCCGGTTCGCCTAAAAATTTAACCTAATAGGAACTCGCCTAAAAATTTAACCTAATAGGAACACAAGATGGACAATATAGTTATTTCAATATTCCCCTTCACATTTAAACTCCTTCAAACCTTGGATGTGGACTCAAACGTGGAGCACAAGTTTTTTTTTTCAATACTCCTATTACATAGTCGAGTCTTGAGTTCAAAATACCTCTTGCCTCTAATATCATATTAAATTAATTAGCCATAGCAATTTGATTTGGCTCCGTTGCTTTATATAATACCAAGAGATTACATAATACAATTATAACAAATCGTATATATATCGGCATGCAGCTTACGTAGTTTTGCCGTTGTCGTAGCAGTATACTAGGTATACCTTTTGCCGTCTAGTTCACGATTGAGTTATTGACCTCAGCACCAGCATATCAGAGGTCGAAAGGCAGCACGTGACCAAGCCTTCGCTTGAGCTAATGTAAAGCATTCGACAAGCGGAAGTGGCAACATCCTGTCTGTGGGAGAAGTCATCGAATACGAATTCCAGACATTATACCTTTGTCCCTGCTGTAAAAGCAGGGTCATCCTTCTGATCACTTATGTAAGTTTGTCTGGTATAGTGTGTACATGCTACCCCTCATATTTGGGGGGCGGTGGCATTATTGCTCTAAAGTGATGTCATCATGTCACCAAAAATATATAAGTTACGGCTAAAACCGACTGTATCACATGAGACCAGCCACAACTTTATCTACCTATATGTAACTTACGCAGACTCTTAACAATACTTTATGTTGTACGTTATTGTAAGTGTCACATGGTACCGTCTAGTTACGTACTTGCCATGTGAAACCCATGATACTCATTGATACTTGCTATATCGTGCTAAAGGTACAAAATTGTATTGCAGCCCCTACAATAATGTGGAAAATGCAAACATTATAGGAGTTGCACGAGGGTACGAATATTTGTTCGACTCATCTGCATTTGTGTTTCATCCGCTACGGAATGCTATACCGTCAGACATACATATACATATGTATTTATATGTATGTACATGTGTGTTTATATATAAAAGCGCTATCAAATACTTCCCCATATCACAAAAGGTAGACATTTTAAACATGTCTAAAATAAAAATGTTAAAAGTTTATCTACATAAATATATTAAACTATATGAACTGGATACATGAAAATTTTATATATATATATATATATATATATTTATTTATTTGTTTCGAAAAGCACTTCCAAGACGTATAATTTTGTGGATTTTATAAATAAATAGCAATGGTAAATTGGTAATCAGTGTTTAAAGTTGCATTTTAAGGAACCGTGTTGATATCTAAAACGTCAATTCTTTTACATAAAAAGAAAATATCTAGTTTTTCATATTACATGACGCTAATTATATGGTACTCCTTGTACCATAAGTGTCATGTAGGAGTATATTATACCACGATACTGAAATGGAATTTTTTTGGCATGGAAAACGCAGGTGTGATGATAGTCCGTTTGCGTGTGCCTCTGGTGCATTGCATTGCAACTTTGCGGGGTTGACCGACATCTCCCCGCTTTATTCCTCACTTCTCCGGCTCGGCGACACTGGGCCACGCTGGGGTGCATGCTGCTCGCTTCTGCAATGGAGCATTTTTAGGACATGTTCTTTTGAGCTAATCTGAACGGTTGAACAGCTGAACGACTGGAATGACTGAACTTCGAGAACTTCTCGAGATAGTTTCGAGATTCGGATCCACTTCGTCCGACTTGCTTTTTAAGGCGTTAGAGAACAACGAGCGAGGTGGCCCGCGCGTTTGCGCGGCTAGATTTATTTTGGTATATAATGTTTATCTCTAACTCATAATCTATCTCTAATATATCAGATCAGATTTAGAGTTAATTTATCTCTAATATATTATATTAACTTTAGTATTTCATATGAATTAATGGCCCGTGCGTTGCAACGGAAGAAATAGTGCCTACTTTTGCCACATGGAAAGCATCACTTGCATGCTAAAAGGTGAGAAGTACATTGGAGGCATTGGCGGAGTCATTGAAATACCATACGCCGAATTCATGAAATCTCCGGCCGTAGATGGGAGATTTAGAGGAGCACAACTTGCATAAAATGGGGACAGCAAGCATATAATTATTTAACTATAATCAATAATAATTATGTTGTAACCTGGATGACCCTTGTACATTCAGAGCACTGCCAGATGTAAAATGTTTAATTGTTAAAATAAGCAACAGTTTAATATGATGCCACTCAAGTGCATAGAGACATTAGTGCTGCCATTTCCAGATGTGAAATGCTTAAAACAGCATAACACTCATACAGGGGGTATTTTCAAACTTCATTAATTTGCAGAGCTGAAGATGTTTGAAAGGATCGCTATGCCGCATAGAGGGGGGGTGAATAGGCGAATAAAACGAAATTGCGGAATTAATAAATCTGAACAGTAACCAGTCGGTCGGATGTTCCGATGCAGCGTCGGATGTTCCGATGTGGTACAGTACACCCTCCGTCGGATGTTCTGATCCTGGGTCGGATGTTCCGATGGCCGTTGGATGTTTCGATCCGGGGTGTTCTAAAATTTGTCGAAAACCTGTAGAAAAACTGATTTCTCGCAAAACCAAGGTTAGATCTATTCAAGAATACTCAGAACAAGCCAATATCAATAGTTTAAACACCAGATCAAGACCAAGACAAAAACACAGCGATTTTTGTTTACCGATGTTTGGATCTTTGAAGGGAGATCCTACTCACCGTTAGGGAAGGCACAAAGCCCGGATCACCAAGACCCTAATCCCCCTTACCGATGAAGCACACAGCACTCATCGGTGTTCACTAGTTGAATCCTTTTCCTTGCGGAGATAGATTCGCACCTTCACAAACTTCGGAGGCACGCCACACAAAGATTGGCGACTCACCGCCGACACCTAGCCGTCTAGAAGCCCTTCAAGCCTCCAAGAGTAACAAATGCGATGAAGAAATTAGGAATCGCTAAGTGCTCAAATTGAATCTCTAATTTGTGGAGCACTTGGGTGCCTTGATCTCTCTAGATCTAGATCTTATAAGATGAACAAGAGAGAGACAAAGGCTAAAACTTTGAGAAATGATGAACAAGAAGTATTAGGTTCAAATCAAGGTGTAATCAGAGAGTAAACAGTGTCAGCAACCTTTGGAAGGTATTAGAGACGGCTTTAAATAGAGAATCCCGAAAACTAGCCGTTGTGCAGTTAATCCCGCGTCGGATGTTCTGATCTCCCGTCGAATGTTCCGACTAGCATCGGATGTTTCGATGGAAGTTCCGATGGACCTTTTACTGGATAGAGCAGGCTGGCTTACCATCGGATGTTCCGACCCTCGTCGGATGTTCTGATGGCATAGGTTCTGTATGAGATGTATTCTGAGTGGAGAACTCACACGAACTTCGAGATACCTATTTTAAGCACTTAGGAACCTTTATAAGCTTCTCCATTTCATCCCTCTTTATAGTACGACATCCCTAGGACTCAATAAGTAAAGATTTACAAATAAATACTAGTCTTGATGTCTTCTTGCAATAAATTCACTTTTGAGGGGTACACCAACACATGTAAACATGTACCTCATGGAATTAACCTGTATAACATCTGTGCACAATTCTTCAATAGAATATTAGCTCTATAATTGTAACTCATTAATCACGAAAATCACTTATGTCCTAGATGCACTTTCAATGTTGCTTTGTATATGATATCCCTGAAAGCTGATGCTCTATATGTGACATGGTTGTAACCTGATGGCATCAGTTATCACAGCCAAATAAATCAGAGCACAAACAAAGCCAGCGACAAGAATAAATATTGAAACTATGTTGCTAAATCAGAGAATAGGTAAATCATAAAATTTTCAATTCCATTCATTAAACTTTAAGCCAGGTACAACATGAAGTACAAAATTAATCAAGCTAATTACAAATCGTGCTTAGCTGAACAGCTACATATCATGGCGAGCTCCATATCTTCGCTCTCAGATTCAGATGCGAAAACTTCCTATTTGCTTCAAATACAAGGTGTTAACATTCAAAAATTAAACTTGCATTGGAGACTCATTCTTCCTCCTCATCCTCACTTGCACAGAACTGAAAAAAAAAAAACCAGAGAACTACGATGTATACCTTTTCTGTGCACAGCACTGAAAAACAAAAAACTAAAAAGAACTTAAGGCATTACATGAACTTTCTGTCAATTACATAATTTTGCTATACGGATAAAAAAAATGTACACAGCTATATGGAACTGCAGCCTCTACAATGTCCTTTCCAAGCCCAAGTTAGCCACGTTTTGATCTCCCCCAAACCCATAAATAGCCATCACACCCAACTGCTGCTGAAACAACACTAGAAGCAGATACAACCTGAACTTGAACATTTTCCAATCCTCTCACCTGTTCGGGGGGTTACTCTAGGAATTCCTGCCATTTGGCAAAATGGTAAAACATTCTTACATATATCATTGGTATTTGATAGGTAATATTGCCAAGAATGAGAAAAATTAGCACGTGAAGCTTTCAGTTATATTTAACTCATGGCATTGGCTTGTTATTTATTTAACTTTAGCATGGACGACAAAAAAGATATGATTGCAGTGACCCTATCTTGATGAATGATTGAATGTATTCAGAAGCTAGGATATTGTTGCAAATTTCACCGAGCCCTAATCCTTAGTGTTAATGTTTACCAATAAGGTGCAAGGTCTTAGAATGTTTCTTCTCACAATAATCACAATCATACAGCCAGCATGCCACCTCAATTATACGGTCATATTAGTGAGCCATACTGATCTGATTAATGACACCTCCATTTTTTTTTGTGTTCCATGTAGTTTCAATAGTAATTCTATGATCTGTCCTGAACCTTGATTGCACAATTACACATGTTATTTGTTGAAGACTTCACTATATGAAAACAAATAACATTTATGGTGAAATTTAAACTTAATCAAAGTCTGATCGTGGTACTCTGTTCTTACCAAAATATGAGCTGTTTCACTTTCTGTTCTAGCCATGTGTGTCATTCACACCCCTGGAATTTTCAAAGGATTTTGACATACGTGCAGTACTTTGATTTCATATGCTGATATACGCCCTTCTCATTTCAGTAAACTTTAATGCAGCAATTTTTTTTCTAGATCTTGAGTTTGTGCTACAAATACCTAATGTCTCACCTTCGACCTCCTGCACTGGTTCATCTTCAGTCTGAGGATTCGAAGCCGCCTCTGCCTCTTCAGGATCAGCAAATCCCTCATTAGAAACCGTGAGTGCATGTACAGTCTCCACATCAGAGATAGCGTCTGGCTCTTCAGCAGCACGCCAGCCACAGCGACAAACAGCAGGGTCTCCAGCTCCTCGGTTTCGAAAGTAAAATCTTGTTCTAAGTAAGATTTAGCGACAAGGACTTCTTGAAGGTTTCAAAGCTTTTTGCTCTGTTTTGTCTGAACTATATATACCTTCTACTATGCAGCACCTTCTTGACTTTCTTCTTGCAGCCCTCACAGTGGATGCTAACCTTCAGAGCCAAGGTCTGATAAAAGAAGATAAAGAGCACAGCAAAAACAAAAAAAAAACATCATAAGCATTAAGCATCTTCCTATAACAAAGAAAAAGAATGAGTAGGTCTTGCACATGTATCTTCTGTGAAGAACCCTGAAGGCCTGAACTACTTACCTGGTATTTGCATCCCTGGACAGAAAATTTTGTGACTGGGTGTGGCGCACGTTGGAGAGTTGGTCCACCGAGTCTCCCCGCTCACACAGCTGCTGCACCCATACCAGATCCTGCAATTCAGACGACAGAGCACGGTTGGTTACTAACATCAGGCATGAGCATGCACTCTTTGCATCATTGTATGAGAGTATGGTGAGCATTGGAATTCAGAGAGGAAATCAGCTAACCGATGCACATGGTGACAACACCGAATCTGCAATCTCTACCCTGGCGCTTCATTCATTCAGAAGGGTGGCGACACACCGGGCACCTGAACAATAACAGATTCCCAATTGACATGATTTGTTCAGATGATGTGGGACATTTACAAACAACAAATAATATTGCTTCCATTGAAACCATCACATTCTAAGGTAAAACCTGATAACCAGGTACACAAGTAGATGTTTAATTACCTGTTGCACCGAGAGGATGTCCTAGGGCAATTGCACCGCCGTTCACATTTACTTTCGACCGGTCCAGACCCAGTTTTTTTTGCAGCAATAGACAAACTGAGAGGCAAATGCCTACAGAAGGATTGCTAGGATATCAACAATTGTTGCAAATGTGAGAGAAGATGAGATTGTACAAAATTAACCTTGGCATGAAGATGGCGCCGAGGCTCGCGTCCTCCTCCTTGTCGTTGACACGAGCTGCGCAAGCAGTAGAGCGAGAGATTAGGGAGAGGGAGAAGAGGAGGAGAGAGGATGAGGGAGAAAAAGAGGGGGGAGAGAGAGGATGAGGGAGGAGAAGAAGAGAGGGGGCGGCGGCCGGTCGATGTATATCAAACCTAGCCTCTCCCTGCGGCGCGCGCGTAAGAGAGAGCCGAGAGACGGGGGCGGGGGCAGCTGGGCAGGGGCGAGAGATGGAGTGCCACCGCGGGGGAGGGAGCCGACGAGGAGAGGAGGAAGGAGAGGGCCGCCGCGCTGCCTCTTGCTCCGACGCCTGGGAGATCGATGAGGGAGAGGGAGGGCCGGGGTGGCTGGAGGGGCAGAGAGGGTGTCGCGGGGGCTGGAGGGATCCGCTAGGGTTTGCGCACGGACGTGAGTAGGCGGAGCCGTGCGATAGCGATCGGACGGCTGGGAAGCCTTTGACGGACGGACGAAGATGAAAACGCTATTCTCTTTATTATTATAGCAAATGTGCCCGTGCGTTGCAACGGGAGAAATAAAAACACTCTCACACCCATAGCCCAAGTACACAATAAGCGTATAAACGTCTAGTCTAGCAGGTGTAGGTTGATTTATCAGTTAAATACAAAATCTTAAAAACCTGAACTAAATAAATAGTTCAAAGTTATTAACATGGTGAAATCTTTCAGCAATGTTAAGCACTGCACCTGGCAGCCATGTCCCTCCTTTCTTTGATTTATCTGATGTATCTAGAATCGACTTTGGTGTTTGTTGGAACTTGAGCGAAAGCTCCTTTAGCACAATTGACCAGTAGACCTGAAAGGGTTACATTAATGACTAAGAGGAGATAGCAAAATTTTGGGCTGCTATTTTAGTCGTTACACCATATAGTGCAAAGTAACCATGATTAGGAGTAACAGACCTCCTGATGATCTACAAAAAACCTGTAAAAGAGGTTAAAGCTTGAAATTGGGTCCTTGAAAGATGATCCTAGCAGATTATGTCCATTTGCTTCCATCACTCTTCCAAGATTTGTTTGCTTACAGTCAATCCTGTAACAGTCCAAAGTCAAACACTTGAGCCATTAAGTAAATAAACCTATCAATAAATTTGCTATCATACTGATGCTGCTAGACTAAAATAAAGTTGCTTCGTACAATATGCTTAAATGGTTGCTAGAAGTTGAGGCCTGAAAACTTGCACAGGCCACTACAGGTCATCACAACCTCCTTCCATCCTAGCAGAAAGTAATCAAAGTATTCTCCGTATGTGCCTATGTAGATATGGGCATATGGCAGCTTAATTGTAGAAGCTAAATCTCAATCAAATGGACACAGAAGTCACATTTTTCAACACTGCAGAACAAAATAGAATTATTTGCTTAACTTTAATTAAGTATAAAGAGGAAAAATATACCTTGTCCAAAATATCTCGTACTCCCTCCGTTCCAAATTATAGTTCACCGTTGACTTTTGGAGACTACTTTTGACCATTCGTTTTATTCAAAAAAATGGTGCAAATATGCAAAAATATAAGTCATGCTTAAAGTGTGTTTAATGATAAAACAAATCATAACAAAATAAATGATATTTACATATTTTTTTGAATAAGACAAATGGTCAAATAGAATATCCAAAAGTCAACAGTGAACTACAATTTGAAACGGAGGGAGTACAAGATTATGTTTGTTTGAACAGTATAACAATGTAACAATAAAACATACTTTAACATATAAGAACATCTCAAGCCTCATCCAGAAAAATCAAAACATCACGCTGAGGGGAACACTGAAGGCAAACATTAACCAAAGTGGGTATTTACCTTTATGACACTCTAAATTTGTATTTAGTCCCATGATACTCAAGCTCACTTTCCATGACTCAGATGATCCCACATGTCATACACATATGAAAATTAGCACATGAATTAGGTTTCATGGGGCTAATTTTCCCATCCAAAGCATAAGAGTTATAAGATGAAATCTAACACCTCCTTTGCAATCCAAAGCTTCAATATATATATGTATGTGTGTGTGTAATCCTACACTTCAGCAGGAAGGTACGTTTTTTGAACAGAGCTGTTCATCTGTATCCCCAGATTAGCTAAATTACGATCGCCTACGCAGCGGCCACAGATCGGTTCACTGATCCTCCTCCGGACCTCAGTATAACCGCCGCCAATCTCACAAGCACCCCAGAACGTGGATTGCTCAGATCAGCCCGCACCATACCTTGAGGAGGACGGTATCGCCGTGGAAGAGCTGCAGCTTCTCCATGGTGTCCGGGTGTAGCGCAACGACGGAGTTGTCGTCATTGGTGGCCTCGTCGACCACCAGCCGGTTCAGTGACTTCTTCCTCTCCAGGATCGCCGTCCAATAGTCCTTCTTCCCCTTCCTGCGCCCACATCCAGAAACCAAAACAGAAATCACCAAAAAATCCCACCCCAAATCCAGATCGGAACCGAAACCCTAGCGGCCGAGGCCGCTAGATCGGATCGGGGCAGGGGTGGGGGCGGGATCTCACGGATCGACGGCGGACGACGGCTCGCCCTGGTTCGCCATGGCAACTCCCCGTCCTCGCGCGGCGGCGGCGGCGGCGGCGGAAAGTACGTGATCCATGATCCATCACTACGAACATTAGTATCTCAGCCCTCACAAAAATTAAAAAAAAACTACGATCACATCATGAGGTTTCTTCAGATATGGAGACCCAACACACGGCATGATGCCACCCAGATGCTACAAGGCAGGAAGCTACAGGTCTTTAAGCAGCAACGATGTTTAGCTTCTCTGTCATGCTGCCCTGCGTCCTTCTGATCCTTGACAGGCATATGGAGCAAGATTATCCTGTGATGTAAACAAAATATATGATCTTCGATTTGGCCAGAGCTCAGCCCTCTGGTTCAAAAATAATAATAATCAAATTTTGGCATTGAAGCAGGTGTCAGTGATGAACCTCCCAAAACTGTTGTCCACTGTGCTTCCTATAAATGACTGCAAAGGAAAAAAAATATTTAAAATCTATAAGGAAAACGGGCAAAATTGTAAGAAAGATGCTTTACCATGCACAACATCATCAAAATCTCATCATAGCTTCTATTCTTTTAAAAAAGCATATAGAACATGTTTGGTTCATGGCCATTGATAACCTTACTAATGAATGGTTATATCGCAATTTTTTGTTGTTTGTATCAAAGCCAATTGATGAATGCCAAATTTCTAAAAACAATGTTGTTTGTTGCTAATTGAATGTGCCAAATGTTCCCATAGTCAAATAAAGATCATAAAAACTCAAGAAAATATAAATTCAAAAATACCAAAACAAATTGAATTTAAAATTTAAAACATATTAGAACAAAAAACTTATTGTCGTTGATCAAGTCAGACAATATTTTTTTACAGAATTTCCTGTATGGCATTGAAAAAAATTACAATTCCCTATATTCCACTCGAAATTCTCTCTCCCCTTACATGCCACCGGTTTAAGTTTTTTCTTTCCTCGGTGCCACTCAAGCGGTAAAGAACATAACGGAGTTACAAAATGACCATTATGCCTGTAGACGGTTGAGATATCGATCTTAAGTCGCTAAGATTCTTTAGAAGTGAGATAGGAGACACGCCGAACAACACGAACAACAACGAACAGGAGACAGGGGTTTTTATCCTGGTTTGGGCCTCTCGGAGGAGATAATAGCCCTACGTCCAGCCTTTCTTATATATCAGTGCTGATTACAAGAGATGGCTCGACGAGACGAACAAGTCTCGGCGAGATTACGGTGTACCAGAAGCAATGTGCTACGATCAGGTGTTTATGAGATGTAAAAGCCAGATCAAGTCATAAAACTCGTGCCTCTACACGCCGTAGGGGCCTCGTTTATATAGTACAGAGCAAACCGACCTACCGAGGAAATATCGGGCCGGGCTAACTACGAGATCGTAACGAACTCAACATGCCAAATATATCCCGAGGCAGATCGATAAGGCATACTCCTAGTCTTAGGGATCACGACTCCTAATCCAATCCGGGAAACCAACGTCCGGGTCTTCACGTAGCCGTGCAGGACTCCTGTTCGAGTCGGACTCAAACATGATTCCTTGGCCGTTACGCATCACGCCACCAGAAGTCGCTCGGCAAGATGCATATGGGCCAGATAGAACCTTCCAGGGAGCTGGGCCCTGGTAGGTTGTTCAATTGGACCGTCAGGGAGTGGGCCATAGCAATGGGCCGTAATTTTATCCCCGACAGCTAGCCCCCGAAACTCAAGTGGAAGGACTCACTAGAGTGGGGTCTTCCTCTTGAGACTCCAAGTCACGAAGAGGGAAATTTTGTTGCTACAAAGACATGTACAAGCGACCGACCAGGCTATGGTTCAACCGAACAAGACTTGTTCGGGACCGGACAGACTCGACAAGACTGAAGCAACTCCGTTAAGGCCGAACAGGAATCACATCTGCCCGAAGCGACTCACCTCAAATAGCAGACATCGGAAAAAATAGCCGTTGGCGATTCCAACCAGAACTTCGTCATTGCGGAAAAACAGACGACCGTTTTACCTAGCCGTTGTGGTAAAAACTAGTCGTTTTGTGACAAAACCGTTGCAGTGTTGCTCACACGGGACTATAAAAGCACCTAAGCCGCCCACGGCCAGCCACATCTGCTCTCACGCCTTTCCTCTCCAAGCCCTAACTCCAACCACGCTCAGCATCAAAGAGCCGAACTCCACCCTCCAGCCTGTTCGTCAAGCCCTGGGAACTGCCATGTCCAAGTTCACTGGCACCAGCCTGACCGAGGAGGACCTGAAGGTCTGGGAGGAGGAAGGACACAATGACGCCGTAGAATGGAGGTCGCTCGAGAGGAGGAAACTCCGAGCCGCCGAGCGAGAGTTTGTCGACTTCAGCGATTCGCCTGCTCGGGTTGAGGTCTCCCGAGAGCGACTTCGTCGAGGCCTTCTTGAACATCAGCGGATTAGAGGTGGCGAACCTTAATCCGAACAAAGATCCTCCAGATGGCCGTCTTCGCACACCTGTGCGAGGGCTATCTGGGCATCGATCCACCGGTGGGGCTGTTCCTCCACTACTATATAGTGACGAGGAGCAGCTCCGCCGCTTCGGCGCTGGGGTGCTACTACCTCAAGCTCAGGCCACCGCCGACGACGCGCTGCACTTCGCCCACCGCCGCCGACTCGATGGGCGCGTGGTGGACGAGGTGGTTCTACACCAAAGTGAGCGACGACATCAAGCTCGTCTTCACCGGGAAGGCGCCGGCGAAGGGAACGCCAATGCCTCGTGCTGGAGATGACCGTCGAGGATTGGTACTTGACAAGGAAGATCGCCTCCCTCGTGAGCCTCGGGCTCACGGGTAGGAGATCATCCGGGACTTCACAATGACGTGATCTCGCCACGCGAAGAAGACCCTATCCCTTCTACAAGATAGAGGGATGGGAAGACATCTCGAGGGAGAGCACAGGTAAGTGCCTTTAAGACTCAACTTTCACTTGATAACTCATCCGAACAGGGACTAACAGGCTTGCCTGCTCGGGCAGACAAGCCAACCGACGCATGGATGACCGAGCGGGTCGACGCCATGCTGAAGGCAGCGAAGAAAGACGGCGAGGTCACCGGCGAGGTGGCCTACACCTGTCCGCGAAATGTGCTCGTCCGCACAGCCGAGATAAGTTGCTCGAACCTTCGTCTGTGTAGCTGGATTCGCACTATTGCAAATGCTAACATTCGCCTTCCGAACACGCAGGAGGACCAGTTGATCCTTGGAGGGATCGTGGAAGAGCCCTTCGGGTCGGAGAAGGAGAAGGCGAAGAAGGGCAAGGCCAAGGTGGCCACAAAGCCCAAGGTGGCGGCGGAGCCGACGCGAAGCTCGCCGTGACACGGCGGCCGCCACCAGTGAAGGAACCACCATGACGACGGACCGCGCCGAAAGCGTACTGCGGTAGCCATGGTCACCCAATGGGAAGAGACTAAGTTCTCCCTCCTCATCGAGCAAAGCGACGAAGAGGTAAAGAACATGACCCTTTGGCTTAGGCGTTACACGCGGGCTCACCCGGGCCATATGGCACGGCTACAGCAGGTCGCCGAGCAGAGGAGGCTCGAGGAAGAAGTCGCGCGCAAAGAAAAGCTCATTGCGTTGCGCGAGAGGAGCGCCCAGCTTACCAGGGGGCCAAGGCGAACAAGCGCTAAGGAGCCCCCGAGGAAGAGGCGGAAAGTTCCAGCAACGAAGATTAAGATTAAGCCCTTCATGGCAGGTACGTTGTAGCGACACTTTCGTCTTTACAATTCTCCTAACCGCTCCAGGCTCAACTAATCTCCTTTTTATCAGCTGCCCAAGAGGAGATCGCCACGGACAGCGTCGAAGTGGCGATCGAGCAGTCCTTGCTGCCCGAGCACCTGCACGGTGCATCGTGGGCAGTTCGTTTAGCCAGCCTCAAGGATAAGCTGGCAGCGTGGAGCTTGCTCCCGCCCGACTCCAGCGATCAGCTTGACACGCTGAAAGGCGCGGTTGAGCGACTGGAGGCACAGGAGGCGGCGCAAGGCGCCACGGACAGAGGGGCCAAGGAGTTGGCTCCGTCAGTTGCCCGGGGTGGGACCGAGCAGGCGGTCCTACCGGGCACTTCGTAGCAGGGGCAGCCCGTCCCTGTGGCGACGGAAGTCGCCGTCGAGCAGGGTGAAGACCCTGCACTCGAGGAAGAGGAAGAAAGCCACGAGCAGGGCGTACAAGCTACCCTGCCAGTGGAGGTTCCTGCGCCGCCCAGTGGAGCGGCTTCAACCCCGCCCGAAGAGGAACGGGCGGAGGAAGGAGAGGAGAGGCAGGAGCGTGGGGGCGATGGCTCGCCTGCCGCGACTGCCCCAAGGCGAGCACGTGCTCGTGCGGGGAGGACGAGGCGGACAGGCCGTCGCGCAAGTCTTATCCCACACGAGCGTGGCTTCGTGACCCATGGTCTCGAGGATCGCCTGCGCCGTAGTTTGAAGCGGCGACTAGGAAAAGTAATCCTCGAAACCGAAGCTTTGCCTGCTCGGGCCAAAGCTGCCCAAGGCATTAACTTGTTCTTCTCTCTTTCAGTTCGTAGAGGCCACCATGGAGGATCTCGTGGAGGGGGTTACCGAGGAGCGCGCCGCTGTGATAGCGGGTTTCCGGGAGCATCTCCAAACGAGGGGATTCGAGGGAGAGCCTTCTGCACCAGCCCGAAGCCGAAGCCGGCTGAAGACAAAGGTGAGGAAGCTCAAGGCTCAACTAGCCGAGGAGAGGAAATCCTCCGGAGCTCTCCGTGAAGAGGCCGAGGAGCTGCGCGCACAAGTCGTGGAGTCGGACATCGCGGAGAAAGGGCAGAGCCGCACGGAGTGGCTCGAGGAGCAACTCCACGACGTGTCCCAACGGCGGAGCCTGCTCGCGGCGGAGGTGAAGGACCTCAAGGCCCAGCTCACCGAGGAGAGGACGGCGACCGCGGAGCGGCTGAAGACCGCCGAGCAGCGTGCTAGTCAGAGCGAGGCTCTGTCCGAGGAGCTGCGCGCTAAGACCGAAGAGGTCGAGGCTCTCCGCGTAGAGGCAACGGAGCGGGCCCGGCTCAGCAAGGAGGAAACCGACCGTCTCCGGGCTGAGGCCAGGGAAGACTTTAAGGCGCAAGGAGAAGTCCTGCGCCTGAAGGTAGAAAACGAGGAGCTGAAGGAGCAGCTCGCTTCAAAGTAGAAGTAGGGTTGTACTCCTTGTACCTGTAAATTTTGAGCAATGCAATAAAGACTTAACTTTTGCACAACAAGGCTTACCTTTTCCCTGCAAAAAAGAGCAGCAAAAGATAAGAACGAACAGGAAACCAAGAGCAGGGCACGAAAGCGCTAGAAAGTTTTAGGAAACCCGGTAGAACGCTTAGCCTAACTCATAGCCCCCGTTGTGCAGCTGCTCGAAAACCTGAGTTTGCGAAGTCGAACAGGTGCACAAGAGAAAGAGCGACACCCTAGCCCCCGGTACAGACGGTGCTCGAAAACCTAAGTTTACGAATTCGAGAACGTGCGTAGAGAGTTAGAGCGACACCCGTATCCTGATCGACGTATTCCAAGAACTTCTTGTTAACGTAAGTTAGGCGATTCCGGAGGATAACCAGACAAGGAAAGTGCCTTTGCCGCGGAGGGCTTACGAGATCAGACTTTGCCAAGTGGTCGTGCCAAGTGGAAAAGCCATGTTACGCAACCTTGAGTTGTGGATCTCGTTGAAACTGGATACGAGCAGGAAAAAATCCTTAAGATTGCGGAGCCAAGTGTTCGTAAGGCTGGGCAGCCATCAAGTGTTACCAGAGAAAGGGTAGTCTTGAGAATACAGAGACGTGAAAAGGCCGCAGAAGACCGTGAAAATTTCACTATAAATGGATTGAACTTTACATAGTGCCCGACAGACTTGGACGAACAAAGACGCGAAGTTTGACAAAAAGCGCGAAGCTAAGCAAACATAGAAAAGACCTACACAAAGAACTTACGAAGTCGGTCGATGTTCCAAGTCTTTGGTTAGCTCTCTCCGTCCTCCATAGCCAGTGAACAGCCTCCCGGCGGCGATAAAGAAACGACTGCGTGAACGGGCCTCCCAGTGAGAGTTAGCTTGTTGGCATTGGACGGAGTTCTCAACACGGCGCAAAAACGAGATCGCCTACCGCAAAGCCCTTGGTCGAACTGATTTGGCGGCGTCGCGCGCGAAGATCTTCTTTGGTAGCGCGCCATTCTGACTTGTGTCCGGTCGCGTGTGCCTTCAAGGAGGTCGAGATCGAGTAGGCTCTCTTGCTCGTAGTCAACGAAGTTGATCGAGCTCGTGCGGGGCGAACCGAGTACTATTTCGGCGGGCAGGATGGCTTCTGCACCATAGACCAATTAGAACGGAGTTTTCCCGGTTGCCCGGCTGGCCGTAGTGCGAACTGCCCAAAGGACGGAAGGAACTTCGTCAACCCAAGCCTTGTTGTGCTCGCGGAGTGCCGCGAACACGCGCCGTTTGATACCCTAGACGATCTGTCCGTTAGCTCGCTCGACTGCTCCATTGCTCGTGATTGAGGGCTTGTGAAGGTGCTCGACGAGCACCCCTGCCGGAGCAGGTTCTCATGAAGGTGCCGGAGTAAGCATCCAAAAAACTCAAAAGCTGGGCATCCGCAGTCGCGTCGACCGGCTGGTCTATGCGTGGCAGCGAGAAGTTGTCCTTGGGACAAGCAGCGTTCAAATCTGTGTGATCGACACACATCCTCCACTTGCCGCCTTTCTTCTTTACGATGACAGGGTTGGCCAGCCACTCGGTGTGATCAACCTCGCGAATGAATCCGGCGTGACGACTTTGCCGAAATGATCTTTAATGATCCCCGCTGAATTCCAAAGGCAAAGCTTCGCGAACAGGCTTTTTGTCCGGCCGGACGGCCAGTTTGTGCTCGATAACCTCCCTTGGGACTCCGGGCATATCAGACGGCTCCCAGGCAAACACGTCTGCTTTAGCTCGGAGGAAGGCGATGAGCTCGCTTTCCTATTTGGAGTCCAGATTGGCCCCCAGATGAGCTGTCTTGGAGGAATCATCCATAGACAGCGGAACTTTCTTGGTCTCTCCTCCTGGCTGAAGGGAGACTCTAGGGCGTGCAGACTTGGTCTGCGGAACTTCGGGGCCTCGAGGTGGAAGCTGGTCGACCAGGGCGAGGGACTGCTCATCGCAATCGAGAGCGGCCTTGTAGTTGCCCTTGACCGTGATCACACCGTTGGGGCCCGGTATCTTCACGCAATGGTATCCATGATGGGACACGGTCATGAACTTTTCAAGAGATGGCCGGCCCAGGATCGCATTGTACGCGGAAGGGAAATCGACCACGTCAAATGTGATCAACTCCGTCCGGAAGTTGCTTGGATGCCAAGGTAACAGTGTAACAATCATCCCAATGGTGAACAGCTTCCCCCGGGACGATGCCGTAGAAAGGCATCGCGACCTCTTTAAGCTTGGAGCGAGGAATCTGCATCTCGTCCAAGACCTTAGCAGAGAGCAAGTCCAAAGCGCTCCGCCGTCGACCAAAACACGGCCAACTCTGGCGTTCTTGATGGTCGGAGTGACCACCAGATGGGGCCGCGAGGCTTGGTCATCGATGGGGCAATCCTCCCGAGAGAAGGAGATGGGGACCTCGGTCCACTTCATCGATTCGGCCGAGGCTTGCCCTTTTCAACATTGTGGACCTCCCGGCGGCTTCCTTGAGGTCATGCGGCGAGGTATAAGTGAGCCGCCGAAGATGACGGCGATATGGTTCACGGGCTCTTGCTATTCATCGTCGTCCCGATCACCATCATCGGTTTGGCGCCAGCCTTCTAAGCATCACCTTTTTCGGCGGGGTGGGCATTGGACCCTTCACCGTTGTAGAAATCCTAGAGCTTTGCGGCCGAGTTACGCAATGGCGTGTATCATACCCGTAGTTCTAGTGGAACTTGCAATATCGGTCACTCGGACCTTTCTTGCCTTGGTTGCCTCCCTGGGTGGGCTTTTTGCCCTTATAGTTATTGCTGGGCTTTTTCGCCCATCCTTGGGAGGAGGTGTGCGATCTATACCGCGACGGTGTTGTTCGTGATCACCCTTCTTTTCTTCAGGACTTCTTGTCACCGTAATTGTTGTCGCTTTCTTCTTTTCTTCCACACCAGTCGGGCGGCTTCGCCTTTGTCAAACGCCTTCTTATCTTGAACACGCTCTGCCGCGTTGGCATAGCGGTCGGCCGCTTCTGAACAGTCGTTGGCGGTCCAGTCTCATTGATCTCGAGATCTGGGTGAGCCGCTCGTCGCGGACTCCGTTTTAAAGGCGCGGACAACAGATTCGTCCGAGATGTTCGGGATCGTGTTGCGAATCTTGATGAAACGCTTCACGGTTATTGCGGAGGGTCTCCCGCTCATCTGGATCATCCGTGCAGATCATCCTCCTTGCCCAGACGCACATAACAGCTCTGAAATTGGCAATCGAGCGTCACAAAGCCGGGTTCCAAGAGTCGATGGAACCTTCTTGCCGATTGAACGACCATGTCGAACAAACCCTCAAGAACGATCGGAGGTAATTTGCCATGACAAGCTCATCACCCCCGGCCGCCATGATGGCTGTAGCGTAGATGAAAAGGAACTCCTCAGGGTTCTGGGTCCCGTTGTACCTCTCCATGTGTCCGGGTTTGAACTTTGTGGGCCACCGAACGGAGCGAAGCTCGTCAGAGAAAGCCCTGCAACCCAAGGCGTAAGACCGGCCACCTTCCCCGGCAGAACCTAGCCTTGAGAAGACGTTGGTCCCGCTGGTGGAGGAACTCTTGCCGAGCGGGAGGTTTCGCTGAGGAACTCTCTCCGTGATAAGCCCCCACGCCTTCCTCGTGGTCGCGATAACGCGCCTCGCGAGGATCCTCCGTGATCGTCGCGTGCACGCTTGCCCCTGTGGTCGCGATGACTACGGGGACTTGGCGAACGGCGGCGACCACGGGCAGCTTGCTCGTGGACAGTGATCCTTCGACGGTGACGGTGGTCACGCGATCGATCGGATCGCCATCGCCTCAATCCACCCGGCGGGCTCGACTGATGTCCGGATGAGGCTTCACCTAAAGACTTAAGGCCTTCGCCAACTTCGAGGTAAGAAGCCTACGTCGCCCACGAGGACGAGATTGTCCCGTGAGCGGATCTAATCACGGTAGCTGGTGCCGAGTCACTCTTGGCTCTGCTCCAGGGGCCCTGAGATCCCCGAGACATCCGCGTCTTGCCCGATCGGAGTCTGGGCACGCGGGGTTTCTACACGGCCAGGGTGAACCTCTGCCGGGGGTCTTGGCGTGGAGCGAGGGCGGAGTTACGTCGCCGACGCTTTGTCTTTGGTCACGATCTCGCGCCAGAGTTTGGTTGATGGACTCGTCAAAAGTGCGGCGAACAATATCTTGCTCGCGAGCAGCTAATGCAGCCTCATCTGGATGCCGAAAGCGTAACCGACCGCTCGATCTCTCGGCCGTCGGGACCAGCGCAGATTCAAGTCCTCTCCCGGTCATGTTGACGACTTCGGTGGCCGTGCGTTATGCGCGCTAGACGGTGTCATCACCGTGTCGCCACAGAGGAATCCACCGACATAGCCTTGGAATCGATAGATCTAAACCAACAGAAGATCATCAGCTCGTATTCATCGTCAATGACGGAGCTCGACCGAGACCATCTCCGAGCGTATCCGTAAACTTCGTCTCGCATACGTACATCGATCTAGGTCGGTAAGATCGATTCGAGTGGCGAGGAAGAAAGATCCCGCCGCCCGAGTCGTAACCCTTAGGAAGAATCTCTGTATCGCTGACGGAGGTCGACATGTTCGATCTGCGTATCCCCACGGACGGCGCCAACTGTCGACGGTTGAGATATCGATATCAAGTCACTAAGGTTCTTTAGAAGTGAGATAGGAGACACGCCGAACAACACGAACAACAACGAACAGACGACAGGGGTTTTTATCCTGGTTCGGGCCTCTCGGGGGAGATAATAGCACTACGTCCAGCCTTTCTTATATATCAGAGATGATTACAAGAGATGGCTCGACGAGACGAACAAGTCTCGGCGAGATTACGGTGTACCAGAAGCAATGTGCTACGATCAGGTGTTTATGAGATGTAAAAGCCAGATCAAGTCGTAGGGGCCTTGTTTATATAGTACAGAGCAAACCGACCGGCCGAGGGAATATCGGGCCGGGTTAACTACGAGATCGTAACGAACTCAACATGCCAAATATATCCCGAGGCAGATAAGGCATACTCCTAGTCTTGGGGATCACGACTCCTAATCCAATCCAGGAAACCAATGTCCGGGTCTTCACGTAGCCGTGCAGGACTCCTGTTCGAGTCGGACTCAAACATGATTCCTTGGCCGTTACGCATCACGCCAGTCAGGAAGCTGTTCGGCAATATGCATATGGGCCAGATAGAACCTTCTAAGGAGCTGGGTCCTGGTAGGCTGTTCAATTGGACCGTCAGGGAGTGGGCCATAGCAATAGGCCGTAATTTTATCCCCGACAATGCCCCTACCTTTTTAATATGTTACAAAATAGAAAAAAAATCATAAAAACAGTATAGCATTCATAAAAACATGAGAAAAATTTATACATATTCATAAAATTATGTATAGACAAATTTGAAAGTAAAAATTAAAACTTTCTGGATATAAATTTTATTTAAAAATTAATCAAACCTGTTATGCCTCATGAAAAAGGAGAACAAAAGCTGAAAATACCAAATGCTATAAATATTTGAATAGCAAGTAGAGCATGATTTTACATAAATTTAAAATTTTGAATTACTCAGTTTGGAGTTAAAATGAAGGAGATGTGATTTTTAAAGTTTTAAACCGAATGGGTATTTAGACATTAAAGAACTTTTTAAACGGCTAAAACTAGCGGACTTAACGGCAGTGGTATTGAGGGAGAGAAAACTTGAACCAATGACATGTAAGGAAAGAGAGAATTTTGATTGGCATATAGAGGTCTGTAAACTTTTATAGTGACATACAGGGAATTCTCTCTATATTTTTAGTGAATTGGGAACGACACTTTCGAACAGCAATATCACCACCCTCAAATGTGGGGTGACCTTTATTTATAGAATCCAGATACACTATCAGACAAAGTTACACTGATGATTACAAGAATACCTTTACTTTTACCGGGGGACCAGGACATTTCATTAGGAAACATTGCCCCTCGTTACTTTCCTGGACTAGATTAAGCTCCATGCGTACAGACTAAAGATCTGGCCTTCGCACCCTTGCGCAGAGGTAATATGGCTGATCCCCAGGTCACCCTTTGATCCTTTTTCTCATCAACTGCAATTTCAAGATTGGGACGAAGCATATGCATACATTAATGGTCAAATGTGCATAGAAGCCTATAAAATGTAATATATCCTTCAAAGTCCTTACCTAACAGATACGCACTTGGGCGTTCTTTCCATGGGGACCTCGCAAGCATGACCGCAACGAGGCTTATTTCATACATCCGTTAGGAAAGAAATATTCCGACAACAAACTTTACACTCAGCTTACTGGTGCGAAGGATCAATAGCGAACCCTATGATGGAGGGTGTATCTGATGCACACCTAGTACCAACACAGTGACATGAATGTGAGTTTGTACTTCTATTGAGTAAAATTCATACAAAGTGTACTCCCTCGGTCCCTCCCGAAACACAAAGCCAGTCCAGAAACCGCATACAGATAATAAGTATCAACACGCATTTGAGGTGGATAAGTGTGCGAATGATATTTTGTAAAACCAAGGTAATTTTAAGTTGGACCGTGAGTTGAGTCGTACTGTGATGATCATATATTTTCGGATCATATAGGAATTCTCAGAGAGGCGAATGCACGATACCAACGGCTCCGCGCCTAGGTTATAACAATCATATGCCGCCTTAACATTTCATTTTAGTTTTTGATGAGCTATTTTGATTACAGTGAATTCGTATTTAATTTAGTTAGTGTAGTTGTGTTGCTCAAATTTGGTTCTTAATTTTGAGAAACTTTCACGAATGGATTTGGTATTGAAATATTATGTGTAGAGTATTTTAGAAAATATATTTATATCAAGGTTGACATTCATTTTTATTTTTCAAGATGTTGTTTATTAGTTGTTAGAATAATTTATATATTCCAATTCCGAATATTTCTAATGCACGACCTGTTAGCCGGAATCCGTATATATGGATCAATAGACACTGTTTATCGCTGTTAGCCCGTGTTGATACATTGTCATAACTCAATCATAATGCATTGATATATATTTATTAATAATTTACGGTAATGATTTACTTATAAGTGCGTGAAGCATAATTATTCAGCCTTTATGGTATGCGCTCATATCTCCATTACCATAATACTTTTGTGTTTGCATGAAAAAACAACATCAAGCTCAACATTAGTTACATTCAGGGCCGGCCCAGTACATGTGCGGGCTATGCAACCGCACAGGGCCCCCAAACTAATAAGGCCTCTAAATTGAACTCATATCCTTCAAATAGTCTAATATAGTAAGTATATCTCTATAATTTTCTACCTTATATTATAGAATGGAGGTAGTACTAAAAAAGAAGTGCATAATTTTGAATTTTCTCTCTTATAATACTGTATTTTGAGGCCTACTTGTAACTTTTTTATATGTTCGCACTGGGGCCTCCAAATTGTAGAGCCGGCCCTAGTTACATTCATGTGCATGGCTAAATATATGTCATGTTATAATACTACAGAAATTATGTTTATAAATTTATATGTGTTTTAATAATTTTTCTTTAATAAGGCATTTTTAATGTGCTGTACACCTATCTACTCCAACATATTTAACTTGTCATCTCAGTTGTTCGTATACATTACTCCCCTATATATACTTACTATATATTATATTAATAATGTATTCTTTCAATTTATTTCTCCTTTTTATTTCCTTGTTTGCAATTATTTTTTATTGTTTTATCCCAGTAAAGTTATTTTTTATATTATATCATCGTAATAAAGTTTTTATTAAAAAAATGCCAACGAAGTTTTAAGGCATAATAGTAACTTATTAAAATGGATAAATTTAATATTAGTTAATGCATGGATATCAACACGGATATCAGCTACGAGAGTATATGAAATGACATAAAATGTGGAGGCGGCATCCGAGCCAAGTAATATTGTAGCATTGGAGATTTTTTAGAAGATATTATAGTGTTTCGGGATCAGTATTATGGAATGGACCTGACACATAAACATCCTTGTTGAATAAAAGCAAGTCGACTTTTAAAATAATCTACAAGAATCATGAATAAAATTAGAATAGTCTAGAAATTTTAGTATTACAAAGTTAAGTATCATGAAGCTTCTAGGTATGAATATTTTTAGCTAGGCATTGTTAGGATCTTCAAGTGTCATCCATCTAACGGCTTTGTATGCCTACATAATGGTGACACCCCTTACCATGCCAATCATCTAAGAGCATGATGGTAGTAGCTAGGCGAGAGTATGATAAAAGCTAAGTGGTAGGTGAGAGTATGATAAAGGCTAAGTGCTAGCATAGCCACTCTTTTAATATTTCTATATAATAATAAAACTTTGTATGTCATTATTATGCCGTGATATTTTTAAATGCTTAGGTCATTGTTGAACTAGTGATTCATTAGTCGTTGTCTCGACCGCTTAGATTCACCAAGACATTTTAATTCATTAGTCGATGCCTCGACCGCCCAGAATCATTCCTATCTTCCACGTGGTCAGCTCTGTCGTTGAAATTAAGAAGTCGCTGAAATTAAGGTCTTCCCTTCGACATGAGCGACTCAGCCTCTTAAAAGCAATAGAAAAAAGCTAACCAACTTCAAATGTAGATTAAGTG
The DNA here is from genome assembly GCA_036346415.1 of Raddia guianensis. Lineage (NCBI taxonomy): Eukaryota > Viridiplantae > Streptophyta > Magnoliopsida > Poales > Poaceae > Raddia > Raddia guianensis. The sequence goes on along the minus strand of CM070539.1, from coordinate 18,337,669 downwards.
TGAGCCTAACACCTCAAATTACAACGATCGTTAAGTTCTTCAAATATATTCAAAATCAAACAACTATCACAAATGAAATAAGGCATGTGTTAAGCTTACAGGCACACGGTGTAGACCAAAAAGACAGGGGCAGACCCACCATGGGGGCTGGTGGGGCCGCGGCCCCACCTAAAAATTTTGACCTTACTTATACCTTAGTTGGAGTGGAGAGCAAATATTTGATAAAATGGGCCCTAGGTGGGGCAGAAATACACTGGATGGCAGATTTGGACCGTCCTCGTGCCTCCAAGCCTCGGCCAAAGAGTCTAACATCCCTAGCCACTAGCCACCAAGGCTGTCGCGTGGTGGTGTGTGCCCTGCCTTCCCCGAGCCCGTCGTGCCCATCTCCCCGAGCCAGGCCACGGCCGCCTCTGCCCCGCCCACCGCGACGCCGAGTCCCTCGGCCTGTCCCCCTGGCCATGGCTCCTTGATCCGCCGCCCCACCTCGACGCTGGCTCCGCCAGATCCACGACGCCCTCACCTCGACGCTGGCTCGCGATCATTGTCCTCTCCCACCTAGGCGCTGAAGCATCGACCGTCGCCGGCGCCGCTAACACCCGCCGCCGCCTAGGCGCTGACGCCGCCCACGACCACTCGCCACGCTTTGGCGGCCAAGACGGCAAGATTAGCCAAGACGGCCAGCCTGCATCACACATTCTTTTTCTTCTACCCCCTACGACCTGCGTGGCTCCCTGTCGGCCGTCCCCCCCCCACTGAAGCTCGGCGCAGCAGCCTGCCACCCTCCCTCTCTCGCTCGTCCCGGCCGGTGCCTCTCAGCCGCATAAAGGAGGTAATTTTTCTTGGTGATGGCTCGCCTGATGGGGATTGGGGTAATATGTCAGAGAAGTTCAATTTCTCTAGCAAGGAGAGATTCTAGATGTAGGTGATTTTTGAGCCAAATAGATGTAGATGCTTATGTGTTGTTCTTTACTTCTTTAGTGTTACAACTCGGTGAGCAGACACTCTTTGTTGCTGAACATTTTGCTCTGCTAGAGAGTCAATTTGGATAGTGAGGTTTATGCTCCTTTAACCAAAGTAAGCCATAACAATTTCCCCCCTTGAGGAAAATATGAAATCTATACTGGAAAAAAAGAACCATTTTTCAATAACCTTTGGTGTCTTTACTGAAATATCCATTATTGATTTTCTAGTGGTAAGTTCACTTCTAGGTAGTTGTCTGAAGCGTGCCAATTTAGTTTCTACTCTGATGCATTAGGGTGTCATACAGAACAACAGAATTATTTTTGATTTGCAGTAACATTCCCCATTGTCATTACCTGTCTACCTCTAAATTATCCAAAGTTTCTTATTTTAAAATTTTCATGTCTTTTTGTTAGTAATTTTAATATCTAATGGAAGTGATCGTTAACTAGTGTGTGTATTATTGTTGCGTTTGTATAGTTTTATTAGTTTACGGTGTATTTAGTCGACGATAGACAACAGAGATTTTAGGCTTGTCCCACCTACATTTACGTCATGCGTCCGCCACTGCAAAAAGACACAAAGCGCTTGCGGATTCGGAGGTTGGATGAACCCATTGCGGGAAGCTGAAAGAGCATTGGTCACTGAAATTGTGGTGTGTGTGGGAGGGGGCACTGTATCAGTGGGTCCCATTGTGTAGTGTATCGAGGGAATATATGGTGGAGAGAGAGGAACAGAGAGAGAGATCGGGTAGAGCCGTAGAGGGAGGGGGAGAGAGAGCATGAGAGAAATTGAGAGAAATAGAGAGTTGGGGCTCGGGGGGAGAGAGCACGGGAGGGAGAGGGGCGGCGCGGCGGCGGGCTCCGACGGCTGCATCTGCGGCGGGAGGCGATATGGCAGCGCGGGGCCTCATCGGGGGCGGCGCGGAACCTCGGTCGATGAGCAGCAGCGAAGGCGACGACGTGCTTCGGTTTGGGGGATTCTCCAGACTAGGGTTTCGAGGGTTCGGTGATGTTTGATTTCTCTCCTTGCAGATTTATATGCAGCAGGTTGGAGGTGAAATTGGATAGGGGTGTTCGGATAGGTTTCCGTTTGAATTCCTCGGGGTGGAGATAGTCCGACCAGAGGGCTTGAGCTTGGACTGGTCTGGCCGACACAGATGAGAGAGAAAGGGTGGGAAGAGAGAGAAAAAGTGAAAAGAAAATATTATTTTTAATAATTAGATTTTTTTAGGATGTCACATCATCTCACCAATCTCATTGCAAGGGGTGGCCCAGGAGGATAGGCCTGAGAGGATCCAGGTTCATGTGAAGGATAAAGATTTCAGACCACACAAGCCGTGCAGAGGAAGGACTCTGCATGGCTGCGATGGAACTAGCGGCGGAGGCCCTAGCTCGGCCGCCGGAGTTCACCTCCTCCAGCGGACGGCTCACCGGTAACGGCGACTCTGCCCATCCATATGCTTTGTCAGAGCTAGTAAAACTTTCTAATTTGCTCTGAGATTACAGAACTTTTTAAGTCTTCTTTGCCATGGCCTGCAATAGCGGGTCCGTCCGGTCCTTTGAATGATGAACACAAGTCTCGAAAGGTTTTCACGTCCATCGGGGTAATTACAAGGGAAAGAAAGGAGGATAAATCTTGGTCAGTTGCTCATGGTCTTTCATCTGTAGAAACAGAGTTGTTGTTTTAGTAGCACTGCGATTAAATACCATAGCATCATTCTTTTTTTTAAAAAAAAAAATACTTACCAACCATTGCTAAACGATAGATTTGGTGACTAGATTTGGTGCTAAACGGATATAAACTTTTAAAATTTTTTATTGGTACCTTGAATCTCAACTCCTAATTAAATACCTGTCCAATTAGTTAAAAGAACAACTATAACAGGACGACTTTTGAGACTTTGAGGGGGACTGAATTTCATTTTGCACCAAGTACAACTTCGTCGGAATAAATTTTAGAATTTGACAAGTGTTTATTTTGTTCACAACCCTTTTGACCAGGACTTGCAAATTGGTGTAGTTGCGTTGGCGTATTATTTTAGCAAATTTGAGAGCTCTCGAAAAGAGGTCTAAAAATTATAAAAAAATAGTTTCGTAATATTTGGAAGGACTACTAAAAGTCACGAAAAAATCGTTACAAACTATCGCAACATATAGACTGTCTAAAAAATAGCAAAATTTGCTAAAGTAATATACAACGGTACGATACGCGGAAAAGAACGAGGCCTAATGAAAGCCGGTCTCCTTCTGCACTTGAACATAAGAAGAGCATGGCCAGTAGAATTACATGCATGGCGTGCCTTAAGAATTTGGAACAAGAACCAACGAGAAATGTTAAAAAAGAGTCCACCAACCCCTAGCAGCCCCCCGATCCTACCCGTAAATTAGCATGGAAGCACACCTTATATATACATTGGGTAGAAATATCTCGGAAATATCTCGGAAATATCTCGCTTCCTTATATATGCATATAGAAATATCTCGGAAATATCTCGCTTCCTTTTTTCCATCTTCTTTCCAGCAGCTAGTTTGACACCCGGCACTCAATGTATATATATCAAATCCTACCTTTGAATTGAACAACCTTTTGAAAAGAGCATGATCCATTCATCTCCCGCAGTCAAAGAAGTGCTACCACTTCACGAACCTACCACTACTGACCTGCAGTGCGCATGCATGCGCGTCCCCTCCAACGCAGGCAAGAGATCGTCGCTGCTACGCCACAGGCGATCGTCGCCGAAGGGGGCAGCATCCTCGGCTGGCTTGCGTGCGAGCGTCTCGACCGCCGCTCCCATGAGACCACACAGAGCTCAAGATCTTGGAACGAAGGTCCAGCACTGTAGCTAGATTAAGTAGCTTAATTTACCGTGTAATGGTTCAAGATACTGCCAGTAATTTGCTATGATAGATACCTGCTGGTCAACCTCACTGTTTCTTCTCTGCTCAATGATCTCTCTCTGTCTCTCTCTCTAGGTTCTTGCTTCGCGGAGGAGGAGGGCGGACATCCAGTCGGACACGTACGTGCTGATGGAGCCCGGCATGGAGGAGGAGTTCGTGTCCAGGGAGGAGCTGGAGGGCAGGCTGAAGGGGTGGCTGGAGAGGTGGCCCGGCGACGAGCTGCCGCCGGACCTCGCGAGGTTCGACACGGTCGACGACGCCGTCTCGTATCTCGTCAGGTCGGTGTGCGAGCTGGAGGTGGACGGCGAGCTGGGCTCCGTGCAGTGGTACCAGGTTCAGCTGGAATAGCTTCCGGCCCCTAATAAGGTCAAACCGCGGCTTACGCGAAGTCTTTGAAACCTAGGAAATTTACTAGGACTATTTCAGTTAAGTTTGTCCCTATGACATTTATTTGTTTCAAACAAGCAAAGTTAAAACCAACGGCCTCGCCACCACCTGGCCCGGCCCCTCGACACGTGAGGAGGCATAGTACTCTATTGGAATTTGGAAAGTGCAATGAGCTAAATGCGGATGATGTGCAGTGCAATTGGGCTTGATACATCACTCTACTACCCTATTATATGTATGAAACATGATTTTCATTATGGTGAAACATGAGTTTGTTCTAATGAAATACGTAATAATCGTGAAACATTAGTTTTGCTCTTTTGTGAAACATATTGTGTGCTCTTGTGAAAACATTTGTTCGTACGAGGTAAAACATATTTGAATACGGTTTTGCTCAAACCCAGTCGCCTGGGCCGCATCGCACGCTCGCCGACAGCTGGACCCGAGCAAGGCACGCGCGACCTAGGCGACGGGGTTGGAGCCGCTCCCATTTGAATAACTCCGAGAACATTTGCTTTAGCGATATACTGTGCCATATGTTCCATAACTGGTTTGTCTGTATCATGTAAAATTGATGTTTCAGTTGGTCAAATACAGCAAACGAGCGAGGTGGCCCGCACGTTTGCGCGGCTAGATTTGTTTTGGTATATAGTGTTTATCTCTAACTCATAATCTATCTCTAACATATTAGATCGGATTTAGAGTTTATCTCTAATATATTATATCAACTTTAGTATTTAATATGAATTTCTAATATTTTCTTTTAATCTAAGCCGCATAGATCTTTTTTTTCTTTGATTAATCTATCCCGTTATAATTTAGTCCCACGGTTGATTGAACGGATAAAATAACCATATTATATCATCTTTAGTATTTAATCCGAATTTCTAATATTCTTCTTTTTAATCTAAGCCATTATAATCCGGTCCCACGAAGAAGAATGATGTCCCTAGTTTAATATGCTCTATGTTTACAAAATCCCCGAGATAAAACCTCAGCTGCAGCCGGAAGACTGAAAAATATCCTGGCCAGGGAAGCAACAGGGGAACCCCATCAGTTTGTCACTGCACAAAATGCTAGTGAATAAGTCAACTCACAAGGCTATCAGTATCAAAGGATAATAGCATGACTCGGTTGCATCTCAATCTGCTCTTGGTCTCCTATGGCCAAGGTATCAGCAACAGGGAAATACACCAGAATTACATTACCAACCATGGCAGCAAGCATCAGCACCAGAAAGGAGATAAACACCAAAGATTCATGGGCAATTTCACCAGGCGTATGGTCTTCCGGTTCCATTTTCAATTCAAGGTACCAAGTTCTTGCTTCTGCAAAGCTGCACTAAGAATCAGCAGGAACAACCCCGGCTCTGCGAACACTAAATTTGAGATGATATAGAACTTGCACACATTTGCTTGCCATGCCCGGTCAGAAACAAACCTCCCCTCCCTGTTCAAGAAAGTGAGCTGGACTACCTCTCCAATGCCCCCACCAGAATGCAACCAGTAATAATGTTATTCGTGTCAGCCATGGCCCGTTGAAATAGTTAAGCCGCTGGTAGCCTCTCCTTTTGATCCACAGCTGAAAGTATACCTAGCGGCAGAGGCAGATCAGGCCCAAGATGGAAACTATGGATATGAGAGCGATGGTCACCACACCAATGATATTGGTGAAAAGTGAGATCAAGTGCATTACAGAAACTGTGACGACTCGAGATTTCCACTCATTCTCACTTCTACCATCAACACAGAGGCAGCTCTCACATCCTACAAAGCAAACAGAGCATCGAGACAGGAAACCCGTGAGGGCAGAAGAGCAAAAAAAATATCAATAGGCGAGAGATTTGTGCATGTAGGTCGCTAATGATGGGGTTATTTATTTACAGTAACAAATGAAGGACTTGAATTGTCGATGGTGGACTTCAAATGATTGATTGATGAAGCTTCCAATCTATTCCTTGCTCATCTTTCACACGATTCTATGATTAATTGTACCCACCAAACCTTATACGTGTTCAGCTTAATTTACGCTAATGGTTTGTTCTCGTCAGCTTATCTTATTTGACTTATTTGGTCATCTAATTTATTTCCTAACTTCAAGAACTTTTTGAGATAAAATTAAGAGTTTGATGTGTTTCATTTTACTAATGTTTTAAAGCACTCATAAGTCTTCTGAGACAGAAAAAGATAAAATTATTTTAAATTAAACGAAGACAAATAAGTCAAACACAGAACCAAGTGTCTTTTTCCCAATACACAATACCGTTCTTTGAATTGCTCAATGCAATTCGTCACTGATAAAAGAGAACGTATAGAAACTTGCAGAGGAAACTTTGTATACGTTTCCTCTGCAAGTTACAAGTATAATTATCCATATTTAGTATTAGTATTTTGTTATGATTAAGCAGGTGATCATCGACCATTATATAATCATCATTTACAGCTCCAACACGACAGAGGCTAAGCAGTATACCATAGTGACCCACCCATGCTAAAATTTCTCCCAAATCAACACGGAAATAGATAGCTAATTTCTCCAATGCGAGGATGAATCTACAATACAACAATCCCAAAACACCCTGAAGCTACGGTAGGCGCAATCACGCAAAGAAACAGAATTCTCCAATGCTATCGCAGCTCAGCACAAGCCTCAATCAGATTCCCAACACGTACGGCGGCGAAGATAACGATAGGCCGGCCGCCCAGCAAGATCGTGAGCCATGGGAGCAAGCCCGTACGATTCTTGAAAGCAAGAAAAGAAGAGAGATAGCACGCCCACGGGCCCTGACCGCTTGAAGAAGTAGCCATGGTTGGGGTCGTACAGTGCCGACCTCAAGAAGTCCCGCACCTGCGAAAGCTCCCGTGCTCCTCACCCTCAAGCTCCATCGAATCAAACTGTGATGGAAAATGCGTCTACCCTTACCAGAATGGGCTTGCCTTCGGAGACGATCCCTGACGAGAACTGCGCCGCGGGGGCCCACCGCGCGCGCGCCGCCGCTCGTCGGAGAATGGCGATGGATGCCATGGAGCAGGGCGGCGGCGGCGGCAGGCAGGAGCTCGGAGGGGATGGAGCCGGCGGCGGCGAGTCTGGGCGGGGGTTCGGCGCCGGAGTATGGGTTTGCGAAGGTGCTCGACGAGCACCCCTCCCGGAGCACCTCGAAAAATCGAAAAATCGAAGAACACCTCGAAAAATCGAACGGTCCAACTTCCTCATTTCAATCAGATATCGCGTCATTGAATCATCGCAGCACTGATACTCCTTGTTTATCTGGTTGATGACCAGCTGTGAATCTTCCTTCATAGTCAGTCGTTGGACACCGAGCGACTTCAGACGCTTAGTCCCGCGAGGAGGCCTCAGACGGCGGCGTTGTTGTTAGCGCCGCTCGCGTCTTCGAGGCCTCTAACCACGCAAATACACCGGTGAGTCTGCGGGTGGGGCCCACTGCTTCCTCCCGACGCGGCGGCCATCTTAAGAAACCTTCTCTCACGGCTCAATTCCATTACACATAGTGACAACCGCCAGACCTGCAGGGTCATCAGAAGCGTAATCATTTCTTCACCGTTTATCCGCGCGTCATGTCGCGTTAAACGCGCGTCTTCGCAGCAGGGGAGCCTTCGCCAAGTCTCCTTTTCGAACACTTCTCGCCTGCGTCCCCCACTTGCGCTGGGAGACCCTACGTCGCCGAGGGGCTCGCCCCACACGCCCGCCGACGATGGGGCCCTCGCTTCGCCATGATGATGAGCTTCGCCACGCCATGGCTGGGCTCGGTCGCCTCGCCGACGCGGGGCCCTCGCTCAAGCGCCGAGGGGCTCGCCACGCGCCACGGGGCCTTGCTCGTCTCCGCCGACGCTGGGCCCTTTGAGCGCCGAGGCTCGCCCACGCCACGGGCCTTGCTTTCGCCCGCCGACGCGGGGCTGCCTTGGCCGAGAGGCTCGCCATCGCCATTGGGGCCTTGCTCGCCTGCCGACGCGCCGTCGGCCGCCAACTCAGCCTGATTCCGCCCGGCACCATGGCGCCAAATTTGTGACGGGAGATTGTTACTTTCACTGACGGCAGCTGGCGGGCTTGTCCCACCGTACTCGAAGTTCTTCTTGGGGATGCTCGCTTTCACGAGATTCAGCGACGACCTTCCCCAACTCCGCTATTGTCTTGGCCATCTTCGCCCACCTCTCGAGATGTAAGTGGGGGCGATGCCAAGCCTCCGCTCTGGCGGCTCTTCGCGACGCGAGGCCGCTACCGAGCGGGCCATCTAAGTCAAGCATTTCACCTTCGCGACGCCGCCGCTTTCATCCCCGTCGCGGTCAAGTCCAACTGGAAGGACTGGCACCGGCAGTGGCTGTATATGGAGGACTCCAGCGGCTGCGACGATCTTTGCCTCCCCGAGGGTCCAGCGGAGCCCCTCGCCATCCGGGGAACATGCTCGGCGACTCGGTGAGCCGATTTGATGATGGCGCGCATCGCTGACCTCCGCCGCCGCGGGCTCACCGGAACCCACGTCGTGGCGGACTTTTTGCAGCGCCCGCTTTGCCCGCTCCGCATGAGGACGCGCCCCGCCTGGCAGTACTACGGTGACAACGACGGAGTCCGCATTGCCCCCGGAGGCAAGTGTTCTTTTAGTCTTTCGGGTCTCTTTTCTTTTTGGAACGCCTTTTGCTTGCCAATCTTATAGTTTCCTTTCTTGTTCACCCAGCCGAAGGGAACGTGCCGGACGACGTGCTCCGGAACTGGTTGTCGGGGCTTCTGACTACGCCAACCGGCGACACTTCTCTGCTCATGGGCATCCTCCTCTCTTCTCATCGAATCCACAGAGCGCCTGCCCGGCTTGCTGCTGCCGCCCCTATGGAGGTCTCGGTCTGCGGTCCAAGTGGCCCGGGACCACTGCAGATCCATGAGCCGCCTCGGCGACCGCCCAAGCTTCATGGCAATGCCGCTCCGGCGTGGCGGCCGACTCGACAAGGCTTGGGAAGCGCCGCCGATCTCGCCAAGATGATGAGGATGAGGAGGAGAGGCGAGCCCAAAGAGAGCTCGCCCGTCAAGTCTGGAAGGCCCGCCACCTCCTCCGCCCCTTCCAGTGGGACCTGCTTGCTATCGCTGCCGCTCGCCACCGGGCGAGCGCGGTGATTTTTTCGAACTGGCGCCGCTGGCCGGTTTCTTCCGCCTTTCTCGCCGACGCCTCTGGCGGGCGCTTGCCGACGCTGGCTGCCTCATTGCCGCCTGTTGGTGCTTCTGCGCGCACCACTCGCGCCAGCGCCCGTTTGACGGCGGTGATCATGCGCTGCGCCGCTCCCCCTTCACTTCGCTTTGGCGCGCCACTTCAGTTGGCTTTCCTGCGCTTCGTCGTTTGCATTAAGGTTAGCATGCTACGTTCTCGCATACCAAACCTGCTCTCGTTTATCTTCGTGGAACAGAGCGGCGCTGGGCCTCAAGCTCCATCCCGCGACTTCGCCAAATTTCAACTTGCCCTCCGCGCCGACGGAGATTTGCCTGCTGCGGCGAGAGAGCTCGCCGCACCGCCATGGAGAACCCTCGACCACCGCCTCATGGCGCCGCCGCTATCTCTGTCATCACCGACAAGTTAGGCGCTCGCCGAGGCGCTCCGCCTCTCTCCGCACTGGGCAAGAAGGAGGATGCCCTTGCTTGCGGAGCGAAACCGCCAGCCAAGCCGCGGCGAGCCCTTGACCAGAGATCGCCGCGAGGAAGCGATGACTCGCGAGGCTGCGACAAAGACAAGCCGCTGCCTCCGCCACCAAGGACCTCAAGATCTCTGCGGAACACACCGAAGCGCCTCCGGTGCTTTCGCCGACATCTTCGCGCGCCTACCACAGCCGGATGTCTTGTATCCGCTGGCGCCACTTTGTATTCCCATTGGAGAAACAGCGGCGAAGATGCCGGGCGCCAGGCGAAGCTGGCGGCGCTTCGCGCGAAGCCGCCGGCGCCGATGCGGGCGCGATCGATCGAAGACGATCGCCACGGCGCTCGGCGGCGCGGTTCATCTGAGCAATCGCCTCGCCCGAACGCCGCGTTCGACCTAGGCGCCGCCACCAGGAGCCTTTCGCCACCGGGCCGGATCGAAGAGCCGGGTCGAGCTTCGCCGCCCGCCAGCGTCTCGATGATGGGCGGCGCTCCAGCGAGGGCGACGGAGATGATGACGAGGAGTAGATGAACTCCCTCATCTTGTTTTTGTCCCGACATGTCCTGTTAATGCAAACTTTTTGCCCTTTTGCCATGAGTCTCGATCAAACTTCGCGCAAACTCTTGCTAAAAGAAATGGGGCACCTGAACGCTAAAAGCTTTGGACAGAACATTCTATTGAAAGTGAGCGCTTTTTCCTTAGGCTTTTGGTTACTTCAACCCTTATGGCCTCTTTGCGAACCGACCTTAAACATTGCGTGGCGAGCACTTAGCTTCCGGAAGTGGTCTAGACGCTGGTGCCGCCGTTGGCGCATTGCCTAGACCGAGCCGACACACCAGGCTAAAACCCGCCTTCCATCCGCATCGCCTCGCCCAACCGCAAGTTATAAGCGTTCGTCTTTGCAACTAAAGGGCCATCAGCCTTAAGTACTTCCGCTACCAGCTTTCGATAGAATGCTTTCTAACAGACTTTTAGCGACTACGCAACTGATCGCCACGAGCTTTAGACAGAACTCTCTGTTGGAAGTTAGCGCTTTTTCCTCAGGCATCTGGTTACTTCAACCCTTACGGCCTCTCGGCAAACCGACCTTAAACGTTGCGTGGCGAGTGCTTAGCTTCCGGAAGTGGTCTAGTCGCTGGTGCCGCCGTTGGCGCATTGCCTAGACCAAGCCGACACACCAGGCTAGAACCCGCCTTCCGTCTGCGTCGCCTCGCCCAACCGCAAGTTTAAGCGTTTGCTCTTGCGACTAAGGGGCCGTCAGCCTTAAGTACTTTTTCGCTACCAGCTTTCAACAGAGAGTTTTCTAACAGACTTTTGGCGAAAAAGCGAAAAAGAACAGATGCCCACAGAGAGACGGAACTTATCTTTTTTATTGAAGATGGCTTTGTACAATGCAGCCCCCGAGGCGAGCGGTGAAGGAGGAAGACCTCGCCGCTCGGCTCCAAAGGAAGGCCCAAAAAAAAGCTTCTGGAACCGCTACCTAAGGGTAGAACTTCCTCAGCTGTTCGACGTTCCAAGTGTTCGCCAACTCGTGACCATCCTCGAATGCGAGCCTGACTGAGCCTGGGCGGGAGACTGAGACCACCTTGAAGGGGCCCTCCCACAGGGGAGACAGTTTGTTGCGCCCCGCCTGCGCTTGGATTTTGCGCAGGACGAGGTCGCCCACTGTCAGTGTTCTCACACACACCCGTCTTGCTTGATAACGGCAAGATTACTCGCCGATACCGGGCGGCCTGATCGCCGCTCGTCTCGGATCTCCTCCGGAGATTTACTTCATCCCGACGCGGTCGTGGTCTTTGTCTTCGCTGAACGCCGCCACCTTGGGGACCCAAAGGCGAGCTCGATGGGAGCACCGCTTCGAGCCATACACCAGAAGAAAGGGGTCTCGCCGGTGGCTCTGTTGGAAGTTGTCCGCGCCCACAACACGGTAGGGACTTCTTCCGCCCGGCGCTTGCAAGCGCTTCTCGAACGGTCGAAAGCCCTTGTCTTGAGCCCTTTGAGTACTTCGCGTTCGCCGCTCAACTTGCCCATTGCTCTTCGGATGTGCAGCGGAGGCGGCTACGCCTTAGTACCTAGCTCTTCGCACCGATCTTGAAATCGGCACTCTTGAACCGAGTGCCGTTGTCGATGATGATCTTCTTTGGCGGCGCCGGCGGACGAAGATGCTCTTCATGAATTTTATGGCGGCGGGGGCGTGATCGCCGGTCTCGGCGTGGCTTCAACCCACTTAGTGAACTTGTCGATGGCGGCGACGGATGTGTGTAACCTCCGGTCGCCCATGAACGGGCGAATATCGTTCCCCGGACGCAAACGGCAGAGAGCGGAATGGTTTGCGGCGCTGGGCGGTCGGTGGATCTCGCTTAGCATGAAATTGGCACGCTTCGCATCTCCTCACGCGGCTCGAAGGCATCACGAGGCGATAGGCCAATAAAGCCGTGGCGAAAGCTTTCCCAACCAACGTCCGGCTCTCAATGGCTCCCGCACATGCCTCCATGGATCTCGAGAGAATTGCACTCCCGCTTCCGAGTGACGCGCCAAGAGAACTCCGTTTGCGCCCTAGCGATATAGGTCCCCACCTACTAGGGCGTGGCGCTTTGGCTTTGGCGCTATCTTCTCGGTAAGCAGCGTCGCCGTGGGGATCACTCCATCCCGCGGTAGGCTAGGATCGGATCCATCCATCGACCTTCCCGGGCGAGTGTGGCGGCGTTACGTACATTGTCGCCGACGTACTCACTTTGGCTTTGGCGTTTCGCCCAGAACCGCCTCGGCGATTCTTCCGCCTCCTCCCTCCAACCGGGGTCAGAGCGAGATCGGTGGCGTCTCCTCCGTGGGGCTGCGTCGAAAGCGTCGTCCCCGCCAGATTGGGGTCTGCGACGGACGGCACGCGTGAGTCTTTCTTCAAAACCCGGCCGAACAGTGCCTTTGACGAGGCAATGCAGGGACAGCTTCGTCCGCCATATAGTTGTCGCGGCGAGGGACATGCACGAAGCCTAAACCCTCGAAGTGCCGCTCCAACCGGCGCACCTCCGCTATGTAGGCCTCCATGACGGGATCCGAGCAGGTGAAATCCTTTCTCGCCTGGTTGATGACCAGGAGAGAGTCGCCCTTTATTTGCAGCCGCCGAATGCCCAGGATCGAAGCCACTCTGAGCCCGGCGAGTAGTCCTTCATACTCCGCGACGTTGTTGGTGGCGCGGAAGTCCAGCACCACCAGGTGCCGGACGACATCGCCGGTGGGAGACACCAGGATGATGCCAGCCCCTGCCCCCTCCAGCCGGAATGAGCCGTCGAAGAAGAGAGTCCACGGCGAGGGTCTTTGGGGTGCCTTCACTTCGTGTCCGCCGGAGTCCACTCGATTTAACTCCGCGAGCTTGCCCTTTGATGGCCGTTCGGGGGCGAACTTGAGATCGAACTCCGCCCGGCTCCATGGCCCATTTAGCGTCGACAAGTCGCCTCGCGGTTGAAGAGGATCTTCCGCAAGGGTACTTGGTCAAGATGGTGATCTCGCCCCTGAAAGTAGTGACGCCGAGCTTAACGCGCCGTCAACGGGCGTAGAGCATCTTCACGTGTCTGCGAGTACCTTGTCTCGGCATCGTGGAGGACTTTGCCGGCGTAGTAGATGGGCGCCGCACACCTTCTCTTTCGCCAACAACACCGCTACCGACCACGAGGGTTTGCCGCGACATAAAGGATCGGCTGCTCGCCGGGTCAGGGCGACCAACCGCAGGCGGAAGTGAGATACTTCTTGACCCGTCGAACGCCTCCTGCGCCTTCGCCGTCCACTCGAATTGGTTGGTCTTCTTTAGGAGCTTGAGCAGTGGGAGGCTTTTATCCCCCAGGCGAGCTATAAAGCGGCCCAGGGAGGTCAAGCACCCCACCAAGCACTGCATCTGCCGAAGTCGCGTCGGGGGCTTCATGTTCTCGATCGCTGCGATCTTGTCAGGGTTCGCCTCAATCCCCCTCTGGGAGACGAGGAATCCCAGCAGTTTACCCGACGGAACGGCCAGCACGCACTTCTGAGGGTTGAGCTTGATGCAGTACTTCCTTAAGTTGGCGAAGGTTTCTTCCAGGTTGCTAATCAACTCCTCCGCCTTTTTGGATTTCACCACCAGGTCGTTGACGTACACCTCCAGGTTCCGCCCTATTTGGGGGCGGCGAGCGATATCATGGCCCTCGATAAGTCGGGCTGCATTCTTCGATCAACGCCATCCTTGTGTAGCGATGAGACGCCCATAGGCGTCCGCGAAAGCGATCTTGTCTTCATCTTCTTCACCATGCTAATCTGGTGGTACCGGAGTACACGACCCGAAGCATAGCCGCTTTCGCACTTATTGTGGAATCGACGATGAGATCAATGCGGGCGTGGTCTGGATCGCCGACACGCCTTGTTGAGGTCGGTGAAGTCCACGCACATCCTCCACCGCCGTTGGATTTCTTAGCGAGGACGGGTTCGCGAGCCACAGGATGGGCGACACCGCGGACGACCCATATTAAGAGCTTGTCCACCTCTGGCGGATAACTTCTGGCGCTCCACCGATCGCTTCGGACCTTCGCGCATGATCGGTCGCGCCGGGAACGCGTCAATTTGTGCTCAATCACCTCCACAGGGACCCGGCCATGTCGGGCGGTTGCCATGCAAACACGTCTGCGTTAGGCGGAGGAAGGAGACGCAGCGCGCCTTCCTATTTGGCGCCGAGAGGCACCCACCGAACGGTCTTGCCGGTCTCGACTTCGCCGTGGAGACCGCCTTAACCTCCGCATGACGAATCGGGAGGCACGGTTCGCGGAGGAGCTCCAGTCGAAGCCTCGGCACCAGGCGCCGTCGCCCAAAGCGAGAGCGTCCTTGTCGCAGCGGAGCGCCTCGGCGGTCCACTTTCAAACGATGGGGCGGTGGCCGGGATCTTCACCACCATGTACGCGCATAGTGGCAAGCCGCCATGAACTTGGTCGGCCGCCGCCTAGTATGGCGTTAGGGGAGGTCGAAGTCCGCCACCTCGGTCGAGCATCTCGGTGCGGAAGTTGTCGAACCTCAAAACGTCACCGGAGGTCGACGCGCCAATGGGGACGGACTCGGCCCAACACGATGTCGAAGAATGGGAGCGCGGTCAAGCTCCTGCTGCTGAATCTGGGCGCCTTGGCGACCCGGCGACGAAGGTTGAGAAACTCCCTCGTCTACCAAAGACCGCCCTAGCTTTACATTTCGGACCGTGGGCGCAACCACGATCGGGAGATGTCGGGGCGGCGGTCTTGGTAGGTGTCGGCTTTGATTGAACGCGATCGGTGCTCCGACCACGCCAACCTTTGCTGACCCAAAGCGAACGCGGCGGCGACACCTCTCTCATCGCGCGCTTAAAGCTAGCGTGGGGCGGATAGGTGGCGATCCGCCGTGGATGACGGCAACCGGCGCTCGCTGCTGGAAATAATGCCGCTTCCTTGCCCTTGCCGCCGCCGGACGCTTCTGCTTTGCTCATGGGCGCGCTTGTCCACCAACTTGTTGATGACATGGCAATCCGCCAAGTCATGGGAAGCTATTGCGGTGAATGGGCGATAAGCCCCGCTCCATTCAGCGGGGCGGCGGTCTCGCCGCCGTCGTGGCGCGAGGCCGCCGTGATCACGGCGGTCACCTAACGCCCTGCGAGGGACCGTCTACTACCGTCGCCGTGGCGCGCGGCGGCCTCCGCCGCTGCTCGCTTGTGCCCTTGCGCGCGCTGCTGCTGCCGGCCGCCCGTCTTCGTCGTCGTCGTCGTCGCTTTCGGCGCCATGACCTGTCGGTCTCGGCGCCTTGCGCTTCTTCTTGTCCTTCTTCTGCGGGATTTTTCGAGGTCCGGCCTCGCCGCCCGCATTTGTGCCCGCCGCCTGCGGCAATGACGGACGCGAAGCTCGCTGAAGGGCGCACTTGTGCGCCAGGGTGAAGAACTCTTCCGTCGTTTTGATCTTACGGGTGGCCATCTTCTCTATGACCCTAGGGTCTCGGGCGCCTCTCCTGAATGCCGTGACAACGGCGTCGATGGAGATGTCAGGGATGGTGTTGCGGACCTGACTGAAGCGCCGGATGTAGTCACGCAGCGACTCTCCCTTCTTCTGCTCCACGTTGTGGAGGTCGTCCTCGACTTCGGGCTGCTCAAACGTGCCCTAGAAGTTGGTGATGAAGAGCTCCGAGAGCTCCTTCCACGACCCCACGGACTCCGGGAGCAGGTTCATAAGCCAAGAGCGGGCTCCGTCGGTGAGGACTGCAGGGAAGTAGTTCGCGTAACCTTCCCGACCCTCCACCGGCGCATCACCGTAGTGTAGATCTGCAAAAACTTCGTCGGGGTTGGTGGAGCCGTCATATTTCTCGATGGGGTGGGCGGAACCTCTCCGCCATCGGACTCAGCCAGCTCCTTCAAAAGGAGCGGCACCCAACGTCGGAGCCTCCTGCTCGACGGGCCGCTGGCCCGTCCGCCGCCGGCCCGCCGACGGCGGCGCCGGAGGCGCCGCCCTCCTCGGCGAGCGGCGCCACGGAGTCCTCTCGGTCATCTTTGTCTGCGGAGCTTGTCGCGCAAGTCTTCTCCGCGTCGTGAGCAGCGGTCCTCAAAGTGGGACCGGAGATCTCGCCCACTTGCACGCCCGCCAGTCGAACCCCCCGAGGAGTCCCCGGCTCTGTTGTCTGCAGCCCGCTCCCTCCCGCCAGAGATCTGCGAGAGGTGTGAGGCGAGAAAGAACGAGAAGAAGCGGAAATGCGGTTCCGCCCCTCCCGAGACTTGCGGCACCGCCACAAGCGCATCGACGAACGGGCCAAACAGGCCAACCACGGAGCAGCAGGGACTCGAGTCACCGGAACCGTGGATTGTCCAGCGAGGACACAGCGCATGGAGGTTACGTGCGGTGCACTCCTCAAGGCCGCGCCGCTTAGCTTGGCCGGGCGACCGTCGCCCGGCTGATCCACCGCCATTACGCTGCCGACGCCGCGCGCGGCGGCCGACGCCATGGCAGCGGCTCTAGCGCCGTCTCTGTCCATCGCGGATCGCCGATCCGCCATCACCGGTGAAGAGAGGTCAAGAACTCGAACGAAGCTAAGCGCTCCCCTACTGGCGCGCCATCGACGGGCGTGTTCACCGCTCAACCACTGCGGATCACACCTGGTCGATTTCTATCCCGCTAGCCTATCGGCCGAGCTCGGGCCGATTGAGCGCCGGACGCAAAGAAAGAGCAACGCGCGGGATTACCGAGTTCGGACCCCTCGCGGGTAATAGTCCTACTCTGCCGAGCCTTAGCTTTTTTGTGGTTGAATGAGATGTGTTTACGAGATGCTTGAATGCACATACGCTAGTGCCACCTACCCTCTTCCTCTCTCTCCTCTCCTTTTATACAGCTTTGAACTGGCGGAGAGCCGAGGGGTAGGCGATCTGATACTCAAAGATAATCGACAAGACACGACAAAAGAGACAAAACGCGTGCCACTACCCAAGCCCTGGCGCGCCGCCTCGCGTGCCATAGTGGCCTCGACCCGCCAAATCCACCGGTGAGTCTGCGGGTGGGGCCCAGCCTGCTCCTCCTGACGCGGGCGGCCATCTTAAGCAAACCTTCTCTCTGTCGGTCAATTCCGCTGCGCCACGTGGATGCCGTTCGAGACCTGCGGGTCATCAGAAGCGGTAATCATTTCTTCAGCTGTCTATCCGCTGCGTGATGTCGCATTAAATGAGCTCGCCCTTCGCAGCAGGGGAGCCGTCGCCGAAGACTCCTTTCGAACACTCCACGCCTGCCCCACTTGGCAGCGTGGGAGACCCTCGTCTTGCCGAGGGCTCGCCCACACGCCCGCTCGACTCATGGGGCCCTTGCCCCCAAGATCGATGAGCTTCGCCCACGCCACTGGGGCTCAGTCGCCTCCGACGACGTGGGGCCCTCGCTGAAGCGTTGAGGGGCTCGCCCAGCGTGCTGGGCCTTGCTCGCCCACCCGACGCGTGGGGCCGCTTGAGCCCGAGGGGCTCGCCAGCATGCCACGGGCCTTGCTTTCCCACTTTGACGCGTGGGCCCGCTTTGAGCGCCGAGGGGCTCGCCACGCCACTGGGGGCCTTGCTCGCCCGCTGACGCTGGGACCGCTGAAGCTGTGAGGGCTCGCCCACACGTTGGGGTCTTGCTCGCGCACTTTGACGCGTGGGGCTGCCTTGATGCCGAGGGCTCGCCATGTATGTTGGGGCCTTGCTCGCCTGCTTTGACGCGTGGGGCTGCCTTGAGCGCCGAGTGGCTCGCCCACGCCACTGGGCCTTGCTTCGCCCTTGACGCCATGGGGCCCACTTGATCTACTCAGACTCTTTGGACCCCTAGATTTATTACATCGACAAGCTTCCTCTCGTCCATTCAAACCATTGTGCTTGCAGGGCCTTAAAGAAGGGCAGCCGCGTTATACTGACGGAAATAAACACCTTTCGGGCGACCATCCGTCCGGTGAGGCTCTGAACTTCCTTGACGGTAGTTGGAGCCTGCATGTTTTCAATGGCCTCGATTTTCTCGAGGTTGGCCGAAATGCCTTGCGAACCAATTACATAACCGAGCAACATTCCAGATCGAACATCAAAGGTACACTTCTCTGGATTAAACTTTATTCGGTGCCTGTTGAGATTTCGGAAAGTCTCGGTCAGGTCTTTTACATGATCTGGAGCATACTAGCTCTTTACAACTATGTCATCGACATAGACCTCCGTGTTTTTCATTGCTCGGAAAAGTCTTCTCCATTAAGCGCCGGGAACGTAGCACCAGCATTGCGCAGACCGAAAGACATGGTCGATATAGCAGAAAGTGCGAAGGGGGTGATGAAGGCGTCTTCTCTTCATCCTCGGGAGATGCTTATTTGGTGATAACCGAGTAAGCATCCAAAAACTCAAAAATTTGGGCATCCATGATCGCGTCGACCGTTTGGTCTATCGTGGCGGCGAAGTTGTCCTTGGGACAAGCAGCATTCAAATCTGTGTGATCGACACACATCCTCCACTTGCCGCCTTTCGTCTTTACGATGACAGGGTTGGCCAGCCACTCGGTGTGATCAACCTCGCGGATGAATCCGGCGAAAGCGGCTTGCCAAGTCGATCTTTAATGATCCCCTGCTTGAATTCCGAAAAGCGACGAAGCTTCTGGCGAACAGGCTTTTTGTCCGGCCGGACGGGCAGTTTGTGCTCGATAACCTCCTTGGGACTCGGGCATATCGAGGCGGCTCGAGCAAACATGTACAGATTAGCTCGGAGGAAGGCGATGAGCTTGCTTTTCCTATTTGGAGTCAGATTGGCCCCGGATGAACTGCCTTGGAGGAATCATTCACGACAATGGAACTTCCTTGGTCTCTCCTCCCGTGAAGGAGACTCTAGGGCGTGCAGACTTGGTCTGCGGAACTTCGGGGCCTCGAGGTGGAAGCTGGTCGACCAGGGCGAGGGACTGCTCATCGCAATCGAGAGCGGCCTTGTAGTTGCCCTTGACCGTGATCACACCGTTGGGGCCCGGTATCTTCACGCAATGGTATCCATGATGGGACACGGCCATGAACTTGTCAAGAGATGGCCGGCCCAGGATCGCATTGTACGCGGAAGGAAAATCGACCACGTCAAACGTGATCAACTCCGTCCGGAAGTTGCTTGGACTGCCGAAGGTAACAGGCAGAACAATCTGCCCCAATGGCTGAACAGCTTCCCCCGGGACGATGCCGTAGAAAGGCATCGCGACCTCTTTAAGCTTGGAGCGAGGAATCTGCATCTCGTCCAAGACCTTAGCAGAGAGCAAGTCCAAAGCGCTCCCGCCGTCGACCAAAACACGGCCAACTCTGGCGTTGCTGATGGTCGGAGCGACCACCAGTGGGAGCCGCTGAGGCTTGGTCATCCCAGTGGGGCAATCCTCCTGAGAGAAGGAGATGGGGACCTCGGTCCACTTCATCGATTCGGCCGAGGCTTGCCCTTTTCAACATTGTGGACCTCCCGGCGGTTTCCTTGAGGTGCGCGAGAGGTATAAGCCGAGGAGCCGAAGATGACGGCGATATGGTTCCGCGGGCTCTTGATATTCATCGTCGTCGCGATCACCATCATCGGTTTGGCGCTATTCACCGCATCACCTTTTTCGGCAGGGTGGGCATTGGGCCCTTGCTGTTGTAGAAATCTCGAGCTTTGCGTTAAGTTCGCAATGGCGGGGCGTGTCTGAGGGGACGCGGCAGCAAGCGGCGGGCGGCTAGGGTTTGAGGCGTGCGCGGGCAAAATTTGTTGATCCAATGGCGGAGCGATCGGACGGCTGGAAAGCGTCAATATTTGATCGGACGGCTGTAAAGGGTGACGGACGAAGAAATCCTATTCTCTTTATAAGTAGGTAGAGACTTAGGCAGACTCTTAACAATACTTTATGTTGTACGTTATTGTAAGTGTCACATGGTACCATCTAGTTACGTACTTGCCATGTGAAACCCATGATACTCGTTGATACTTGCTATATCGTGCTAAAGGTACAAAATTGTATTGCAGCCCCTACAATAATGTGGAAAATGCAAACATTATGGGAGTTGCTTGAGAGGTACGAATATTTGTTCGACTCATCTCGCATTTGTGTTTCATCCGCTCACGGAATGCTATCTGTCAGGACATACATATACATATGTATTTATATGTATGTACATGTGTGTTTATATATAAAAGGGCTATCAAATACTTCCTCATATCACAAAAGGTAGACATTTTAAACATGTCTAAAATAAAAATGTTAAAAGTTTATCTACATAAATATTTTAAACTATATGAACTGGATACATGAAAATTATATATATATATATATATTTGTTTCGAAAAGCACTTCCAAGATGTATAATTTTGTGGATTTTATAAATAAATAGCAATGGTAAATTGGTAATCAATGTTTAAAGTTGCATTTTAAGGAACCGTGTTGATATCTAAAACGTCAATTCTTTTACATAAAAAGAAAATATCTAGTTTTTCATATTACATGACGCTAATTATATGGTACTCCTTGTACCATAAGTGTCATGTTGGAGTATATTATACTACGATACTGAAACGGCATTTTTTTTGGCATGGAAAACGCAGGTGTGATGATAGTCCGTTTGTGTGTGCCTCTGGTGCATTGCATTGCAACTTTGCGGGGTTGACCGACATCTCCCCGCTTTATTCCTCGCTTCTCCGGCTCGGCGACACTGGGCCACGCTGGGGTGCATGCTGCTCGCTTCTGCAATGGAGCATTTTCAGGACATGTTCTTTTGAGCTAATCTGAACGGTTGAACAGCTGAACGACTGGAATGACTGAACTTCGAGAACTTCTCGAGATAGTTTCGAGATTCGGATCCACTTCGTCCGACTTCTTTTTAAGGCGTTAGAACCCATCTTCAAAACAACAAAAAACGGACTAAAAAACTCAAACCATATGTCTTTTCAAAACGTAGATAAGTCGTTAATCTGTTAAAAAACGACTTATTTACGTTTTGAAAAGATATATGCTTTTAGTCCATTTTTCGCTGTTTTGAAGATTGGTCCTAACGCTTTAACAAGTTGACGAAATGGATCTAAATCTTGAGCGTATTGCGCTGTACCTATTCGTTAAGCGAGCGTTTAAACTAAAAGCTTACAAATATTCATGTTACAAAGTTCGGGACAAGATAGACCGAGTCAAACTACGACCCGCGCTGCAATTTGAACCTTTCCAGTTCAGTTTTTAAGTCCTGGATTTGACTTTGCGCCTGAAGCAACTCTATGGTTTGCTTGGCCATATCGTTCTGTTCCTAGCGCAGGTTGGCCCGGGCCTCAACGAGCTCTTGCTCCTGCTTCCTCAGGGATTCAGTATCGGCCCTGGACTTCGCCCCGGCCTCGCGTAGCGCGGCGTTCTCTGCCATGAGCCTGTTGCGGGCTTCCTCAAGCCCACGCACAGATGAGTTGCATTCCGATAAAGTAACGTCCCACTCCTGGGAGGCCGCCTCCCTGCGCCTACGTTCATCGTCAAACGCAGCCCGGGCCCGGTCCGCTTCTTCACGGGCTACCTAGGCTTGGCTCCACGCCGCTTTCTCTGCCTCCTGGGCTCTGGTGAACCCTGCCACAGCTCCCTGCTCCCTCTCCTGTGCTGACTGGAGCGTAGCCTCTAGCTCGGCAGCACGGGCGGTCCCGCGCACCTCGGTTTCCACAACCAGCCCGTTCAAGCGCTCTATTTCGGCCCGGTCTTGCGCGAGTTCGACGAACAGGCTCTCAACCTTCGCTGCATCCTCGTCCGACTGCTCGTTTGCTACTTCCAGCAGGGATGATGTACCGGCGACAAGACCATAGAACTGAAACGAAGATATACGCATCAAGTCATGAAAAGTCAAGTGCCTGAGCGTACAAGGCAGGCTTGGAGGTGTTACCTTCCTTTGGAAAGAAAGCATTTTCTTTAGTCTCTCCCCTACGGCGCCGCGCACAGTTCGGTCGAGCCCATGGGTGTGCACCTCGTGATACGGTAAAGGCAAGCAGCTTACCGAGTCTTGGCTGCTCTCCTCCGGCGACACAGAACGTGACGACGATGGTGGTGCCGCTGAGGGCATGGCCATCGCTCCGCCGCGCCGCCGCCTCAAAGATCCTCCACCTTGGCCGCGAGCTCGGCTTCCGTCTCCTTCGCCTGCGCCACCGCCAGTTTGGCTTCGCGAAGTTTAGCTCTGGCCGCTGCCAGCAGGGCCTCGAGCTCGTTCGTCCTCTGCCTAGCGGCTGTAAGCTCAGCCTCGCTCCCGTCCGCCGCCGCTGGAAGGGTGCGAACCTCACCTACAACAACTTGGGCCTCCAGCGCCGCCTCGGCAGCCGCCAAGGATACCTCGAGTTTCTCCTTCGCCCGGACCGTTTGCTCCGCAACGTCCTGGGATCACTGGAGCTCGCCCAGAAGTTGGACGACCTCCTGCGCAAGTCTCCGCCTTTCCACCGTCGGTTCGGCTCGCTCCGCGGCTATCTGGGCGGCGTACTGCACTTCCGCGAGCTGCGCTTTGAGTCTGATCACTGCGTCTTCCACCAAGGCCAGGCCGACCTTCGCCGCCCGGAGCTCCGTTTCTACCAAGCTTTCGTCCTCCACGGGGGGCAAGAACGTGAGTGTAGCGCCCATTGCCAAGACCGGGCGTGGTTGAGGGGGCACCACTACGCCTGTCGCTTTCAACAGCCACCGCTCCGCCTCGGCCTCTGCTTCTTCCATACGCTGGCGGGCGATGTTCGCTTCGCCCACCGAAACGGCGTCCAGGCGCCGCATAAGGTCCTCCCTTGTCAAACCAAGGGTAGGGTAGATCTGCACCCTCGGTGGACCTCCCTCGGTGGAGCGCCGCGTTCTGATACTCACCTGTTGTTCCACCCACTCCGGGCTAGCGGATATCCAGCCCGCAGACGTCAGGGGAGCCACGCTGGACAATGAAACATTCGTCTAGCCCGACGGCACAAGCACGCGCACCTGCCAGTCCCATCCAAACAGCAGCATGCTC
The DNA here is from genome assembly GCA_036346415.1 of Raddia guianensis. Taxonomy (NCBI): domain Eukaryota; kingdom Viridiplantae; phylum Streptophyta; class Magnoliopsida; order Poales; family Poaceae; genus Raddia; species Raddia guianensis. Next base: position 18,314,353 of record CM070539.1, on the reverse strand, counting down.
CGATCAAACGCCGGGGGCACTTCCCCGATCGGGGTCTTAAAGAGGTCGGCAATCCCCCGGCGGTCGATTGGCCACCATCCATGCGCCGTGCGCCCTTCGAAGCGCAGAGGCGTAACCCACAGCGAGACTCTCTCGATTACCACCTTCACGGTCTCCGCGACCTCGGCGGACGCGTCCAACACTGCCACCGGCACGCAGGATGATGACCCCTCTCGGAAAGACTGCCTCTCCTTGCCCCGCACGTCCGTTGGCCTCGGCTGACCCGGCAACGCCGCCAGCGCTCTAAGAATCCTCCCGCCAGATCACCACAGGCGCATCTTGACCTCGAGCTTGGCGGAAGGAAGGAAGCAAGCTTCACCGCCACCTTGGCGCTACGCACTGAAATCAGAGAAGCGCTTAACGAACATGCGCGGGAGTGTAGTGACAACAAGCAAAGGCAAAAACACTTACACGCCGGTTCCATTTCTGTGCCCTCGTGCGCCTCCGGCGTAGGGCGCAGAAAGAGCTCCGTCTCCAGCCCGCCGACGCGGCTGGTAGTGAGCACGGCCGCTCTGTGAGCATCGTTGAGCAGTAATTTTCATTAGTGGCATTGATGACAAAATAAATAAATATTAAGTGCTAGGGGGTTTTTGGACGTCTTGGAACCCTAGCAAAGACTCGGCGTTATTGCAAACCCTAATTCGAAGCGACGTCAATTTTGTGAGCTGCTCCAAGGTTTCAAATGCGTGACCGGGTGAGAGAAGAGGTCATGTATAGATTAGGTGTAGTTAGGTTTATTTTCTGTTTTTCGTCGGTTTTCAAAAGGGGTTTGAATATCTCGGATCTTGCCGGATCTTTGCGAATTCTCGAAATATCGGTTTCCGTAGTCCACCACATCTATAAATACCCAAATATCCCTTTGTGAGATTTCTAGAGAGAGAGAGAAACCCACCTAACTTTCCCCCTCTCTTTTAGCTGAAAATCTATTTTGTCGGACGGCGTCTGGTCCAATCGAGCGTCCGTCCAAACCAAAAATCAAAATAATATTCACTGTCGGACGGCGTCCGGTCATCACCGGACGGCGTCCGGTAAAGTTCAAATTTGGCTGTTTCTCGCTGTCGGACGGCGTCTGGGGGGCGTCCGGTGGTTTCAGCGTCTGCGCGATCCTTACTGTCGGACGGCGTCCGGTGGGGACCGGACGGCGTCCGATAAACCTAATTTTTGTGAGCAGTTGCCTCTGTCGGACGGCGTCCGGTGCCCGTCGGACGGCGTCCGGTAGAGGCTAACGGCTAGTCTTTTTGTCCTCTTCCGAGGGGCAACGGCTAGTTTTGCTCTTGGGGCTATAAATACCTACCTAGTGGCTGGCTATTTTGAGGTTTGCTGCTCCACTTCACCTACCACATTCATAGCTCATCAATTAGGTGTTCTAGAGCCATTCCTCCACCCACAAAATAATCCAAAGCCAAAATCATTGATCCCCAATACCGAGCTTCATGGAAGTCCTTCGATCCGGCATGATCGGGGAGTTTCGGGCTTGTTACTTTTGAAGACATCCTTCGTGGAGGCGAGGGCTTGGGAGTAGGCCTTGGCGTGTGGCTACTCTCGAGTCGGTGTACGGGTGACGGAGTCCACCTTGCCGGAGTGGCGGAACGACTACCGGGAGTAAGTGAGGCGTGAGGCTCAAGAGCGAGCCGGTCCTTGCGCAAGGGGTAGCCTCAATCTGAGAGTAGGGTTATGGTTCAACTTCGGTCAAACAAACACTGTGTCTCCCTCTCATTTTTATTCCCGCACTTACTCTTATTGCATTGCTTGTGTTGATTGTGATGCCATGTCTTAGTTGCATAATTAACTTGTTTATCGCTTCCGCTTGCGTATCAATTGACACTAGGATTGGGTCACTATTAATTTGATGCTTAATCAACAATTAATCAAAAGAATTTAAAATTGCCTATTCACCCCCCTCTAGGCCTTAGGATCCTCTTTTAAGTGGTATCAGAGCTTCTAGGTTCTCCGGTATTAGCTTCACCGCTAGGAGATGGCTCAAGAGGGGCCTAGGATAGAAATTGGAAAAACTCCTATCTTTGATGGAACAAATTACAACTATTGAAGAATTAGGATGCAATGTTACTTAGAGGCACTTAGCTATGATGTGTGGGTTGCTTGTGAGACCGACTATCCGGACCCTCCGGCCGGAACAATTGCTCTTGATGAAGTTCATGTTAAGTACAAACGCTTTAATGCCATTGCTAGAAATGCTTTACTTTCTAGTGTGTCTTCCGAAGTGTTTGATAGCATTGGCAATCTCACTAAAGCTTATGACATTTGGAAGCATCTTAGAGAAATTCATGTTGGTAGTGTCGAGATGCTTGAGGAGAAGCTATCTCGTGCTAGAAAAAGATTTGATCAATTCAAGATGCTCCCTAATGAAAGTGTTAATGAAATATTTCTTAGGTTGAACCCCATCGTCAATGAAATTGCCGGATGTTCGGAGAAGAAGGTCTTGGAAGACATTGACATTTGTCGGAAGATGCTTGATGTTGTGCCATTTAATTTCAATCCACTTGTGACCTTAATTCGATCATCCAAGTTAAAACTCAAGAAGATGACACCGACAAAGCTCCTCGGGCAACTCAACTCATATGAGATGCGGCTTCTTGAAAGTGAAGAGTCTCCGCTCAATAAGAAGTCAATTGCTCTCCCGCCAAAGCCAAAAGTGGGAAGAAGAAGATCGAAGTTGAAGAAAATGATGATGACTCCGATGATGCAATTCCGGAGATTGAAGAATTGGCCCTCCTTGTCAAGCGGTCAAGAAAGTTGATCAAGAAGATGAGCTTCCGCGGCGGATCATCCTCCTCAAGACGAAGACCTATCTCCGAGATGCGTTGCTATGAATGTGGAGAGAAGGGTCACTTGACGGCGGATTGCCCAAAAAGTAAAAAGAACAAGCACAAGGCAAGGAATCAAGAGGAAGATGAGGATGACGACAAGAAGAAGTACCGTCACTACCGCAAGAGCGATCACAAATCGAAGGAGAAGAAAAAGGCTCTTGTCGGTCAAAAGACCAAAAAGGAAGATAGTTCAACCTCATCATCCTCTCAATCCTTCTCCTCCGAAGAAGATACTAGAGCTCATGGGCTAGCCGGACTTGCGATCAAGGAAAATGCCCCTCCGGCTCTTCCCAAGCAAAAGCTTTGTCTCACCGCCAACATACAAGAAGAGGTGATTGGGGAATGGATCACCGACGATGAAGGCTCTTGGGCGGACTCCTCCGACAATGAAAGCACCAAAGTATCCGGAGTTGCCATCGACAACCCTATACCTCCCATGTGCCTCATGGCACTAGAGGAGAAGGTAACAAATGAGCACCTCTGTAAAAGTGAGTTTAAACTTTTGATTGATGATTTGAATAATGCTCTAGAGAAGGAAAATTCTAAGAGGAAGAAGTTAATGAAAGTGCATAAAGAGCTTGCTAATGAGTTTGAAAATTTGCTTGAAAAACATGAAACTCTAGAAGATGATTATGAAGCTCTAAATTTGCAAGTTGAGATTCTAGAAAACAAACTAGTTAGCTCTAATGTTAAAGAAACTTCTCTTGATTGCTCAATTGAAAAATGCAATGTTAGTGTGACTTGTGACTTGATTGACACCGTTGATGGTTCACTTAGCTTATCTCATGACACATCTTTGAACTTGTCACCCACTATCACACCTAATGCTAGCTCATCTTCACCCACTAGTGCTAATACTTTAAATGAAAATACGTGTTCTATTGGTACTTGTGGTGTTGCAAAATGTGCTAATGAGCTAGTTAAGAAAAATTTGCTTCTAAAGGATAGAATTAAGCAACTAGACTCTAACTTGGATAAATTGCTTGTGGAGAACAACTCTCTTGACAAGGTGCTTCGGGAGCAAAGGTACACCTTGGGTAAGCATGGTTTGAGATTTCATCCCAGGGATTTGCCTAAGAGCGGTTGGGGTAAGCCCAAGCTAACTTTTGTTAAGGGAGGGACCCGTTGCCACATTTGTAAAAATGAAAAACATAAAGCCATTGCTTGTCCTCTTACTAAAACATCTCAATTTATGTCTAAAACTCAAGTGCTTGACGCTAGCTATATGCTTATGAGGAAAAATGGCTCTACTTATGCTAAGTATGTTGGCGCACCAAATGATAAGAAGAATGTAAAAGCTATTTGGGTGCCCAAATGTTTGATGACTAACTCTAAAGGACCCAAGATGAAGTCTTGGGTACCTAAAACCCAAGCTTGAAATTGTGTGTGTAAGTGAACTACAAGAGCGGCGGCCGGCATTGGATATTTGATAGCGGTTGCACACAACACATGATCGGTAGCTCAAGTATGTTTACCTCACTAGAGGAGGAGAAGGACCCCGAACACAAGATCACATTTTGGGATAACTCCAAGCGAAAGGTAAAAGGTATAGGTAAAATTGCAATATCCAATGACCTATCCATCTCTAATGTGCTCTTGGTGGAAGCTTGCAACTTTAATCTCCTCTCCGTTGCTCAAGTGTGCGATTTAGGTTTTGATTGCTTTTTTTCGGTTAACGGAGTTCGTGTTGTTTCCACTAAGGATCAAAGTGTTGCATTTGAAGGCACCCGGTTTCAAAACTTATATTTGGTTGATTTTTCAAACCGTGAATCTTCTCGAATCAAGACTTGTCTTATTGCTCAAACCACTCTTGGTTGGTTGTGGCATAGACGTCTTGGACATGTTGGAATGGGCACTTTGAAAAAGGTTTTTAAAGACAACTTAGTTGTTGGAGTGAAGGATGTCAAATTCGAGAAAAATCGTTTATGTAGCTCATGCCAAGCCGGCAAGCAAGTGGCTAATTCTCATCCGACTAAGACATTCATGTCTACATCCCGACCACTTGAACTTTTGCATATGGATTTATTTGGCCCAACCACCTGTGCGAGCATAGGCGGTAATTCTTACTGTCATATGATTGTCGATGATTTTTCTCGCTCCACTTGAGTATTTTTCCTTGCAAATAAATCACTTGCCGGTGATGTGTTTAAAAGATTTGTTTTGAAAGCTCATAAGGAATTTGACTCTTTTATTAAAAAAGTGAGGTGTGATAATGGCACCGAGTTCACTAACACAAATGTCGAGAAATTTTGTGATGAGTTAGGTGTGAAGCACGAATTCTCGACGGCATACACTCCCCAACAAAATGAAGTGGTGGAGAGGAAGAACCGTACATTGATAGAGATGGCAAGATCAATGCTTGATGAGTACAACACGCCGCATGCCTTTTGGGCGGAAGTCATCAACACGGCGTGCCATGCCATCAACTGTCTCTACCTCCACCGACTCCTTCACAAGACCTCATATGAACTATTAGTGGGACGAAGGCCCAACATCTCGTACTTTCGAGCCTTTGGTTGCAAGGTATACATCTATAAGAAAAGGACTCATTTGGGTAAGTTTCAAAAGAGGTGCGACATTGGTATCATGTTAGGGTACTCCTCTCGCTCAAAAGCTTTTCGAGTTTTTAATAATTCTACCGGGCTAGTTGAGGAAGCCTATGATGTCAAGTTTGATGAAACTAATGGCTCACAAATTGAGCAAGATTTGACAAGAAATGTAGGTGATAAGCTATCACATGAAGCCATGGAGTTTGGGGAAATTCGACCCTCACCGGAGGTGCCAAAAGATGAAGTCGTCTCTCCCACCACCTCCATCGATAATCAAGCTTAAGACACCTCTCCAACAACTCAAGATCAAGCGGTGGACGGAGATGCAAATTTTGAAGATGATCAAGCTCAAGGGGGAGGCAATGATCTACAAGTACCCGTCCAACAACACCGCTCTCTCTCCAAGGATCATCCCCTAGATCAAGTCATTGGCAATCTCAATCAAGGCGTAAGAACCCGTTCTCATACCGCTAATTATTGTGAGCATCACGCTTTTGTGTCTATTGTTGAGCCTAGGACCATTGATGAGGTATTGGCGGATGCGGATTGGGTGAACGCCATGCATGAAGAATTGAACAACTTCACCCGCAATGAAGTTTGGGAACTTGTGGAAAGACCGAAGGACCACAATGTCATTGGAACCAAATAGGTCTTCCGCAACAAACAAGATGAGAACGGTGAAGTGGTACGAAACAAAGCAAGATTGGTGGCGCAAGGTTTTACTCAAATCGAAGGTCTTGACTATGGAGAAACCTACGCCCCCGTTGCTCGACTTGAAGCTATACGGTTACTCTTGGCATTCGCCTCTCTCTATAACATAACTCTCTTTTAAATGGATGTTAAGAGTGCTTTTCTAAATGGTTTTATTGATGAACTTGTTTATGTCGAGCAACCGCCCTGTTTTGAAAACCTCAAACACCCAAACCATGTCTATAAGCTCACTAAGGCGCTATACGGTCTCAAGCAAGCTCCTAGAGCATGGTATGAGCGTCTTAGGGACTTCCTCTTAGAAAAGGGATTTAAAACCGGTGCGATTGATTCCACATTGTTTCTAAAGCCTATTGAAAATGACTTATTTATTTGTCAAATATATGTGGATGATATTATATTTGGATGCACTAACAAATCTAAATACAAGGACTTTGGGGAAATGATGTCCAAGTAATTCGAAATGTCGATGATTGAAGAGCTCACTTTCTTCCTTGGATTTTAAATCAAGCAACTTCAGGAAGGGACCTTCATTTGTCAAGAGAAATACACAAAGGACCTTCTCAAGCGGTTTTCTATGGACGATTACCGTCGATCAAAACACCAATGGCCACTAATGGGCATCTTGATTTGAATGAAGATGGAAAGCCCGTGGACCAAAAGCTTTATCGCTCCATGATCGGTTCGCTTCTCTATCTTACCGCTTCTCGACCCGATATTTTGTTTAGTGTGTGCATGTGTGCTCGCTTTCAAGCATCCCCTAAGGAAGTGCATCTTGTTGCCGTAAAACGTATTTTGAGATATATAAAAATCACTACTAGCCTAGGTCTTTGGTACCCCAAGGGAGCGCGTGTTGAGCTTCTTGGCTATTCCGACTCGGATTATGCGGTTGCAAAATTGATCGCAAAAGCACCTCGGGGGTTGTCACTTGCTAGGGCGCTTCACTCGTGTCATGGACTTGAGGAAGCAAAACTCCGTGGCGCTATCTATCATGAGCGGAGTATGTAGCGGCGGGGAGTTGTTGTGCTCAACTCTTGTACATGACACGGATGCTTAGTGACTTTGGGCTAAAATTTGAAAAAGTGCCACTTCTATGCGATAATGAAAGTGCGGTGAAAATAGCCAACAATCCGGTCCAACATTCCGTACAAAGCACATCGACATCCGACATCACTTTATTCGTGACCATGTTGCAAAGGGTGACGTTGTGCTTGCCTACGTCTGACGGAAGACCAATTGGCGGATATTTTCACCAAACCCTTAGATGAGGCACGGTTTTGCAAATTAAGGAATGAACTCAACATACTAGATAGATCAAATGCGTGTTGATTGGTTTTTGTGATTTTTGGGTCTTATTTGAATTTTTTCATTTGCTTTTGACCCTTGTCACATTTAGGGGGAGTTTAGTTTCAACTCATGATCTCAAAACTCCCTCTAGTGGTGAAAAGATAAATTTGATTTTGGGTTAGCACATTCTTGTCCTATATTTCAAGCCAAAACAAATTTTGAACTTAATAGACTATCCTTATCATCTTATCACTTCAAACTTCTAATTTTGAAAATCTTATCCCTCTTTGAAAAATTTGCTCCATATGCATATTTCTTCTCTTGAAAATCATATGGCATAAAAATTGTTGAAAATATTTTGAAAAAGGAGCCAAAACTCAAAAACATGTGCTTAAACTCTAAAGTGAACCCCTATGCGCGATTTTCATGCTTATATGAGAAATCAAGGCAAAATTTGGGTTCACACATTTTCTTGATCTCGAAGATCAAAATTTGGGTTTTTGAATTTAATTTGGTTTCATTTGTCAACTTAGTATCTTATCCCTTCAAAATTAAAAATTTTAAAATCACTTCAAATTGCTCACATTTGAATCTTCTTTTGAATTTTGAGCAAAAATGGAGATCATCATTTCAAAACATTATTTTTATAAAAATTCTCGCATTGGTGGGACCCTCTGGTCAGGAGAGCAAGCGCTGCGTTTTCAGCCTCCATCGGACGCCGTCCGGTCACGCTCAGACGCCGTCCGATAACGTGTTGCATGCGCCACACACTTCCTGTCGGACGCTGTCCGGTCGCTATCGGACGCCGTCCGACAGAGTGTTATCCGCGTTGCGACTCGCCTGTCGGACGCCGTCTGGCCTCTCCGCGACCCGTCTGGCGAGGTCAATCAGGCTTTACCCAGATCTTGTCGGACGCCGTCCGTAACTGCTTGACGCCGTCCGACAGGCCTAACTCGCGAATCAAGATAACTTACCTCTCCGCCTCCCTCTCTCCCCATTTGATCTCTTATTCCTCTCCAAACCGGCGCCGCCCCTGCCCCTTCTCCTCACTGGGGAAGACCCTCCGGCGATCTCCACCACCACCGACGGCCTCCCCTCGTCATCCTCTTCGATTCCCTCCGCGTGGATTGGAGGTGGACGGCTCCGTTCGTGTGCCTCGTCCCCGTCGAGTTCCCCTTCTTTCCCCTACCGGGAAGGGCCTTGGGGACGATCTCCTCGCGCGCGACGACTTCCTCCTTCCCTTCTAGGGCTCGGTAACGGCTTCCCGCCTCTATTCCCGTCAAATTTCGTTGTTTACCGAGTTCTAGGTTTTGAATAGGATTTTCCCGCGTTCGTGTTCAGGGTTGGCTCGTGGTGGGGTTGGCACCTTGTCCGTGGATCGTTGGTCAGTGGCATTTGGCAGTGAGGTTCTTCTGGTCAGTGGTCACTTTGTCAGAAGGAGTAATTCGAGATGTCGAAATCATTGAAGAAGTTTGGGAAGGCTCTGAGCAGGACCCTCAGTGGTCGTCGCGACAGTGGCAGTAAGGGTGATCCGGATTACATAGATGAGACGGCTAGCAGTGCTGCTCCTCCTCGCCCAAGTAAAGTGACTAGAGCAGATATTCAGCAGCAGCCTGATCAAGGAATTCATTGGACTCGGATGGCAGGATCTTCTTTTGCCACCGCAGAGGATGCTGACGATGACACCTACATTGAGGACCCAATTGATGAGGATGTCACCGAGACAGTGGTCACTGAGGACGACCCTGTGGATGATCAGGTTCTGAAGTTGTCTATGGAGACATTGAGGAAGAAGAGGTCCGTCTCATATGCGAAGTGGTTCCCTCAGAGGCGAGAATATACCAAAGATTTTCGTTTCTACACCAAGTTCCAGAAATAGCTTTTCCTGTGCTTCTCTGCACCCAAGGGTAGTCTGAGGGATCCCCACTGTGTTGACTGGAGCGAGATCATAGCAGTAGCAGGGCCTGAGGTGCACACCATATTCAGCTCCACTCCAGGCCTAGCAGAGTTGATCTCAAACAAGAAATTAACCTGGAGCAAAGAGAGGAACTGTGAGTTCTTTGCTACACTTCTAATTGCTGAAGATGAGACCGAGTCAAATTATTATCACTCAGTTGATGGACGTTCAAGGGAGGGATCAGAGGTGAGATGAATCACACTTTGGGTACTCCAGATTCTGGCACTGATTTAAATGAGGTGTGCTATGAAGATGCCATCTGGAGGGGCAAATATCCTCCTCTTGAAGAGATAAGGTTCTTGTACATTGATGTTGATGAGGAAGAACTAAACATAGAGAAGGCAAATCAATTGCGCCAGGAGCCTGCTTTGATAAATCTCATCCTTCGGGGCACTTTATTTGTTCGAGGTGGGAATCACGACAGGATTTTACCGATCTGCAGCTGGTTCATGCTTTATCTCCTGACGGGCAGAATTATAAACATTGGTGCTACTCTCATGGGCGAGCTTTATGATACCATATTCAGAGAGGTCAATAGGGCACTACCTCTAGCTCCCTATATTGGCCTATTTCTTTCTAGGACTCAGCGGGTGTCTCATGATGAGGTAAAAGGTTGGAACAACAGAATCAAAAAACATCAGATGAAGAACTTCTTGAACTCTCTGGGAAGTAAGGCAAAGTTGGATAGACCTGGTGATGATGCTCCTCCTCCAGCACCGGCCCCTGTTTTTGCTCCTGCCGCTCGGTCAGACCATTTGTGCCACCCTTTGGTCTTTGGTTCTTCTACTGGCGATTCCTCCTCCTTGGTATGACGCTTTGATAGGCGAGATGAGAGGTCTGCGCACGGATATGGGAAGTTTTCACACAGAGACGAAAGAAGAGCTCGCAGCCACTCGCCAAGAGATGAATGAGTTGGCAGGACAGCAGACCTATCTGAGTGATGAGTTCATGAGTTCAAATCAGCTTTGCAGTACATGGGTGCGATGTTCATGCCAGGCGCGGAAGGGCAAATCCTTATGCTTGGTATTCTCATGCCCATGATGCTTATCGAGCTTATGAGCGGCGACAGTGTTCCCACGCCCACCGCCTACCCACCACCGCCTCATCCTTGGGTATATCCTCCTCCGGGACCTGCACCTTCTTCTGTGCCACCACCTCAGTCTTTCCCTCCTCCTGGTGCTCCAGCTCAGCATCCTCCTCCCGGTAAGATCCATTTTACTGGTGGAGAGATGTGTCGTTATCTAAACTTTTCCTTGCAACATTCTCCACCGACCCAGCTTTTTGATGATCAACCCTCTCCTCGGTCGGTACCTTCTGCAGCTCATTTCGCTACTTACAAGCGTCGCCGAGGGCCAGGATCATCTTCAGGTGGCCATGGACATGATGGAGGCGACGACATGGATGAAGATCCAGAAGAGTAGGCGGGTTAGGAGCTTTTCCCTTTTTTGTGTCACTTGGTGACAAAGGGGGAGAAGTTAAAGAGAATAGCATGAGTTAGTGAGATGGGTAGTGAGATCGAGGTTTTGCTTTTACCTGTAATATTATTTGTTGCCTCGATACTTTGGTTAAGTTTGTGTTTGTTACTCTGGTTGGATTTATGTCTTTTGAACCATGTTGGCTTGTGGTTTCAAATTTATGCATGAATTTAGGGGGAGCTTCCTTTATTTGCACATCCTTGTGGTCGAGTTGTGGTTATCTTAAAATTTGAAATTGCTCGTATATTTGTATTGCACTAACCCCTTTTGCAGCTCAAAAATTTTATTCTCTCTTGGGTTGCCATCAAGTGCCACAAAGGGGGAGATTGTGAGCATCGTTGAGCCCTAATTTTCATTAGTGGCATTGATGACAAAATAAATAAATATTAAGTGCTAGGGGGTTTTTGGACCTCTCAGAACCCTAGCGAAGACTCGGCGTTATTGCAAACCCTAATTCGAAGCGACGTCAATTTTGTGAGCTGCTCCAAGGTTTCAAATGCGTGACCGGGCGAGAGAAGAGGTCACGTATAGATTAGGAGTAGTTAGGTTTATTTCCTGTTTTTCGTCGGTTTTCAAAAGGGGTTTGAATATCTCGGATCTTGCCGGATCTTTGCGAATTCTCGAAATCTCGGTTTCCGTAGTCCACCACATCTATAAATACCCAAATATCCCTTTGTGAGATTTCTAGAGAGAGAGAGAGAAACCCACCTGACTTTCCTCCTCTCTTTTAGCTGAAAATCTATTTTGTCGGACGGCGTCTGGTAAATCCAGACGGCGTCCGACCAGCCCAAAATCCAAAATAATATTCACTGTCGGACGGCGTCCGGTCGTCACGGGACGGCGTCCGATAAAGTTCAAATTTGGCTGTTTCTCGCTGTCGGACGGCGTCTGGGGGGCGTCCGGTGGTTTCAGCGTCTGCGCGATCCTTGCTGTCGGACGGCGTCCGATAAACCTAATTTTTGTGAGCAGTGGCCTCTGTCGGACGGTGTCCGGTGCCCGTCAGACGGCGTCCGGTAGAGGCTAAAGGCTAGTCTTTTTGTCCTCTTCCGAGGGGCAACGGCTAGTTTTGCTCTTGGGGCTATAAATACCTACCTAGTGGCTGGCTATTTTGAGGTTTGCTGCTCCACTTCACCTACCACATTCATAGCTCATCAATTAGGTGTTCTAGAGTCATTCCTCCACCCACAAAATCATCCAAAGCCAAAATCATTGATCCCCAATACCGAGCTTCATGGAAGTCCTTCGATCTGGCATGATCGGGGCGTTTCGGGCTTGTTACTTTTGAAGACATCCTTCGTGGAGGCAAGGGCTTGGGAGTAGGCCTTGGCGTGTGGCTACTCTCGAGTCGGTGTCACGGGTGATTTGAGTCCATCTCACGGAGTGGCGGAACGACTACCGGGAGTAAGTGAGGCGTGAGGCTCGAGAGCGAGCCGGTCCTTGTCGCAAGGGGTAGCCTCAACGGAGTAGGAGTTGCGGCTCGAACTTCGGTCAAACAAACACCGTGTCTCCCTCTCATTTTTATTCCCGCACTTACTCTTATTGCATTGCTTGTGTTGATTGTGATGCCATGTCTTAGTTGCATAATTAACTTGTTTATCGCTTCCGCTTGCGTATCAATTGACACTAGGATTGGGTCACTATTAATTTGATGCTTAATCAACAATTAATCAAAAGAATTTAAAATTGCCTATTCACCCCCCCTCTAGGCCTTAGGATCCTCTTTCACGCTCCCTTTCGGCCTGCGGGAACTTTCCGGAGGCGGGCCCGACACCAACACGACCTCCTCATCGTCGCTGTATGAGACAGGCCGGTACGTCCTCCTCTTCTTCAAAGATGCCGCGCCCTGGGCATGCAAGGAGGAGCTTGAGGGTCGTCGAGGACACAATACTCAGGTAACGTCGGAGGGAGAGGGCTTACTTGCGACGGCGCTGCACGTTTTCTTGCAAGCTTTTTCACAAGACGCCCACACCATCATGATTGACGCCGGCGCCGGACTCCCCTCGATCGACATCAGCGATAAGGCGGATGCCCCGTCGGACGCCGCCGGAGACTTCCCCGGCGGTGAGCGCGCCGCCATTGGTTGCGCGGACGAGCCCTCCTCAGCAGAGCCCGTGGCTGTCGCAGCCTTTTTGGCCGCCTTCAATGTCCGCTGCAAAACAATCGACGCAATCTGTCAAACCCCCAGAGGCGTGCGGCTAGAGATTTCATCGAACACCTTACGGGCGCGTACCGCAGATAGTTTATCCCTCACGAATCGAACGAGATGAGGACTTTTGTCAATGGGCAGCAGCATCCCCGCAATCCGTGCAACCTCGTGGGTCGAGAGCCCTGCATGGCGTCACCAACAGTCACGACACGTTCCGGCCTAAAATCGAACATAAGAGTGCGGCTCGCGTCTACCTTCATGAAAGTCCCGGTTCGGATCTTCCCAACCGCCCATGTCGCTGACGCTTGCGCTTCGCATGCGCCCAATGGTGACCTTGCGGGTGAAGCCAACGACGACGTCGAAGCCTGTCAAGCCTTTCTTGACGAGTCCCTTGATCTCATGTTCCGTGACTTGATCCTCCGGCAGGATCTCGCTGCGCTGAAAGATTGGAGTATCTGGCGCGACCGAAGAGTATTCCAGGGTCGAGCCCCCGCGGTTCAGGTAGAACCACCGCCGGGCCCAACTATCGACCTTCGTCTTCACCTCATACTCCGGGTACGATTGGCTTCCCCGGGCTCGACGCGCGGTCAAGTAGAAGACCCCACCATTTTCCACGCGGTGGCCGACGGGCTTCAACTCGAAGTAGTGCTGAAGGAGGCTCACCGTTGGGCGCACCTCGCAGTGCGCCTCGCACAGGAATACGAAGATGGACAAGTATACATAAGATTGCGGAGACAGGTTCTCCAGCCTCAGCTCCGTGAAGGCGAAGAAGTCCGCGACAAACTGCGACTCCGGCATGCGAAATCCGCAGATAGCCGAGCCCTCAAAGCAGACCAGCTTGTCGGGCTTGGGCCTCGGCTCTGGATCCGCGCCAGGAAGTCTCCACGAGCCCGGCTTAACGAAGTCGTCCCTCTCCAGCTCCGCCATCCTCTCCTTCGTCAGGGCGCTCTCTCCGATGACAACCATGGCGGCAGGGAGTGGGAAGCAAGAAGGCGGGGAGCAAGGGGAGAAGATGAAAACAGAGGCAAAGGGGGTGATTCTACAGTGTGAGTTACCCCTGCGCAGCGCTGCCTTATAAAAGAGGACAACGGTCGAAACTGAAATCGTGGGAATCATGCCCAAGAGGGCGTAACTGCCCCACCTTTACATCAAATCAGATTCATTGCTCAGACTTTGGTTCCCGAGCCAAATCTTCCCACGCGGCGCGTGGTAGGGATTTTCTCTAAACCTCAGAACGACTCGCCGCGCGACCCGCTCGAGGCTCGGGGGGCTGGCTATTGGTGATCGATAAGCGGCTCACCTCGAGATGGGCCTGGGCTGATTCCGTATCAGCTTACCACGCGTGCAGAAAGTCCAAAAGGCCACCCTTGGCCAAGCGCCTAGCCCGCCAGGGTCCGCCCCGAGCTTAACCGGGTCAACCACGTTGTCCTGGGTCTCTGCCAGGGGTGTGGCGCACCTCCCGGGCTTCCCTTAGCCCGGAGGAAGGCTCCGCGAATAGTCCGCATGTTCGTGGACAGGTGACGACAACTGTCGTGCCCCACCGTACTTTCTTCGGCCTTGACCGGAACGAACTGTGTCCCCCCGGGAACCCACGGCCCGGGGAAGGACACGCGTCCAGCCCGGTTTGTCGTTTGCCTTCTTTGGCAGGCAACGGACGGTTGTTACGCTACGCGACGCCCCCAACGGGCGGCGCGAGGCTGGCCCAATCCAGTCAATGCCATATTGGGGATAAAGGGAAAGTGGTTTCTCCCTAAAGAAGGTTTTCTCCCCGTATCGGCGCCCCAAGACAAATACGTGTCCAGTACTAACCAGACCAGCTTCTCCCTGCAGGCTTGAGACCGGACAGAGCCCTAGAACGAGACAACAGCATCGCCACTAAAGCAAAGACCAGCACGGGCCCACCGCATCAGCTTCGGGCGACCCGCCGCGCCTATAAAAGGAGGATTCCTGGACGTTCGAAGGGATCCGAGACCTGACCGATAGCTCCAAGCACCCAAGCAACACCTGCATCTGAAGCTTCCTTAGCAATAGTCTTAGTCCTTAGTCGCCACTGTTGTAAGTTCGGGATCAGTGCCTTCAAGCCCAGTCTCGACACCTCTGTACTGTTTCTCCACCATATAATCAACAAGACTGGAGTAGAGCTATTACCCGGCAGTGGGGGCTCGAACCAGGGTAAATCGCTTGTGTCTTCACGGTTCGTATCATTCTCCTCTTTCCGCTGTATGAATGATCTGTACCCGGATCACCGAATCGCACCAGGCCCTTGTCCGAGAAGACAGCGCGGCCTTAGCCCCTCGTAGGCTTGGCCGCCGCCCCGGGCTGCTGAGAAAGGTGGTCGTTGGGCCTCACACCAACTACAAATTCGTCTGCTGGTCCGTGGTCTCGCGGCTCTAGCTTCGGGAGCGCGGTTCCCTGACGCCGACAGTACCCCTCACCTAAAAATTCAAAATTAAATCTACTTCCGAAATAGCAAACCTTTAAGGATATTTTGTATTTTAGAATTTGTTATATTCGCTTTTATTTTTAAAAATTTTGAAAAAGAAATCTAAATTTAATTTCCCTTTGTTTTGTATTGTATGATTTGTTTACTTCTTCTTTGTGAATCTTACAGTTTTCCAAATTCTTTTTTAAAATTTCTGAACACCCAACCCGAATGCAAACAAAAATTTCGATATCTTCCAAAATCCCTTTAATTTATTTTCAACTTTTAAATTTCTTGGCATTCAATTTTAAAACTTTAAACCCCCTAAAACATGAATTTTAGAAAGAATGGAGGGAGAGGGGATCAAGTAGGAGAAATTTGGTCTAGCAACATAAACAAATCCAAAAATTTACATGTTTTACAAATGCATTCAAAATTTTATAGTAAGGGTCCACAAATATATTTAAGCATTACAAATGTTAAATTTCCCGATATCAATTAGTATATAATAGAAATAAAAAGCTTTTCAAATATAGAACTATAGTTTAGGAGCACGTATTCAGGAAGATGCCCAAGAAAAACCTAGCTATTTCTAAAACATCTTCGTTTACAAATGATTGTATTACGAAATAATTCATTCTTTTTTTAATTTAAACTTTTATGACCACTTAAAAAAATATGGGAAAAAAGCTTCGCAAAAGAACCCGTAATATCATGATAATAACCAAAAAAAAATTTGCATCAACAACTATTCCGAAAAAAGAAATAAAAAATAGGAATACCAAACAACAGATGTAACTTTTTTTAGTTTGTTTTGTCATGCATTTTTATTTACTCAAATATAAAAGGGTTTGTAGTGGCGCGCCATGGGCGCGCTATCCCTGCTAGTATCTATAACATATACAATGCGCTAGCACCGGGCGTTCTCCGCGCGACGCGTGGCTTCGTCCAGAGCCGTCCGATCGTTCCAGAAATCAATCCCAGCCATCCAAATCAAACGAACCTTTAAAAACTTTTTTCTACGTACTTGGAAAACACGGTGCGCGGTTTGGCGAGTTCGCTAGGCGGGCGAGTGCTCACTCAGCAGAGCAGGGATCGAACCCCCGCTCCGTTATTTTCCTGCGCTTTTTTGCTGCTCACGCGCGTGCCTGCTGTGCTGCTCGCGTGCTCGCGTGTACTGCTCGATGCTGTATTGCTCGCGTACACGTGCTCGCTGCTGCACTGCTTGATGCTGTACTGCTCGCGGCTGTACGCTCGCGCACACACGCGTGTGTACGCGTGCTGCACTGCTCGCGACGCCACATGTACTGCTCGATGCTGTGTTGCTCGTGTACACGTGCGTGTGTACGCGTACAGGGCTGTACGCTCGCGTACACGCGCACCTGCTGTACGCGCGTACTACTCGCTCAGCTATACGCGCCCCTCATCTAAAAATTTAAAATTAAATCTATTTCGAAAATAGCAAACCTTTAAAGATATTTTGTATTTTAGAATTTGTTATATTCGCTTTTATTTTTTGAATTTCGAAAAAGAAATCTAAATTTAATTTTCCTGGTTTTTTGTACTGTATGATTTGTTTACTTCTTCTTTGTGAATCTTACATTTTTCCAAATTCTTTTTTTTATTTCCGAACTCCCAACCCGAATGCAAACGGAAATTTCGAAATCTTCCAAAATCCCTTTAATTTATTTTCAAATTTTAAATTTCTTGACATTCATTTTTAAAACTTTAAACCCCCTAAAACATGAATTTTAGAAAGAATGGAGAGAGAGGGGATCAAGTGGGAGAAATTTGGTCTAGGAAAACTTTAAATCCCCTAAAACATGAATTTTAAAAAGAATGGAGAGAGAGGGAATCAAGTGGGAGAAATTTGGTCTAGCAACAGAAACAAATCCAGAAACTTACATGTTTTAAAAATGCAATCAAAATTTTATAGTAAGGGTCCGCAAATATATTTAAGCATTACAAATGTCAAATTTCCCAGTATCAATTAGTAAATAATAGAAATAAAAAGTTTTTGAAATATAGAACTATAGTTTAGGAACATGAATTACAAAATAATTCATTATTTCTTCAATTTCAACTTTTATGACCACTTAAAAAATCTAGGAAAAAAGCTTCGCAAAAGAACCCGTAATATCATGATAATAACTTAAAAAAGTTTCCACATCAACAACTATTCTTAAAAAGAAATAAAAAAATAGGAACACCAAACAAAAGATGTAACATTTTTTAGTTTGTTTTGTCATACATTTTTATTTATTCAAATATAAAAGGGTTTGCAGTGGCTCGCCAGGGGCACGCTAACCCTACTAGTCATATGACATTGAATTAAAATTGTGAAATTAAGGTAAAAAATCGTACCACACATAGCCACGTACTTAAAAGTATGAACTTCGTGCGTAGTTGCGAAAAGCGTATGAACCAAAACCGGCACGCCACGTAGTTGCGGGAAGCGTATAAACCAAAACCGGCACGCCACGTGGGACACAACGCGCGAACGTCGTGCTGTGTGAAACGCGCACCGTGTCGAACGTGGCAACTTTGTCGTTTCTCTATAGGGAAACACTTGTGGCCGGGTGTCCGGCGAGCTCCGGACCAGCGCGCGAGCGACTCTCCTGCGCGTGATGCGTGCCTGTCGAGGGGTCCACACTTTTTGGCGGCGCGTGCGTTTGTGAGTTGACGCGTACCGTGAAGGCAGAGCTATGGCAGATTGAGCAGCGCATCGGTGATGACCATCTGAGTGCAGTTGTGCAGGTGCGACCGCATAAGCGCAACTGTGCTTGCAGGCGTGCAAGAACATGCACATGCATTCAGGTGACCATGCAAAGCAAAAGGTCATGTACTTATATCCTTGACTCCTTCTGCGATAATTTTGCATGTAAAAGGTATTGCACGTAGCAGAACTGTATGAAGCCGTGGACCGAGGAAATGTGAGGTTCCATCGTAATTGCTGCTAATCGTTTCATGCTTATAAATTATGCATGATGAGGCCCACGCAGGGGTAGTACACAGTGGGATTTTGTGCGCACCGGGACCATGTGAGCTGGCATGCACCGGAGAAGACCATTTTTAGCCAAGTTTTATGATTTTTTTAAGTTTAAACATGGATTTTCTCAAGATTCATTAATAAGTTAGTCGATCTTTTAAAGTTTCATTGGTATTTTAGCTAAGTTTCACCAGTACATATTTAAGTTATGCCAAAACTAGCGAAGTTTCATTATCTATTTTTTTCAAAAACACTATAGGCCAGGCGTCCGTCCGCACCCATTTCAGTCGCGTCTCGTGTTCTCTCTCCGTACAGCCGCCTAGCTCGACATGGGGGGGCTCTTCGCCGAGGCACGCCACCACCACCAGGGCTCCTCGCCGAGACGCGCCGCCGCCGTGGGCTCGTCGCCTCGTTGCCGATAGGCTCGAGGTGCCCCCGCCGCTAGGGTTCGTCGCTGAGGGGCCCCCGCCGCCAAGGTGTAGTGCCCCTTTATCTCTCCCTCTCCCTTCCCCTCCCCAACTTTTGGATTTTTTTCTCTGTTTTTCGCTCGATCTGGTGAGCTTTGGGGTTGGGGCTGCCAGATTTGGGAAAGAAGGAGACAGGGACGTGCCCCATCCCAGTTTTGTCACTACTTAGTCGAAAAATAGGACCCGCCTTCCGAAACCTAGGGTAGCACGTCCGAAACCTGGAGTTTGTACTTTTGAAACCTAGGGTTTCGCTTCGAAACTTCATAGGATCCCGCTTGCAAAACTTTGATTTTTGCTTGACGAAACCCAGATCTTTCTATGTGGTAACTCGTCTTTGGCCGTGCGAAACTTGGGGGGGTTTTCGCGATTTTAAAACTTCCCTTTTTTGTTACTGAAACTTGGATTTTCCCTACTACAACTTGAACTTGTACTATTGAAACTTGACCCTTACTCTCGAAAACTTTTCTGAAATCTCAAGTTTCGTCCTTAGGTTGCCAGGGTTCATCAGGCTTCTACCGTTATTTTCTAGGTTTCGCAGTATTCGCCAGTTCTTGGCGATGACATCATCTTGATATCGTGAGTCCGGACATCCTGACGGCGGGCTTTTAGCCGCTTACCTATATTTTTTAAGTTTTAATAGTAAGTCACCAAGCTTTGTTGGGTTTTCTCAAATTTCACTAGTAGATTCTCAAGTTTCGTTATTACATTTTTAAGTTTCGTTGTCTTTTTTAAGTTTCTGAAGTTTTGTTATTACATTTTTAAGTTTCGATGTCTATGTTTTAAGTTTCAACAGTAACTTACCAAGTTTCATTAGATTTTCTTAAGTTTTGTTAGTAGGATCTCAAGTTTCATTGTGTTTTCACAAGTTTCACCGGTAGGATCTCAAGTTTCGTTAGTAGGATCTCAAGTTTTATTAATAGTATCTTAAGTTTTATTAGTAGATTTTTAAGTTTCATTGATAGCCAATGAAAATAATAGGTCTAATTTATTGTTGCACTGTAGTGTATAGGGTCTCCATGTTTTTTCTTGAAAACGCTTGACTGCGTCCGTAGCGTCCGGACGTCTGTACCACGCCCGAAACGCACGGAGGAGCTGCAATGCAAACATCTGGTGGGTCCCACGTCATTTTTTCTTTCAGCGATCATAATTTTTGACTGGGTGCTATAATCAACAAACCGTTTGCACCAATGTGTTCCTCGTATTTTTACGAACAAAACAAGATATATGTTGTCATATAACTCTTCAAACTTATCTGGTGAAACTTGGGTTTCACCTACTGAAACTTGGGTTTCGCCTACTGAAACTTGGATTTCATATTCGTTAAACTTGCCGAACTGTCAAGTTTCATCAGGTTTAATGCAAGTTTCAACAGGTCTCATCTATGTTTCTTCAAGTTTCATCAGGTCAATTCAAGTTTCAACAAGTTTCAACAGGTTTCATCCAAGTTTCATCAGGTTACATCGAAGTTTCATCCAAGTTTCATCAAATTTCATCAGCACACAGCCAAGTTTCGCTAGTATAGGTGTAAGTTTCATAAGTGTCTTCTCCTAGGTTAACATCAAAAAAAAATGAAAAAGCAAAAAAATTTAAAAATTTAAAAGTATTTAAAATGGGTTGCTCTCGATTTTACAAGAATTATGAAATTTATTCCACATATTTTGAATACTGTTTGAATTTTATACAAAAAACGGAAGTTTAATTGGAAAAATTGATGAACTGCAACGACTAACAACGAGACTGCAACAACTAGCAACGAGGGAGCATGTGCTGCGTTAGATACACGCGGCGCTGACGATCGAACGGCCCAGGTTGGTCCGGACCTTAAAATTCTATTACATTTTACAGTATACTCTAAATAATTATTTTACTCCAGCAGACGCTCTATTTCTGCATACTACATTTTATAGCCCTGTTGATGCTACAAAGCGCTCCAGGATTATTTTGGTTAAAGTTTTCAAATAGTAAACAAAAGGAAAAGTGTCGATTTGGTTTCTCAACTATATCTGCTGGACCACTTTGAATTCTAAAGACATAGTTGAGGACCAAATCAACGTTTTTTCCTAAACAAAAATGGGAGTAATTAATTTTCCTATTTATTAAGTTTTAGGCTGTAGCCTTCCGAGTCTCTGACGCTCCGATGGAAGCCGCCGCGCCGCCGCGCGTGCAGTCGCTGGCGGACGCCGGCGTCTCCCGCCTCCCCGCCCAGTACATCCAGCCACCCGACCTCCGCCCGGCTCCCTCCCACCACCGCGCCCCGCCCGCCTTCCTCTCCGTCCCCGTCGTCGACCTCTCTGCCGGCGCGGCGGTGGCCGACGACGTCCGCCGCGCGTGCGCCGACTGGGGCGCCTTCCACGTCGTCAACCACGGAGTCCCCGCGGATCTTCTCGAGGCGATGCAGGGCGCCGGGCTGGCCTTCTTCCGCGCGCCCATGGAGCAGAAGCTCCGGTTCGGCTGCGACCCGGCCAAGGGCGCCGCCGCCGAGGGGTACGGCAGCCGCATGCTCGCCAACGACGACTCCGTGCTCGACTGGCGCGACTACTTCGACCACCACACCCTCCCGGAGTCCCGCCGCGACCCCGGCCGGTGGCCGGACTTCGTTCCCGGCTACAGGTGATTGGCCCAGCATATACACGAAAATCAGATCTTTATTATTAATTCGTCACTGGATGAGTTCCTAGGTGTAACAATTGCACATGTTTGAAACAATGCAAACAAATCTTGACCGGTTGGAACAATCATTAAGCATTAGAGGCAAGAGAAATAGGAATTCATGCTCAGATGTGAGAAGTAAGAAAGTGGGTAAGAAAACACTGAGCTACCCTGCATTTGTAGCTGTATTATATCCGTAGATTCGATGTTTGGATCTGGTTAAGCATGTGATGGGTCAGTGTTCCAGGTACTTCTGAGTCATGAGTTTGTTGCAGAAAATACTCAAATAATCATAGTTCCTTGGGAGCATAGTTCTTTGATAGCATAGTGCTACTTCAACATGACATCAAGTTATTACTAATCAATGATCATTGGCTTGTCCATATTTACATATCATCATGTAAGGTACTCTTTTACTAGAACGGGGAATCTAATACCTCTAATCTTTGCAGTGATATTGTTGTGAAATACAGCAACCATATGAAAGATCTTGCACAAAGATTGTTGCGCATCATCTCTGAAAGTCTGAACCTTCCACCATCTTATATAGAAGAGGCGGTGGGAGACGTTTATCAGAATACCACTATTAGCTACTATTCTCCTTGCCCACAACCAGATCTTGCTCTTGGTTTACAATCTCATTCTGATATGGGTGCGATAACACTTCTAATACAAGATGATGTGGGAGGGCTTGAGGTATTTAAGGATGGGATGTGGATACCGGTACCTCCTTTGCCTGATGGGATTCTTGTAATTTTGGCTGACCAGACAGAGGTAATATTACTTCATATGCTCAGTGTTGCTGTTAGTGCTATGCCCTTGTATTTGAAGTAGTTTCTCCACTGTAATTTTTTTTCTGTAGGATTTGGTTCCTGCAATCAATATTGTACTCATGATGTTCACCCTTCTCCAGATCATATCCAATGGAAAATACAAGAGTGCTGTGCATCGGGCTGTTGTCCATGCCGAACATGCCCGCTTGTCGGTAGCGACATTTTATGACCCACCCAAATCTCAGAAAATATGTACTGCGCGACAGCTTGTGAGCAAGGAACATCCACAGAAGTACCAGGATGTGATCTATGGCGACTTTGTCTCATCATGGTACAGCAAAGGCCCAGAGGGCAAGCGCAACATTGATGCACTCTTGATCGAGCAGTAGAGCCCAGAGGCTGCTTTTCTACAGACAGTATAAACTATAGAGCCATTCATGGGCACCGCAAATTTGTAATGCCACATTGGTAATCTTGATCACTAAAATGGTACAAAAGCAAGGTTGTATACTTAATTGTGAATTATTTCTGAGCTAAATTTTAGTTCATTCCATACCATTATTGATCATTGAGGCAGAACATATAGGTTGCAAGAACCATCATGAGAACCTTGGCATTTTTTTTCTATTGACTACAAACGTGGTGGCATTGAAGCAAAACGTGTGTGGCACATACATCTGGGTAGCCCTTAACCCTTGGAGCTCAGCCAAGGAGATGAGGCCATTATCATTATCTTTTAAAATAATTTTATTTACTTGCATCAAGAAACCATGTTGTTTCTACTTAAGGCAAACTGATAGCTTATAGAACAAAATTCTTAGGCAAACTGATAGCTTATAGAACAAAATTCTTGAAGGTGCTTTAACCCCACTAAAAAGCCCATTCATGTTTAGATTAGCTGAGACATTATTTTCCTCATCATGGACATAAGTAACTATCCATCCATCATCTGCAGCAATTCAGTTTTTCTTTGCAACAAATTGCACCACAGGGCAGAACTGTTTCTCTTGTAAAGCATGGTACTCCACTCATATCAATTGTTTGTTTACCTGCATTTTACACTCATACTTTAGTCCCTATCAAGAAAGAAAACTGAGCTTTTAGGCAATATCTACTAACCTCAACGCCCCACCTTTCACGTCAAAATGTAACTTTCCTATCATTTTGAACTTAAATATGCCTGTGGAATTGCACGCAATCATATATGTGCACAATTTGGAAATGATAAAAAGTGATTTAAATCAACAAGAACACGAAATAACATGTCGTGGAGCTTTTAATTCCAAATAAAAATGGCAACAAGAACACTTAAAAAGAAACCCTGTAGTTTTGATAATGTTGTGACAAGTCTACCAGTTTCACTAGTTTATGTCGAATCAACAACTTGAGTATATCCATACTTGTTTTGAAGCCCTATAAAATTGTTATTGATAATAGGAAAATCCATTGCAACTTTATTGCCAGCAATACAACCTTTGTATGTAGTTCCAGTTTTTAAGTTTAGTCTTCAACTCTTCATTCATAAGGGCGAAACTAGAGAGCGAGCCATCCACAAAAGGGTCTAATTCTCCAGAATTCTTATTTCGTGGGAGAAACACTCTTCCATACCATTTTGACTTGCTAGCAATATGATTTGCAGTAGGAAATATTGAACCAAGTATGTTCATTATCCTCTTATAACAAACCAATTTATGAGGGTTTTGGTCAATTAAATAGTTAATGTACAAGGAATAGCCGTGGCCAGTGCGGCCGCCAACTGCGCGCACTGGCCGGGGGGCGGAGCGTGGCCGGCTGGGAGGCCACCAACACCGCCTGCGGTGGAGCGCGGCGGCGAGGATCCACGGGACGAGGGGCGCGACGGCGACGTGCGGGTGGTGTTGACGAGCGCGGCGCGCACGGAGGATTTCTGTGGCGGACGCGGCGGCGAGGATCCGCGGGATGAGGGGCGTGACGTACGACGTCGCTCGCGTGGGTGGGCTGCGGCGACGAGCGCGAGGGCACAGAGCGCGTGGCGCGCGGTGGAGTGGCGCAAGGAAACAGATCCGACTCATGGCTAGAACTAATATGTTGCTAATCATGCATAGACACGTCGAGTTCAAGCCATGCATGCACACCGACTCCGGTTCGAACATGGTTGACGCTTGAGATGTGTCTATATATAAGCACGGGCTGCACACGGCCATGGAGCCCCTCCACACGCATATACGCCATCTCATCACAGCTGAACTCTCCTCGTCGATCTCGCGTCTCGACGTCCTGCTCTGTGCGAGATCCCGACGACGAGAGGCAGTGCGCGCGCGTGAATCGTGATGGGGGAGAGGAAGTCTCGTCGGTCGGCGGCGGCGATGCCGAAGAGGCGAAGAGGAAGGTGCATGGCTGCATGCCGAAGCTGGAGCCCTTCTTCTGTTGCCCCTTCTGCAACTACCCCGACAGCGTGGAGTGTGTCATCGACCTTAAGAACTGGATTGCCGAGGCTTCCTGTTCCGTTTGCAAGGAGGCCTACTCCACTAGATGCCACGCGCTCACGGAGCCCATCGACGTCTACTCCGAATGGATCGACGAGTGCGAGAAGGCCAACGACGCAAAGTAATTTTTCCTACTAGATGTTTGATAGATTAATGAGACACGTGGAAAGCAGATATCATGTGGCATGCTTTGCATGCTCACAATATAATGATATTTAGTGATTTAAATTAACAAACACACGAAATAACATGTCGTGAAACCTGTAATTCCAAATAAAAATGGCAACAAGAACACTTAAAAAGAAATCCTGTAGTTTCGATAATGTTGTGACAAGTCTACCCATTTTACTAGTTTATGTTGAATCAACAACTTGAGTATATATCCATACTTGTTTTGAAGCCCTATAAAATTGTTATTGATAATAGAAAAATCCATTGCAACTTTATCGCTAGCAATACAGCCTTTGTGAATCGTGATGGGGGAGAGGAAGTCTCGTCGGTCGGCGGCGGCGACGCCGAAGAGGAAGGTGCTGAAGCTGGAGCCCTCCTTCAGTTGCCCCTTCTGCAACTACCTCGACAGCGTGGAGTGCGTCATCGACCTCAAGCACCGGATCGCCGAGGCCTCCTGCTTCGTCTGCCACGAGTCCTACTGCACCATATGCCACGTGCTCACCCAGCCGTCGACGTCTACTCCGACTAGATCGACTAGTGCGAGAAGGCCAGCGATGGCGTTGTCCGTAGGCCCGCCGCCATCGCTGACGACGACAAGTACAACGACTGAACATGACCTTGAGGCGCGTTGTCATATATATGATGTAGTATTACACAAAGATTGAAGATTCTTTCTAAAGATAGCTAGATAAAGATTGTTTCGGACAACACTAATTAAAACTAGCGGAGTTTGGAGATTGTATTCCATCCGCAAATGAATTGTTGTACACTTCTCAAGTTTTCGCTGATTTTGTTGAAATCTTGAATTAAAGAAACCGACTTTACCGAGTATGTAGTGCCTGCGCATGGGTTCGTTTAATCTTATAAACGTCGATAATAGATTGTGATGCATATATCTAAGCAAACAGGGTTATATATATCTGGAGACGAATAAAAATCACTGGATAAGATGATCTTGAATCGAATTGGGAATATTAATTGGTATTGCTAATTATCAAACGTTCGAACGGATTGAGCAGGGCCAAAACACGGCACTTGGACGGGGCACGGACACGCGCACGCACTCATAGATAGCTTGCTAGTCTTTCTCAAAAAAAAAAAAAAAGATGGCTTACTAGTCGCGTGCGCGCGCCGAGACCGGGCGAAGGCGTGGGCGTGCTCAGCAGCACAGGCGGGCTGAGCCCGGCTTCGAACCGCGGGCTCGTACGTGAGTTCCGGCTGAGCTAACCAACCCACCAAACTGTGCGAGCTGCTGATCTTTGCGGGGAAAAAATTATTTTATACCTAAAATCTAACGGACGGCCAGACCTGACTGCTGCGGGCGATCGGATGGCCGTGGTGGCGGTGAGCGGGGAGGCTAGCCACATGGCGAGTAGCCGTACCTCATGGTCGGGCTTGTACTATTTATTGATTGATTGATGATGGGTTGGGAATTTGGAAATGAAAGTTAAGAATTTCAAAAACTGTACGAATCAATAACATGAATTAAGCAAATTATAAATTAAAATTTGGAAATTCAAAAAAACTAAAAGCGAATATATCAAAATCTAAAATACAAAATATCTATAAAGGTTTACAATTTCTGAAATTCATTTTTTTAATTATTAAGTGTTCTATATTTCGAAGGCTTTTTATTTCTATTATTTTCTAATTAATATCAAAAAATTTAACATCTACAATGCTTAAATACATTTATGGCCCGCAGTTATGAAATTTTGATTGCATTTGGATAACATGTAAATTTCTAGATTTATTTACGCTGCTAGACCAAATTTCCCCCGCTTGATCCCCTCTCTTTCTCTCCATTCTTTCTAAAATTCATGTTTTAGGTGGTTCAAAGTTTTAAAATTGAATATCAACAAATTTAAAATTTGGAAATAAATTTAAGGGAGTTTAGAAGATATCAAAATTTCCGTTTAAATTCGGGTTGGGAATTTCGAAATAAAAATAAGGATTTCAAAAACTGTAGGCTTCACAAACATGAACTAAGCAAATTATAGAATACAAAAAAACAGGAAAACTAAATTTAGGAAATTGAATTTTGGAAACTGAAAAAAACTAAGAGAGAATATGTCAAAATGTAAAGCACAAAATATCAAAATGTAAAGTACAAAATATCAATAAAGGTTTACAATTTCTGAATTTTTTTTAATTTTGAATTTCTCAGAGGTGTCTCGCCTGTACGTTAGCTCATCTAGCCAGCTCGCCAAAGCGCGCGCCGCGTTGCTCAGGTGGAAAGAAAAATGCTTTTGAAGGTTAGTTTGATATGGACGGCTGGATTTCATTCGAACATCGATCGGACGGCTCTGTACAACGAACGCGCACAAATAAACTGGGAGGCACAACGCGCTGGGAGAGCATGCACGTGTCGACCGGAGACGACGCAACAACGGCTTTGTACTATAATAGATGTGCTATTTTTTTGACGCCTACCTTTGGGCTTTGGCCGATCCGTATCCCCTACCTTTGGGGCAGATGCAAACTTAATTTGCCTTTGTTCTCATCTAGGACATCCATCTCATCTAATGGTTCACATATTAAATACCCACATACATACCTCTATTAGCTCATTTAGTGGATGAAACTAGCTTATTTATCTCTCCATTTTTAGCACCAACGGCAGGATATCCGTAGAAAATTTAAATTAGCTTATTTAGCACATCCCTGTCAAATGACAAAGCATATTTAACAAAGGGTTTTCAATGGCCTTATTTTCAAAAAAGTTTACTAAGCTTTTGGCTTCACCATACTTCAACTCCTTTTGGTGTCTTCTTCACAGATAATTTTTTAAATCCTGATAAGTGTATCCAAGATTAGATGTTCCACACCTACATGTGTTGGTTGATCTTAGGCAACGGTCAAAGGGCAACATATTAATTCATATTAATCACCTTTCTAATTACCCTGCCCTAATAATGCACCTGCCTAATGAGTCTCCATGCGGGTTTTAAATCCAAATCAATGCATTGATTTGGCCTAATTAACGCATTTAATTGCACTTAATTACATGCCATGATCGGAGGCGTTTCCTTCCCGTTTGGACCTGCCCCCGAGTCTCTCCAGCGCTATATAAAGGGATGGCCACCCCGGGGGAGAGGTGACGATCTCTCTCCCGGTTCACTCACCCCTAAACTTCATACCGATCCTAATTGCGCTGGGAGAGACCCGAAGGGTTGTGTTCCCCAATGCAGGTGGCGACCGGAGCGATGTCGATATCCGTTGTTCGTCACCGACCGATCTACTACACGGTACTCATGGCTTCAATGAACTCCGGTCAGTTCACTATTCCGCATTAGAACTAGTGATAATGTTAGGCTAAGGCGTAATTTCAATATTAGATCATGAGATTAGATCTAACAACATGTCGACCAGCTAACTCATGAACAATTCTAGGATGAATATCAGCGGCATCTGCCATTTTAATTTCCAAGGCTTGCACTTCAGATATCTTTCGTTGTGATGGCATTAGGTGACAAATTTCTGGTGTTTGAAGTATATGATTGTGTTTGACATTTAAATCAGATATATGATACTTCCCATTTTCTCGATTTAATGTAAGCCCCATATGAACAAGGCATCCGATTCTAGTCTCTGCTCAAGGATGGTTAACAATATATTCTCTTTTGTCCTTACCTCGAAAATCTTGTTTGGAACAAACAAATCTAGCCGATGTAGTTTTGCTTGTCACTGGACATCTAGCCGATGTAGTTTTGCTTGTCACTGGACCTTTATTGTCAAATTTCTTCCTGACATCAAAGCCCATCCACCTCCATGTATGGTCCAGAATTTCCATGCCTCCTCTGTATCAAGAAACGTCATACTCATTTGAGGCACCCAGCTAGGTTCAGCTCGGCAAAAGGTAAATTTTGTGTGAAAATAAGAGGAAGATACTGGTTTGAATTGAAACAACCACGTGAAAATACACTAAACTGTTCAATTACAATGCGATATTAAACCAGAGGTGTTTTTGCATCACTTGCTCGCATCAGGATCTTTTTACCGCTGCATTCCTTCTTACTGCGAGCTTCCGGCCGGAGGAAGATCGAGAGAAATAAAGCAATCGTCTTAGCGGGAAACGAAACATGAGCAGGCTGTTCGGAGTATTTGCAGGAAAGGAGAAGTGATTCGGAGTATTAGGCTACTAGCAAGAAAGGAAACGCCGTTGCTAATGTGGTATGTTTCCTCCTGCGGCCACGAGAAAGGAATGAATTCATGCATGCATGCTCACTGACGGTGCTCGTCGGCGGACGGCCTCGCCACTCGCCAGCCAGCAGCCGCCTTCTCTCTCTGCTCCTCGGGTGAACGGATCAATGTCACGACCCGGCAGACAAAGAACTCGAATTCAAATCCGTACAACACAATCTCACTCCAAATCCACACAAGATACAAGGTTCTGGGTACAATTCGGGGAGAAATAGAGCATAGATGGGAAAAAGCAAGATAGGGATGAGATAATCAGAGGAGAAGCAACTAGATTTGAGTGAGGAGCACACAGGAGGATGAGGAAGGGTTGAGGTAGCCGTAGCTGTCTGTTCTTGTGTATTCGATAATGCATTCTCCTGGTAAACTCCTTTTTCTTATAGTGTGCTGGTCTGCTGGATAGCCCTGGCCCAAGGAGCAATTGTTCGGCCCAATAGCACAATAATCAGCCCACTCAGCCCAATAAGCAGCCATGTATGTGACAATCAAGCTCCAGTTAAGACCCAGAGTCGGAATAGGAAATTAACCAACTTGCGTCGATTTCAAGCCATGCACCGAATTCGATCCGGATACGGCCGACGCTGAGCTCCCTCCGTACGTGTATATAAGCACGGCCATTGCCATGGCATCCCAACACGCATCACACCTCTCCCTGCATTCATCTCTCGCCGATCTCGATCGAGCCCCCTTTGCTGCGATCCGCGAGCCCGCGTCGCGCGAGATCCCGACGACGAGAGGCAGTCGCGTGTGCGCGTGAATCGGCGATGGGGAAGAGGAAGTCTCGTCGGCCAGCGGCGGTGCCGAAGAGGAAGGTGCCGAAGGTGGATACCTCCTTCTGTTGCCCCTTCTGCAACCACCCCGACAGCGTGAAGTGTGTCATCGACCTTAAGAACTGGATTGCCGAGGCTTCTTGTTCCGTTTGCAAGGAGGCCTACTCCACCAGATGCCACGCACTCACGGAGCCCATCGACGTCTACTCCGAATGGATCGACGAGTGCGAGAAGGCCAACGGCGACGTTGACCGGAGGCCCGTTGCCGCCGTCGACTGAGCGTGATCTTGGAGAGGCGGCTTGGTGCAAAGATTCAAGATTCTATCTGAAGGTTATAGGGGCATAGATTGATTCAATTTCAGCACCCGAACTTGCCGAGTTAGAAGATTGTATTTCATCCATTGATGTATTTCTCAAGTTTTTCGCTGTTTTGTTGAAATCTTGATCGAACAACGGAACCGACTTTGCCGAGTAATGACCATCTTTCTGTAATTATTATGATGACAGATCTCAGTTCATATATCTAATTAAACTGGGGTAGCTTATATACTGGATATATGGTAATTAATCTTGTCAAGATTCGCAAAGGCGGCAAAGCAACATCAATCAATCCAGCTTATGATAGTAGGGATCTAATTGCAGTAGTCCTTGAGCCCTATTCCACTGCCGCCGCCTATGACTGCGTGTGTTCTTGTCTGATTGAGCTAGCATCAGGCAATTTTAGACACAGATGAGTCGGCCTAAATCTCCGGAACGTAGATTCCTCATTGTATCGTTCATAATCTTCACTAAAATCCCACGTCAAAAGGAATTAGCTTAACTATATTATGCTCTCCCTTTCTTGTTGCCCAAGGTAAATCCAGCCCTGTAGATCAGCTCATCCATGTCTCGTCAAATTGGAAATATTAACTGGTATCAATTCTATCTTACAAAGGACCTAACAGGCCGCTCTCACGTGCGTCCACGTCGACGCCTCCCGGCGCCTCCAGCTCGGGTGGCCCCGCGTCACCACGTCGACAAAATAACCGCGCCTGTTCGATCGCGACAGATGGTTAAATCCGGCCATCCATTTATAATTTGTATATAAAACGATTTCTTTGTCCAAAATTTCAACAGCATTGGACGTTTGTTCTGTTGGTTTTGTGAGCTAGCTCTCGCGTCGCCGGTCATGGTTCGAATCCCAATCTCCCCCTTTTTTCGGTTTTTCCATTTCCTCTTCTGTTTTCTATTTTCTAACCATTTATCCGAAATGGAGCACCAACCACGTGTAGCTCAATTGGTTTCCCCGCAACTCGTGCGCCCACGAGGTTGTGGGTTCGAGTTCCATTCTCCCCACTGTTGTGTTGAGCCTTTTTTTTTGCATTTTTACAAGATGTGAAAATACATAAAAAACATCCTTTCCATATTTTTTCAGATGCGGAAATAAATAAAAAAGAAAATAGGCCAAAGTTTAATGGTAGGGGTGCAAGGCTGCAAGCCCATCATTTCTTTCGTTTTCAAATTTTTTAGGACAAAAAAAGAAAAAACTAAAAAAAAAGTCATAATACATTGGTGAGGTTTCATAAATGATTTTAGATTTTTTGGGATATAAAATAAGAATGGGTCATAATATCACGGTGAGGGTCTATAAAAAGGGTTATCCATTTCTCAAAATTTTAGGTATAGTTCAGAAATGAACTAAGAGATAAGACATTTTCCCTTTCGTTCTTTTTTTATTGCCAACTAAAAACTTTATTTTAATACCAAACCACTACAGATGAATTAAGAAATAAAAAATTATTTCCTTTCGTAAAATAAGCCATTCTTCCTGTTCGTTCTTCCTTTTTCTGGCCAATTTAAAAGATAGTTTAAGACCAAACCTTTACAGATGAATCAAAAAAATAAGAAAATTATTTTCTTTCGGTCTAGCCTTTTGTGGCCAACTAAAAAAAATCATTTAGGATCAAACCTTTAAAAAAATAAAACCATCATTTCAAGGTAAGAGTTATAAAAATATTTACACATTAAAATAAAAACTAAAAAGAAAGCTTATAAGTATGGAATCTTCACCATAGTTTCATGATAAGAGTCCATAAAAAGATATTGGTGTTAAAGATAAATAGGCTTAAGTAATAATAAATTAAGAATAATAGGAATTAAAGAAATTTTGTTGTGAGAGTATAAAAATATGGCGTGGACTTGGGGACGGACATCCGACCTGCTGGCGTCCATTGACGCCTTCAATCTTGGCCGACCGACCAAACGACGCATCCATTCATTGAAAACAATGCAATACCCACCGAACAAACTTCTCCCGTCATTGTTTCGCCTCCGTCGCTGTAGCGTGCTCGCGAATCTCTCCCTGTTATCCTAATGCAACAATGGAGATGGCCATGGCATCCCGAAATCTATGACATCAGCGATGATGTCAGCGAAAATATTCCTTTCAGTTTTCTCTTTCGACGACCATAGATTTTGACTGGTTGCTCCAATGCACGAACCGTTTGCACCGCTACCTTCCTCGCATTTTACGAACAAGATAAGACCAATGTTGCTATATAAAAATTTACTGAAACAATTTGTTATCCTAATACAACCATTAGTTTAGCCTGCTGAAACAATATGGCTAGCCTGCTGAAACAATTACTTTTGCCTAATAGACGTATAACCAAGTGAAACAGTTGGTTTAGCCTATTGGAACAATATATATATCATGCTAAAACAACTAGTTTAGCCTATTGAAACAATTTGTCTAGCCTGATGAAATAATTTGTACAGCCTATTGAAACAATATGTTTGGCATGTTGAAACAATTAGTTTAGCCTATCAGAACAATTTATCTAGTCTGTTGAAACAATTGGTTTAACCTATTGGAACAATATTTTTGGCCTATTGGAACAATTAGTTTAGCCTACTGGACCGATATGTCTAGCCAAGTGTAACAATTAGTTTTTTCTATTGTAACAATATGTCTAGCCTGTTGAAATAACTAGTTTAGCCTATTGGAAACAATATGTATAGACTGTTGAAACAATTTGACTAATTAAAAAATAAAAAAGTAAAAAAGTATTTAAAATGAGTTTATTAGGATTTCAGATGAATTATGAAATTTGTTCTATGTATTTTGGACTCCGGATGAAATAGAGACAACAATGAGAAAATTAAATACAAAAAATGAAACGCTCGTTTTTTTGCTAGCGGTGTGTTGAACCGTGATGGAACCGCGCTGCGCACTGCTAGGCTGTGCGGTTGGGCCACGCGTGAGCGTCCGATGCTGGTCGGACGTGCGGCTAGAAGCATTTTCCTAAAAATATTTAGCCATTTCTGAAATTTTAAAGATTCACGAAAAATAAATTATGGCATGTTTTATTACATCGTTCTATTTGTTAGCTTGTTGGTGAGCATCAATTTTTTTTTAAATACGATAAACATATAATACTTATATATGGTTTAGGGTTTAGAATGAAATAAAAAATGAATGAAGAGTTTTGTACATAAACCCTAAGCCCTAAACTATATATAACTTTTGAATGACGAAATAAAAGACACTAGACACTTCATTCTAGCTTTTGTACTTACTTAAAAAATTCTAGAAATCCAAACCAATATAGAATTGAACCGTAATTTCATTATAAGATTTCATGAAAATATCTAGATATTACAGAAAAATAATTAATAAATAGTGGGGACGAAGGATATAAGAAAGATTTTGAAAAAATATAATTAAAGTTGAAGGCCAACGGTCTATGGAATGAAAAAGAAAATAAGGCATTGCACGGTACAGGTCCATCAAAATATTTAGACATTAAAAATAAATAGGTTTCACAATATTGATTAAATCATTGTGTCCGTTCTTTTTTGCTAAAAAATATTTTAAATTTTAGCTTATGCACTTTAACGGGCCACTGATTTTAACCTCACCAAAATGAAATGTTGGTTATTTCTTTAGGCTAATTCTTTATCAGTGAGACCAATCGGCCGGCGCGCCACAGGCGCGCTTCCATTGCTAGTTTCTAATTACCAGACGTCCAAACAGTTTGAGCAGGGCCAAGACACGACACATGAACGGGGCACACGACACGCGCAGGCACTCATAGATGGCTTATGAGCTTATCTGCTACTACCTCCGTTGTTTTTTATTTGACGCTGTTGACTTTTATACATGTTACTTGATCATTCGTCTTATTCAAAAAATTATTTATGTATCATTTATTTGTTATGCTTTGTTTTGTCATTAAAAGTACTTTAAGGTTGACTTATTTTTTACATATTTATACTAAATATTTGAAGAAGACGAATTGTCAAAGCGAATGTACAAAAGTTGACTGTGACAAATAAAAAAGAATGGATGTTTTTCTCTCTCTCTCCGTGCAAGCTCACAGATGGCTTCACTGTTTCCTCCTGCGGCCACGAGGAAGGAATGAATGCATGCATGCTCACTGACGCCGGTGCTCGTCGGCGGACACTCGCCAGCCAGCAGCCGCCTTCTCTCTCTGCTCGGCGGGTGAACGGATCAAGCTCCAGTTAAGACCCAGAGTCGGAATAGGAAATTAACCAATTTGCATCGATTTCAAGCCATGCACCGAATTCGATCCGGATACGGCCGACGCTGAGCTCCCTCCCCTCCGTGTGTATATATAAGCACGGCCATGGCCATGGCATCCCCAACACGCATCACACCTCTCCCTGCATTCATCTCTCGCCGATCTCGATCGAGCCC
This sequence comes from Raddia guianensis, assembly GCA_036346415.1. Taxonomy (NCBI): domain Eukaryota; kingdom Viridiplantae; phylum Streptophyta; class Magnoliopsida; order Poales; family Poaceae; genus Raddia; species Raddia guianensis. The sequence continues at coordinate 18,279,759 of CM070539.1, read as the reverse complement.
TCTTCGCTGCGATCCGCGAGCTCGCGTCGCGCGAGTTCCCGACGACCAGAGGAAGTCGCGTGTGCGCGTGAATCGGCGATGGGAAAGAGGAAGTCTCGTCAGCCGTCGGCGGTGCCGAAGAGAAAGGTGCCGAAGCTGGAGACCTCTTTCTGCTGCCCGTTCTGCAACCACCCCGACAGCGTGGAGTGCGTCATCGACCTCAAGCACCGGATCGCCGAGGCCTCCTGCTCCGTCTGCCACGAGTCCTACTGCACCATATGCCACGCACTCACCAAGCCCGTTGACGTCTACTCCGACTGGATCGATGAGTGCGAGGAGGCCAACGACGGCGTCGTCTGAGGGGCCGCCGCCGCCACCGAGTACGACGACTGACTGTGACCTTGAGGCGACGGCTATATCTATGATGTAGTATTACACAAAGATTGAAAATTCTTTTTGAAAGATAGGTCGACAAAGATTGTTTCGGTCAGCACCGAAACTTGCGGAGTTTGGGGATTGTATTCCGCCCGCGAATGAATTGTTGTACGCTTCTCAAGTTTACGCTGATTTTGTTGAAATCTTGAATCAAAGAAACCAACCTTGTCGAGAACGTAGTGCCCGCGCGGCGGGTTCATTTACTCTTGTGAACGTTGATAATACTATATTGTGATGCATACACCTAATCAAATTGGGTTATATATATTTGGAGACGAATAAAAAAGGGAAATTCTTTCCCACGGTATCCCGTCCGGACGGGATCCATCCCCATGCCCAGCGCGCGCTCGAGGAGGAAAAAGGGAGCGCCCAGCGCGTGCTCGAGGAGGAAGAAGGGAGGAGGAAGAAAGAGCTTACCTCGCCGCCGCCGCCATCGAGCTCACCGCCGCCGGGTTAGGGTTCGAGTTAGGGAACATGTGGGTTTCTCCGGTGTAGAGGGAGGTCGGGGGAGGCGGCGGACAGGCGGTGGGTGGGGCTTGTCGGGGGCGGCGGCGGACCGGCGGTGGGTAGGGCTTGTCGGGCGGCGGAGACGGCGATGGCGCCACGAGCGTGAGGAGGCGGGTGGGTGGACCGGCGCGGAGGGGGACCACGCCTTCCCGTCCGTTAGGGTGGGCGGGTGGCACGGCGGCGGCGGAGGCGGAGAGAGGTCGGCGAGGGCTCCGCCGGGCGGGGTGGTGGTGGAGGCGGCGGGGGAGGTGGTGGAGGCGCGCGGAGCGGGTGAGGGGAGCGAGCTCGAGTGGGTTGGGGAGTCGGGGAGGCGCGGGGAGGCCGATGAGGAGCGGATGAGGGGGAGGCTCGGGGGACACGTGGCGGATGGGAGGCGATCCCGTCGGGGCGGGAGCGGGACGGGATCCCGTCCCCTAGTCGCCCCCATAAAAAATCGCTCGATAAGGTGATCTTGAATCAAACTGGGTTGTGTTTCTCAAGTCTTCGCTGATTTCGTCGAAATCATGAATCAAATAAACCGACTTTATTGAGCATATACATATGCCGAGCGGCTTTGTGTAATTTCGTGCACGCGTAAATGGCAGATCGAAATACGCATGCATGTATTTAATTATCACATCATCAAATTTAATTAATCCAGATAGAGGCGGGGTTGCATTGTAGGGCCCTTGGAGGAGCTTGGATCCTCTACCGCCGGCGCCGATCGACGATGATCAAGTGATCTTATCCGATCAAGCGGGTTGAAAAGAACATGATCAATTTGCTCTCTATCTTGGCAGATTCATTGGGTCGATTCGTTGACATCTTATAGTTGAGGAACATTACATTGTGTGCCTTCCCTATTGTTGTTATCCAAGGTAAATTCAGCCCCGTAGGTCAGTTCATGTCTCGTCGAGTCGGGTTGAAATCTTGCTGCTGAAAGAATGCGGCCGACTGGGTGAATATTCTCTGTATCTTTAGAATTGAGTAATCGACTCTTCAAACTGGTGGCCGACATATGGTAAAGACTAGAGAGTCGCAAGCCTTGCCCCATGCTATGTTTCTACATTCGACTATGTAATAGCAATGTACTTGGGTAGCATACTTAGAGCTGATCATTCGGTTAGTTTAGCTTCTAAAATTTGGGCTTTTGAAAATTGAAAACCAAAATTTTAAAAATTGAACCAAAATTACCAAATAGTATTGGTTTGGTTCTAGAAAACATTTCGAGAATTGTCAACCTAAATATTGTGACAAGATTTTAAAACTGAACTAAATTTACTAAATAAATTTGGTTCGGTTCTTTTTTTTTTCTTCCCACCGCTAAACGAGAGCGCATCCTCTGCCGTGATTGCAGAGGGCCGTTAATTCACTGACATGTGGAGCCTAGGTGGGCCCAACCACCCTCTGGGCCCACGTGCAAAGACTCAACGGCTCTTTATAGTTGTTATGTTTAAAACGGCAGAGGATCCGGAGGCCCCCTAAATAGTTTAGGCCTTGTTTGTTTCAGATTAATGTTGAGTTGTGTTTTACTGTAGTAAATTTGTGACTCACTCGAAATACGTTTTAAAAAAAATTCAAAAATTATGAAAAAAAATATTTTGCGAACTCTAAGAAGAACTATTTAAAACCCAAAAAATAACTACAAAATATTACAACATTTGGCCTATACAAAATAACAAATTTTCATTTAATTTTATTTAATTTAATCAGAAACAAACAAGGCCTTACGTATGCCATTTACTGACGGCCACCCCACACGTACATACACGAGTACATCCAATGCGTCACATGGACGTCAGGACAATGGTCCTTTTTCCCAAGAGAAATAAAAAAAAAAGGCCAGGACGCCACGCGCCACTGACGCCTGGGACCCGAGGCCAAACGAGAGCCAATCACCACTAACGCGACCAAACGGCCTCGCATTTCCTCGAACACGTCGCGGCGCGGCCCTGCACGAGCTGCACTGGCCGCGGCCGCTTCCCTCCCCCGCCTCTCCGATCTGGCACACACCGCCGCCTCGCCGCCCGCTTGCTCGAGGAACCACGCGTCGCGCCGGGAGAGGGTAGCCGGCCGGCCCGCCGCCGCCATGCCCAGTTCGCCCAAGGTGTTCTCCGTCTCCACCTCCCGCCGGTCCTCGCTCCGCCGGCTCTTCTCCTCGCCGGCCGTCTCCGCCGCCTGCCTCCTCTTCGGCCTCGCCGGTTTCCTCGCCGCCGCCCTCGCCCTCCTCGGGGGCGCGCCCGTGGGCGGGCGCTGCCCCGACTCCTCCCGCCCGCTCTCCGTCTCCGTCGCGTGGGACCGCCTCCCCGGGGATGCCGCGGGCGCCTCCGCCGCGCAGCTCCCGGCGTCCCACGCCACCGGATCGCGCGGGAGGCACAAGGTCATGGCCTTCGTCGGGATCTTCACCGGCTTCGGCTCCGTCGGCCGCCGCCGCGCGTTGCGGCGAACCTGGCTTCCCGCGGATCGGCAAGGTCTACTTCGGTTAGTCGTTGGTACCACGGCTTTCTAGTTCATCATCACTCGTGTTGATCGAGATCTAGCCAGATTTTCAGTGTAACTGTTTACTGTTCAGTCTGTTCCTGATGTTACTTCCCTAGTAAGGTGGGTGGAGTTGCATTTTCTGTAGTAGTTGATTATAGTTCGTTGACTACTTGACTAGGCACTTTCTGTATGGCCATATCCTGTTCTAGAGCCTAGATTTAATGGTGATTAACCAAATCTTCTGCCGTTTGGCCATTAATTCTCACACACTCGGTAGTCAGAAGGCAAATGCTGATCGTTTACGTAAGTGATTGCTGCTTAAATTATTCATATATATAGAAAGGTGACTATATGGATATGGTAGACCTGTTTCTATGTTTGCTCCTGCAGTTTTCTCTTAAGACATTGCTTGATGATATTGACCAGGCTTGTTAACTGCTGGTTGCTGAGATGAAATCATGTGTGTTTGTGGAATACGCATGGCTTGAGTGGAATTATGGTGCTATTCTATAAGAGCGACTAATCATCTCGAATTTTTAGATTTTATCACACTAGCGCTGATGGTTTATTATTTGGCTCCTTGTGATATATCTAGAATGTGCACAATGTCGGGATGTTGGGCAATCGATTTAATGCATAGGTACAGGAAATTATTATATTTGCAAACTAAATTACCTACTAGTGACAACGCAGCCCCATGCTCTCAGTTAGAGAAGCAAACATTGTCTATCTTGTTTTCAACTTTTTATTTCACAGATTCACTCTATGTACATCGGTTAGATGAGCAAGCATGGATACATTGTTTTCATTTCACTCTGTGTGTATCTTTATTGTCTAAAATTTCCAATCATGCTTGGTGGTATTCACTATTTCTGGTTTTGATTTTTCTTTTTGTTTGGAGATGATGTTGTTTAAGTGCCCTACTGCCCTTACATTGCATGTTTTCTTGGCTTGCTGCATTGCAGATTGGAGGAAGCTACTGGTCTGTCATTCAGATTTGTGATTGGGAAAAGCAATGACAAGTCTAAGATGGCAGCTCTTGAAAGAGAGGTTGAAGAATATGATGATTTTGTGCTGTTAGACCTTGAGGAGGAGTACAGCAGGCTTCCATACAAAACGTAAATAGTAGAACTCGAGCTATTGTCATATGGTTTTCATATGGTTGTGTTATCTGTTTTCCAGGATGCTGATTAGGTCTTATGTTTTAGGTTAGCTTTCTTTAAGGCCGCTTATGCGCTGTTCGATTCTGACTTTTATGTTAAAGCTGATGATGATATCTACTTGAGACCAGGTAAGTAATAATATCCAAGACAGCACATAAATTCTTTCTTTTTGAAACCTAGCATTTCAATCACTTATTTCTTTTCTGCAGATAGACTTTCTGTGCTTTTGGCTAAGGAGCGTTCACATACACAAACATACATTGGATGCATGAAGAAGGGGCCTGTTTTTACTGATCCAAAGTTGAAATGGTTAGTTCTCATTCAGTGTAAAGTGACATAATGAGTTTTTTTATATAGTGTTAAGTGGATGTCTAACTCTAATCAGCAATGCTGCCAATGCACATGGTACGACGCTTGGTACAGAGTGCGTAATAAAGCTAAAACTCGATCAAGAAATGAAAAATGTTCTTTTCTTCCTGGAGCATAAATATACTACATTGAAAGCTTTTTTAGTCTCAGTGCTATTGAGTTTATCATGCATTCATGCACCATACAAGGATTGGAAATAACTAGGTTTCAGTTTTTTAATGGCTTGGTCATCTTTTATTGTATGAAAACAACAGATTGCCTAAGTGATGTTAGATGAAGTTTGGTAGTTATCAGTCCGTTATTTCAGGGAATGGTGAAACGCTGTTACTTCTTAATCGATGGAGTATGTGCTTCCTAGTTTGGAGCAGTATGTAGTTGTCTGGAGAAAAATTTATTATGTATAGATTTTTTTATCTAACCTGACTATAAAAAGTTGTATAAATCAAGGATGTGAATTTTGATATCCTATGTTGGTATGAGCAAAATGTGAATGTGCAGTGGACTAATGTCTGTTGACTGTATCTTTTGTAACTCCTATCTTTGGTTAAGGAAACTGGCCTAATTGAATTATGGTTCCACTATGATTGGCTAGCTAGCCTGTAAGCTGAGAAAGCTGCCAAACATAGCTGGAATCAGCATATTTGTTGTGATGGATTGTGTTGTGAATTCCTAGGTCTGTGGAGATGTAGCAACTAGCATGCAGGTTTGTAAATTGCAATTTGATGTAATCATATCTTTAATACTTACAGATTGTAGCACTTAGATCCAAGTTTGTAACTCAACCTGTTGTCTCAGTAAACATCAATTCTTCAACCACTTAGGTCCCTAATCATGCAATTTAATGTGTCATCCCTAAAGTTACAGTTTCGTCCATTACAGAACCCTTGGAAATTTGTAGTGGTACCGTTGTAGTGTAAATCTTAGTATAGTAAGATATTTTGTCAATTATGAGATCAAAATACTTGGTAAACCCCTTTTCTTTGGATGGACAAGAATCACAACAACTTTACCATACCATTCCAGCTGGGGACAAATTCCTGTGTGCCACTAAAATAATTTCCAATCTCCTGTATGCCATTCTATGTATATGACATGTGGGGCCGTCTGAGTGTATGACATGTGCGCCCAGTGGCATACAGGGTATTTTCATTTTTTTTCAATGGCATACAGGGTATTTGGAAAACTGTGCATAAATGTACAACTTTTTCATTGTGCTTGGAGTTCTGGACACAAAGAACTGCATATCATCAATTTAGATGATGATTTGGAAGGTTCATATTCAGAGTTAGGTTAATGAAAAATTGAAAATATGTTGATATATATGCATACAGAGAGTTAGGACCATCCCCATGTGAGGATTTAGTTTTCAACCAACTGATTCTTATATGACATTACCTGATAGTTGGGGACTAGGTCCTCATGTGAGGATGACTCCATATAAGTTTCATCCGAAAACGTTTATAGAAGATGAAATAACATAGTTACAACAAGGATAATGATCGAAAGAAAGGAGAGCAGAATTGCAGGAGTAAAGAAGTGATGATATAATCGTGCAAGTTAAGAGACTTAATGAAACCTAGTCGATTCTGCGAGTTTTGACTTTCAAGTTACAAAAGCATGCAAGTTTAGGGACCTAAAGCACAATTTATTCCATCTGTTATTTGGATTTGCCAATTCTCCACACGACAAAATTGTTCAGTGCGTCTTTCATGATTGAGGCAAGGATTAATTATTTCTATACCACTGGCTAGTGGCTACCCATTTATTTGACCGCTCTTTTAAAAATATGCAGGTATGAACCACAGTCCTACCTACTTGGATCAGAATACTTCCTTCATGCATATGGGCCTATTTATGCTTTATCAGCTGATGTGGTGGCAAGCTTGGTTGCCCTGAGAAACAATAGGTGGGTTACAGTCCACTTTCTATTCATCTTATCATGAAAGTAGCATTCTCACACTTGCCTTCTTGCACAAATGTTCTTTAGCAAATATTGTGTTTCCTTTAGTCTTGGCTTGTGTAATTGTACCAATAAGTTGTGCTAACACATATACTAGCTGCAAAATATTTGTCTTTAATCATAACTGTATTTATTGGGTGCCTAGCACTTTTTTTCGTAAAATCTCTTTCATTCTTTAGTGTCAGCTTGAAACTCCCTGATGTTGAAACTTTTTGCCAAATTGTCTTGTTTTTTCTCCCACATGTATATTACATGGATGGGGCATGTGGCCATGTCTCTTTACCTATGAATAAATGATGTAGCTTTCAGTCAATTTTTTTCCTTCCCCTGGTTGGCCAAGCTAGAGACATGGAAAGCCAGTGATTATTGCTCAGATTATATTGAACTTAGAGAACCTGAAGCCTTAGAAACACAACAGTTACAGTAAGGAAACTGAAAATTTCTTACCTACGAAATTTAAAGATATTGTAGGTTTTAGTAAAACATTATTGCATGCATTTGCATCATTTTTTAACCCTATATTGAGCCATGTTATATGTTTGTCTGATATATTCGTACCTATATTTGTCCAGTTTCCGTATGTTTAACAATGAGGATGTTACTATTGGATCCTGGATGCTTGCTATGAATGTCAACCACGAGAACACGCATTCTCTTTGTGAACCTGAGTGCACAGAGTCTTCAATCGCTGTTTGGGATATTCCAAAATGTTCAGGTTATTTCCTTTCTTAATTATTACCTTCAACAGAGTGTATCAAAAGTGAAAGCACTTGGTAAAATATAGAATTTTCCAATTGATGTATTTTCTTATCTACTGTGCAAGTAATTATCTAGCATGTGTATTGTCACATTTTACATTACTTTTGTCAATTGCAACATCGTTAGTAATGATCAATAGTATTAACCTGCAAAATCGTTGCAAAGCAAATTATGTAATCCAAATTCCAACACAATATGTCAATAAATGCGAGGGGTATGTTTGTAGATATTAGATTTTCAGATCTGATTATGATATTCTTTATCAATGCAAACCATGTCATCCAGGGCTATGCCACCCAGAGGTAAAGATGCTGGAGCTTCATCGAAGAAAGGAGTGTACAGGTGGTCCAGCCGAGGTGTCTGAATCTGATGGCTGATGAATTTTCCTTTAGCCAAGGCCGCTGTGGACAAGGTGCCATGATGACAAAATGGTTTGACCTATACGGCTATACCCCTCCCAATAGATTGCTGGAGTACTCATTGAATTCGGCAGGTACAATCATTGCGGGGACACTGTTGAGAACTATAATGGAGGGGACACTGTTGAGAACTATAATGGAGCGTTTTTAGGCGTCAAACGCGGTGTTCTAGCAGTGTTCCTGTCCTACATTCTTGTCAACATTCTTATTTGCTTTTAACCACGGAGCCACATTCTTTTCATTCGGAATGCTCAGCTCATCCGTGTGTGTGTCGTAGTGAAAAAGTTTTGTTGTACAGAATGCACCACAAATTAACGTGCGGCACACTTCCTTTTCTCTGCCACTGTGTAAACAGCGCCTTTCTGTTGTTTTCTTGATGGGATCTTCCCCAAGTTTGCATCTGGTGTTTATTCTGGCTCTGATTTGTGCCGCTGTTTTCCACTGTTTCCGTGATGAGAAATACTGCACAAAACTAAATTGTTCCGACGGTATAGCTATACCAGTTTATCATGTACGAGCTTCGTGGAGCAAGAAGAGAGCTCGGGAGGCATCATCGGGTTCATAGAGTTTTTTGCTGTATGATACTGTATTTGCTACTAATACATTCTAGTACATCGTTGGAATACTTTCCGTTGGAATGGTATACCATTCAGTAGCAGCTTCCTCTCTTTCAACTATATACCATTCGGTAGCAGTATCCTCACTTTTTACTAAGGAGCATTCCGTGCTCCACTTCTCATTCTTGAAGCATGAGTTTGCTAAGTTGAAGTGCCCATGCTCGAAGAGATAATATTAGCAATTTGGCATCCCCATCACAGATGATGCAAAACATTAAATACGAAGGTTCCTCCCACTTCTAATGATATGTCTCTGTTAACTGTTTTGGATCCAGGTCGAGCAGCAGCCAAGAATAATTCAGGCAAGTTGCATCAGCCACTTTCATGTATTTAAGCCGGTTTGGTATGGGCATATGGCCACCATGGGCAGCACCGTCTGAAAGAGTGGTTCATTTGCAGGGGCACGAAATGGATCCTCTTAAGCAACAACGCTTCACATGCGTCAATCATCGACTTCTTTAATCACTGTCATTAGCCTCGCTGCCAGCTTTGCTCGGGTTTCTCTGTCACTGTCACGGGCTCTGACGAGTGATGCGACGGTCTCGGACGGGATGGCCACCGGAGTGTGATTTTTGCTGCGTGGCTTTTACCTTTTAGGAAAGCTCCGACCACGTGCCCTCGCCGGGCACAAGATCCAAACCCAAGCTGCCAGGACAGAAAAGCTCCCTGATAATTCCACGCCTATTTGCTGAGTGTGTGTTGTCGCGCTGAAGCTACTGCATTTTGATCGATCCAGTTACTTGTTTCGAAAATTGAAAAATAATAATTGAAGCTTGCTTCGAGAATGATTTATCATGTGGTTTTTTTTTTGAGAGAAAAACATCAGTAATGTCAAAAAGCCGGCTCAAAAGCTTAATCGAATAGTTTAAGAAAAAAATGTGCAAAACACACAGACCACAGCTAATAATACAACACGATCTTACGAGAAAGATGAATGGACTGCGCTAGAGTGGCCAAAATAGCATGATCTAACGAGATTAAAAATGAATTATGCTAGAGCTATCATGCTAATACCATGAATATTTATCTCTCTTATTTTCTCAAATTTTCATATAAATCTAATCGTTCGAAACTGCGAATGGATGAATGTGCGGGGGCGCATTGCTCGTTTATGTGCTGCAGTATAAAGTATACCATTGATTGATGAAAGTAATCAGTAAAAAATTACAACGACGAGCATATATTATTATCTGACACTTCGACAGTTGCCACGATGTCTTGTGTGCGGCAACGTAAACATTGACACTGACACACCCGAATCGAATCAAGACCCCAACTGTAATGATCATCCTTTGCTCAACTAATCCCCAAGACATTAATCCAACATGAACAATAAATTAAGTAATGGATATATCCTCCCTCTCCTGTGATCCTGTCCTCTCCCCCATCAGGCCACAGCCTGCGCCACGGCTGTGCCTAGCTGTGTAGGATGGCCGGGCGGCAGTAGGGCCCGTTGAGCCAGCCGTCGGTGATCTGCTTGTACGCCGCCTCCGTCAGGTGGATGCCGTCCCAGCTCAGGTGCGCCGCCGGGTTGGCGCACGCCGCCGCGCCCTGCATCCCGCACCGCGCGTTGTTGTTGTAGTTGTACTTGCCTCCCCCCGACCCGCAGCACGCCTGGAACGCCGTGCTGAACCCTGCACGCACGCGCACAACCTCACCGCCGTCAGCTCGGCGAGTCTTGCCATGCGCCGCCGACGCCGACGCCGCCGGCGGCGGCACGCCTCCCCTGTTTCTTGGCCATGTCCCTCTGCGTTGAGAAGAAGAAAAAAAAGAAATGGATAGATGGCCATGGCCCATGGCCACCTACCCGGCGCATCGATCCGCCATTACTTGCACAGTTCCACCCATTATTATTGTCCGACGCCCCGTCGTCATCTTGCTCGGATCTATGGTTTCCTACTCGCCGCGCGCGCCCACGTTCTGCACGGAGCAGCTGCAGAGCACAGCGCGCGGCGGCAACGGCTCACCCACTGACACTGCCGCTAACTGAGGAATCTCGGCGCGAGCACATGGTCAGTGTCTCAGTGACAGTACGCCGCTGTGTCGCTGCTGCTCGTGCAGGCACGCACGCACGCACGCGCCCGCGAGCTTTGGCCTCTACTGCAGCTGCTCAACGGCTATGACTCTACGAGGAGGAGGAGGAGGAGGAGGAGGATGATGATGAGATTGCGTTGTACCGTAGGACTGGGGGTTCTGGACCATGTCGTAGACGCCCTGGTAGAAGTCGGCGTACATGATGCGCGCCGACTTGTACTTGCTCTGGAGGCCGGCGATCTTGGACTTGAGCTGGTTGTTGTGGTTCGTGGAGAGGTCGTTGAACTTCTTGAGGCAGCCGAGGCCGTCGTAGTCGCCGCTGCTGGACGTGCCGTAGATGGTGAGGTAGATGGGGAAGCAGCCGATGGGGAGCACCCCCGGCACCACGATGTCCACTGCCCCCATCGCAATCAATTTCTGCACCGACATCCATCAGGTTTCAGATTCACAGCTTCAGAGAGTGAGGAATTGCCTCGCCGTGGTACGAGTGTCAGACGGGTAGGTGGATCACCTCGATGCCGTTGGAGATGGCGCTGACGATCTGTGGCGTGTAGGTGCTGGCCTGACCGGGGCTGTAGCCGCCGAAGAGCATCGCATTGTAGTCGTTGCCCCCGAACTCGCCGAACACGTACAGCGAGTTGGCGAGGTAGCTCTTGCAGCCTGCAAGCGATGGAATTTGCTCGTCATTTTTTTTACATCAAAAGGGAGAGATTTTTACCGCAAAAGGGGAGATTTTTGTGGCTCACTCTGGCCGCAGACGGAGGAGGTGATCTGCTGGAACCACTGGAGCTGGAAGCTGATGGGCCCGTTGTTCCAGATCTTGTCGGAGAGCCCCAGCGAGCGGAAGAAGTCGGCGTCCATGGCCGTCGCCCCGGTGATCGCCATGTTGGCGCCCTTCTTGAAGTCGGCGCTCGTCGACTTGGACGGCGGCAGGAACGGCAACCCGAACTTGGAGCCTGCAACACCACCAGCTCGTCGTCAGCAATGGCGGCGGTGGCGGTCGTGTCGAGGGGAGTGTCGGTGGGCACAGTACAGAGGAAGTCGACGACGACGCGGCCGTCGCAGCAGCGGCAGGTGGGGGTGCCGAAGTAGGTCTCCCCGTAGGGCGGCTGCGTGAAGGTGATCTGCGACGGCTTCCCGTTGGTGCACAGGTTGCCGGTGTCCGTGATCGAGTCGCCGAAGTTGAACAGCGCATTGTAGCTCTGCGCCTCGGCCGCCGGCACCGCCGCCGACGCGAGCACCAGCGCCAGCACCGCCGCCGCTGCCGCAGCCGACGACGACGGCGGCGGCGAGCCACGGCTCCTCCCCATGGCGCTGGCTGAAAGCGGCGGCGAGAAAGGTGCGGCGAGCAATGGGCGGCGCGCTGCCGTGTGCAGAGAAGATGGGCAGAGATGCAGGGATGGCACGGTTGGCGAGAGGGCTCGCGCTCGCGCGTTTTATAGACGCCCGTGAGGCGCCGGCGCGTCGAACCTTTTGGATCTCGCCCGTTTGCCTAGCGCACATATACATGTGTATCCTCGTGTACTTTACTTCCCTTTTTTTTTTGTGTGTGTCGTCGGTACTTGGCAAGCTCTGCTCCCTTGCCGTGGGTTTTCGTCCTGTACCATAATAACACCCTCAAAATTTATGAACATTTTTTTTTACGATGTATGGTAGACCCACTTACGGTAGAATGTGATTTGTTAGAGTTGATCGATTATTATCTCTTTATATGATTTTATCTTTACAATGTATATTATATAAACAGTAAGCACCTACATGGTAGTCGACTGTTCCATCCCTCTTCTCTCCATGTGCACCCGAGACACCAAAAACGACGCAAACACCATCTTTGAGCCGCCGTCCACAAGATCTTTCATAATGTTGCACCTCAAGTCCTCAACCCTCCAATGAACCCGCACCATCGCCCACACGGGTGACTACCCCATCGCACGACTTTTGCCTCGGCCCATATGTTGGAGACACTACGAGACAGGAGCACATTTTAACAAATCTACAGAAGTAACCTCACATACTATTTACCACGGATTGCATAAATAGACCACATCGGCCGGTACCCTTTCATTTCCAATTTATAGAAACAAATACCAGAGGTGATATGCACGCATAGCTTGGACCATACCGTGACCAAAGGTGGCACCCTTGCCTAGCAGGTCTAAGAACATCCGCAACATATTCTCTAAAAGATTCCCTAAAACATTATTACGGACAACCTCAATCTATGTAACATTCGAGCACTTTCTCCAAAGTCTTTACGAGGATCTCTATTTTTTTCTTCAGAGTCTTTACGAGGATCTCTATATCTTTCTTTTCGAGAACAGTGACTGTTGAACATGATGAAAATATATAGAATAAATAGTGATTTAGAGAAATTTAAAGAAATGATATAGAGAACGAAACGTAGAGATCCTGGCGGCGATGCTCTAACAGACAATCCAAGGCTCCTGGATCACACGCGGACCGGCTCTCGGCTCTCGCGCGGCGATCCGGTGGATCTTCCTCGGCAAGAGGAGCGGGGTTAGCTGAATTCCTTGGCTGTTGGCCATCTCTTTCTCGCTCCGCTAGCTTTTGCGACCCGCGAGACCGAGACCCGCATGTGATTTTTGGCCGCGCGTGGAATGCCTTTCCGGGGTGAGCACTGCCCAGTCAGGCTAGCTTAGCTTAACCCGCGGGTGATTGGGGTCGTGTTAGCCAGCTAATCTCCCGCCCACCCGTGGCTGGAACGAGTCCCGTGCCGAGGAGGATTTTGCCCCTCCTTTTGACGTCTTGATCCGTCCGTGAACGAGTGGTAGTAGGTTTCAGCTTCGTCAGCTGCTGCTGCTGCTTGCCTAGCACAGAGCAAAGCAGTCGTGACGGCACGGCACTCCTCTGCTTCGTTTCGTCGTAAAGGAGCACCTGCAGAAATGATACAGGGGCAGAACGAATGAACGATGCATATAAAAATTATCATCGAGCATCGTGGGATGTTCACATCGTTAAACTTCACGCATCGCCGGATTCGCCGGTTCGCCTAAAAATCTAACCTAATAGAAAAAAAGATGGACAATATAATTATTTTAATATTCCCTCCACATTTAAACTCCTTCAAACCTTGGATGTGGACTCAGTGGGGCACAAGTATTTTTTTCAATACTCCTATTACGTAGTCGGGTATTGAGTTCAAAAGACCTCTTGCCTCTAATATCATATTAAATTAATTAGCCATACCATTTTGATTTGGGCTCCGTTGCTTTATATAGGCCTCATTCTTTTTAGCGTATCGTACCGTTGCGTATTACTGTAACATTTTTTGTTATTTTTATATAGCCTGCATGTTTTGATAATTTGTAATGATTTTTTCGTGGTTTTTAGTTGTCCTTCCAAAGATCCAAAAAATATTTTTAATTATTTTTTTATAATCTTTAGATCTCTTTTTGGGTGCTCTCAAATTTGCTACAGTAATACACGGAAGCAACGATACACTGAAAAGAACAAGGCCATAATACCAAGAGATTACATGATACGATTACAACAAACCGATATATATCGGCATGCAGCTTACGTAGCTTTGCCTTGTCGTAGCAATATACTAGGTATACCTTGCACCGTTTGGTTCACGATTGAGTTATTGACCTCCGCACCAGCATATCGAAGGTCGAAAGGCAGCACGTGACAAATCCTTCGCTTGATCTAATGTAAAGCATTCGTCAAGCGGAAGTGACAACATCCTGTTCGTGGGAGAAGTCTTCGAATACGAATACCAGACATTATAACTTTGTCCCCGCTGTAAAAGTAGGGTCATCCTTCTGATCACTTATGTAAGTTTGTCTGGCAGGGTGTAGATGCTATAAATACAGAGCTACCCCTCATATTTGGGGGGCGGTGACATTATTGCTCTAAAGTGATGTCATTGTGTCACCAAAAATATATAAGTTACGGCTACAACCGACTGTATCACATGAGACCAGCCACAACTTTATCTACCTATATGTAACTTACGCAGACTCTTAACAATACTTGATGTTTTGTATGTTATTGTAAGTGTCACATTGTACCGTACGTATAGTTACGTACTTGCCATGTGAAACCCATGATACTCGTTGATACTTGCTATACCGTGCTAAAGGTACAAAATTGTATTGCAGCCCCTAGAATAACGTGGAAAATGCATATGCTATAGGAGTTACGCGAGGGTACGAATATTTGTTCGACTCATCTGCATTTGTGTTTCATCCGCTACGGAATGCTATACCGTCAGACATACGCATACATATGTGTATGTACATGTGTGTTTATATATATATAAGCGTTATCAAATACTTCCCCATATCACAAAAAGTAGACATTTCAAACATGTCTAAAATAAAAATTTTAAAAGTTTATCTGCGTAAATATTTTAAACTATATGAACTGGATACATGAAAATTTTATATAATATATATATATATATATATATATATATATATATATTTGTTTCGAAAGCACTTCCAAGATTATAATTTTGTGGATTTTATAAATAAATAGCAATGGTAATTAATGTTTAAAGTTGCATTTTGAGGAACGGTGTTGATATTTAAAACGTCAATTCTTTTACGATAAAAAGAAAATGGGAGTGGTTGCTGACCCGGTCGCTCAAGCACGCGTGCACAGCTTTCGGACGACACGTCATGCCATGAAGCAGCAATACCAGCGGCTGGGTTTAAGCAAATCCGAAAGAAAATATATAGTTATTCATATTACATGACGCTAATTATATGGTACCCCTTGTACCACAAATGTCATGTAGGAGTATATTATACCACTATACTGAAATGGCTTTTTTTTGGCATGGAAAACGCCGGTGTGATGATAGTCGCGTTTGCGTGTGCCTCTGGTGCATTGCATTGCAACTTTGCAGGGTTGACCGACGTCTCCCCGCTTTATTCCTAGCTTCTCCGGCTCGGCGACACTGGGCCACACGGGTGCATGCTGTTCGCTTCTGCAATGGAGCATTTTCAGGCTCAGTTCTTTTCAGCTTAACAGTTTGTCGGTTTAACAACTTATTTACGTTTTGAAAAGACATATGCTTTTAGTTCATTTTTTTGCTGTTTTGAAGATGGGTCCTAACGGTTTAAAAAACAAGTCGAACGAAATGGATCTGAATCTCGAGACTGCCTCGAGAAGCTCTCGAAATTCAATTATTTCAGCCGTTCAGCCATTCAGCCGTTCAGATCAGCTCAAAAGAACATGGCCTTAGTCCTCGTTCTTCCCGGCTTAAATCAAATTAAACTAAATCAATATTTAGTTTGTCATTTTTATAAGCCAATTGGTATGATATTTTTTTATTTTTAATACGGTTTTAAATATTTTTTATTGTAATATGATTATTTAGACCATAATTTTTTTTAAAAAAAATAGCTAGTTTAAAAAAACATTTCCAACCGTCTTTCTATGTTCTCTTCTAGAACACCATTCATTTCTCAGTGTATAGGCAATTGAGGATGCTCCCGGTGTTCGAGTTGCCTTTGGAGACTGGTGGGTGGTTGTTTGTTGATGGGATTCCCGACGTGACAACAGTGGCCTGCAGGCAGCAGCAGGCCTCGTCGATATATATTCGTCCGTGATCTTTGCCCAGACCAATGGAAGCAAGCGTCCTTCGCCATGGCCATCGCCGTGGTCCGGGCATACAGGGACGTGGCTGGCCATTTCGATCCTGGCCGTGCAGGTACAAGAGCGACGGCGCAGATCGACTCCTGCCGTAAAATGAGGGACCGGCGGAGCTTAATTCGGTAATTCCATATTGTACTGATGGAGGTTCCATCCGACGGCCGTGGAGCAGAGTTCGCTTCTTCTTCTTCTTCTTCTTCTTCTTCTTCTTCTTCTTCTTCTTAAAAGATTGCTTGATGATCGCGTGATAGTGGTCTTCGTTAAGTCCTCGAAAATGGGTGAACCTCGAAGTTTGGTTGATTTCCGTCAAAAAACATGAGTTCGGTTTCCAAATTTGGGTCCAAGGACAGAGCTTTTAAATAAATCAACGGTTTCGAATCTTGATTTTTTTTTTCACAATTTTGATTTGACTGACATCATGCGGTAATTGATTTTTGAATTTTTTTATCTAATTTTGAATTTTAAACTTGTTTAAAAAGTGATGGGAATTTTGCGTAATTTGACGTAAATATATCGGATCATTTCCATACGTTCACAGAAATCATGTGATAATCAACGATATTGTGAACCCCATGTCACAGGATAATACTTCCTCCATATCACATAAGGTTACATTTTTAGACTGTCTTAAATCATGAGTTTTAAAACTTTAGCTATGAAATTTTTTAAACTATTTAGGTTGCGTGCATGCATAAATCATACATATATAATTATCTCAGAAAGCACTTACATATATAAAATCACATTTGTCATGGATTTTAAAAATTAATTGCAATGATAATTAGTGATCAGAGTTGCATTTCGAGGATCGTGTTAATGCCTTTTTTTGATACGAAGGGACTACTAGCATAGTATCGAGATCACAGTTTTAGTGGAAGCCAACACGGCAACACAGCATCTTAACAAGACAATCATGGTGGAGAGAAATTAAAGTGGCGGCTTCATTCACCCATGGCCATGATCACCAGTTCACCACCAATCCAAGCCTCTCAGCTCAATGTGTGCTGAGCATAGGCATCAATTAAGCAATCAAGTGTGCACTAGCATTAGCATATATGCACTGTGCTTAGGGAAAGTTTTGGAACAAGGCCCAACTCAAGCCACTTGATGCAGGACCAGCACCATTATGATTTGGGACTATTGTGTACATATGCATCAGGCTAGTTTTTTTTGCCACTATAAAGCGAAAGAATTCCCATCTGCAACCCTCGCCGGCCACCACACATACATAACGAACTCGCACTATGTTTGAAGCATTAACATTCACATCATTAGTTTATCATCTTATCCTGTCTCGAAAGCAATGGTTACCCAAAGTGTTGGACAAAAATAACAGCTTGCAATAGAGAAGATTAAAAAATTCCTTGCACGTCACTTCCATCGTAAGGATCTCACCATCTGTGTAATCGTCTTTTCAAGCTGTTTCTTTCTTTGCCATTAATAGGAAGTTGTCTTTTATGTTAACCTATATAGACAGCCTAAAAATCTTTTAAAAAATCACAGTGCTCACAAATACGCATTACTCTCAGTACGTTCTTTTGTATTTTTATAATTAAATTTGACACTAAAAATGTTGATAGGGCATTTATGCATTGTTTTTCGTTACATATCTGTTTATAAAAATACCAAAAAAATTGTACATAAAAATATTACATATTTGACAACACTATTATTTTTTTCAAAATAAGAATATTTATATATTATATATATTAAACAAAAAATAAAAAATCATCAATATCAAAGAATGGAAAAAAAAAGAAAGTCGCAATAAAAATAGAGATTGATGCTTAAAGTGATGACAATCAGTGGTATTAGGATTTACGCCAATGTAAGATCACAAACGACACTAGCAGACACGATGTTTGGTAACGCAGTTCAGCATCGTTGTCTACACATATGTGGGGCTCTAATTATGGGCGCTCCATCCCAATCCAAAATACTGCATCATACCGGCTACACAGGTCACGACCACATGTGCCGGCCGCTTACCTCATCTTACCTATGTTACTATAATGAAGTTGTTGTCCTAGTTACATCAGGACTGCTCCCTTTATATAGTGGATGTCTGGCTAGAGTCCGACTCCAACTCTAAACCAACACTGTCTATTACAACACAGAGTTCATGTAACCTACCTGTACACATATTCGACACAAAACCTAACAAACTCCACCTTGGAGAATATAACCTTCTCCGTCTTGAAGTCGTTCCAACGTCTTACGCGAACCCTTGTACACAAACTCTGATTGCTCTCAAGCAGGCTTCCCAGACCACCACCGCGCACCACGTCGTCCTGTGCTCGGTAAAACATGCCGCACCCTGGCCATCCGTATACAAGACACAGTTTCGCCTCTAGTGTCATGATACAGCACCTGCTGTCCATCTCCCGTCGCATCACTGCTCCCGCCGTTCCGATCTATCCAACATCCTTTCACGCCTGCCGGTCAGATCGCGAATGCCGAGGTTGTCGCCGTCGTCTATCGACCTCGTCGGCTACTTTGTCGGCCCAATCGTCGCCTGGTCAATCCTTACCAACCTTAGCCCATCGAACGGTTCGAGGCTGCTGCCCAATGTGTCCGACACCACCGATCGAATCGTCGATCGCCGCTATGCTCCACCTTGCGTCAATGAGGTGTTTCCGCAACGCCCGTGTATGCATGCACCTCGTGTCTCCCTCTAGATCTTTCGCATGGCCAATCTCGTCAACCTTGCTCTGATAACACTTGTTAGTATTTACGCCAATACAAGATCACGAACGACTACAGTAAACACGATGTTTGGTAACGCAGTTCAGCTTTCGGCTACATCTATGGGGCTCTAATTATGGGCGCTCCTTATCAAACTATAATACCGCACCATACTGGCTGCACAGGTCACGGCCACATGCCAGGCCGCTGACCCCTTTATATAGTGAAGGCCTGGCTAGAGTCAGACTACGACTCTAAACCAACACTATTTATTATAACACAAAGTCTATGTAACTTACTTACACATATATTCGACATGAAACTTAACGAGGGGAATTCAACGCATCTTCGATTCCTCGACCGGACTGAGCACAGCGCGGTGCTGAAGGTTCCCAATTTTCCACGGCCAGTGTCCATTATCCGCTCGTCCAGCTGAGAGGGTGGCACTGTCATCTGTAAAATTGGCTGAAAAGACGCTCCACTTTGGCCAAGTGCGCTCGCTGGGTTCCTCGTCGCTCGGGCAAAAGATCGATGGGAAACTCGACCACCGAGCTAATTTGTTGGGGTGATCATTGGATCAAACGACAGCGGGAAGGAGTTAGTGCGAGAGCGCGCGCTCTTGCGCAAGGCACAAGTCACAAGCAATCCTTGCTGTGCGAGACGGCGATGCCCGCGCCCGCGAGGTTCATGTGCTCTCGGCAGCGACGCGCGCATGCACACGCCGGCCTGCGCGGCCTCCTGCCATTCGGTTAGCGTATCCACATCTGCAGCTGCAGCTCGATCGATCGCCAGCTCGGCAGGCACGCACCGGGGCAATGCTGTTTCTGGTTGCCGGTACAGGTGCGTGGCTTTGGGGCGTATGTGATTTGCTGTGATCGAGGAAGTTTTTAAAGTTTTATGTGCTGAGATCGTGAGGGAGCGGGCCGTATGTCATCGGCTTTGCCATGCGCACCACTTGAGACATCACGAGCGCTGTGTAAGTGGTGATGGCATGTTTTGGTTAATTTTGGTAGATACGATGAATCTATTGTGATAGATGCATGATACGGTTGGTGATGCTAGTGGGTACGACAGATTTGTTCGGATAGATGATATTGGCACGTAATTTTCGGTTATATCACTTACCATCGATCTCCTTATTGATACTACTAGTAGATGTTAGACCCAAAAGATATATGCGTAGGCATGACATAAAAAAACATTTACTCAAGATGTTACTTTAGAAACATGAATCTTTATTATGTCCACACTTCTCAGGTGTCTCTTTTTTCTTCATTTAGTTGGTCCATGCAAGCACCAAATAATTGTAGTAACTGCTTCGTGCCAGTTGTCTCCGCACACCAAGTCACATGAACGATTGTATATGTTGTAAATCGGTCATCGCATACACACAAACACAAACACAATAGACAGGAGGCACAGATCTAGAGAGACAAAAACCAGGCACAATACTCTTTATTGATTCATCTCTCTTGTATACAATGGGGTTCATATATATAGCCTAACCCATATTTGGTTTTGCCCATAATACCCCTAGGGTTTGGGATGGGCTTCCGGCCCATAAATCACCTAGGGTTATAACACTCCCCCTTGGGCTAAACCGCGATATGACAATGTCTTATTAAAAACTCCATCCAAAAACCCAGTGGGAAAAAAGGATTGGAGAAAAGAGTACAATGCACATGCATGTTGTATTGCAATATTACCTCGTTAAAACCTTGCTATGAGAAAACCCAATGGGAAAAACTCATATAAGAAAAAAAGAGTACAATATATAACCTTCAGGGTCTAATCTTCAGGATCTATTTTGTGGTGTGGTAAAATACTTTAATTGATCGTCATGTCAACCAACTGGGTTAGACAAAGTGAAATCTTCAGGGTTTCATATGAACCGAATCAATATTTAGCTTATGCTCCCCCTCAAGATGACATCTCAGATGCCTTCCGACGTTCGATGTCTTCCGAACATCCATCACACTATGCTTCTGAAAAGTATAAATAAAATAATTTGGGAACAGTATAGCTTAATCATTAAGCACCACTATCCACTTCTGCAATACAAGCAATATTATCCTAATGGATAATTATGGGGTATGGATGGTACTCGTGCCACATAACTTCTGGATGTAGTCACCATCCTTTCTAGCCAAACACACTCGTGAGGTTTCATATAAAACATTAATCTCAAAGCAAAATCTGAGATTTAACGATATGCGGATTACACATGAATCCCGCATATATACGACCCAACATGGCCCTCGGTTAACAACCAATCCGGGGCCCTGCATATCAAGCAGGTCCCTAAAGACAATTTAGTGCCGGAAACTTCTGATTGCTGCCGCACTAAGTGCTAACAGAGGCAAGAAACTTTTGGTCCTCAAACCTCATATTGTCTTAGGTTTAAACAAGTATGTTCCACTTCAGGGAATCACAATAACATATGGGTAAAGTTAATTGCAACATCATATATCTTCTAGATACAACCATCAGACCAACCGGGTCTAAATATTGCAATTATTCTCAAGTGACTCAACACAATCAATTAGCCTATTCAGCAGGTCTTACACATATGATTGTACCACTATGACCAGTCTTACCTTGGCATTTTAGGGGATTAATCAATTTGCCTTTATCACCAATGTACATTATACCTTTAGGGTATAAACTTATACCTTCAGGGTAATAAAGAATACCACCACTCTCCCAACAACTGGCGGGAGATGCACATCACTAGTGCCCTTGTGGCGAACTTACAATATAAGGTATTAATGGGTCATCGTCCACTATCGGGACCATTGGTGTAAATTAAATATCGACTGGTAATTAATCTTCCTTTAGAGAAGTGCTTAAATTTCTTCAGAAAACTCATTTTTTCTTCAGGAAAGAAATATTACTTCTGGAAGAGGTTATCAGGTATGAAATTTATTAATGTGTCGCAATTTTTGCCATCTTATATCATAAGGGATAATGAGTCCTTCTGGGATCTCAACAAGGATTTTCATAATTCATAAACTACATATTTATTTATATCATCTGCCAGAGTTATTATTTAGCGGAACTTTTTATTGCACATAGGAGAGTACGGGTCACATCAGGAACCTTTGAACCAGGGTTTCCACCACCTCATTATTTATAATGACCCAAAGTTAGAGCTACTGGCTCTCAAACTTCGATTAACCTCATGGTTCATCCTCAGTTGCTTGTCAGATAACCCGATCTGGTATAGCAGCGCCATGCCATGGACTTAGTTTAGGATCCTTATCATAGCAACTTAAGAGGAATAATATGTGTCGACAATTTTCTCTCCATGTCTCATAAATGAGCACTTTCAAATATTAACCAGAATTTCACTATTTCCCTAAACGATAATTCTTGGTTGTCCCGCATTCCCAGCATTATAACATGCGTGCATTAACTTGCTGGGTATTCATCTTCAGAATGATCCTCTCTAGGAGGCTCATTACCATCATGGTAATTTCTCTTTAAGATAATTTCAGGAGCGATGAGCAATTGTTTGACGAGTGTCATTGGATCTAATACCCGCAGGCGTCCCCGCAGACTTTAGACCAAGACCCAACAAGTCAATTTTCGCAAAGGTGGATATACTATTCAACCCGGGGTATACCACTCTTAGCGATTCATTTACTACAGGTAAATGATTTTCAACTCCTTTAAATATCTGGCAGTCTCCTCACTTCTAGCGTACAGGAGCACTCCTCGCTACTGGCGTACAGGAGCATTAACTAGTGCGTGAATCTTAAAATCAAGATCTCGTAGGCATTTAACACGAAATATGGGCATTTCTCTCCCCCTAATGCCGAGATTCGATTTTGGCTACAGCATACTTACACGATCCCCTTTCGTGAGCACAAGATTACTGGAACAACAGGTCCAAATTTCTCAACTACAGGTGGGAGCTCACAAGTGTATGCTTGGTGGTGATAATATTTAGGAAATATCTTGATTCCACGCGTTACCATTGGGGGGTTAACAATATATGCAGTGAGCTTGGACTTATATTTATTTGCCACGCGCTTGCTCTGGGCTATCACCTGCCCGCGCTAGGTGGCATGCCCGTGCTACGTTGCCGCACGCCCTACTGGGCGGCACACCCGTGCGAGGTCACTGATCATCCAACAAAATGTGGGTTGCAAAGTCTAGCTTCTTTACTATTGCCAAATTACTCATACCATATATTTAATTAAACATCAGGTTTAATATAAATGCGACAATATCAATAATTTGCATGGAAACTTTACTGTTCTACAGGAACACAATAAATACTATATGTACGCCAAATAATAGTCACCTTCATGTGACAATAACATTACGGAGGTATGATTATATTCCAAAGACGCATGGCTTCAGGTATGTTGTAGCAACTTCAGGCACTAGTAACAATATTTGGGATTATTCTGCTTCAGGCAAACTAATATGACTTCCAGTCATAATGCAATTACAAAACTAATATGACTACTGGTCATAATTTGCATGCTTACGTCGGATCGCTCACGTCCGTCGGAGCCAAATATGTCCCAAATTTAACACAATTTACGATCACCAACCTATCCATTCGCACTTCTGGTGCATAATCTAATCTGCACTTCTAGTGCATAATCTTGTCTTTACATACACAAGGCCCAATTCTCTCCCTCTTTTCACGTCAACCAAAAACTTACGAGTGATAGCATGTGCAACAGGCAAGTGCTTAGATCATCTTACAACTATACTGCTATAGGAGTATAAATTTTGTTGTCGTGAAATCAAGGTATATTTTGTAACTTCAGGTTACACTTTAGACACCTTAAACAACCGGTTGGTAACACCACACCGAAACATACTGTAGACTGCTAGTCCAGGCTAAGTTAATTCTTTGGAGATGGACATATGGGCAGAAAATTTTCTCTAGTGCAAATAAGGAAGAACATTTGTCTCCAGGACATATGCTAACTCTTCATGTCAACATGACATATTTTCACAATTCATGTCTTCAGAACTTCTATGTAGGGATGAAACGGATCGGATACGGATCGGAAACCACTCATATTGTATTTGATCCATTTAGTTTGACCGGATACAGATTCGGATACGGATAGTACCGGATACAAATACGGATCGGGCGCGGATACTCTCTCGGATAATACGTGAAACATATACTAAAGAAATAAGTATATCCAAATACATATAGTTATCTCTTTGTGACTAAACTTTATGGCTCATAGTCATGAAAATGACGGTGTGTAAGTATCATATCCGATAAAGCAAAAAAAATGTAAAATCACATACATCTAGTTGTTATATGTGTTAGTCATTTATCCTATAGAAATATAATAGAGATAGTTTATAGATGGATTTAGCTAATCGGACACTATCCATCGGATATTATCCAAGAAAAGCTCGGATAATATCCATCGGATATTATTTGTATCCGTACCATATCCGCCTTGTCGGATTCGGATATCCATAAAATTATCCGGCTCAATATTTTCGGATATTATTATGCCTCGGTCGGTCGGACGGTCGGAAATTATCCGTACCATCTTCATCCCTACCTCTATGAACTTGAGATGGTGTTGAGTAGAAACACTCTTCACCGAGGCAAGTTTAACTATTTATCTAATTTTGGCATACATTGATCTGATTTTATTTCACGCAAGATTGCTTACGACAGGTAAGTCATATGCTTCAGGCATCATGTTCTATTTAGCATTTACTCAGATAATTAACTCTACTACAGGAGAGAAGTTAGAAATAGAACAACTCAGACCAATATTATGGCATAAAGGAAATAATCATCTAATGCGAAACAATCAAGCAAAAGATGTAAACTACTCAGCGTGAGCAAACCAAGACTCTACAGGAGTCATTTAATTTTCCCATGAATTTTCAAGCAATGTCATGAGTTTCTAATAATTTAGGGACTGCAGGTTAATAAATTATACTTCAAACATATAGTGCTAGGAAAACATGCCATAAAGAACACAAAGGTGCCCACAAAGTTTCTAGCATTTTTATGAGTTTCTGCTAATTATTTCTGGTCTACTGGCCATATTATAATTATAACAATGCAGAAAACAATAACAACTCTTTGTTAGAAAATAAACCCATTAATACTAGAATCCAAATCTGAAAGAGAGGATTTCGGTGGTTACCTGGAATTGTAAGGACTATAAGGGGAATACGCTACGAGAACCACTCGTGCAAATATTGTGTCCTTCGGGGATAAAAACACAGTTTCCAGGCACCATTTCAGGATGGATCACCGGGTCCATCCAAAATAGGACTACTGACGAGGGAAACGACGCCTACAGGACGGCCGAGCCGAACCTGGCAGTGGCGTGACCGCATCTACGGGACGACGGCACCAAGGAAGGTATCACGACGTGGGGTAACGGCGGAGCCGTGCGGCACGGGGCCGGCAGTGGCATAGCCACGCTACTGGCGCGACTATCGTGGCGACGCAGGGTGCAGAGGACGACGGCGACCAAGCCTTCGGGGCGCGACCGTGGTCCGGGCCACAACGTCAGCGGGAGCGACGCAGTACAGGCGCAGCGGCGACTGCAGGTGAGGCGCGACACAGGTACAAGGCTAGGCAATATCGCGAGTAGCGGAGCGGGGGGCACGACCTCCGACGGGACGGCAGCCCACAGCGTGGCGGCGCACGGGGAGGCGCGGCGCAAGACCGGCACGGCGTGGCTCGAGGAGGGACACGGCTGCCGAAGAAGCGATAGCCACAAGCGGCGCGCAACGGACAACCTTCGAGGTGACGGTCCACGACGCGGCAGCGACTGGCGAGGCATGGGCGGCACGCGAGGCGCAGCGTAATGGTACAACGCCTTCAGGGCGCGGCGCGTGCAGCGGGGCCGGGGAGTGGGGCCACCGCAGTGCGTCGAGGAACAACAGCGTCTGGCGCGGGGCGTGGCAGCGACAACAAGCGTTGGTAAAAATTCACCAATTTGCAATATTAAATAAGACAACATGTCTAAACAGGATAAATTGCAAAAAGGCGAATAAATAATTCATAATTAATTTGCATAATTAAAAGACTACAGGCTTTAATTACAGATTAATGCAAAAACAGTGAATTCATATTTAATTAATCAGGGCATAAACAACCTTATACAAAAATTAAATCGACAGGATTTAATAATTGATTAATAAGCCACAAAGGCCCATGAAAAGGTCGGCCCAGCCGACCCCCAAATAATACAATTCCTTCCTCTCCCCCTACCGGATTGAGCCTAGTCGGCCCAACTGCCTGGCCGGCCCACCTGCATAGGCCACCCTAGGGTTTCCCCTCCTGCCCCAACCTCTTGTGGCGGCGCCGCCACTGAGAGAGGCGCCATATGGCCGGCCGTCGGTCGGCGCGACAGCGACAGTGGTGGCGGCGCGCTGCGCTGGCTTTGCGCGCGCGCGCGCTGCTTGGCGCTGGCGGCGCTTTGACGCACAAGGCGGCGGCGGCGCGAGGCGCGGCGCGATTCGGCCTATGGGGCGGAGCGGCGCAACCGCGCGCGCGGGGCAGCGCTTAACGCAGACAACCGGCGGTGGGCGCGAGGTGGTGCCAGCGCTGCACGGAGGGAGGCACGGGAACGGGCGGTGGCTCGGCAGCGGCGTGCGGCGGCGTGGCGGCCAAGACGGGCATGGCGCTACCGGTGTGCCTTGGCAGCGGCAGCGGCGGCAGCGGCGAGCGGCGGCGACGCTTACGGTCACACGCGTGCGCGGCGGCGAAGCGGCGGCACGGCGTGGCGGTGCACGGGCGCAGCGGCGGTGCGATCGCGCGCGCGCGCGAGCCGTGGCCAAAAGCGAAGCGGCGCGCGATCTTCGGACAGCGGTGCACGGGCGTGGTGGCGCGCGCCTACGGGTGGCGCAAGACGTGGGCACCGAGGGCGCGACGCCGGGCGTCGATGGCGCTGGCGGTGCGGGTGCCGCGACCGACGGCGCGACAGCGTGGCGAGCGAGGGCGGCGCGCGGCAAGCGGGCACAATGGGCGGCCAATGGCGAACACGGTGGCGGCCGACGCAGCCGGTGGCGCGGCTAAGCGGCGGCCTTGGCTCGGCCATGGCCGGCGCAGCAGGCACTCAGATACAACCCCAATCTACCAGATCGGTTCGCAAGCCAAAACGATCTACAAGATCGATGAACGAAAAAAGTAGACCGAAAAATCATAGATCTATTGCGGGTAGCGACATACCGTTGATCACAAGCCTGAGAGCGATTCGTGCTGATAACGTGTTGTAAATCGGTCATCGCATACACACAAACACAAACACAATAGACAGGAGGCACAGATCTAGAGAGACAAAAACCAGGCACAATACTCTTTATTGATTCATCTCTCTTGTATACAATGGGGTTCATATATATAGCCTAGCCTATATTTGGTTTTGCCTATAATACCCCTAGGGTTTGGGATGGGCTTCCGGCACATAAATCACCTAGGGTTATATCAGTATAACGAGAGAGACTAACCCAGTAGACACATGCAACTACTCCTTTGACATGGACGGAGTCTTTGAAAATACAATTTTAAACAATATTTACCATTTTTATTTATTTATAAAATCCCTAAAAATATGATATTATGATATTGTTTTTCGAGACGAATCTATATATGATTTTCATGTATCCAATCCAAATAGTTTAGTCATTTGCATGGGAAAAAGTGCCGTCGAAGCCAAATTGGTCTCTCGGCACATAACCACCCTTTGACCAGTCCCCCAAGTATCAAAATTGGCTTGATTGGTCCTTTGACCGGTCAAATGAGAGGTTTTGGGGATGTCAATCTGGACGGTTTTTGCTGACGTGATGGCCATTGGCATCCACCTCACTGCCTCCTCTAGTCTCACCTTTTCTCTCTAATCTCTCCCTATCCCTCGATGTCCGCCACCACCATAGGAGGAGGATGGCGGCGCTCGTCACTGTGTGGTCCATGGCGTGTGGCGGTGAGCTTAGGGGAGGCACACAACGACGATGCTGCCCTAACGCAAGGGAACAATAGGGCAAGGCGGTTGTTACTGGGAGAGATGCCATCGGCATCGAGGGAGGAGGAGGCCGATGCATCCAGCGCCGGTTAGGGTGGGATGTGGGAAAGGAGAGGCCAGTGTCTTGGAGGAGGAGGCCAACGCAGCCGGCGCCATTGGTGTGGGATGTGGGAGAGGAGGTCCTTGTCGGCGAGGAGGTGTGCTTTGCACGCATGCGCGCACGCAAAAGAGAGAGATTAAGAATTAAAGTACTAAATTAGGAGAGGAGTGCATATGGTGACACCGAGCAGAATAAATATTCCATGGTGAGCATAATGAACCTTTTCGAATTCTTGTTTTTATTTTAGAAACAAATGCCAATATAGTAGTAATGTAATATATTAATATTAATATGGTATGCAAATTATGCCGTTGCAAAAATTGTATTGTGTTGGTGATTGGTAAGCGGCCCGTCCTAAGATGGGCCCCGGGCCGATTCTGCACCGGCCCACCGTGCGCCCAAAGAGCCCAAAAAGCCGCACCCTGGCCGTACTAAAGGAAGTGTCTAGCCCATCAGGGTCTTCCCCGGGCTTGACCAAGTCAAACCGCGCCCCCAGCGGCGCCGTGTGCCTCCCGGGCTAGCCCGGGAGGAGGTCCCTCGGGTAGTCCGCCTACCTGTGGGCAGGTGGCCACAACTGCCGAGTCCCACCACGTTTTCCCCGGCCTTGACCGGGAAGAACTATGTTCCCCCGGGAGTCCGTAGCCCGGGAGAAAGCATGCGGGCAACCCGCCTTATCGCTTGCTCCCTTGGACGGGCGGTAGGTGGTTGTTACGCTACGCGACATCCCCAACGGGCGGCGCGAGGCTGGCCCGGTCCAATCAGTGCCATATCAGGGATAAAGGGAAAGTGCTTTCTCCCTAAAGAAGGTTTCCTCCCCGAATCGGGACCCCAAGACATGCACGTGCCCAGTACTAACCTGACCAGCTTCTCCCTGCAGGCTCCGGACTAGACAGAGCCCCGAAATGAGACAAGGGCACCGTCACTAAGGCAGAGCCGGGCGCGGGGCCCGCCAATCAGCTCCGGGCGACCCGCCGCGCCTATAAAAGGAAGGGCCTCGGACCCAGTCGAGGCCAAGCGATATCGAGGCAGTTCCAGGTGATTCAAGCGACACACAAGCAGCAACACTCGCATCCGAAGCTTCCTTAGCAATAGCCGTAGTCCTTAGTCGTCACTCTTATAAGCTCGGGATCGGTACCTTCAAACCCGGTCTCGACACCTCTGTACTATTTTTCACCACATAATCAACAAGGCTGGAGTAGAGCTATTATCCGGCAGTGGGGGCTCGAACCAGGATAAATCGCTTGTGTTTTCACGGTTTGTATTGTGTTCTCTCTCTCCCCCCTCTTCTTCTCCGTACAAAGGATCTGTACCCAGATCGCCAAGTCGCACTAGGCCCTGTCCAGGGAGACCGCGTGGCCTAAGCTCCCGTAGGCTCGGTCGCCCCCCGGGCTGCTGAGAAGGGTTGTCGTTGGGACTCATACCAACCACAAATTCGTCTGTCGGTCCGTGGACCCGCTGCTCTTCAGGAGCGCGTTTCCCAGACACCGACATATTGTGATGTTGTCGTTGTAATTTTTCAAATCTCGCGCGCCCAACTTCAAAAACCTCCGCCCGCCACTGGTTCTGCTGCGATAGTTGAGGGACCAATTTGCTACTTTTCCTTTTGCATGGATAAATTTTTGAAACTCTAACTTAGAACATGTCTAAAATGTCTGCCTTTTGTGATTTGGAATAAGTACATTATTATTTGCATCCAGTTGATCAGACAAAGGTCACTTTATGTGCCGATTCGTAATAAAAAAAAAAACCAAAGATATGGCCTATACATACAAGGGTTTTTATATATGGCACATGAACGAAACAATAGCCCTTACCGTGGGTCTCCGGATCACGCATTCCGCACGGCTGCTCACCTGCAGCTGGCCGCTCCTACACGCATACGTACGTACGGGTACGATGAAGGGATAACCCTGGACCGTTTGGCTCGCAGTTGCCGTCCGCTATCCCATCGTGAGTTCGTGACACCACCAGCCCCGATCGATCGCCGCCGGCCGGTCGTTCTCTGAAACCCTGGATCGATCGATCAGCTCGCTGCAGGCAGCCTCGGGAACCGCCCCTGATCACATGCGCAGCTTGCCCCGTAGCACGTCGTCGATGCCCCCTCTCCGCCGGCTTCTCGACGCGGTTGTTGAGTGGTCGATCGCCGGGGTGCGCCGTGCGCGTCGCTGTGCATATGCCATGGGCGCTAAAAACTATAGGCGTGTATGCGTGGCTCCGTCGGTTGCTGCGTGTGCGTGCGTGCGTGCGTTCGTTGGGGGAGTCCGATGGGATGGCTCGAGACGATGCGCCGAATTCGCCGAGTTCACGCTGCGTAGGCGAGCAATAATGCGGGCGTCGGGCCGGGTGTGAAAGGGTTGCGTCGTCGGGTCAGATCCTGTTCTTTCCTTTTGCGTCCGGCTTTGCTTTGACCCTGAGGGGAAACGAAGGATCTTCTTCTGACATGGGGGCGAAGTGGTCATTCCATCGCCTGATCACTGATCACAGCCAGGGGACTCAAGGAAAGAAAGGTTTCCTACTAGGTAGGGTGGGATCGGGAATTGCAATTGCAGCGAACCTGGTATCAGATCTTAGAGCGCGTAGAGCTTTGAAATCAAATAAGTTACCTACAATGGAAGTAAACATGTTAGTAACAGAACCCTCTTCAAATAGGTCTAATGGATAAGCTACATAAGCGATATATTGATTTTCTTCCCCAACAACGGGCTCAATGTGATAGCATCGTCCTTTGTAACGATCAAGACTGTTAAGTCCATCAATCCAAACAGTTGTCCATGTACCAGTAGAAGATTCGGCAGCTACTGTAGCCCCAGCTTCTTCGGGCGGAACCCTCGGCTGAGGAGTTACTCGGAATGCTGCCAAGATATCAGTATCCTTGGCCCTCGGTAGCTTACGAGTTTACGTCCATCCCTGGTCGGGTACAGTTTCCTTTATTTTTTCCCCTTGTAGCCGTTACCCAAATTCGCGCAAGTGTGTCCACACCCCCCTGACTTGACGAGGAATCCATTCTCGCGAACAAACACACCCTCTACACATGGTACCATAGACTATCGAACTTCCGATCGGAAGAAAAAAAAAAAGAACATTTGTTTTCTAAGTTAAATCAAATATTTCATCGGGAAGAATGAAACGTTTTAGAAATTTTAGAAGGGTACTACATGCATTTCTAAAACATGAATGTTTGGACAGTTACTGAAGGATATTTTGTCGGATAGAATCAGATGTTTTGAAAGGGTAAAACTCATATTTCAATAGAGGAAAATAAATTGTAGGGATAAATCATATGCTTGTTTTAGCAGGCAAAACCAAATATTTCACTGTGTAAAACCCAATGTTTAAAAAAGAAAAGCTCATGTTTTTATTGAGGGAAAAATATTGAAAAAAACAGATGTTCGCTTCGCAGATAATTTGACCAGATAGAACCTAGTGTTTTAGAAGGCAAAACAAATGTTTTTAAGAGAAAAACAAAAATGTTTTAACATTTATTAAAGGATATTTCAACGGACGAAATCACACGTTTCAGAAAAGAAAAAACATGACAATGTTTTAATAGTCATTAAAAGATGCTTCACTAGTAGAACCAAAAGTTTTAGAAGGGCAAAGCATATGATTCAAATAGAAACGTTTTGCATCTTTTACGTGTGTTTCAACAAAGGCGTGGACTTGGGGACGGACGTCCAACGCGCGCGCGTCGGACGCTGCTCCGGCCCAGCCCACTGAATCGCGCAACGCAGCTTGTTCGCGAAAAGCCCTCTGTTTGCATGCATGCAGTGACATCAGTGATGACATCAGTGAAAAGATTCTTTTCAGTTTTCTCTTTTGACGGCCATAAATTTAGACTGGTTGCTCTAATGCACGAATCGTTTGCACCGCTGCGTTCCTCACATTTTTACGAACAAAATAAGACCAAAGTTGCTATAAAAAAGTTACTGAAACAATTTGTTATCCTAATAAAATAATTAGTTTAACCTATTGAAACAATATGGCAAATCTGTTGAAACAATTACTGTTGCCTAGTGGACTTATAAACCAGTGAAACAGTTGATTTAGCCTATTGGAACAATATATATAGCATGTTAAAACAATTGGTTTAGCCTATTGAAACAATATATATAGCTTGCTGAAACAACTAGTTTAGCCTATTGAAATAATTTGTCTAGCCTGATGAAGCAATTTGCACAGCCTATTGGAACATTATGTCTGGCATGTTGAAATAATTACTTTAGCCTGTTGGAACAATCTATCTAGTCTGTTGAAACAATTTGTACAGTCTATTGGAACAATATTTTTGACCTGTTGGAACAATTAGTTTAGCATAGTGGAACGATATGTCTATCCAAGTGTAACAATTAGCCTTTTCTATTGAAACAGCTGAAATAACTAGTTTAGCCTATTGGAAACTGAAACAATTTGGCTAATGAAAACTAATTTAAAAATAAAAAAAATTATTTAAAATGAGTTAATTAGGATTTTAGATGAATTATGAAATTTGTTCCATACATTTTGGACTCCAGATGAAATAGAGACAAAAATGAGAAATTTAAATAGGCAAAAATGAAACGCACGATTTTTTGCTAGTCGCTGACTCGCTGTGTTGAACAATAATGCATTTTTATTTCTTTGGGCGTGACGTTAGGCGAAATGCTGGCAGGCGTCCAACACTGATCGGACGCCTTGACAAAGCATTACCGTTCAACAAATTAAAACTTATGTTTCACCATGACAAAAAACCATGTTTCGGACATACTAGGGCCATATTTCAAGCCTAGATTGCGGTGTGCATATTCCCTATCTAGCTTTCATACAACTTCTTTCCCAAATTTGAGAAATCTCTAGCCAGCTTTCATACAATTTCTTTCCCAAATTTGAGAAATCTCTAGTTAGATCGAGGATTCTTGAGCTCAAAGACGCCATCCATGGTCAATCTCATCCCAAACCCAAAAAACTTAAGGTGCCTAAAGCAGTTTGATTCAAATCAAAATGGATCGAAGACTTATAAGATTAGGAGAAACCTGAGAGAGGAGGAGGAGGTGACGATGATGATGATGATGATGATGATGATGATGATGAAGAAAGATTGGAGAGAAGTGGCTAGACAATGGCTAGGTGGTGATGGTCGAGCAACTAGCTAGAGTTGGGTTGTGTAGGAACAACTGCACGCATGAATTTCCCTATTCTTTGCTCGCCTTGGAAAGAGAGATGAGATACTGCGAGATAGACAAGAAGGAACAAAGAGTTAGGCATGTCATAAAAAAATAAAAACAAGAAGGGATAGAAAGGAGAGAAGCAAGGCAAGCGACTAAGCCGTGAGGCACGAGCGTTCTAAATGCAATCAGATGACCAATAAGCAGTGGTTATTGAATTAATTCGACAAAACTGTTTGTCCAAATTCGTATCAGCTAAAATTGTTAGTTTTTTTTTACAAAAAACAATACACCAATAAAATACATGGAGAAATGTTTTTTCAAATGCACCAATTTTTTTTGAACGGTTTATATATTTAGGGCCCCACCGATAATGGGAAAAAAATAGAATTAGGGTGCAACGCTATACTATGTCGATAGTGAGGCCTTTTGATGAAACTACTTTGATAATGGACCTCACTGGATGATATAATACAAAACCATCTAAAACCATGGGACCCACATGATGCTCAATAGGGAGGCCAACTGAACCACATGAAACCACATGATACTAACAATAACCACTACTAGAAAACTAGGCTATTATGCCGGCAAATCGGTACCGGTTGGATTGGAACAAGTACTGATAGTTGCATCAGTACCGATTCATAGCAACAGTATCGATTTGAACTTCTAGTATCGATTGGAGACAACAGTAAAAATTCCTTTCGTAGGCGGATACATGCTAGCTGGCACACAGGCTCATACAAACCGGTACTAATGTCTCATTTTTTTTAAAAGGCAAAAAGGTATGCATGTGCTAGTCATATTAGATCGTGTGGGTGGGTGAGTTGGGTAGAAGAGTGAGACAAGTACTGGTTGACGTGGGTCACAAGGGGGCAAGAGGTGCCAGGTTTGAGTTCTGATTCTCCTAGCATTTCATAACTTTTTGAAAGCAAGTCTAGGCCCCTTTAGTACCGGTTGTTGAACCGATACTGATGCCCCTTAGGCATCAATCCCGAATTACCAATACTGGTTCAAAAAACCAGTACTGAAGGATCTAGTCAACCAGTACTAAAGACATTCTTTGTAGTAGTGAGCATTGGGATTACACCCGATGGTACCACGTTGGGGAGCATCATTCCTTAAAATATCTCATAAAGTAAGCTAAATAATTGAATAATTAAAGGTCAGCACATTTGGTCACTCTCTTGGACCAGGCCTCGTCGATATAATGCACACAAAAGGTGGCTCCTGGTGGTTTGGACTAGAAACCTACATCACCCCGGCTCAATTGGATCACATGAACTATCGAAATGCCGCGACCAATCTTGACTATTCTAACGATTTTGTCTAGGCATGACACCGATTGCTTGCTCCATGTTAGAACGTTCCAAAGCTCCAAACTTGTCATAGTCTCACTGCCCGAATGACGTCGCACATCCTTCCCGGCCCCCATTATTTGGTGCTTTGGAGGCTGTCTTGGGCTCACCCTGATATCGTTCAACCACGTTTGACCGAATAATCTGAAATGCTAAATGTACTCTAGAGATTTGCAAAGCAGCTTAATTTGAGAAATTGAATGTTTAGATCGACTTAGTTTTTAGAAGGTATATGTAGTAGCTTCAAGATATCTAAGAAATAGTTTTGAAGAACTCTAATGTCTTGTTCAACTTATGTTTCAAAAGCTGTATGAAACATCTTCAAGATATTTGAGAAGTAATTGGAAGAAGTCAAAGGGTTCCGCTAAAAAAAATGGACAAATATAATCCATATAGGACCACAAACTATATAGTGGCAATTCCATGTACCTAAAGTCAGGATGATATGATATAGGTTAGATGACATCTTAAATACTCATCAAATAAAGTAAAATTATACGATAGATGGCTAGGCCGGTAAAAATGTTTGGTTTCATTAGATTGAGTAACCTAACCTATCAAGCTGGCCTTTAACATAATCAGCTAATTGACTTGGCTAGGCACCTAGGACGAGTATGATATTGGAGCGAACGGCAAGCAGAGCCTGCCTAATGGCATCGGCAATGTTATAGAAGAAGTCAATAGTATCACTTCCTAGTTGAAAGCTGCTCCAAACATGTAAACCAAGTTTTTAAAGTTGGATCAGTCATCCAACTGGTCCAAAGCCTCCATTCATGGTTTGCCGGTTCAACCGTTGGTCCAATCCGTTTAACCAGTTCAATACTATGGGTCAAATCCCAATTACCACAATCCTAATTTCCATAGAATTTTCAATCCATGTCACATCTTTATTTTTCCCATGCCACGACCTAACAAAGAGCTCAAAGCACACCATACACCGGCTTATCGGCCAATAAGCCCACTAGACAAACCTTCTTATTCCACTACTGAGCCGATGAGCAACCCATCCCCCAATTATACCTAGGTTGTCAAACTTCTTCATCTCCTCCCCCAACTCCATCTAAGTGGTGGCAACATCCTCACCCCTCCAATGCACCACCATCCTCTCCCGCACCACCATATCTCATCCTCCACCGTGTCATCCTCCCTAGCTCCTCTCCTCTGAGTATGTCATTGTCGTCCTCACCAACTCCCCTTCGGCCTAGGCCTCTCCTCCACGTCATCCTCCCATCCTCCTCTCCTCTAGCCGTCATCCCCCTACATACCTCTTGGTCCTCCGCTCCTTTGACACACCTCCATCTTGCTCTCTCATATTGATCAAGATCCACTTAGATACTAGCCACCATATATAGGTGCAATTATTATTGTGTCCATCATAGATTTACATTTACACATAACTCATGCAGCAAAGGGTTAATACTCAGATACCATGTACAAACAACTTGGTCCAACATTCTATTAGAGTTCAACCCACCTTAGGATTATCCAACACATGTGAAGCACCTTATTTGAACTAACGTGATTGCTTTTGCAATAAAATGTTAGCCAGAAAATGTTGTGCTTTGGGACAGCAAATGTTATATGTTAGTAGTATAATACTTAATTTTTTGGGGTTTGCAAATGTTATATGTTAGTAGTATAGTAGGAGTACTTTATAATCGCAGTTGCGCGGCATAGCAAACCCCAAAAAAGAAAATTCAAATACCGCGACATCTATCTGCTGCAAACATTCAAAAGCTAGCTAGCAGATGTGTGATCCAAACTGTTTGCATCTCAAGAAACAAAATTTGAGCCAGCATAAACAAGCAGGTGATTAAAAAAGTGCAAAATACTCTGTGTGAACTTGTATGTGTGCATGTATATACCGATATACGCATGCATGTAATTAATCAATCATGCACCCCTCCAGCGCTTCATCTCCTCCGATGACGGGTAGATCCCTCCGCCGCCGCCGCCGCCGCCGCCGCCGCCGTGTCAGCTTCCACGCCCTTGCTAGCCACCTCAGCGCCGGCGAAGACGCCCTCGGCGGCGGCGGCGGCATTGCTCCGGCCGGAGGCGCCGCCGGCGGAGGCCACCATCTCCGCGCGAGCCGGCGCGGAGTCCTTCCCGGTGAGCCTCTGCACGACGTCCTTGAAGCTGGCCTCGTCCACGCTCACCTCCCTCGTGACGATGTGCGTCACCTTGACCTCCTTCCCCCGCCCGGCGCCGGCGGCGGCCATGGCGATCGATCGCTCCGCCGCCGCCGCCTCTGCTCGCCGTTGCGACGACGAGCAGCCGGCTATAGCAATCTCCGAGAATTCCGGTCGCAGCGTGCGAAGGAGGAGGACTGGCAAGTGACAAGTAATCGGCGTTGAATGGAGAACGAGAATTGTCCATGGGCAGGAGTGTACACTGGCCGCCTTGTGCGTTCAATGCGCTCTCGAGTCTCGAGTCTCGACATACTACGGGAGCAATTAGCATCCAAATAATACAGTCGTGAGTGAAATGACTTTTGGGATGTGCAATATTTAATCCTTTGCCTTTGTTTTGTTTCTTGAAAATGATGTCGATCGAAACATTTCTAACCTGTTGTGATAGTGGAAGTAAATCATGGCGAAATTTCGTCGATTTTCAGTCTTATCGGTACGGCCCAGTCCAAAAAGGCATCGCTAATTTTTTTTAATGCATTTGAATTTGAAAAAAAAATTGAGAGAATTTTGGTGATAGACTAAAAACTTTGGCCTTTATTCGGCGATTTCATCAGCACGTGCAAATTCGTAAATTCAATTTTTGAATAAATATTTCCATGAAAAAATACTAAAATTTCTTCTTTTTTTTCCGTTGATTACTGCCATCCCTCTCGAAATTTTGCAAACGGTGAGCAAAGGGTCCGTCGTTCATTCTCTTCGACTTATCTTATTTTCTTATCTTCTTATTTGCTTATGTGGTGAATTTTGAGATCTTTGTAAGTATCCAAAATCAAGTGAACTTTGTTTGATTCGTTCTTAGAGCTCTTAGACGTGGTTTTAAGCTAGAAAAAACAGACCACAAAAATCATAGTTCCTCTAGTTCTTGTCGCCCTACGAAGGTTCAAGGATTGTTTTTTTGATTCGGAGATATAAATAAGCAAACAATGCAAATTATCGAAAAGAAGGACCCTAAGTTTTCTCATAATTCTTGTCGTCGCACGAAGATTCATGGAAGCCAGATTTTCCGTATGAATAGGAGGACCTAGCCACCTACCTGTCAACCCTAAAGTTCCACAAAACAAGACATTTTATATTTGTTCTAATACAAAGTGTTTAAACTTTATCTATAAAAAATCAGAAACGCTTCTCATCGGTAGACCGATCGGATCGGACGCCTCGTGGACTTGGTCTTCGCTAGCATCGCGCGTCATGTGGGAGGGAATGGAGGCGCATGGTGGGCCTGGGCATTTATTTCTTTCCCACACCAGTGCGCGCTGCCGTTGAGAGCGAGACTTTTTGACGTGGTCATCGGCTTTGCTTCCACAGATGGCACCGCTGCTGCTTTTCGCCGTACGAAGTAGCCGCTGCTTTTCAATGTCCGCCGCCGCCTTTTGCTATTTCCCATGTTCTCATAGCATCCTCTCCTTCCTCTTTTCTCTATCTAATTTCCTATCTAGTCTCACTCTATCTCTACAGCAAGGGTCTGGCAAGCATAGATGGAGGCTCATTAGATCTGGAGGAAAAAGAAGGGTAGGGGAGGTGAATCCCCTATTTTTCGCATGGAAACCATCAAACATGTAAGTATGAAATTGGATTTTGCTTGTTGTGGCTTGATTCATCGAGCATGGTGGTCGGATTCGGCGAGAACAACGCGGGAGCTCGTCATATTTGAGGGAAGAAGCCAGTGGATCTGAGGTGACAATGGGTTTTTCGTGTTTTTTGCGTTTCTATTGTGAAATTTCATTGGGAACACCGCGAATCATGCGGAAACATAACATGTTTTATCAGTTTTTCCACAATGTTTTCACCATTTTTTGCCCATGTTTCAGCATGTTCGTACATGTTTCATCATGTTTGACTGAACAAATCTTCCTAGTTTCAATACTACTGACATCGGTGTCATGTTTATATTTTGAAAAATCTTATGTCGAAAAAACGTCTGATTTTTTTGGTATGGATCGGACGTCCTAGCACTACCCATCATAGTCGAAGACCCCACCGTGGTATGCGCCAACAAGACCATCGAAGGCCTTTGTGGCACTAGTGGTACACATAAATCATGGGTGATCATTGATACGATGCTTCGGGCGAAACTAATTCCTAAGGTTATAGATTGAACTGTTTGCATTAGGCATGTCAAAATCATATATTTAGATTCTTCTCGATAAACAAACTTGTCTATTTTTCCTACAAACCATATATAAACAACAAATGAGGTAGGAAAGAAAAAATAGGGTTTAAGGAGAGAGCGGCAGCAAGACATGTGACCAAATTAAAGGGGTCTGGTGATTTTGGTCGACCCTCCATCACATGTGTCTTCTCTGATTTTCGGTGGCGGTATTGAGGGGTCGGCTAGAGGCCACCACATATTGTTTTAGATTGCTTTTGCCTAGTCAAGGTCTAGGTGTATGGTTTTAGGGTTGGGTCAACGTCGTGTTTTTGACTTTGGCCGTGCCTAGTCATCGCAGAAGCCAATAAGAGACATCTATGTGTCATTAGCGACATGCCAACACAGATGAGGAGGGAAAAGAGCCTCGGTGTGGGATCTCATCTTGGAGGCGGTGACGTTGAGCAGATCCCATCTCATTGCCGGAGAGCAGTTCGTGGTGGTGGAGTTGAAGAAATGGGCAAGATTTGTGATGTGTCCTGGTGACTTCTAGTGTTGGCGACTTTAATAATAACCACAACGATCCTTGGTGCAACGAGCTCGGCTTTATCTTCCTCTATGGTGGCCATGATGGGTTTGCAAGTTTTCAAGCCGAGATGGGATTAGCAACGACGCTGATTGCGGCAGCCTCCGCTTCGATGATGGCTACGCCTGATGTGGAGCCTCCGCTTCGATGATGGCTACGCCTGATGTGGAGATAAATGCATAGATTGATTTGTAGTTAAGGTGTTTTTTTTATAGCACATAAAACTTTCCGCCTCTACATTGGGTGTTTTGTTGTACGAACGAGTTTCTGTCTGATTCTTAAAAAAGATTTATCATAAAAAGCATTTGTGTAATATTTTAATTTCTATGGATTTTATAAATAAATTGTGATGGCAATTACTAGTCCAACGTGTATTCTGAAAGACTAAAACATGGGATCTTTGTACACCGGAGGTAGTCCGAGACTAGAGACTGATGGGGCGGCTGGACTAGCTCCGGACCGGGTGGTTTTCTTTTTCTCGGTCGACATGTTCGTCCGCACACCGCAAGTCGGCCTGGCCTGGAATTCCTGGGCTCACAGAGGAAAACCGCGGTGCCGCCGAAGAAGATGAGCCGAGAACCGTACCGTCGCGCCACGGGCTCAAAGCTCCATGTCATCGAGACTCGAAAGGTTCGCAGCCGTTCGCGTGCACCCTGCAGCATGCAGGCCTGATACGCAGTCGGCCTGCGATGCAGAAGAGCCCGACCGGCCTGATTGAAGGCCGACGTGAGTATTCTGGGCCTTGGCTTCAATTCTCTCCCGACGAGCGCCGGCAAAGGCTCCCGGGCGTCAGCTCCGAGGAGACGCCGGCGTAGCTGAGCTCGGAGTGGCCATGGCCGGAGGCGCTGCGCAGGGCTGGAACAAAAGCTCGTTTTCTGTTTTTTTGGCTCGGTTCAAAATTTCATCCAATTCAATTTTGAATTGTTCCAACATTAAAATTAGTCGATTTTAGACAACCTTGAAATGCACTTTGGCTCGGCTCCGGCTCGGCTTGTGGGCTCGGTCGTAAATTTACCCTCAAAAAACAACTAAAATCATATAGAATCAATATGCATCAATTTTAGTCAGAAGAGGCTCAGGAAAAAGCTCGGTTCCACCCCCTGCTGCCCCGAGCCGCACATAATGCTCAGGAAGGCATGCCCAGCGATGGGTGGATGCTCATGAGGATGTCAAATTTTTATTTTGTTTTTTGTTTTTTAAAGTATATGCTGTGTCGGTTTATTGAAAAATTAAGCGCCTGTCACGCTAGGGGGGGGGGGGGGACAGGTCAACTGACCGTTAGCTACATTGACGCCGTCCGCTAACCGTTGCTGACCGTTTGGGGGGTTGTGAGGGTTGGGGGGGGGGGCAGCCCGCTGCACGAAACAGGGGTGATCGCCCCTTGGACAACAGGTTGGGCTATATAAAGCACAACCCGGCCACGCCTCATCCTACCCTACACATGCAAACCCATCCCCCAGCGCGTGGTGAAGACCAGTAGCAGTGAAAAAGGGCAAGAAGAGAAGGAAAGGAGGAGAGAAAAAGAAAGAGAGGGGGGAAGCCGAAAAAGAGAGTAAAATTTATGCTCAATTTGGGCGGCGTTGAATTGCAGTCAGGTAAATTTCACCATGCCATTTTAATTTATATAATTAGTTTAACATAGATAATTTGTAATTATTGTATAATTTATAGAATGGAGTTAGATATAAACATGTGCCGACCTAGGTGCTCCCAACACCAAGCATGCCGGCACACGCGCCAAACTTGATGGCACCCCACGGGTAGAATGAATTCACCGGGAAGCCCTTTCACGGGCCCTTGTGGGACTTGCCGCCGGTCTCCCTAATGGTGCGACAGCGGACAGCACCGTTGCGATGAGGAAGAGCGCAATGGTGAGCCCCTGGTGGCTTCGCGGTAGCTAGTGGCTATTCTTGAGGTGACAGCGGCCTTTTCTTTTGCCTTCGATTGATTCGCTTTTTTATCGTTTACTTGCTCCGTCGAAAGAGGAAAGAATGGTCATACGTTTTTGTAGTCTTTCTATAACTTTAAAGGCTCAACATGTACTCCAGACATATAGTCTTCGTCTTTTTAAAAGAAACCTTTTAAAAGTTTTGGTTTTAGATTACGAGGTGGTACTAGCATTAACTTATTATGGCTTGGTTTGTGGTGCAACCAGGTGGGGATGGGTTGAAGTGTCAACAGGAGGAGGGGAAAATGAATTCGTAAGGCGAGTGAGGAAGAGAGCGAGACGCCTAAGGGGGCGAGGTACGGCTATGGTGACAACATGGCGAAGAGGGGTAGGGGAGGGAACATGGGAACCATGAGCCAAGTGGGGGTGAAGGGAGGGAGATGCGTGAATGGTTGATGTCATGAGCCCGCAAGGGATGGCGTGTTGAAGACGTGGAGCAATGACTGCGGTCAATTGTTAGATGGACATGGTTCACCACTACAAGTGACTTTTTAATAGCATAAATGATGTCTTTAATTATGATACAAATGATTGATGCATGGCGGCATATACAGGTATGCATGGTCAAATTTTGATTTAAAGAAATGCGCCGTAGAGGTTTAGGGGAAAAAAAACAAAACTAGTGCATGGTACTATTATAGTGGGTGATATATTATTCTGCTTTTTTCACAATTTGAAGACAAAATTTGAGCTCATTAATTTGCAAGGGGAAAAAATCTTCGTGAAAAAAAAATTTAACACCGTTTGACATTGATTGTGGTGGCGGTGTAGAGCGAAACATATAGTCCAATATATGATGCATTTAGAGTAGCTTTTAAACCTCCTCTACCTTATGATTAAAATCAGCTTATCAGATTTTTCCTTATATTAATTTACGTTTTGACTCAATTTTTCCTACCATTTCGGTCGTTCGCTGATCGAAAGCGCAGCTTTGCGTGCGACCACAGCTATGGGCCCCATCATGCTCGGAGTCAGAGTAGAGTGCTTCGCTTCCGCTAGGGGATCGGTTGTATCTTGCCAAAGTTCCTGGAGGGAACTACAATTGCGCGGCTATTAGAGTCCACGCAAATGCAATCGGATTTTATTCCCCAGAGCTAGCCGCGCGAGCCACGTCACTTTCCTATAGTACTACCGTGTGATCGGGGTTTTGATCCGCCCAAAAGACGTCAAACAAAATTCCATTTTACCTTTTAAAAGTACCTTTTTTGATTTTTTTTTTTACCCCTATCGGATAGTTTGGAATCTTTTAGAATTGAGAAAATTTCACTGGGTGGTAGTATATCGTTCCAAGCGTTAGCTAGCGATAGGGATAGGAAATTGACCAAAGTGCGTTACCGCTTTGCACGCTCGATCGCCTCGCGCGAAGCGTTTCCTGCGCTCGCACACCGTCACCACCTTGTGCCCACACCGTCATGCCATGCCACGCACACACTCGCGTTATCACGTACGCTCGCTCGCTATTAGATGCAATTCATCGTTGTAGTGAAGGCCTAGCCTCCTAAATGGTTATTCAGATTTGGACAGTGGTTATTTCATTTTAGTGAATTACACTTTGCACTGATGTTATTTCACCATTTATTTCATGCTGTCAGATGAACCCTACAATTTTTTTTTTCCATAGACACTATAGGAAACGAGATCTAAGTCGGAGGCCAAAGCCGACGACAAAAGATCAAAACCCGACGACACAGTCTTTTGTCGTCAGGCAGTCGACGACACAAGTCCGTCGATAATGTGTCGACGACACGGTTCATTTTTTTCGGCAACTCAATAAAAGACCGAAGGCACAAACGCCTTCTGGGCCGGCTGCGTGGGGATATAACACTGATGTTATATATAGTGCGGTGGTATTTGTGAGGTCGGTTCATGTATTTACTGCCGACAATGTGTAAATCATTTTCCATCGGTTTTTATACCGCCGACACAAATATTTTGGCCGTCCACACAATTATCGTTTCCTATAGTGAGAGGTCCCACATGCCATGCTGTGTCTTTGGGATCGAAACTCGAATATGATCCCTAGCTAGCTAGCGGGAATACCACCCTGTCATTAATTACCCTAGGACATTGTGGGGGATTGAGTTTTACCATTCCTAGACAGCAAAACACCTTTTGGTGCGGATATCCTTCTACCCATTATCCGTAGACATGCAGCTACCCGAGATGGTAGGCGAAGCACCGAGCTAGGCGTTGCCCGGTGGCGTGTTGATCGATCAAGACATCAGAAGACTTGGAGATTAAGTTTTCCTCATTGCGATGGCCCGACCCATGACGAAGAAGCGTGCTAGAGTTCCAAGACGGCACCGGCATGCCACATAATTGTAGGAATTAGTTACCATGTATATATTTATCTTTTCCAAATTTATGCCCCTAGGTTAATATAAATACCTCTGTCCCGCGTGAGGGAGAAGGGATCACGACCATCATCATCATTGCACTTCGATACACCATAGATAGGACCATCGTCACCTCGAGAAGGACCCTACCTAGGTTTCTCTCACGCAAACATTATATTATGATATCTTGATTATAGTAAATCACTGAATGTAGAACTATTATCCTTATTGTGGGAGGTCTGAACCAGAAAAATATCTCTGGTGTCCCTTTTTGAGTCTCGCACAAAGTTCACTTTGACATCTTGGAAGCCAAGATCACGACAGAAAGGGGCTCTCAAGTCCCGCAATTTAGAAGTAAGCTCGACTCAGGAAGTTTGTTCCCAATCGTTGACAGATATATTTACCATGTTTCTTATCTTGTCCCTAAACTTTGGGATGGTTCACTACTGCAAAAATGCTCATTTATGTCCAATTATCACTGTCGCTTTTGGCTAGAGCCATTATTGATGTGGCCCGCCCATGGTTTTAAATAGAGGGCTATGGCAAATAGCGACATCATTTTTTTAGAAGCTAAAAGGCTAGCGTAGTTGTGGTGTACGTAGCTATGGCAA
Organism: Raddia guianensis; assembly: GCA_036346415.1. Taxonomy (NCBI): domain Eukaryota; kingdom Viridiplantae; phylum Streptophyta; class Magnoliopsida; order Poales; family Poaceae; genus Raddia; species Raddia guianensis. The sequence goes on along the minus strand of CM070539.1, from coordinate 18,235,408 downwards.
ATAGTGGTTTGACAAAATAATGAAAATACAAAATTGATGCGCAAAAACATGGTAATCGAGAAATTTGATGACCACGAGTCATATTCATTTAAATAAGAAACAAATACATTAGTTTATAACTACTACAATATACCCACAAGATTAGGGGTGGAATACAGCCGAGCCGAGCTGAGCCTAGCTCGGTCAAAAACGATCCGAGCCAGGCTCGGCTCGCCATTTTGGCTGAGCTTGGTCAAAAATGACCCGAGCTAGGCTCGACTTGCCATTTTGGTAGCCGCAGAAGTGGGTTCGGCTCGAGCCCGGTAACACCTCCGAGCCGAGCCTGTCCAAACCAAGCCGAGCCACGAGCCACGAGCCAAAGGCATTTTTGCGTTCAAAAGATGCCAACGAGCCGAGCCGAGCTAGACTCGGCTCGCTATTTTACTAAGCCCCAAAAGTGGGCTCGGCTCGAGTTCGGTAGCACCTCTGAGCCGAGCCTATTCAAGCCGAGCCGCGAGCTATTTTTCCAGCCCGACACAAGATCATAATTAACATGCAGATTAAGTGATTGTGATATATTCTTCTTCAATTTCATTATAGAGAAATTAATTTATGTGATTATTTAGTAATCATATTTATAGTGTTACCTTTTATGTTAGATAGCGTAAGAACGAAATAGAGCATAACTGTATACATTAGTGACAGTTGGATATTCAAAGGAAATTAAAAAAAAAGTAGCATAGTGGCGCTACTATAGCGGGCTATTTAAAACCATGGGCCCGTCCCGCCACTCAGAAACCGAAAAAAATTAAACCATGAGTGATACATGTGAACCGAGAACCACAGCTTTTTAACAGAACACAGGTAACTGATCAGCCTGTGATAGAGCACCATATAAGGTTATCGCAGGCGATTGTAGCCATGAAGGCACGAACTGCAACAAATATATATTTTTAACGAATTTTCTAACCGGCTGTTGTAGCTCTTTGGAATTTCATAACTAATTCATAAAAACACGGATGAAAACAAACTTTACATGTAAATTGTAGCTCTTGGAAATATCTGCAACTTGGTATGATATATTTTCCATTTAAGCAATTTATATGTTTAAATAATCATTACAAATATAAAAAAGTATAACTTACTTAAAATGAAGTCAGATAGAAAACAATCCTCATGGAAATCGTAGCCTTCGACAAGACATGCAACTTGGTAGTTGAAAATTGTATCTATTTAATTTCATTTACGCAATCAAAATGTTGTTGAAAGATACAGAAGAAATAAAGAGTAAATGATATGCATATCCTACATGGATTAAAAGTTGTGAACGGACGAGGTGATTAAGAGGGTTAGAATATATAGACGTGGCCTCACCGGTTTCTCAACGGTTAACTGGTTGACAGACAAGAACCAATCGCGGTCAGCCACGTACGGAACATATACTCATACTAGAGGTGAAAGCGCGCTTCGCGCGCTGGGCTAGGCATTTATGCTGATTTGGGCCGTTGTAATGGGATGTAGTGCCGAACATTTCTGCTTTGTGGATTTTTTGCTCCTTGTTTTGTTTGCAGCATCTATATGATATGATGATAAGATAATACATTGATTTTGTGTATATAGAAATTTGATGAAGCCATAGTAAACATAATATTTAGTAAGGAACATTAAATTGTGTTTTACTACAAATACCTAGCTTTAATAGCCATACTTGACAGGAAAAAACTGTAGAATCTCCATTTGTTCATGTTCCATAAAATAAATGTTCTAGTCATACAGATAAAGGTAAAAATGTAATCGAAATTGTAGAGGTCTATGTGTGGTTCCAGTGCTTGATAATTGATAACCGATGCCTCATGGCTCTCTTCACTCTTAGTAGAATAATAAAATTTGAAGCATCAGCTAAAAAAACAATGAGGTCTGACAGGGGCTCAATCCATCTTTGAGTCAGTTAAATCTGCAAGTGTAGAGGAAAAAAATAAAAAAGTGAGAACCTATTCAGGGAATGCACACAATGGAAAGTACAAATAAGCAGGGCACTAACCGGAAAAAGCTTGAGAAAAATAATTCTCTAAATACGTAACCATTTCTGAAAACATTGGCGCTGCTTAATTTGAATGATCGCTGCCTGCTCACTGGAAGATTGCTTGATGGCTGAACCTTTTAATATAAATGATGGTCTTATTTTCCCAAAACTTAGCTGTTGCTAAATTTGGATGGCCATAGGCTACCCTATGGGAAATTGCTCTACGGTTGAACCTTTAATGTAAATGATAAAAGTCATCTGAAATAACATAGGCATTGCTGGATTTCAATAATCAACTGCTAATCGTTGCAAATCGCCCTATATACAAAAAAAAATGATTAGCTGAGGCTGAAGCATTGAGCCATTGATTAAGATCGCATACAACAGTTTTTCTACCTCTTTTGCTCTCTGGCAAGAGAGTGTGACCATATGCAAACGAAGAGAACCCCACATGCCAATTCTGACTACACTATCAATAGAGAACACATGCATGGATTTAGAGAGCAAAAGCAATAGAATTTTTAAATGCAACATGGAAGCTACATGCTACTATTATTCTCTACATAGTCGCTAAAATTAGGGAAGTAAGATACGATCCAGTATACAGCAGATAGGCAACACATGCTATTCATTGAGACAACAGAAAACACACAAATAATGAACTTTGGTGATCATCGAGAAACACATTAGCTTTGGTATATCAACAATAAACTTCAGACACTACATAGTGAGATGTGGTTATAAGATTAAACAGATGAGCTGAATGAACAGTAAAGGAATTCAGTAAAACATGAAGGACCAGAAGACCGAGAATATACAGATGGCAAAATAACATGAAAGCATGAAGATGAATAAAATTAATACCTGGGTCTAAGGGATAACAGCCAGCATTAATTGTTAAATTTAGCAATGCTAAGATTTCCAAAACTATGAATAATGAAATCTAAGTACAGTGTGTCCATGTTATTTGAACATCCCATATAATAGCTGCAGCAAAAGCAATTAGCAGGGGTAATTAGTGATCCAGCAAACTTAAGCCAAATTCATTATTTGGCATACCTGCAAGATAGCATCTGACAAACTCATGACAACCCACTCCTGACTCCACACAGGGCTAGGAAAATAATAGCAAGGCCTCCTTATCTTCTAGGAAACCCAATACATTGTAATTGGCAATGTCCAAAATCATACAAACTAAGCTGTTTGATAAGCCAATTGATCCTTTTTTATCTATAATATATGAGCAACATATGAATAATAAGGGATGCATAAGCAAAGGACTGTAAATGATATGATCACATCAACAGGGAAACTCAGACATCACACCATTTCAGCTGGATAAAAAGGCTAGAACAAAACATGCGCTGAAAGAATCGAAAAACCCGTGTAATAAATCTATTTCACATAATTTGCATAGAGCTGGCCAAATCAAAAGAATAACTACCATGCTGAAGTAACAAAGAGACCACCTGCAAAGGAACTATTTCACATAATTTGCATGGAGCTGGCCAAATCAAAAGAATAACTTTCATGCTGAAGTAACAAAGAGACCACCTGCAAAGGAAAGGCACATAAAAGGATTGTGAAACATAAGTGCATATTTATCATATATCTAATTGCAGAGTAGCAAGCTCGGCCTTTGTAGATCGAAAACCCTACTATATGGACAAAAAAACACACATGCAAAGGCTGTCAAACAAAAGGCAGCACATGTCAACATTAAAATTTTTGCAATCCTAAGTGTTCTTTGCAGCAACAAAAGAGCAAAATAAAGAAAGGACAACGGAGAATCTTTTAAACAAAGGGCAGTTTTTCATCTTACACTATACTTTTGTAACAGATAAATAGTGTCCTTCATCATTCTCTATTAACATCTTCAATCCTGACCAATAGGTAAGGAATGGTGCACACGTGTAGCAGAGCTTCAATTAATAATTAGATAATATATTATGCACAATGAAACAAAGAGTTGTAACAAAAAGAATTATGGTCTGACAACTTTGAGTGCCTCATTTTCACATGTTGGTAAACACATTAATATTTTGGGTCGGCAAGGATCATTTAACAATACTGAAATTACACTCTGAAGCACATGGTAAAGTAAAAAACAAAGAAAGAAGTAGCATTAGAGTATAGAAGAACCAATTTAAACAATACTAATTTCAACCGCAGTGGGGATGGCACAAAAAAATAGCAAATAAACTCCAATAACCTCTGTCGTGGGTTGCTATTTTTCCTGGATCCCATCATGTAGGAGAAATATACCGATATTAGTGTCGTTATTCCAGTGGCCGAAATAGGCCAGCATGTATTTTTGGATGGATTGACGACCTCTTTCAGTAGAAAAAAATGAACCATTAGTCCATTCAAATAGAGTAAGGCACTGGCCTGCTGATACGAAAATTTGATGGTCACGCCATCAGAAGAAGCATTGTAGTTTGTAACCGCTGCATCTGTAGTGGGTAGTAAATTAATTTCTTTGGAAGAATAGAAGTAGAAGAACAAAGAGGTGTAGGGGAAGAACACGCAGACCTTGAAAGCAGTCCATGAACAATAGACTCTTCAGTGAAAAGTGGATAAAATTTGTTCCTTTACAGGCGCTAGCAGGGAGACACCGCTGCGTTGAGGAGCACCGGTCGCCGGCCCAGAGGAGGATAGGGGAGACGGCGTCGGTGAAGATGGCGGGACAGTGGCGGATGCGTCGGTGGAAGCGTCGTGAGCGGAGGCCGGGCGGTGGTGGACGCTGGCCCGGTTCACCAGCCGTCCCGAGGACCGCCGTCGTCAGATCCGCCCTCCGCGAAGTCTCCATCTGCCGATCCGGCCTTGCGGGGGCCAACCGCCGCCGAGCTGCGGCGGCAACCCCGGAGGCGGCGCCGGGAGCCGCGGCAGAGGAGAGGAAAAGGGGGGCAGCCACGGCGGGGCAACAGTGCGGTGGGGGCAGTCGCGAAGGACGGGGAGCGAGAGGAGGCAGGAAGGGCAGCGGGTTGGCGGCGGAGCAGCCGAGAGAGACGGGGAAAACGGGCAGTGGGGAGAGGACGGAGAAGCGCGTGCGGCCGTGCGGGCAGCGTATAGCGAGGCAGGGGCGGCGTGGCCATGTGGGAGGACACGCGGCAGCCAGGCCAAACGGAACCCACCGCCCGACCCAAGCCGTCGGATGATGATCGGGCGGCTGCGGCTAATCGAGATGACATGGCCATAACCAGAAATCAGGCTTACAGCCGAGCTGACGTGGCCATGCCCAGCTTCCTTGCCTGGTTCGGGGTATGTAGAGTTAGTATATGATCCAAGAACGCCGGGGACACGAAGTGACGAAATGCCAGGACGCAGCTAGAGGCCTAGAGCTAGGCAGGCAGTTCTGCGTCCTGAATCTGTGCCGATCTGACCTGCCGGCCGGCGATGGCCAGCTCCCGGGGGGGCGGCGAGATAAGACGATCACCTTATCTTTACCAGGCCGCCCGTGCGTGCGTACGTGTCTCCCGCACGCACGCCGGTCGAGCAGGCGGTGCATGTGGTGGACGCACGGCGCTGCGACACGCACGCACGCTCGCCCGCACGTATACCGGCCGACCGATCGATGACTGATGCATAACACATGGTATGAATGGAAATCTGGAACGGCATGCATACGCCGCTGCTGTCAGTAGAAAGGCGTGGGAAAGGAGCGTGCCTTTTGGTCGATCACTCCCGCGAAATCTACACGGCTAGCTAGCCAGCCCCGGATAAAATAGAGAGATATCTGTATCTATATCTATATCTATACTACTTTATAATTGAGCAGTTTTGGTCTATATCTAACTACAAATCTCATCCGTCCATATCCCTTCATTCAACGGATATAACTGGATCACACAAACTTCGGTTAAATTACCCACCTTTGCCACTCCATTTATCTAAACCTGTCAGGTACGAGTACAATCGGCAGTCCGTCGAGCTGGCCTACGGCGACATCACCGACGCAGACTCCCTCGCCGCCGTCCACGGCTGCGATTATCTAATGTATTCTGATCTTGATTCGAATTCAGATTAAGAAATAGTTGTCCGTAAGCTGCACGTATATAGTATACTTGTACAAAATCCTATTGTCCTACGATGCGTGCATGCATCGCGCTCGCGCGGGGACGCCGGCGGACTGAACCCGTACGTGCACGCGCACGCTACCTCGCCGCTGCCGTCACTTCACCGACATCGTCTTCACGTACGTGCGCTCAGCGCGGGAGCAGCACCTTGGCTCCACGACCAGCACGTCTTCAGTTTCAAATTAAGCAATCCAACCTTCGTCCAAGTGAACTGCGGCCCTGCATTCTCGCTGCCATCATTGCCGTCTAGGTGGGTTACTGCCAGCTTCCGTATGTGCATGCTACTGCTTTCTTGTTGCAGCCTCCTTAAATCTATACATTTTCTATTAATAACAAATATTTGTGCCAAAAGATTCATATGATTTAGGGTAGATCAGAAGAAAAAAGTAGTGTTAAGTGAAATCATCTACTACTTCATGTCAAAAGGTTCATATTATATGATCACGTTGGCATAATATAGGTTCAACAACAAAAGAAGATAATACTCCCTCCGTTCTAAAATGTAAGGCGTGCATGTATTTTAAAAAGTCAATGTTTAGAATGTTTGACTAATAATTATGTTAGGAATATATATGTTCAATGTTATGCATGTGATATAGTTATATTCGTATTTGAAAGTACTTTGATATGATGTTAATTTTATAGTTATTGATGATATAACATGAAAGAAATTAATAGTCAAACTTTACGTTTGTTGACTTTATCAAAAAATTATATGCCTTACATTTCAGAACGGAGGGAGTACTAAGTAGGATACATGCATTGTTTTGCTTGCAACAATGAAAATTAAAATCATTGTTGCAATGGACAATTTATAAGGTCAACAATCTGCGCCATAGTAGATGAAGTTACAAAACAAATAAAGAACCAGTAAAATCATCTACTACTTCTTCATATCAAAAGGTTCATATTATAGGGCAGATAAGAAAAAAAATGTGGTGTAAAGTCAAATCATCTACTAGTTCTTCACTATTTTTTCCTGTAGATATCAAATTAGCTTCTTAACTCAGGTTGTGAAACTTGATATGCTAATTTGTCATTTAGATATTAAATTATTCATCACACATATAAAAATCCATAGGAATTATCCATATATTTAGCACTGATTTGTTTAGCACTATACTAACATAATGTTAGCATCATATAGTTAGCATCATATAAATTAGAAATTTATGAACAAAGTAACCATCAGTCCTGCTTACAAAATATTGAACACATCATTTTGTTTTTCAGAACAACAAATAATGGTGTGCAGGAAGTTATATGAGCTGACAACAAAAGGGCAAACATGGAAAATCAAAGTGAAAGTTATGAAAATTTGGGATTCAATTAATTTTCTAACCGATGAGCTTATGAGTGTTGGTATGATCTTAATTGATGAACATGTTTCTCTCTTCACAAGTTTTTTTATTTATGTGCAATTTCAATAATTACTAAGTTTTTTTGTTTTATAGGGTGATTCAATTCATGCTACTATATGGAATAATCTAATTGACACATATAGACCAAAATTCAAAGAGAATTGTATCTATGTGCTAAGCAAATTCAAAGTTCAGGATTCTACCAAATATCGTCGAGTGGACAATAATCTCAAGATTATTTTCACGAATAATACAGTTGTGAAAGAATTGAAAGGATCATCAAAGATTTTTCAAAATTACTACTTTGAGTTCTCTACTAAAGACTAACTCAAGAAAGGTTTACGTAAACATCAACAACAACAACAATTATCAAGTAATAGTATCATAAAAGATTTATGTATAGCAAATGTTTTGAAAGTTCTCTGTATTTAATATTCAAATCTTATAGACATGATTGGATTACTTCCAAGATCAAGCCAATCGGATCAAGAATGACAAGAAAGAAATCAAACCTTTGACCTTCAGATGTTCGCGAGATTGAGATCTTAACAATAGAGTAAGGATCTACATTCACATTTAAATTCGCGGTGGATACAGGACACCGGCTTCCTACATGACCTACGACGCCTAGACTGCTCCACCAGGTGACTACGTTGGCCCAGCTCGCCCACAGGGTGACTTGCCGTACTTTACGGATGCGCTAAGTCATTAACTCATGTTAATTCATGTTGCAAACCGTTTAAAAATGACGAACTGATAAACATATGTTTTGTATATATATGCAGGGTTCTGGTTCAGCGGCTCTAGGTGAACTTCATGGCATGGAGGGAGGCGACACGTCAGCGAGCCAGGAGGGTCCCACCTGGGTCACCGACCTCTTCGCGGGTGCCCCACCGATGTTCACCCAGCCGTCCAATCCCCCATCAGGCGATCCCCGGCCGAGCGATCCCGATCACTAGCTTGCTAAGTTTATCTTTCGAGAATATTACATTCAGTTTGAAACTTGGACTTCGATGTGTTAGGCGATTGTGGTGATGAACTTGGACTTGGATGTGTTATGTGTGGTCATGGAATTATGTTCAATTTTGTGCATTTCTATATATTTGTGTGCTTTTGATGAATTGTGGTCGCATATATGCGACGTGGATATATATGAATTGCGGGGAGTTTTGGGTTTGCAGGTGTGGCTGCTACTGCTGCTAGGAGCAGCAGCGGTAGCCGTGAAATTTTTTTTTTGAATTTTTAAAATAATTTTTTTCTATTCTATTGCTGTCTCGACGGCCTTTTAGCGGCCGTCAAGACTATCCCCCAGGGCCGAGGTGGGGCCCACCTGTCAAACTGTCGACGGCTACATACAACCGTCGATACTTTCTTCCTGGGCCAGGTCACCACGAACCTGTCGAGGTGGGCCCTTACGTCAAACAGCGTCTGGTGGCTCTGTATCGATGGCTAAAACTATAACCGTCGAGACTAACTGTCTCGACGGCCTGACCGTCGAGATTATGCCTCTCTCTCGACAAAGCTTCCTCGACTGCCCTGTCTCGACGGCTGGCCATCAAACACTGAGTAATCTCGACGGTTTGCTTACTTTTCTCGACGGCTCAGGCCGTCGAGACTGTGGCAGTCTCAAGTAGTGTCCCGGTTCAGGCCCAACCGGTACTTATGTGTCCGTAGGGAAGGCCCGTTCTCTTGTAGTGCACATAACCCACCAGCTCAAGAAACAGACAACAAACCCACACAACCCCACAGACATCACATGCATGTTATATACATAAAATTGTGCCAAAAAGGAAGGTATACGTGTATCGGTGTGCACTTCAGACTAAAATGCTCAAAAGATTAGAAACCAAAAGCAGATGACTCAGGGCAAAGAGAAGAAGTTGACGGAAGCATGAGAAGAAGACTGCCTATATATCTATTAATAATACATAACGCAGTTCCCCCCTCCCCCTCGCCACGTGTCCCTCTTCCCCGGCCGCTTGCCACGCGTCTTGCGATTTCAGCTATTGTCGGATTCAGCCCCAGCGTCCAGGATTCACCCAGCGATACGTTTTTGCAAAAAAGCCCTTCACTTTTGCCGTAATCAACCCGCGCTCCACATGCCTAACCCTATCCGCTCCTGCCGCAGCCATGGCGCCTGCCCCCCCTCCTTCCGCTAATTTCCCTCGCTTCGCGGAGAAAACCCTACATCACGCCGCTCTCTCCAGCCTCCACCCATCGCCGCCGTTTGCCTCCAACCGCCGCTCCCCAGGTTGCCTCCGCCGCCATCCCGGCTTGCCGCCCGCCCTCCTCCTCCGCCAGCCCCTTGCTGCTCGCCGTCCTCCTCTCTCCGCGTCGACCCACGGTACTGGCCTTCTGCCGGCCCAGATCCAGGCATGGCGGTGGGTGCGCCCGCCGACGGCCGCCCGCCCTCCTCCCCTGCCGGTTCCTTCCTTCCCGCCGTCGTGCCCCCACCGCGCCCAGCCACCGCAGCGGCGTTCTCCCGGCCGACATCCAGCCATGACGGTGGGTGCATCCGCCGGTGGCCGCACACATCCGGCCGATTCCTCCCGCCGCCTCTTCCTCCTCTACGGGTGCCAGCTCCAGGATGTGCCTCTCCACGGCGGCCCCAGCCGGCGACCTCCATGAGCCGCCCAATCTCATCCTCCTATGGACGCCAAGGCTGCCCGGCTCTTCCTCAGCCAAATTGGGTGTTTGGCTTCGGTTGTACAATCACTACGAAATTTGTTTTTTCTGTTTCTGTGTCATCATGCATAAAATTTATATGATTCTTGCATTCCATCTAACCGATGCACTTATGTGATCTCCGATCTTTGTTGGTTCTGCGTGTTCGTCCAAACAATTCAAGGACAAAATTCTACTACCAGATATATATTGAGAGAAGAATTTGCAAAGTACAGATGATAGGCTAGCATTGTTGTACTTTTATTCAAGTAAATCCTGGAATGTTTCCCCGTTTAGTGCTGAATTATTGGCCCTAATTATGTCAACCATATCTTAATGCTATGTTTCTTTAGGACACTGAAGTTATTTTGATTTAATGAATAGAAAGATGCAATTTGAGACTAACACATCCATCATGCTTTGCATATTCCATTCCACAAATAACCAATCAATTTTTCCTACGACTACACTACCACAGACCAATGCAAACATTTCAGGCTTTTTACCACACCTACCACCCGGATGCCTTTGGCAAGCGATATGGCAGTGATCTTTCGTGTGGTATCCACATCAGATGCGCAATTGTGCTCTTTTTTGCCCAGGTAACACTATGCTTCTCTATATTTATTTTAGCAGGTTAGTTACTATGCATTTTTATATTACGGCTATATAGGCTAACGGTACATTGTTTCCCTTAACCAAACCAGCACTATTCGTGGCTAGGTCTGTTTTTTTGGGAGATTCATTAAAGCCCATGGATTTGACGGTTTTGCACTTGGTGATATAAGAGAACAATACATGGCCAGGGCCTATAGGTACGTTTGTGTCAAACTCGGTGCTTGGCTAATTAAGCAACAATGTCTGTATGTGGTGTGCCTATTTGATGCTGGAATGCCTTTACATATTATTTCCAATATCAAATTGCATTTGTTTTTAGGGGAACCAAGAATGCCCATCCAGATATTCATAGTTCAAAGAAATTGTGATCTTTGTTTTGTGATCTTTGTTTTGTGAGGACCCCTGCGGCTTGAAATTTTAAAAAATTCTCTTCTATTTACCTCTTTTGTTTTTTTGGGTAGGTTTGGTTTATTTCTTCTCCATGGCACAATTGCCTTTCATGCATTTAGTCTGCCGGCTGGAGTTGGAGGCAGCAACGCGCCCTCGGAATGGGGAGGCAAGGCAAGAGGACGTCATCTTAAGTTCCTAACATCCATGGACCCACTGTGGCATGCAAGAGAGATGCTGGTGTTCTCAATGGTTCTTTTTTTTTATCCGTTCTAACTGGTACTTGCGACAGGAACAAAAAGGTTGCATTATTCTCCTGACTTCTTGCATCTTGGCCAGTTGGTCTCGATAATCTGTACATGATTGTTTGTGCTTTTGTTTGATTTGGTGACAGAGGAGTGAAACATGTGATGGTATATATATACTAATCGCCATACATAAGCTATAGTACTAATAGAAATCACAGGGTAATTGATTTGATGCTAATTAGTTATAGGTGATTTTGTTTCGAGATGATTCTGCAAACGAGATTCAATTTGTGCCTTTTAAAACGTGGATTTCTTTGAGAAGTGTGTTTTTAGATTGCTGCCATTAACTGTTTCATAATACTACCAACACCATGTTTAAAATTATGATCTTTGTTTTGTCAGGACCTTTGCGGCTTCTAATTTATAAAAAAATCCAGCTACATTCTTTCTACCCCTCTGCCCAAAAAAGTATTTGGATGCATGTATGTCATGCATTTTTTTTTGTAATTTTCAGTTTCTGTTTATTCATTTTTACTTTGCTTCGTAATAGAACATTGTCTTTGTGATTGTTCTGTATGCAAGTTGAATCACTAGATGTGATGTATTGCTATAGTTCATCAATTCATCACAGGGTGTGTCCATGGTCTTTGAAGTTTCAAGATAGATATGGCATATGACTTTTTTCATCATTGGTGCTTCCATTTATTTGGCCCTTTTGTCATAATTCGAACGATTAGTAATTCATCCATGGTTTGATTTCTTCACAACAAGATATTCAGTACACGAGCTCATACCGACTATGCACATTGTACTTCATATATGATACTATTTGTCCTCATGTCATGCTGTAGGCTACTTTTTTTTCCCAGGTTATTTGTTTATTTGCCCATGTCCTTATTTGTTTATAAAAGAAAAATGTTTATTTGCTCACGTCATGCCTTTTCCTTATGCATGGTTTGGATTAGCATGCTATTTGACGAAGCGTATAGAAATGCATTACCAGATGACCACAATAATCGACCTACGAACTGACGGGCCATGGGCCCGCTTACCCGGCTAGTACTATCTAACCATGGGAAAGCAACACAAAAAGGGAAAAAAGATACATGAGTTCCAAATCATTAAATTCAAGGTAATATAAAGGATTGATCTATTTCTTCCTCATTTGTGATTTTTTTTTCCACGCTCGAGTGAGGCAGAGACACCACAATGTTAATCACAGGAAAAATCTACATAATATTTAATATGTTTGTAGCTCTAACTACAAATTAACAAATTTGGCTACGTAAGGACGTGGGATTATAGTAGTGTTGATCTTAATTGTGCTTTCAATTGAATCTAAACGAAATATATGCCACCAATTATTTGGGCCTAGATATCTAACATATATATATTCCACCAAAATAAACTAACAAATCAAGGAATGCAAGAAGATGGGATTATATATAAGGGCCGGTGCATTTAGATCTTAAATATGGTTGTAGTTGAATCTCCCTAAAAAATTAGACCATCATGTCCAAATTAAAAGGGTTTAGATATCAAATATTTTTTAGCTGGATTACTAAATCCATACAAACTAACAAATCTTTATTAGATATGTATTCGTTACGTTGGCATTAAAATGCTCCCTACATGTTAGAATATTTCCGCTTTTTCTTCTCTATACATTAGCTCAGATCTAGCTCTATAAGAATAAGAGTTTCCAATCTTGCCTCTTGACCTTTTAAATGAATATTATCATAGATCATAATAGTATATTTAGTCTAACCTAGCTATAACGGGATTTAAACATGTTTACTTGGATCTAACAGTACTTTACAAATATAACTACAAAATAACAAATATAGCTATGCAAATGCGCGGGTCACCATGCTAGTTTTGTTGAAAACGTGTATGAAAACTATAACCTTTTTATTTTTAGTTTAATGGCAAATTCAAAGTGGTTTAAACTTATTCATTCAGTCAACTTATCCATTCGACTCCACACACAACTAACTTCAGTTCAGGCATCTTATTCATTTAGCCCACTCAACATGCTATAAACTAAAAATAAAAACTAATGTTGAAAATTTGTTACTTTTTTACAAGCCAAATTAACGTTTTGTATCACTTTGTAACCTTTTTTAAAAAATCTTTGGTGTTTTTTCTCAAGATTTCAAAACCATTTTAATTAAATAATTTTTTGAACTCTTTAAATTTTTTATCGAGAGTTTACAACCTCTTCAAATTATAATCTATGGTTCAAATTAAAAAAACGTGGCCTATGCTGCATAAACTGGAAGGGTAGTTGGCTAGATAGCTAGATGGGACATAAGGTGGTGACGAAAAGATAGAACAGTAACAGATGCCCTCTCTCTTTTTTTCTTTTGCGGAAAATTGATACCCTTTTGAACTTTAGCCTCTCACCGACCAGTTAACACTAGAGAAAATTATGGGCTTGTGTTTGTGTTACAGCTAGAAGACAGATAATAATACTGCATGTCTTTTCTAGTCGGAAGAGATGCATCCAAGACAGCAAGAGTACTTATGTGCTTAGATATGACTCCATGCATTCATTGGAAAGGTTGAGAAACAGGAATAAAGATCTTTATATCACTTGTCGCAACAGGAATTTACAATCGTGAAGCCTTTTTACCTTACCTTTTGTTCAATCCTTTTCACCAGCGTGTTTAACCAACTATATATGTAATAAATATTCCTAAATATTTACATTGGTTTGATGAAACATAACATTATTTAGCTAGATCAATCGTAAAATGGCACCATATTATTGTTTACTATAATGAATAATATCTACATATATATCATCATTAAAAGAAACTAGTAATCAAAGTTTTATCTTGGAATCAATGGAAGTATATGGAGTCAAGGGTTTGCGATGAATGGTGATAGGCTTAATACGACGAGGCCGCACATCGTATACGCAGTTTTCCTACATGCATGTACAAGAAGCCGCAGGCACAGTTTCTCACTGGATCTTATTATCATAAGATATGTGCATATGAAAGGACCGGAGTCAAACTTACATGTGGAATACTATACATTGCCCTCAATTGCCAAGGATTGTATACTTGTATCAGCTATTTTTTCTTGAGAGGTCCAAAATCTTCAAAAGAAAATGGGACGCCAGACAATGGTGATTTGTTGAAATTGTATCCGACAGATTACCAATTTCAGCTAGTTTCATGTGGTCTTGTGTGATTTCAGGTTGTTTCATCAGGTGGTTTCATGTATCACTACCAGGGAAAAAGGCTTCCCAAGCGGTTCGTAAGCCCCCTTAAAACCGCTTGTAAGCAACCGCGACTGATGCCTCGCGGAGCATCACAAGCGGTTCTCTGAACCGCTTATAATAGAGTGTAAAAAGGCAAATAAATATTGGTCTGAACCGCTTATAATAGAGTGTAAAAAGGCAAATAAATATTGGGGGAGGTGGAATTTGAACCCAGGACCTCTTGACTCACACCTCACCCAGCTAGCCAACCCACCCACGCGCATTATCTGACAGAATGGGAGGAGCTTTCCTTTTATCTATTCGAAAAATGGGCCTCTAGAAGCGGTTTGGACTATTAAACCGCTTGTAAAGCCAAGCATCATAAGCGGTTCGTGTTCCCAACCGCTTGTAGAGGTATAGCAGCGGTTGGGGACACAAACCGCTTAGGATTTTAGGTCTTTAGAAGCGGATCGTCTTCCCAACCGCTTCTAGAGATCATTTTCTGGCTTGAGACTGT
Organism: Raddia guianensis; assembly: GCA_036346415.1. Lineage (NCBI taxonomy): Eukaryota > Viridiplantae > Streptophyta > Magnoliopsida > Poales > Poaceae > Raddia > Raddia guianensis. The sequence continues at coordinate 18,220,324 of CM070539.1, read as the reverse complement.
TTTGAGACATTAAACCGCTTGTAGAAGTTTGATCCTTTTTTTTGAACCGCTTGAGAAAGCTTGTTCCCTAGTAGTGTATTTTCATCGTTTAGTTCTATAAAGTTTCATATAATTTCTAAAAGTTCCACTTCATATAGTTTCTAAGAAAATATAATATCGTACAACAATTTAATGTTGATGTCACGCATAGTAATGTTAACTGACATCATCGCTGGTTTTCTAAATTATTTTATCGACTCATTCATTGAAAAAGCTAGAAAAAGTCATTTGTTTCATAGCCTTCATGAAAGAACAAGCTAGTGCATGTACATGTTGAACGAAAACATCAAAAGCGCGCGTGAGATGAAAAAAATATGTGTGTGTGTTCCCTAGCTCGCAAATAATATTAGCATAGAGCAATCAACACTCATGGCAGGCATAATCAATATTAGCATTAAGCTGATCAATCACAAGAACTCACTTTTGTAATAAGTTAGCTTACTTTGTAGCGCGTGTCCGGGAGGAATGCGTCCAAACATCTCTCTAAATTTTATCTTATAACTTTCTTATTGAATTAATACAAGGCAGTTCTCCTGTCTTTTCTTAAAAAAAAAAAAGAACGCGCTTGACGATTCTCCGGGCCGGTGACAACGAGCGAGCGTGGGGGGTGTCTAACCCCTTACGGGAGCGCGTCCTGTGTAAGCTATGCCGTTAGAGGCAAGCCCGTCTTCTTCATCCTTTCCGACCGCGCACACAACATGCACACAATCAAAACACGATGAAATATTGTTCTCCTATTCGTGACCATCCGGAGCCGCCTTTCGCATCACCGCACCACTTGCACCTGACAGCGAAACCAGCTACATCCATCGACAGGTAGCATCTGGCTGCTGATTAATCTCAGGATCGATCTCTCTCAGGAGGCGGCCCGGCAATTACTAAATGTACGGCATGCATGGGCGAGGATTTAGGCTTGATCATCTTGCCTGAGCAAATCGGGCTCGGCAGAGACAGCGCATGCATGCTGCGGCCGGCCGGTGAGGTCTCCGGCTGATTGGCAGACACCCCCGCGGCCGGCCGGCGAGCCGGCCGGCATGTCAGCTCCGACTGTGCGTACGTCGAGACCCTGCATGCTAGCGTGATCGAAGTAACCCAAGCACTTAGACATCGATCATGCATGCATATATACAGGTTAATTAATCGCTCGATCTGCAAGGAACGAGGCGGCGCTAGCTTTCAGCGTCGAAAGCGCGCGATGCCGGCCGCGCGCCATGTCCGCGTCAAGATAGAAAGCTCGCTCGCCCGGAGGATTCTACCTATGTTACCCCAGGCCAGCGCACACAGCACAGTTCTGACAGCTAGCTGACTAGACTGGCTACGCTAGCTAGCCATAGCTCACACCATGGCCGGAGACATACGCATGGACATGGCCATCATCGAATATATATCGATCAGTGGCCTAGCTTCAGCTGCAGCTTCAGCTTCAGCTTGAGCTTGACTCGATCGATCCTATATAAAGTGGCCATCAGCAGCTGAGAGGCAAATCGAAGCTCAGCTCAGCTAGCTATAGCTACTTACGTACGTACTGGAGTGTAGCAGAGCTAGTGGTGAGTGGTCTTGGTTGCCATCACTCATCAGCAAGCTGATCAGAGGTGAGGCGTGTGGAGCTAGCTAGGAGGGATGACCGGCAGGGACAGGGACCCGCTGGTGGTTGGTAGGGTCGTGGGGGACGTGCTGGACCAGTTCGTCCGGACCACCAGCCTCCGGGTGAGCTTCGGCGCCAGGACGGTGTCCAACGGCTGCGAGCTCAAGCCGTCCATGGTGGTGCACCAGCCCAGGGTCGACGTCGGCGGCAACGACATGAGGACATTCTACACGCTCGTACGCAGCTAGCTAGATTTTCATCTCCACACCCCCATTCGTTTCCTATACTTTCGTCTTCTCTAGCGATGTGTTTCTATTTTAGAAAAGAGGTAGAGATTAGAAAAGACTCGAAGAGAGGCTCTCTAAATTTAGAAACCGAGGTAGAAACTCCAAGTCTCCAACTGTTCATTGGTCGTGTTATCCATACGTCATATGTACGTGTGTGCGTATGAGAATGAAATGCTTGCTAATCACGTGCACTCCACTCTCGCCATGCACATTTTCCATGTTAATTAGCTGCATGCATGCAACGATGATCATGTGTTTAATTTGTGCATACGTGACTGCAGGTGATGGTTGACCCGGATGCTCCAACCCCAAGCGACCCAACTCTCAGGGAGTATCTACACTGGTATATAAATGCATGCATGCTTAGCAATGCTATATACTGTAGCTCTTTGTCTCTTTACCATTCAGCACGTGCGTACACACCGATAGTTAAATTCATATGCTGCGCATATATATACGCATCGATCTTCACATGCGCGCATGAGTGGTGAATCAATCCTTAACTTACTCCCTGCAGGTTGGTCACTGATATCCCGGGAACAACTGGAGCAGCCTTTGGTCAGTACTACTACCACTCTCACTAGCTAAAAAACTTCACTTAAAAAAGAGCCCCGTGAGAGCATAATCATCTGATTAACTGCTCGTGGAACCCAACTTTGATCACCTTGAACAGTGGCTTGAAGAACCCGAAACCGCTTTAACTCCTACCTAGCCATCACTTTTGCTAACCATCAGACGGCTACTTTTTAAAGAAGTTTCAGTCAATCTTTTCACATATTTAGATGTTCTTGTTGAAATTTTTTATACATCCTATAAAAAATAACTGATCTACGGTCCAAAAAATCGACCGAGAGGTCGCTTGATGTTGAGCCGGTCCCGTACGTATGTCATATGCATGACGCAGACGAGGTGACGGCGATGAGCGTGCAGGGCAAGAGGTGATGTGCTACGAGCCGCCGCGGCCGAGCATGGGGATCCACCGGTTCGTGCTGGTGCTGTTCCAGCAGCTGGGGCGGCAGACGGTGTACACTCCCGGGTGGCGCCAGAACTTCAACACCAGGGACTTCGCCGAGCTCTACAACCTCGGCCCACCCGTCGCCGCCGCCTACTTCAACTGCCAGCGCGAGGCCGGCTCCGGCGGCAGAAGGATGTACCCTTAGCTACCTAGCTACGTACCCAGCAGTAGACGAGCTCGTCCTAGTTAGTACTGCTGCTGCATTTGCCCCCATGCATGCATATATCCATCCAAGGTTACAAGATAGTATATGATTCTGAATGGGGTGTGTGGCTAGCTAGCAGCTCGGTATAGTGCAATAAAGTGTACGAACTCGTAGCTCATAATGTTAGTAAGAGTAGCCATACTCTAGCTAGCTAGCTAGCTAGATGCATGATATGTCATACACAAGCTGATCTCCAGCACTATTACGACCAGATAAATTGGCTAGCACACGCAGCTAGAAATGTGTGTGTATAAATATTGTTTAATTGGCTCCAGAACTAGATGTGATAGACTCACAACTTTGTTGTTTCGGTTTCTTGTGAAATGGAAATCGGGTATATCGCGGGCCCCTCATCGGAAAAACACATGCGTCATGCATCATATATATGTGTGCATGGAACCATGCATGCGTACAAGCATGTAAATGACAGTAACAGCCACAACAACAAACGTATATGCATGTGTTGGATCAAGTTACATCGTAGGAAATCGGCAGCGAGCAATGTCTTCCACTCGCTTTTACTTTAAAAAAAAAAATTTGATGCAGCAAAGCCCGCGCACGATCGATCATATCATTCTTCATCGAAATATATAAGTAAGTACGCGCACTAATGAATCTACAGTGGTGGCTACCTAGGAACAATAATGTACGAGAACTCGAAACAATCGGGCTCTCGAAATATATATATAGAACATGTTTGGTTGCCTAAATGCGCCGACCAAGCTCACAGTGTTCATGAAACTAGTGATTGGTTGTCCAAGTTTGCTCTGGAGCCACAACCTGTTCATGTAAATTTACTGAGCGGATCTGGCTCCAGGGAAACAACTGACGCGACCGTTTCCCCTAGCCTGGCTAGCACAGTGCCTCCGCGTGCAGGGTCGGTTGGTGGCGTTGTCACTCTGGGACGACGGATCCGGTGGCAACGACGCTTAATTGTGGCGGACAGATCCAACGATGGTAGAGTTGTCGGAGCTCAGGAAGGAGGGATTCGGCGACGACGGTGCTTAGGAACGATGAACTAGGCGACGGTGGTGCCCAGAGACGTCGGAGCTCAGGAAGGCGGGATTCGGCGACGACGGTGCTTGGGAACGATGAACTAGGCGACGGTGGTGCCCAGAGACGATGGACCTTAGGAAGACAGGATTCGGTGACGACAGTGCTTGGGAACGATGAACTAGGCGATGGTGGTGCTCGGAGACAACGGACCTTAGGAAGGCAGGATTCAGCGACGACGGTGCTCGGGAATAATAAACCAGCCGACGATGGTGCTCGGAGATGACGAATCCGTCAACGGTGGGACGAAGGGAGGATGGAATCAACGTCGGTGGGGCTTGGAAGGGCCGGATCTGTGGCGGCGGCGGCGGCACCGGAGCTTAATAAGTGGGGGGGGGGGGGACAACAACATGCAGGTAACCAAACACGTGCACGTGCAGGCTAGGCTCGGTATGCAGGGGCAACCAAACAAGGTGACCTGCGGTGAGACTGGCTAGTTCAGCCAGGCTCGGCCCACCAGGATGCTAGCATAATAGTTTATCAAGAGGATGTCTAAAATAATATACTATAATTATAATACTAACATGGTAGAATTGAAAAACCGAAGTCAATATGGTCTTTATATTTAGAGAGATGTGGAAGGCTTATATTCATTTTAGTTTTAGCGCCATGAAACATCTAAAGATCATAACATCCTCCACGAGGGCTGCATGATCTTCTTTTGAAACATAAGTGATTGAGGCCTTGTTTGTTTAAGCATCGAGTAAAATTGAGTTTTACTGTAGCAAAAATTGGATATCCTAAAAAAGTCTAATAATTCAGAAAAATAATTTTAAAATAGTTTTTAGAATTTTGAACAAAACTACTAAAGGCCACAAAAAAAATCATTACAAATTATTACAACATGTAGGCTATATAAAAATAACAAAAATTGATACATTAAAACTCAACTCAACTTTAAACTGAACCAAACAAGGCCTAATTAAGGGCAAGTACATTCTTTAACTCGAGGAAATTAATTGATGTGACGATGTTCAGGCGTGCATGTAGCTAGCTAGCATTGAAATATCATATATTCCCTCCGTCTTGAAATATAAGGAATTATTGACTTTTGGTTGTCCCTTTTGACCATTCGTCTTATTCAAAAAAATAAGTAAATATTATTTGTTTTGTTGTGATTTGTTTTATCACTAAAGATAATTTAAATATGACTTTTGTTTTTACATGTTTGCACTAATTTTTTGAATAAGACGAATGGTTAAAAGGGATATCTAAAAGTCAATAATTCATTATATTTCAGGACGGAGGTAGTAGCAACAAAAGGATTTGCCGAAAAGGGGCCTTGGGGCTAGCTAGAGCATCAAGCCGCACGTGCGATCGATGGTACGTGAGCATAGCACAGCAGCCTTTAATTTATCATGTCAAAGATTCACTGCTATATAGCTGCAACTTGCAGGAACCATATATCTTCACGAATAGTAAGCGGTATATATATGTCGTCGTCATCTCGATCGGATGTAATATTCATTACATATTACAAACGATGCATACGTACATAAATATTGGCTCTGCCTCGAGTGCAGCCCTAGGGCATCTACGAGACTACGATCGATCGACCATTGCCGGAACTTTAATTAATTATTGCTTAGTGCATGGCATCGATGGGGCGTGAACGCACATGGCATATATGGATCGAGCCATCGATGTGAAGTGAGTAGCCAGTGTCATTACGAACTAATTTGTTTATAGGATGTACTCCCTCGGTCCTAAAATATAAGGCCTATGAGTTTTCTGCATGGTCTGCAACGTAAAACTTTGACAATTAATTTTTTTCATAGTATATCATCAATAATTATAAAACTTAACGTCATACGAAAGTACTTTTAAATACCAACCCAACTATATGACATGCACAACACAAAACATATACTCCCTCCGGTCACAAAAAGAAGTCATCGTTGACTATTGGACACGCCTTTAACCATTCATCTTATTCAAAAAAGTTATATAAATATTATTTATTTTGTTATGATCTGATTTATTATTAAATGTATTTTAAGTATGACTTATATTTTTACATATTTGAACTAAATTTTTTAATAAGACGAATGGTCAAAGGCGTGTCCAAAAGTCAACGGCGACTTCTTTTTTGTGACCGGAGGCAGTATATTTTTAGATTAATTATCAGTCAAAAAATTACAAATGTTGACTTTTTTGAATTCATGTAAGCCTTATATTTTAGGATGGAAGAAATATAAGGAATAGTTTTTATTTCATTTTCTAGAAAAACTACCAAAAGCCGTAATCAAAATTATACATTCATGCTTATATATATGCTTTAGCGAAAATTACATCGTAGCCTTTTGAATATACAAGATTTTTATTGAACACTCGTCTAAACTTGCATTTTATTTTGTTGCTCCCTTAAACTTGTCGTTGTTCACAGTATTTGTCTCTAATATCATGATTTCAGTGCTGATTTGGCCATTGACAGGGTTCATTGGCGACTGACGTCATCAGTGCATTGCTAGCCATACTACCTAGACCACCAAGCAAATTTTTCTAAAAAGGAAACGGTATCACATTTCCCACCCGGCCGGCAAGCAAATTTCACACGAGATCATCGAAAGAAAATTGTTTTGTTATGTTTGTAGAATCAAAATATTGACTTCATTCAGAGATAGGGGGAAAAAAAACAATTGCCTGACGGCGGTGCAATGGCTAGATCCGGTGCTAGAAGCCAAAAAAAAAAAAAAAAACGGTCTTAGCCCCTCTGTAGTATGTCATTTCCAGCAATTCGGCCGATTGCCCCGTCATTATCAACGCACCAATTTATATATCAATATTGCTCTACTACTGCATATTCACAGTTCTATCATATTCACTTTCTAGGACGAGATGGCTTGATCACCTTTTACCAAAACCGAATGTTGTACTCCATCTATTTTTTTTTTGTTTGATGCTTTTGACTTTTGGACATGATTTTAACCATTCTTCTTATTCAAAATTTTAGTGCAAACATGCAAAAAAAAATAAGTCAGGTTTAAAGTACCTTTGTTGATAAGTGCAACCATGAAAAATAAATTATATTTATATAATTTTTTAAAATAAAATGAATAATTAAAGACGTGTCCAAAAGTCAAAGACATCAAACAAAAAAGAATGGCGGAGGTAACAATTTAGAAACCTCGTCACAACTGACCACAACCCGCCCTAACTACAGCCTGATGGCCTAAAAATGCTTATTACTCCCTCCGTCCAGCAAACAGCTTCGTATAACTTTTTTAGTTTTTTTCCAGTACTGTTGTACGCATAAGGAAGCAGCCGTGCGGCGTCGCTTCGATTTGCGTTCGTATTGATGGAAAAAAGTGCGGCCGCACGGCCATCCGTCTCTCCATATGCAACCGTTCTCTCTCCGGCTCAACGCATGCATGCATTTCTTATATTCCCGTCTTTCTGAGCGACGATCCCAGCGACGATCGATCTCCGCTTGTGCGCTGCTAATGAACGACAGCCTCGTCCACTTCCTCAACTGGGCACCAGACTCCAGCGACGACGAAGCTGATGGCGAGCAAGCAGATGGCGCGGAAGCTGACGGCGAGCAAGCAGGCACGGAAGACACTAGCGCCGAGCAAGCACATGACGAACAAGCGGATGATGATGAAGCACTCGCCGTGTCCGATAGCGAGCAAGGGGGCGGCGAAGAAGACATGCAGGACTCAGTCAATGTCCGGTACGTACTTGACACCTTTGTCGACGAGACAACAGTAGAGGATTCTGTCAGCATCTGGGAATCGCGTTCCTGAAGAGCAGCGGGTCCACGGACCAGCAGACGAATTTGTAGTTGGAGTAAGGTCCAACGACAACCCTTCTCAGTAGCCCGGGTGGCGGCCGAGCCTGCCGGGGCTCAGGCCGCGCGGTCTTCCCGGACTAAGCCTGGTGCGACTTGGCGATCCGGATACAGGTCCGTCGTACGGTGAAGGCAGAGAAGAAAAAAGGGGGAAGACGAAGGAAGAAAAGAATACAAACCACGAAGACACAAGCGATTTACTCTGGTTCGAGCCCCCACTGCCAGGTAATAGCTCTACTCCAGCCTTGTTGATTATACGGTGAAAAACAGTACAAGAGGTGCCGAGACCGGGCTTGAAGGCACCGATCCCGAGCTTACAAGGGTGGCAACTAAGGACTAAGACTACTGCTAAGGAAGCTTCGGATGCGTGTGTGGCTTGTTCTTGCTTGTTGGAGTCGGGATCGGATCCGGATCCCTTCGAGTGCCTAGGAATCCTCCTTTAATAGGCGCGGCGGATCGCCCGAAGCTGATGCGGCGGGCCCCGCGCCGGTCTTTGCTTTAGTGGCGATGTTCTTGTCTCATTCCAGGGCTCTGTCTGGTCCGGAGTCTGCAGGAAGAAGCTGGTTTGATTAGTACTGCACACGTGTTTGTCTTAACATGCCGATACAGGGGAGAAAACCTCTTTAGGGAGAAAGCACTTTTTCTTTATCCCCAATATAGCATTGACTGGACTGGGCCAGCCTCGCGCCACCCGTTGGGGGTGTCTCATAGCGTAACAACCATTCGTTGCCTGTCAAAGAAGGCAAACGACAAACCGAGCTGCCCGCGTGCCCTTCCCCGGGCTGCGGGTTCCCGGGGAGACACGGTTCATTCCGGTCAAGGCCGGAGAAAGTGTAGTGGAACACGACAGTTGTCACCACCTGTCCACGAACAGACAGACTGTCCGCGGAGCCTTCTCCCGGGTTAAGGATAGCCCGGGAGGCGCGCCACGCCCCTGGCAGGGACCCAGGAAGACGCGGTTGACCTGGTCAAACTCAGGGAAGACCCTGACGAGCTAGACGCTTCCTTTAGTACGGCCAGGGGTGGCCTTTTGGACCTTCTATACGCGCGGTGGGCCGGTACGGAATTGGCCCAAGGCCCATCCCGAAGTGGGCCGCTTATCAATCACCGACAGATTCCTTGGCCACTGCGGAGCTCGCGAATTCTATCCTTGGCATGGACGAAGCAGTCGACGTCGTGCAATCGCTTGTGCACCTAGCCTCTACCCAGGAGTGCATCTACGTGTGTGACAAGGAAGAAGCACAAATCGTCAAAATCATGTTGCCTTTTCTTGTCCTCGGTTGTATGGAGTGCAAGATGCTAGTGTTTGTGATGCCGCAGTCACAATTCTTGCCATCGCACATGAATATCGCATGGATGAAGAGGACGATGTCACATATGTTCTTGTGAGCCTAGCCTCTTGAAAAACGAGGCGACGCTAATAAATGGATTGCGCTGTGATTCATGTCCGTCTTGGTCTTGATGCTCAGGCCTAATACGAAGCTGTTTGCTGTGCGGAGTAAGTATTCCTTAAGAATTAAATTTGATTAAAAAAAGGTTATGTACACGAGCAAGACCTGGTTTACGGTTCACCTAAGTCGTTGGACCGTGCTAGGGGAAGGCCCGACAATTAATTGGGCCAGCCTGGTTATCCGTACGCGGCCTTGAAGGCAAAGCTACGTGGCCCACCGCTCCGACTTAGTTCCAAAGCAAACTTATCAATACTGTTCCGTTCCGGCCGGAACGGCCGATATTTCTCGTTCGGCTGTGCAAAACAGAATAGACAGAGCCATTTTTCGTATCGACCCAAATACCGATCTGTACCGGTCGTTCCGGCCGGAATTGGTTATTTCGGCCGAAATTAGGCCTTTCGTTCGATTCGGTACCGGATGAAAAGCAAATGATTCCTCGTCCGGCCCAGCTTCGACCACTCCAGCCCATTTTCTAATCTCTAACCCTGGCCACAACGCAGCGCATTCCTCTCAGCTAACTCTTCCACGGGCGGCGGCGCTGGCCAGCTCAGTGCTGCGCGGGGTGGCGGCGACGGCGCGGAGCTGTAGCAGAGCAGCGGCGACGTAGCCTGATGGTGCAGCGCCGCGGCGGGAGACGCGATCCAGTGCTGTGTGCCTCGCTGTGAACTATTGCGCTGGGGTTTGCATGCGCAAGACTCCTGTTGAAGCTAGCACTAGCAGATCGAAGGTACAACAACTAGATATATGCACTTTTGCAGTCCCTCGGTGAGAACAATGGCAACTCATGGATAATTTTGAGTTTTCCCTTTCGTAATTTTCATTTCCCCTTTGTGATCTGTGAACCCTAGCTAGTAGCTCATGTATGATGTTTCCCTTTCTCTAGCTAATCTAGGTCTATTAGTCTAGCTTCTCAAGGATGATTTTTCCCCTTTCTCTAGCAACTCGGGTAATTTTTTCCCCTCTCTAGCTAGGTCTATGTGTGAGTGAGTATGTGTATATCAACTTCGAAGTTTAAAGCTTATGAAGTACCCCCTTCGTTCTAAAATATAAGACGGATTTTGACCGGAGAAAAATCAAACTTAGTAAATTTTAATCATAAATAAATCAAATAATATGCATCGTTAGTATACCAAAGTGATTTTGACCGGAGAAAAGTCAAACTTAGTAAATTTTAACCATAAATAAATCAAATAATATACATCGTTAGTATACCAAAATTGTATCAAATTGTTCATATTTCAAAGTGATTTTTGATACAATGTTATATTGTAACAATTCATAATATGTAATAAAGGAATATAACAGTCAAACTCTATCTTTAAAGACTTTTGTGGAGTCAAAATACGTTTTATATTTTGAAACGGAGGGAGTACAAGCAACTATAAACAATGTGCTAAATTATGTGATTATGTGAATGATTCATGTATTTCAAGCTAATTTTTTATGAACACATTTGTATTTTTAATATTTATATTATTATATTAAAAATCTGGAACGGTACATTGGAATAGACCGGTATCAAAATGTTCCATCCCAATTGAAAAACCGAAATGGCCACCGAAACAGTATTGACAAGTTTTGTTCCAAGGCCACGAGGCGACGAGGCAACCGGAGAAAACTGAGACGCCAATCAAGCGCAGCTCGAGCTCGACGACGCGGCGAGGAAACCATCCACCCCATGGCGGCGGCCAACCAACTCCGCCTCGCGACCGCTTCCGCCGCCGCCCTCTCCCACCGGCGCCAGCCGCCTTCGCTGCTCCTCCGCCTCGCGTTCTCCAGCCCCGCCTCCCCCGCGGATCCACCGGCGGCGGAGGCGGCGGCCAAGGACCGCGGCGCCGAGAAGGAAGCGGGCGAGGCGAAGCGCGCCGCCGCCGGCGCGAGGAAGGAGGACGACTGCCGCGAGGAGGGGGGCGACGGCGGCGGCGTGCACGTCAACAAGGCCACGGGCGAGGTCGGCGGCCCGCGCGGGCCCGAGCCCACGCGGTACGGCGACTGGGAGCGCGGCGGCCGCTGCTCCGACTTCTGAGCCTCCGCCCCCAGCTGAGACGGAGCACGGTACCTCGGATTCGTCCTGCGCCATACTGCAATGTGATGCTCCAAAGCGTAGTGTGCTACTCTGTTTTCTCTTTCTTCCTCTTCTTTTGGGAATAAACTGAAGCTGTTGTGCAGGACAAGATTCTGAATATTCTGACTTCTGAGTGCTTCATGTATGAACTTGGCATTATAGTCTTTGATTTTTATTTTTTTTGTGTGCCTCAGTTTACTGGGCGTTACTTTGGAGATTTCACGATCCGTTTCTTTAAAATTCGTATCTCAGGATTAATCATCTCGGTTCATTTTTGTACTCATGCGGTCTGGTCCCACGTATGGTTGGAGATGGGGCGTAGCACGTGCAAATTTTAGTGTTAAATTATGAATTTCTCTGAATAGTTTGGGTAGCAATGAGATAGATTGATACAGCAATGAGATGCAGATGCAATCATATTCTCTTTATACATCTAAGATGGCTTAGACCAGAAATTGCAGTAGAATGATGCCATTATTCCCACAAAACCAACATGTCGATCAGTGAAGCATCGAGCTGGTTTGCTCTTGATAATTTGAGGACTAACCTAACTCGGTTTTGGAATTGAAATTCAGAAATCAAAGTGGGACCTTTGCCTTTTTAGGAATTCAGAAATGCCCCCAATGGCTTGATGCAGCAGGCCGTAGCCCATCTGACATTCGGCCCGTTTGAGATCTGCCACTCTGTGGCCCAGCCCGTGGACAAGAGCTGATAGGATCAACGAGAAAAGGGCGGTAATCAGTCGTGTCTTGGAAAATTCACTCCCGGTCCCGAATTGTGCGCATGCATGCATGGCCTCACTCAAATCCCATTTCAACGCCTATGCAATCTCTTCCTTCGCATCCCAATCACGATCGGAATCATATCGAGTTCCATTCCAAATCGGATGTTATGATCTAAATGATTTATTTCCCAAAGAAAATTGTAGTGGTAAAAGGAGGAGGAAATTGCCACGGGCTAGAAACATGTCAATATTATCCTGCACCATGCATAGTAAGATGTTAGGGTCAATTACATGTGGCCCATGACACACGTGTCATTGATACGGGAAGTAAAATATATAGAATTACACATCTTGAAGTAAAAATTATTTAATTACACATTTTTTGAGTGAAGAAGTTAAATTAGTCCTATAGAAAATCTGGCACCAAAACATTGTAATTTTTTTGGTTTTGCTACTGAATGTGTCATCGATAAGTAGCCACTAGGGCCACTTGTCAATAACTTTACAAGCAAAACCATATAATTTACTTTGTCCTACAAGCAAATATTTTTGAGGAATTTTGTGTTAGGGCAATTTCAATCGCAGTCACTTCTAAGTTCTAACAGTGCTGGTGAGTCAATGTGGGTCAGGGTCCATATTCCATTGACACAATCAATGTCTTATGGCAATTAATATATGAAATTTGTAATACATTGATATTCATTTCTTTTCAAATTTCGTTTGCTTTCTATATCCATGGCGCGCTATCTCCGTTTGTCCTGCTATAAATGGCGCGCACGCCTCGCCGAGTTGCACGTCGCATCTTCCCCAAGCACACTGCTCACCCGATCGACGTTCTTGCACAACGACGGCCATGGCGCCATCCCGCTACTCGACGGCCACCGTGCTCGCGGCGACGGCGGCGCTCGTGCTCTCGCTCGCCCTCGCCGGCTGCCGGCGCGCGGAGGCGGCGACGAAGGACGACTGCGGCGTCGCGCAGACGGCTTTCGGTGACTGCACCGCCTACGTCTCCGGTGCCGAGGGCAAGGTCTCGCCGCGCTGCTGCGCGGGGCTCGGCGACATCCGGGACCTGGCGCCCACCGCCGCCCTCCGCCGCGCCGTCTGCGCCTGCATCCTCGCCGAGATGCTCGCCGCCGGCAGGATCAACTCCGGCCGCGCCGCCGGCCTCCCCGCCGCCTGCAACCTCGGCGTCCGCTTCATCCCGACCAGCCCCACCTTCGCCTGCTCCCAGTACGTGCTGAACCACACTCCTCCATGGCATCATGCATTAACCCAACTGCTTTACCTCAGGCTTCAATTCTGCCTTGGTTAATTGTTTAGTAAAATTGTTGCTCAAACGATATGACACTGAAAATAAATCCTTTTTTTTTCAGGATTCCATGAGGAAACAGATGTCTATTGGGCAGAATAGTTGATCTTTTGTTCATATAATCGATCTTAGAATAAATTAGGTCGGCTGCAATCTTGATCAAAACAAGCCACCATTGCTGGCTTCTTTTGCGAAAAGAATATGCGTGTTTTAATCCGTTGCTGTTAAGAAGTCTCTTTCCTGTTGGTTCGTAATCGATCGATGCTTAACTCTGCAGTTTGGCATTCGTGAGACATCAACGTTATGGCCGATGTTTTCCCCATTAAATGAGAAGTTTCACATTGCACGCATCAACGTGATCGCTCGGTGCGTGCCTAAATATTCTGGTCACCTTTCCAGGTTAATCTGTACTTCCTTCGTTTTTTTTTGTTTGACGCCTTTGACTTTTTGGCACGTCTTTGACTATTCATCTCATTCAAAAATTTAGTGCAAAAATGTAAAAAATAATAAGACATATTTAAAGTACCTTTATTGATAAAACAAATCACAACAAAATAAATGATATTTACAAAAATAATTTGAATAAGACGAATGGTCAAAGACGTATCGAAAAGTCAAAGGCGTATAGTACTTTGTTAACTATGTCGGGAAATTCTCATATTGTTGCGCTTAAAAAAAGGTAAGAAAAAAAAGGGAAAGTAAGGGCAGCTAATTTGGGCTCTCGGAAAATGGACATGAACGCTATGGATGGGCCTGGTCTCTTTGGGCCTGTTAAGCCCTAATGCAACATTTAATTCTCCACTATTAACCCGCATAATTAAGTTTCATTTTTATTCAGTTAATCCCGGGTTAAGCTCTCACACATGTAATTTAGGTAGTCATAGCAGCATGGTTGTGAACATAGTAAATCGTCTTGAGACGATATACCTCACAAAAAAAAAACTACTATCATTACGATATAACCGTGGCAGTATATAAAAAAAAAATCAATATCACAGTGCTTGGTTAGATGAGGAGAATTAATGAGGGACTTGTATTTATTCTAAATTTCTAATTACCATGATCATAAGCTATCGACCGGGGCCGATTGATTTTTCCAGCGCATGCGTTGGCGCGCGAGTCAACGCACCACACGTCTCGCCTAGTCACCGACGACTATATCATCTCTGCTCCATGATCCCTATCAGCTTGCCACGACTTCACTTACCAGCGCAGCTACACGTAGTTTGCAGCCAGCTTCGTCCCCACCTCGCCGGAGTTGGAGATGAAGTTCTTGGTGGAGGTGGAGGAGGCGGCGGGGCTCGCCGGCCCGACGTACCGGAACGTGCTGGCCAAGGACGCCGGCCTCCTCCGGCCGCCGCCGGGCCTCACCTCCTGCTGGGACGTCTTCCGGTGACCATCTCTCTTCTCTTTTCGATCAGCTATGTATATACAGTTATACACTGACGCACGTGCATATCCTCCGGCTCGCCGGCGGCGGCGGCGGCAATGAACTGCATGTGCTTCTTTAGATACATGATTTAATTTGCTGGTTTTCTCATGGTTTCATCATGATCCATCGGTTAATCGATCGGTTGGACGGCCGGGTTTGTTGTGGTTGATTGATTTGGCAGCACTTCGGTGGAGAAGTACCCCAACAATCCAATGCTCGGTCGTCGGAGAGTCGTTGACGGCAAGGTGATTGACTTGCACGGCTGGAATCGACGCCATTATATTTCGATTCTACAATTAAAAGAGATTGTTCGATGCTATTTCCCTTTCACATTCCTGTCTACACTTCTGTCAATCTACAAAATATGTTGGTAGATTGATGCTGAGATCCAGAAATAGCTACCAGCCTACCACTTAATGAAAAATGTTTCCATAAAATTTATGTCTTTTTGGAGTTTTATAAATAGACTGAAACAGTAATCGATGGTCAATATTGTCTCCTGCATACTATGTCAATGTCTTAATTAAACATCAAATTTTGTGACCGGAGGTCGTAGTTGCTAGTCGACATGATTTTTCCAATATTCGGTTCAAAAAAATTTTCCAATCTTCTATGAGTTTGTTTCATCAAGTATTTGCTTTGATTGCAACTTTTCATATGCATGCAGGCAGGTGAATATGCATGGATAACTTACAAGGAAGCCTACGACGTTGTGATGAAACTTGCTGCCTCCATCAGCAAATCCGGAGTCAAACAGGTAATTTACTTGTCCGGGAGTATGTAGAATATTTCAAATTGAATCTACCATATATTTTTCCCATACATGCTTTACATTCAAGATCATCTTGAAACCATGCATTTTTTAAGTACCTACGCGAGCGATGAGATCAACAAACGCATCTCATTGGATACTTTCAAAATCGGAAAGTCAACTCATGAGCACATATCGCTGGATCAGAATTTATATACTTATATACTAGCTACCCACTGCATGCATACATACAACATGGGGAAAGAAAACTCCAGGAACTAGTAAATCTAATATTTATCATAACTTTTAATTGTAGCAATACTGGTGCACCATGATCCATTTCGATCAGATCTGACAATATCTTAAAAACAACTGTAGGCGAGTTTTGGATTTAGGTCTTAGCTTTTTTTTTTTGCCGCCGCCGCCTTGTTCAGAATGAGCAGATCATTCATCACTTCGGTTAGGCCGTAGAAAATATGCCAAGCCCAATCTTATGATTTTGTTTACAAGATGAATCAAAACTACTGCAGAACATACTCTCTCCATTCCAAATTGTAGTTCATTGTTGACTTTTAGATATTCTGTTTGACCATTCGTCTTATTCAAAAAGTATATGTAAATATTATTTATTTTGTTGTGATTTGTTTTATCATTAAACATACTTTAAACATAACTTATATTTTTGCATGTTTGCACTAATTTTTTGAATAAAACGAATGGTCAAAAGTCAACAGTGAACTACAATTTAAAACGGAGGGAGTAAATATAAAATATTGACTAATTGTTCGGAGTGGCTTGGCAAGGTTAGACATGATAAACTAAAAAGCTAAACATTTTTTAAGAACCTATTAAAGTCCGATTCGTTATTCATTTCAACCAACTTATTCCAGAGGCGAACCTAAAGTGTTGGCACCGGGTTCAAGCGACCCCGATGCAGCTTGACCCCATGCCTTTCAAACAAACCCTTCTTATTTATTGTTATCCTATTAGTATATATACATATAAAGCTACAATTTAAAGCTTAAAAATAATGATTTAGTGTTAAAATGATCCGATGACCCAGCGACTTGTTTTTCTGTATCCGTCCTTCACTTATTTATTTGGCTCGGTCACTCCAGACATGTTCTTAGTATCAATCTCTTTTGCTCGGCTCCCGGAGGTGTAAAACTATGAATATATCTGGACCTTGAGGATTTGATCCAATGGCTCCACATTTTCTTACCCTTGGTGTACCATAAAAATATTCCCAACCTTAAATGTTCGCGTCAAGGTGAAGGTGTATATGCATATAGCTTGTCTAGCTGCGAAGAAAGTTGACTATTAGAATTGTCAGATGCCTGAACATCTCATTGAACTTTACAAGTTGACTAATAACGGGTGTTTTGACCAGTAATTTGTTTGACAAGTAATCCATCCTTCAGTTTGACTAATCAATCTTCACTTGTATAATTAAATTGTTACTGAACACCGTGTCGCTAAAAGCTGTTCATTAATCAATTTCAGGGCGACTGCTGCGGCATCTACGGTGCAAACTGTCCGGAATGGATCATCGGCATGGAGGTGACTTATTATCCACTGCACGCGATTTTCTACACAGTTTAGCACGCGGTGTTGATGAAAATAGATTAGCACACCGAATTATACTAATTAAACCCTCTTCCATCCGCTTCAGGCTTGCAACGCCCTTGAGGTTTGCTGCGTACCACTCTACGATTCTCTTGGTACTCATGATAGTTTAATTATTTGCCATAATGTTTGATGAAGAATTAGCATTACAGCCAGCAAAAACTGCAACTGTGAACCTACAGGTTGCTCAGTGATCTGTATGCTCATTTGTCTTTGATCCTTAATTTTCTATTTGTCTAGGTGCTGGTGCAGTACAATTTATCATATGCCATGCCGAGATCCAAATTGTTCTTGTGGAAGAAAAGAAGATTGGGGAGGTATGTAATCATTAATTTATTATTCACTAATCAGCACCCTTTCACAATGCCGGTTTTCAAGACACTACATCAAAACTAAACATTAATGACGACTTACAACAAACAATAGTGGCGGATACAACAACCGTCACCTTGGACGAGTCATTGATTGAGTCAATATTAGTGACGGTTGAATACCTGTCACTAATTAAAAAAATACGTGATGGGTCTGTATACTATCCGCCACTTATTTTGACCTCTCAGGGACCCCGTACGTTAGTCATGACACATATAAGTGACAGATCACCCATAATAATAAGATAAGGGACTGTCAAATTTTCTACCCGTCATCCATGATAGTTATATAAATGATGGCCTATAAGTAACCACTTCGAACATGCTCTTGGATCATAAAAGTTAGGCATAAAAAATAATCCCTCCGGTTAAAAAAAGTCGCCGTTGACTTTTGGATCACCTTTGACCATTTGTCCTATTCAAAAAATTAGTTTAAATATGTAAAAATATAAGTAATACTTAAATACATTTAATAATAAACCATAAATAAGACGAATGGTCAAAGGCGTGTCCAAAAATCAATGGCGACTTCTTTTTGTGACCGGAGCCCGGAGGCAGTACTTTCTATACTTACAAAGTGTTCAAAAAGCTCAACAACCGTGATATCCACATCATCTGATTTATTTCGGCCGCCCAATCTACTCTGACGTATGCATCTGGTTGTCTGCGCTAGCCTAATTTTTTTTAAAAAAACTTCATCTTTCTGATGTCACATACGTACGAGTTCTCATTGATTCGCCATAGCGTCTGTTAGACAACCACGCTACCGAGTGTACTCCGGGGTTGCCTAGCAGTACATGGATCGTAGACAACGAAGAACAATCACAGATGAACATAGAGATGTAGGAGAGGAAGTATTCTTTATTACCTTTTTCTTGGATACATAGTAGATGGGAACAGCTCCTATTTATACTTGGTGATAGGACTAGGCTGGTCCAATCGTGTGGGCCCCACCCCTTGGGTTTGCGCCCCACCTAGCCGGAGCTGCCCTTTAGGGCGGTTCCACAATAGCATCCTCATGCAACGGTTGGCTGCGGTTCAACTTTTCAATTTGCAACCCATATTAGTAGATGCTTCAACCTGCATTCCTTCCGCCGCATCGAGCTATTTCATTGGCCTCCGGCTTTGACGAAATTACCTATCGTAAGACCATATATATGTTAGAGCATCCCAATCCCCTATCCTACCCTCTAAATTAATATTTATGTGTGCATGTATGAATAGTGTTTTAGGAGTGTGAGAAGCGTTGTTGGAATGCTCTTAGCCATCCTCCATGTCTCCGCTCTATCCCCTGTTCCGCCTTTGTGACCCAAACTGTAGCCTCCTTCTCTGAGTGTTGTCCTCCTTCCTCGCGCAAGACCCACCGCCCCTGCTCCTTGCGGTGACCGGATCCGGCGACGGCGGTCCTTAGTTATCATGATCTATCGTGGCTTCCAGAGCTCTCCAAGCTCAATCAAACTTAATGTTTAAGTCTAAGGCTCTCTCCAACAGGAATCTCTAAATTTGATCCCCTATAGACTCATACAGGCTTTTTTTTTTAAAAAAAAAAAATCTCCCTATACTTCCCTTATATGTAGGGATTCTCTCTCCTTCCTCTATACAATTCTTCATTTAGGGAACACCGTTAGAGATGGGAGAAATATAGGGAGAGATTTTTTTTAAGAAAGTCATCCTCTAAAACTAAATTTAGATATATCTAGTATCTTCCTTTTTTAAAAGTTATCCTTAGGCCATCAACAACGGTGCCCAAGTTAGGGCCTCCTAGATTTGATTTGTTTAGGAAGTTCGACTTCATTTGATTTGTTTCCGCTGAGACATGGTTTAGACATAGAAAATAGAACAAAAATACAAAGCATATGATTTTTCAATTTAGGGATAAATATATAAGCTGAAGAGAACAACTTGTTAGAGCATGCTCAGAGTGTCCGCCCTAAATAAATAAGATGACCGACTTGAATGTTAAGCTAGACTTTAAGAGGTTCTTGAATTTGCTTCTCAAAGTTGGTTATCTTTGTTTAGATTATTTGAGTTCTTAGAGGTGGCTTTATGATTAATAAAGTTGGGATGAAAAATCAATGCGTTCATACTTATAATTCAGTTAGGCTTAACTTTTAAGCCTATGCCAATCCACTTCAACACATACTAAGATTGCATTTAATTTCCTATTTTAGGAGAATAGTGTTTAGTTTAGCTAAGCAAAACAGGTCGTGGAGCCTACAAGTAACACTTAGCGCTTTTTTATGACATTTAATCCTCAACTACAGCCCATACCGACAAGACAGTGTTTAGCCTCGTTTCAGACCATCCCAGCAAGACCTAGTGTTTAGGCCTCTGTTACGGCAAGGCCAAACACCAAAACACCATTGAGCAATGGTGTTTCAGCTTCCTCACAAGTTACGTCTGCCGCGCGTGAATCACCGTACGCCCTTCACAATGGGTGGGGTCGCACCATAGCCATGGTGGGGTTGTTATTCTTCCTGCAGTAGAGGTGAAGGTGGTGGGTTCGTTGTAGGTGATCCTCGGAAGTCATGAGCCCAATGGTTGTGTGTTGAATACTTTCAAGATTTTAGTTTTATATTATATTCTTCTTAGTACTAAGCAACAGCAAATGCACATTTCATCCAAGCCAAATCCCCCAACAAAATGTTCAGAGTGAACTAGCATCTCAATAATATGCAACAACTTGCACCGAACGAATCTCGACTAGGGTTTATTTTGTAGACTAGTTTGCTACTTATGATTTGAATTTAGTGATCCCATTTTGCTAATGCTTTTAATGATGTTAGCTCTTGAAAACATGTCATGCTACTTCAAAATATTTGAAAAGTAAGTCTTTCTCTTTAGAATACATGATATCAATTAGTTGGATGGCCACAATGGGATTTATATCAGTTTTATTTTCTCATTTGCAGTGATTGTTAGCTTTGGAGGGGTCACAAATGACCAAAAAGAGGAAGCTAAAAACTATGGGTTATCCATTTTCTCATGGGAGGAATTCTTGGTCATGGTAATCTTTTGTTTTCATCCAGCTAACTTTGATGATTACTTTAGGTGTTTTAATTGAACTATATGGAATTAATTATGTCCTGCATAACAATTTTTCTCAAACAAAAAATCCCAACATTATTTTTACATGATGGACAAAAGTTATCTTTTGTTTTGTTAGATTTTTTACTTGCATTCCAAATTTCTAATTTATTATTAGCAATAATCAAAAGTATTTAAGACATTATGACACTATTGTATTTATTTTGTGGTACATAAATTTTTGTACGAAGACCCATCTCTAGGTGCATATGGCATATCATACATTCTTATATCTGTTTATTATGTGACTTAGATTTTTTTGTTAGATACTTAATTTCACCACAAAGAACACAAATTAGTTTGACAAAAATCATGTTACATATGAAAAGTTAGATATTTATATAATTTGGTAACTTGCATCAATGTTATACTACTAAGAAGATATATTGTGTAAACATTATTAGTCCATCTTATTTGTATAGCTCAATACTATTCAGTGGAAAACATTAACAGTTTAAGGTGCATGCCACTCCTAATGTAAGGCTTCTAATTTATCTGGCATGCTATTGAACTATTGTACAACCACACATAATGGCATGCTACACATAAACTTGTTGTCTCATTGACATGCTAATAGGGTGGGGAGCATCGTTTTGATCTACCTGAAAAGAAGATATCTGACATTTGTACGATAATGTACACAAGTGGAACAACAGGAGACCCTAAAGGTGTTATGATATCTAATGAAAGCCTTCTTCTTAATATCACTGGCGCTGATTCTGTAGCTCAATCTATTGGTGAAGTTGTGAGTGCAAATTATCATATTATTTTCAGATAAAATAAGTATTGTTGTTACATATTTGAATGGACCACATAAGTCATGTTGATTTCTTTCACACTTCTTTGTTACAGTTTGATCAAGATGATGTTTATATGTCATATCTTCCATTAGCTCATGTCTTCGATAGAATGTTTGAGGAATTGTTCATTTCTCATGGATCAAAAATTGGATTTTGGCGTGGGGTATGCTTCGTGAATACTACTTACTTTTAAGGAGTCAATGGATGTATACTAAAATGTGTGTCATGCATCTATAGGATGTCAAGTTGCTAGTTGACGACATTGCAGCACTACGGCCAACAATTTTTTGCGCTGTTCCACGTGTACTTGACAGAATTTATTCAGGTAAATTCTATATGTTGAATGTTAGCATACTTATGTATTGCAAATAAGTTGTTTTTATAAGGTGATTACATAAATTGATTAAATAATGGTACTGAGACAACACCTTTTTAAAAAGGTGTAAACCCTAATAAAAGAATAAATCTTAATTTCCATTACCATAAGTACAAACGTAGTAACCAATTCTTACAACCTCCATATTTTTCACCAACCCTTCCTTGGCCATTACACACACACTTCACTGCTTTTCGTTTTTAAAAAATATCAACTTACATGGACATTCCAGATTAACAAATTCATAAAGGCCATAGGAAAAAACCTCAAATCCATGCTAATATTGACTAAATGAACGAAAACCAAAACACGACACCTATTATGCCACAATGGTTGTGAACAGTATCATGGGAATTTTGGCGGCATGAATAATGCATATGGATGTTGTAGCACCTACATTCTTCATACCCACGAAGTATAGTATTAGAAAGTTAGGCATGTGATTGTGATTTAGTTCTTTTTGAAAGTTAGGGGTGTGATTGTGATTAGTTCTTTTTGTTTGGAGGTGAGCCCTCTATATAAAGAGAGAAATCTTGAACCGCTTGATTACCTAGAGTACCATAACAGAGGCATCTTCCATTTGGCTGCTCGACCCTGATGAAGATAGTTTTCGCAATAGCAGGGACATTGAATTATATTTCTAAGGCAATGCCTCTTTCTAGCAACCATATTTTGTATTTTATTTAGCTTTCCAAATTTTTCTAAGTTTTGGTTACAAAAAACCCAAACTTGGTATTTCTCCAAAGTCTGCATAGCTTGATCACCCTTATCAATGAAGCATACCCTGTTAGCAATCTCATTCTCCAGGGATTGCCATCTTTTGAAAGAAATACTCTCTTTCGATGAGCCGAGCCGAGTAGAGCCTGCCTCTGTTGAGCTGGGTCAAAAACAAGCTAAGCTAGGCTCGGCTCGCTACTTTGGTGAGCCACAGAAATAGGCTCAGCTTGAGCTCGTTTACACCACCGAGCCGCCTCGAGCCGAGCTAAGCTCATCCAAGCCCGAGTCAAGGCACGAGCCCTAGCATTTTCCCTATTCATATTCACTAAATGAGCTGAGCCGAGCCTAGCTCGTCTAAGCTCGGTAAAAAACGAGCGGAGCCAAGCCCGGCTCGAGCTCGTTTGCACCACCGAGCTGAGCCGAGCCATGAGGCACGAGTTTTTTTTCTGGCCCTGTACACCGAGCAAGAGAATACCTTTATCAACACAAACCTCATATATAAAAGGTAATTGTTCTTTAAGAGGCCCTCCCCAAACCAATCCCAAAGAATCAATAATCGCTTACTATATGCCAACTATCATTTTTCTATGAAAAATATACCAAATTATCACCTTTAAAAAAACAGACCTTGAAGAGTCTCCACTTTTATGGAAATCTTGAAAATTACTTTTATTTCTGATATATTTTGCACTCACAATTGTCTGACATAGTCCTTCATTTTCAAGTCTTTGCAACCACACTTAGACAAAAACTAATATTTAAATTTCTCAAATTTTATGTTCCAAGACTTTAGGTCTAATTGATTTTTCCCACCAAACAAGGTGGTATTTTCTTTTAGAGCTATTCCCCTCTTGAGAAAACCTCTCCTTATCTATTCTATTGATGTTCATGATGTGAACATATCTATATTACTTCTTTTAGTTGATTCCACTATCCCATATACATTGATAGAATTTGTGTATATGGTAAAATCATAATAATCATAGCTCGGGCAATGGCATACTGGAATAACCATTATATTGTTAATGTCTTAACTTTTAGCAAAGCTAATTGTCGATACCATACTTGAAATGATTGTTGTAGTTATCTTCTTACGTTGAGTCTATTAAATTTTGTATAGACTAAAAAATGTCTTGCAAGAATTGAGCTACTATCTTTCGAACTTCAATGAAGGTAGCATGTAATGTCTAGTTGTGTTTGCCATACTATGCTGTCAATCAACATTTGATGCATTCGTTATTTTACGTAGGTCTCACAACCAAGATTTCGTCCAGTGGAATATTGAATAAAACCTTATTCCATGTTGCTTACAAGTTGTAAGTATGCATATGGTTAATAGTAATATCATTTTTTTCTATAAAGTACACAACAAATTTTAATTTGGTTCCCATATATTTTCTTCTAATGTTCTTATGCCCTTTCGCATTTTATAAGGTTTCCTTGTTTTCTCTTCTTGTGTTTTTAGTAGATTTTGTAATACGCATAATAACATTGTTGACTTAGTAGTATATCAAATCATCAGGAAGCTAGATAGCATGAGGAAAGGAATTAAACATGAGAAGGCATCTCCATTCTTTGACAAGTTAGTTTTCAGCAAGGTACAGATGGATGCCTCAAGAGCATTTTTGTATTATTACATTAGATAAAATTTAAAGTTTGTGCAGCTTCACTTATACAAAATTGTGCTTATCTTTTAAGGTGAAAGAAAAACTAGGTGGAAAAGTACGTTTCATCGTGTCTGGTGGGGCTCCTCTAGCTATAGCAGTGGAAGAATTTTTAAGGGTTGTAACATGTGCACATGTTGTTCAAGGATATGGTATGGATCTTTAATGTTTAGTCAAACCCTTTAGCTAATTGTCGAGCATTGATCATTAACAAAATAGCATTTCTAAGTAAACTTTTTATCTATTTTATTGTTAGGACTGACGGAAACTCTTGCGGGATCTTTTGTTGCAATACCAAATGATTTCTCCATGCTTGGGACTGTTGGTCCACCAGTTCAGCATATGGACGTTCGTTTTGAGTCTGTTCCTGAGATGAGTTATGATGCTCTGTCAAGCCCTCCTCGTGGGGAGATATGTGTAAAGGGAAGTGTTTTGTTCTCTGGATACTATAAAAGAGAAGACCTTACGCGGGAGGTCATGATCGATGGATGGTTTCATACAGGTTATTTGTTTCCATAACCTCAGTAGAACATGTTTGTTAATATTCTTGCATAGCCGAAGATCACGATAATATCATTTAGACTATGACCATAAGTAAAATAATTAATGCAGGGGATGTTGGTGAGTGGCAACCAAATGGATCCTTGAAAATCATTGACAGAAAGAAAAATATATTCAAACTTTCACAAGGAGAATATGTTGCGGTTGAAAATCTAGAGAATGTCTACGGTGTTCTTCAAGATATTGAATCGGTAAATAGCTTATTTAATTAGTCACTTAGCAAGAAATGTCTCAATTTTTTGCTTTTACTATGTTAGGCTTAGACCCTTTGTGTATTTTCTTTTGATGTTTGGTAAAACAAATGTTAGGGCACCTAATTTTGAAATTTTTATGAAATTGAAGTGATGGGTTGTAAAGAAAACTTTGTACAATATGATGACTATTGATGCCACAACATGTAGCTAAAATAGTCAGTATTCTTGAAAAACAAGTGTCCGGCTCATAATAGTTGGCTTACTTTATTGAGTCCTAGAGTTTTTATTAAGAAGGATTTATGTTGAAATGTAACCACAATGGTAGTTTGTTATGTCCATATAACTATAATTAGCATATGATGTCCATCCCTAAAACTAGGTTATGAGCAACTGGAGCTGTAATGAAAATGATTGGTTACCCTTAAAATTACATTGTGTTTTCTTGTTTGTGTCGTGTTTTTGCTTGCAAACATGTCAAAGACTATAAAGTGCATTTTTGGGAAGAAAAATGTTAGGTATGTTAGACATAAATATTCTCTTGGTCTTATTTTTAATCCGATTCACTTGCCATTTGTCTCATCTTCATTCCATCTCCTAATGTATGTCAGATATGGATATATGGGAGTAGCTTTGAATCATATCTTGTTGCCATCATAAATCCCAACCAGCAAGCACTTGAATATTGGGCTGAACACAATGGTATTTCTAGGAATTTTTTTGAACTATGTGAAAACTCAAGAGCTAAAGAACATATTCTCGTTGAACTCTCAAAGATTGCAAAGGAAAAGAAGGTACCCTTCTTAGCCATTTGCACTTGTGATCACAAGTTTGCTCCACGACATTCATTTGTTATTGTTTAAATGTTTCCATTGTTTTCTTCCCTCTTCAGCTAAAAGGCTTTGAGTTCATAAAAGCTATCCATCTTGATCCTCTACCATTTGACATGGAGCGTGACCTCATCACCCCGACATACAAAAAGAAACGACCACAAATGCTTAAGCACTATCAGGTCATATGTCACATCAAATACTCTTTTCCTAAATTTTTTGTCAATCATGCCATTCATTTCCTAAAGCTTTCTGCTTCATGCAAGTAATAGTCCATTCAATTGGTTGACATGTTTCCTTTGGACATTATGTATTCAGGAAACCATCAATGCACTTTACAAGAGCTCAAAGTAAGAGAGCAGCTAGAAGGTTCATGTGGATCCACCTTGCAGCAACGCAAGAAAATGTGTCTAGATAACTAAGAGATGAGAACTAACACTTTTAACTTTAGTTGCATTCAATGTGACTGATGCAATGAGGTACCTATAATTGCATTTATCTTGAATTATGATGTGTTCTTTCTGGTGTAGCTTGCCATGCAATCTCTTAGAACCCATCTTCTATTGTATATCAAAATCTTCTTTTAACATGTTTCATTGCAAAAAAAGAGTTGCTCAACATGTTGTTGGAATTGAAATTAGCATAGTAAGAACAAGAACAAATTGAATTAACTAGCTAAGATCTAATACTATTTGCTATAAGCAAAGAGGAAAGTAGAGGCCTAGATGGATCATGTATCGACCCAACCCGACCCAACTCGACTTGAATCGGGGATCCCAAAGTTTTGTCCCACTTCGGACCCGACCTGACTCGTAGGGGCCACGGTCCACCCCAAACTAAAGAGAGAGTAGATCTAGGGAAGAGTGTGCCTGCTGATAGAGGGAGCCAGGCAGCTACACACTGATGGTGACTTTGCATGCTGGAGTGAGGAGGAGGAGGGCCATAGTGGGAGTCCGCTGCTATGGAGGAGGAGAAGTCCACCGCTCGCGGTCCGTGGCAGCCGTGGGAGGGTAGGAACCCGTCAATGTGGGAGCTAGGAGGAGGAGCTCGTCGTCGTGGGAGCTAGGAGAAGTAGCTTGCCATAGTGGGAACAAGGAGGAAGATCTCGCCATAGGATGAGGAGGTGTGGGAGGCTGAGAGTATGCCGCACGGGGAGAGAACACACACACACGCACATAGAGAGAGAGAGATTGGAATTGAAGTGAAGAGTGGGAAATGGTTTAGGATTTCAATCCCAGTGTCCACTACACGAGGAGAACTATGTGTGTGTGTGTGTGTGTGTGTGTGTGTGTGTGTGTGTGTGAGAGAGAGAGAGAGAGAGAGAGAGAGAGAGAGAGATATATATATATATATATATATATATATATATATATATATATATATATATATATATAGGAAAAATACATAAGGCTCTATGGAGCCTAGGCTCTACTTCATCCACCGTTGATCTCTTGATCGGATCATGGTTTGTTAATGCTTAGCGGGTTTGTAATAAGCCGAATACCCGTTTGGCCGTTTTAGATTAATGCTGATTTTCGTCATCAACCTAATTAATTAGACCCATTAATTATTTCCTTCCTGAAGCAGGGTCTATTTTGACCGATACTACCACCGGCGGGCGGTCCGAGCGGCGAGGCGATCGAGGCGGGCGGACGGCGGCGGCGGCGAGGCGATCGATGGGCGGGCGGGCGGGCGGCGGCGGCGGCGGCGGCGGCGTTCGATGGCGGGCGGTCGAGGCGGCGAGCGGCGGCGGCGGCGTTCGATGGAGGCGGTCGGCGGTGGCAGGTGGTATAGAGGCCGGCGGCGTTGATCTGAAGGTGCCCCAGCTATCGACTAATCTCCGCATTGCTACAGCTCAACCAATCTGGATGTTTAATCCTTCTCAAATTGTGCACATACTCGGTATGGGCATTTGCCAATCCATATTTCCATTCATGTATTTGGTTGTTTTCAAAATCGTATGAATATTTTAGTGCAATCTGATGTGGATACCTTCAATTTGTTTGTATAACCTTGAATTTGATATGAAAAGCGTATGAATCTTTCTCATTCGATCTGAACGCACCTTTCTTTTTGATTGTTGAGTTCAGACATGCAGTGAATCAGTCCACAGCATCGATATACCTTCTATTCGACAACAATCAAACATGTTTTGTCAAGGTTAACTGTATTTAGTATTGCTCATTTTCTGTGTGTGCACTTCATCTTTTGTTTGTATACTCCATGTGGTATTTTGTTTTCGCCCTATGGCAGGATTTTGCAAAATGCCCAGGTTACCAAGAGCGGCTAGTCGCCGTCCCCGTACACCAATGCGTCGCAGATCATGTCGTCAATCTCATGCAGTGCTCAACTCAGATGATGATGACTTTATAGTGCCACACGATAATATACTGGATGATGGGAAATTTGTTCCTCCGACATCGCGCTGCGTTCCACTCGCAATATGGTCGGTAGCTAATATGCTTTCTGAAGAGAAAAAAAATTTGGTTAAGAAAATGGGATTTGCTGGACTACTCAAAGTGCCGAACATTACCAATTATAGAGAGTTTAGTCTATGACTTTTATCTCGTGTCGATTGTGCAAATCAAGCTATCAGAGCAAGAAATGAAGTCCTAGTGCGTTTTAGCGACGAAGATATAAACCGGGTTCTTGGCATACCATGTAGTGGTAGAGATATAACGAACTTCGGCGAGTGAGAGTTAGTATATACAAGAGAACATATTTGCAAGATATTGAAGGTATCCGATGTCAAGCATATAAATCGGAGGTTTTTATATGATATTTTTGAAAAAAAACATGATAATCCAATGACCAAGGAGGAGATAGAAGTTTTCAAAGTAGCATACGTGATATATGCTGTTACCAAGTTCT
This sequence comes from Raddia guianensis, assembly GCA_036346415.1. Lineage (NCBI taxonomy): Eukaryota > Viridiplantae > Streptophyta > Magnoliopsida > Poales > Poaceae > Raddia > Raddia guianensis. Next base: position 18,191,524 of record CM070539.1, on the reverse strand, counting down.
TAGCACCGCAATCTATGCACGATCTTGTTTGTGCAAGGTATTTTGGAGCCATTGTCAACCCTGATGACATTGGAAAGTATAACTGGGCATCCTATGTCATCAAAGATATACTTATGGCAGCCGATACAGTGCAGAAGAAACTTAGTACCAATGAGAAAATTTCATATATAAATGGATGTGTGATTTTTCTGCAGGTATATATGTTGAGTTGTTCTTCATTCATTTATTGAACTTGAGTGAACTTGAGTGGTTCTTCTATTTTTCATTATAGGATTTAGGGATCATTCATTTATTGAACACAAGCACTACAATATTGCCTCTTTCTTTCAGGTCCTATACCTAGACCACTTAGAGTTTAGTGAATTAAACATTTTGAGTAAAGAGATGCCAAGAATCTCTTCTTATACCGAGGAAGAAATCAGGAAGAGAAGCAAGCTAGATTTTGTTACAAAAGCTAAATCTGAGATGGCACAATTTGGCAAGCTGCAGGTATATTGCCTTGAATGTGCTTTTGAGGTTTTGTTTATATTTTGTTAATAGTGTGAATCCATCAGTGCTAATTATTTTGTTTTCAATACCAACAGGTGCGGCCAACCATTAGAATGCTCTATTCTAGACTTGCCAACCATAGTAATCATAATAATGAACATTAAATCACAGATGGTGAAAATAAAATTGTAAGAGAACACTTATAATTTTGGTTTTCTGATTCTGTTCACATGTGTGTTCTGAAGTTCTAAATACCTTGTCAATTGCAAATTCAATGTGTAGGTTGCACTGGAGACATTTGATATTATCAAGAGAGGAGAAGAACACTGTCGGTGTAATAAATACCGGGGTACAAAGAGGCCTAGGAAGGCGGGAGGGCCCAGCGTCGGCGTAGCGAGCAAGGCCCAGTGGCGTGGGCGAGCCCCTCGAAGGCAGGGAGGGCCCCACGCGTCGGCCGGCGAGCAAGGCCCAGCGTGGGCGAGCCCCTCAGAGGCAGGAGGGGCCCCAGCGTCGGCCGTGAGCAAGGCCCCAGCGTGGCATGAGAGCCCTTGAGAGGCCGGGAGGGCCCCACGCGTCGCGGGCGAGCGGCGGCCCAGCGTGGGCGAGCCCTCGAAGGCCGGGAGGGCCCCAGCGTCGGCCAGGCGAGCAAGGCCCAGGCGGGTGCGTGGGCGAGCCCCCCTGAAGGCAAGGCGAGGCCCCCCGCGCCGCGGAGTGCGTGGCGAGCCCCCTCCGACGGTGAGGTGAGGCCCCACGCCCGAGCGGAGTGCGTGGGCGAGCCCCCTCCGAGACCAGGCGAGGGCCCCGCGCCCGAGGCGGGGCCAGCGGGCGAGGCATTGCGAAGAGTCTTGGGGCGAAGGCTCCCTCTTCTGAAGGCGAAGCGCATTTAATGAGACATCAGCGGATAGACGAGAGGAAGAAATGATTACGCTTCTGATGACCCTTGCAGTCTGGCGGTACATCCTTTGTGGCGCAGAAGAATTGACCGCGAGAGAAGATTTGCTTGAGGAGGCCGCCGTGTGCGGGCGAAGCGGCGGGGCCCCACCCGAACTCACCGGTGTGACTATGCGGGTCGAGGCCACTGCGAAGCACGCGAGGGCGGCTGCTTGGGCGTGGCGGCAGCGCGTTTTCGTCTCTTCAGTCGTGTCTTGTCGATTATCTTGAGAGCACTTTCTTGCCTACTCCTCGGCTCTCTCCGCCACCCAAAGCTTGTATAAAAGAAAGGAGAGAAGGGAAAGGGAGGCATCTGAACACACACGATCCTGAAGCGTTCGTGCACTAAGCGTTGGTGCATCGAAAACACCACAAAACACATTCCCTTTCAACCACAATCGAGAAAAGAGCTAAGGCTCGGCGAGTAGGACTATTACCCGAGAGGGTCCGAACACAGGTAAATCTGCAATCGCTCCTTGTTGTGCCCGGCGCTCAAATCGGATCGAGCTTGATCGAGTTGGCTAGCGACTAGAAATCGACCGGGGTGTGATCCGCGATGGTTGAGCGGAGAACACGCCCGTCGATGGCGCGCCCGAGTAGGGGCGCTAGCATCGGTTCAAGCTCTTGACCTTTCTTGAGGCGATGGCGGGCGGCAATCGCGATGGGCGAAGCGGCCGCTAGAGCGCGGCCCGAAGTCGGCAGCGGCGATGGCGGTGGATCACCGGCGGTGGCCGCCCGCCTAGGGTTGGAGCCCTGGCGGCAGCGGCCGCCTCGGCCAAGCTAAGCGGCGCTGGCCTTGGAGGAGTGCACTCGGCCGCAGAACCTCCAGCGGCGAGGCCTTCTGGAAAACCCACGGTTCCGGTAACTCCGGACTCCCGCGGCGCCGTGGTTGGCAACAGCCCTTCGTCGGCGCCGCCGCAGCCGGTGGTGCAAGTTTGGGCGAAGCTGGCGTTTCGCGTCCTCCGTTCTTTGTTGCCCTCGCGCTCCTCGCGAATCTCTGGTGAGGCGGGGCCAAAACGACAAACGAGCGACCCCTACGGGCTCGGCCGGGCGGCGTCTGGTGGCGCGATCTCGGTCCCATCTGGAGGACCGCCACTGCTGCATGGAAAGACCTGCGTGACAAGCTCCGCGACGCGGCGCCGAAGCGACAGCATTGCTGCCGCCGCCGTCTTGTGAGACCAGCAAGAGGGTTCCCAGAGCTGCCCGGCCGGTGAGGTGGCGCTTCTTGGCGCCGCCCTAAGCGACGAAGCGGCGAAGGCGAGACCGCGTCGAGGCGAGAGGCTCCGGCGTTGGAGTGCCGCGCCTTTTCTAAGGAGCTGCGCCCGTCGATGGCGGAACGGTTTCGTCCGGCCCCCATCGAAAAAATCTGACGGCTCCACCAACCACGATGAATTTTGCGAGATCTATCGACGGTAATGCAGCCGGCGGAGGGTCGGGAAGGTTCTGCGAACTACTTCCCGCGGTCCTCACCGTGAACCCGCTCGTGGCTCATGAACCTGCCCGGTCCGTGGGGTCATGGAAGGAGCTCTCGGAGCTCTTCGCCACCAACTTCGGGGGCACCTTGAGCAGCCGGGGTGAAGGCGACCTCCTGGCGTGGAAGCGGAAAAAAAGGAGAGTCATTGCTGACGACTATATTCGGCGCTTCGGTCGGTCCGCAACACTATCCACGACATCTCCATCGGCGCCGTGGTCACGGCATTCGGAGAGGCGCCGAGACCCCAAGGTCAAAGAGAAGATGGCCACCCGCAAGATCAAGGCAGCGGAGGAGCTCTTCACCTTAGCGCCTAAGTCGCCCTTGATGAGCTCGCATCCGCCCGACTGCTTGTGGGGAGGGCCAGCGCGGCGGCGAGGCCGGAACCTCGAGGAACCCGGCGGCAAGGACAAGAAGATCGCAAAGCGGCCGAGACCGGCAGGTCATAGCGCCCGGCGCGCAGCAACGGCAACGACGACGACGACCGCGCCACCAGCGCAATGGGCGCGGCGGCGAAAAAGAGAGAGGTCGCGGCGCCGGCGATACGGTCCCGCGGGCGGCGAGCGGCGGCTATGGCGATCGCCGTGGTCGCGATAGCTCCAGCGGCGCGACGAAGGCGAATCATCGCCCGTGAGTGGGGACGGAAGGCCCTCTTGTCCCATTCACGCAACAACTCCCGACTTGGCGGTGCCATGTCGTCGACAAATGGAGGACAAGCGAGTCCACGGCGGCGCAGCAGAAGCGTCCGGCGATGGCAAGGGCAAGAAGCGGCTTCGCTTGGTTTTCAGCGGCGGGCGCGAGGTTGCCGTCATCCGGGCGGTTGACCACCTATCCGTCCCACGCTAGCTTTAAGCGTGCGATGAGGAGGTGTCTGCGCCGCCGCGTGCCGGCTTTAGTCGGCGAAGGCGGTGGCGTGGTCGGAGCGACCGATCGCGTTGATCGAGCCGATCACCCAACCATACCGCCGGCCACAGGCATCTCCCGATCGTGGTTGCACCCACGGTCCGGAACGTAAACTAGGCGGTCTTTGGTAGACGGAGGAGTTCCTCAACCTCCTGTCCGCCCGGGTCGCCATGGCGCTCGAGATCCAGCGGCGGGAGCCGTCCAGCGCTCCATTCTTGACATCGCGCGGGGCCGAGTCCGTCCATGGGCGCATCGATCTCCGGTAACCTTCGAGCTCAAACAACTTCCGCACCGAGATGCTCGAGTTGAGTGGCGGACTTCGACCTCTCCTACAACGCCATACTAGGTCGGCGGCGTGACCAGAGTTCATGGCGGTGTGCCACTATCGTACATGGTGGTGAAGATCCGGGCGGCCGGCCCCATCGTTTAAAGTGGACGCCGGGCGCTCCGCTGCGACAAGGACGCCCTCGCTGGCGAAGCGTCGGTGCTGAAGGCGAGGCTTCGACTTTGGGAGCTCCTCGGCGAACCGTGCCTCCCGGTTCGTCCGCGGAGGTTAAGCGGTCTCCTGGCGAGTCGACCGGCGAACCGTTCGGTGGGCGCCTCTCGGCGCCAAATAGGAAGCGCGCTCGTCTCCTTCCTCGATCTTAACGCAGCGTGTTTGCGTGGCAACCGTCCGACATGGTTTGGGGTCCCGAGGAGGTGATTGAGCACAAATTGGCGGCGTTCCCGGCGCGACGGTAATGCAAAAGGTCCGGAAGCAATCGGTGGAAGCGCCGAAGTTATCCGCCGGAGAGTGGACAAGCTCTTAAGGCGGGGTCGTCCGCGATGTCGCCCATCGGTGGCTCGCGAACCCGTCCTCGTCAAGAAATCAGCAGGCGTTGGAGGATGTGCGTGGACTTCACCGACCTCAACAAAGGCGTGCCGAAGGATCCATACCGCTGCCCGCGCCGATCTCATCGTCGACTCAAGCTGCGGGGTGCGGCGGTGTGCTTTACGGATCGTACTCGGGTACCACCAGTTAGCATGGCGAAGAAGATGAAGACAAGACCGCTTTCCGTCACGCCCATGGGCGTATCTTGCTATCTAAGGATGGCATTGATTTGAAGAATCAGGCCCGACCTATCGGCCGAGCCATGCATATCGCTCACCGCTCCCAAATAGGGCGGAACCTGGAGGTGTATGTCGACGATCTGGTAGTGAAGTCCAAGAAGGCGGAGGAGTTGATCGGCGACCTGGAAGAAACCTTCGCCAACCTGAGGAAGTACTGCATCAAGCTTAATCCAGAGAAATGCGTGTTCGCCGTTCCATCAGACAAGCTAAGGGATTCCTCGTCTCCCGGAGGGGATTGAGGCGAACCACGACAAGATTGCAGCGATCGAGAACATGAAGCCCTCGGCGACTTGGCGGATCACGGTGCTTGGTGGGTCGCTTGACCTCCTGGGCGCTTTATAGCTCGCTTTGGGGACAAAAGTCTCCCACCGCTCAAGCTCCTAAAGAAGACCAACCAGTTCGAGTGGACGGCGGAGGCGCAGGAGGCGTTCGACGGTCTGAAGAAGTATCTTACCTCCCCGCCCGTGCTGGTCGCCCCAGACCCGGGCGAGCCGTTGATCCTCTACGTCGCGGCAAACCCCAGCGGTCGGCCCGAGCTAGTGGCGAAAGAGAGGGCGTTCAGCGCCCATTTACTCGTCGGCAAGGTCCTCCACGGCGCGAAACAAGGTATTCACACACGAGAAGATGCTCTCGCCGTCTTGTGACATCCCGAGCTACGCCACTACTTCCGGGCGAGAAGTCACAGTGTTGACTAAGTATCCCTTGCGGAGATCCTCTTCAACATGCGAGGCGACAGGTCGCATCGCCAAATGGGCCATGGAGTGGCGGAATTCGATCTCAAATTCGCTCCCAGTGGCCATCAAAGGGCAAGCTCTGGCGGAGTTCATTAGCGAGTGGACTCGGCGGATCTTGGCTGAAGATACCCGGCCTCCTCGCCGTGGACTCTCTTCTTGACGGCTCATTCCGGCTAGAAATTTGAAATGGCGTCGTCTGGTGTCTCAACCGGCGATGTCGTCCGGCACTGGTGGTCTGGACTTCCGCGCCACCAACAACGTCGCGAGTATGAAGGATCGCATGGGCTCGGGGTGGCCGACCCTTGGCATCCGTGGCTACAAGTAAAAGCGATTCTCTCTGGTCATCAACCCGCGAGGAAGGATTTCTCTGCTCGGATCCGTCATGGCGGCCTACAGCGGAGGTGCGCGGTTGGGCGGCACTTTGAGGTTTGGGCCGTGCACATCCCTCGCCGTGACAACTACATGGCGGATGAACTATCCCAGATTGCCTCGTCGAGGGCACCTGTTCCGGCTGGGGTCTTTGAAGAAAGACTTACGCAGCCGTCCGTCGCAGCCCCCAATTCTAGCGGGGCGGCGCTTTCGACGCAGCTCCCACCTCTGGAGGAGACGTCACCGATCTGCTGCAGCTCCGGATAGAGGAGGCGGAAGAACTGCCGAGGCGGTTGAGGCGGAAACGCCAGGCCAGGCGGAGTACGTCGGCGACAATGTACAGAACGTCGTCACACTCGTCCGGGAAGGTCAGTGGATGGATCCGATCCTAGCCTACCTGCGGGATGGAGTGATCCCAGCGATGACGCGTCGCCGAGAAGATAGCGCGCAAGGCCAAGCGCTACATACAGTAGGTGGGGACTGTATCGCCAGGGCGCAAACGGAGTTCTACTGAAGTGCGTCACTCGGGAAGCGGGGAGTGAAATTCTCTCTGAGATCCATGGAGGCATGTGCGGGAGCCATTCAGGGAGCCGGGCGTTGATTGGGAAAGCTTTTCGCCACGGTTTCTATTGGCCCACTGCCCTCCAGGATGCCTTCGAGCTGGTGAGGAGATGCGAAGCGTGCCAATTTCATGCTAAGCAAATCCACCGACCGGCCCAGGCGCTGCAAAATATTCCGCTCTCTGGCGTTCGCGATGCAGAAATTTGAACATTCTGGCCCGTTCCAGCGGCGGCGGAGGATATACTCATCATTAAATCGCCATCGACAAGTTCACTAAGTGGGTTGAGGCCTCGCCGGTCCGGCGATCACATCCGCAGCGGCTATCAAGTTTATGAGGAGCATCTTCGTCCGGTTCGGTGTCGCCATGCAGAATCATCATCGACAACGGCTTTTCGAGTTCAAAAGCGCTGATTTCCAAGGCTGTGCGAAGAGTTGGGTACCAAGGCGTGCTTTGCCTCCGCTTCGCATCCGAAGAGTAATGGGCAAGTGGAAGCGGCGAACGCGAAGTACTCAAAGGGCTCAAGACAAGGCGTTCGACCGCTGGAGAAGCGCTTGACAGCGCTGGCGGAAAAGTTCCCACCGTATTGTGGGCGCTGCGACAACTCCCATGAGAGCCACCGGCGAGACCCCTTCTTCTGGTGTATGGCTCGAGGCGGTGCTCCCATCGAGCTTCGCCTTGGCTCCCCAAGAGTGGCGGCGTTCAGCGAAGACCAAGACCACGACCGCGTCGGGATGAAGTAAATCTCTGGAGGAGATCCGAGACAAAGCGGCGATCCGGGCACGCCAAGTATCGGCAGTAACCGCCGTTATCAAGCAAAGCGGTGTGTGTGAGAACAACTGGCGATGGGCGACCTCGTTCTGCAGAAAATCAAGCACAATGGGCGCAACAAATCGTCTCCCCTGTGGGAGGCCCCTTCAAGGTGGTCTCGATCTCCCTTGAGCTCGGTCGAGCTCGCATTCGAGGGCGGTCGCAAATTGGCGAACACTTGGAGCGTCGGCGGTGAGGAAGTTCTACCGTGAGTAGCAGTCCAAGTTTCCTTTTTGGGCCTTCCTTTGGAGCCGGCGGCGAGTCTTCTTCCTTCACGCTTCGCCTCGAGGCTGCGTTGTACAAAGCCATCTTCAATAAGAGATAAGTTCTATCTCCTTGAGGGCATCTGTTTCTTTTTCGCCTCAAGTCTGTTAGAAAGCATTCCGTTGAAAGTGGCGGCGAAAAAAAGTACTCAAGCGAATGGCCCTTAGTTGCAAGGACGGCGCCTCGACTCGCGGTTGGGCGGCGGCGAACGGAAGCGGGTTCTAGCTTGGTGTGTCGGCTCGGTCTGGCAATGCGCCAACAATGACACCGGCGACTAGACCACTTCCGAAGCTAAGTTCTCGCCACGCGATGTCTAGGGTCGGTTCGCTAAGAGGCCATAAGGGTTGAAGTAACGGATGCACGAGGAAAAAGCGCTCACTTTCAGCGGAAAGCTCATCTAAAAGCTTTTTGGCGATCGGTGGCTTAGCCTTAGAAAGGTCTGTTAGAAAACATTCTGCTGAAAGTCGGTAGCGAAAATACTTATGGTGATGGCCCTTAGTGGCAAAACAAGCGCTTATAACTTCACTGTTGGTGCGGGCGGCGACGGAAGGCGGGCTCTAGCACGTGTGTCGGCTCGGTCTAGGCAATGCGCCAACGGCGGCACCAGCGACTAGACCACTTCGGAAGCTAAGCGCTTCGCCACGTAATGTTTAAGTTGGGTTGCGAGAGGCCATAAGGGTTGAAGTAGCGGATGCCTAAGAAGCAGCGCTCACTTGCGGCGAGCGTTCGATCTAAAACCTTTGGCGGCGGTGCCCAGTTCAATTCCATAAGTTAAAGTTGTGCGAAGTTCAAGTGAGACTCACAAAGAAAAGAGCAAAAGTTTGTTTGCATTGATAGGCAACAATTACAAGGCAAAAAAGCGAAGTCACGCTACTCCTCCCGCCGTCTTCTTCACCGAGCGGCGCCCCCATCATGGACCGCGGTCGTGCGGCGGTGTCAACCAGCGCTGCTCAAACCGGTCCAGCCGTAGCGAAAACTCCCGGTGGCGGCGTCGAGATCAAGCGCGCGCCTCGAGCAAAACGATTGCCCAAGATGAACCGCTGCCGAGCGCCTTGGCGACCGTCTTGATCGCCCGCGTCCGCACCCGCCGGAAGGATGTGCGAGGCTTCGGCGGCTCGTCCCCACGGCGCCCGGCGTCTTCGCGGCCGTCTCCTCCAGCGAGATGCGGAAACACCAGTGGATGCGAGGCGTCCGGAAGCCGCGATGGCGGTCGCGCAGATGTCGGCGAGTCGGGCGCTTCGAAGTGCTCGGCGGAGGTCTTCGATCGCTTGGCGGCGGCAGGCGGCGGCTTTAGGCTGCCGCAGACCTCGCGATCATCGCCTCCTTGTGGCGGTTTCTTGGCCAAGGCCCGCCCGCGATTCACGGCAGACGCTCCGCCAAGGCAAAGGCTTCCTCCGCCGCCCAGTGCGGGAGAGGTCGGCGCCTCAAAGGAACGCCCCACGTCGGCGGTCACGGCCGAGATGGCGGCAGCGCCAGCCGGTAAAGGTGGCGAAGGTTCTCCGCCGCCCGCGCGCCGGACTCTCATTGCCGCTGAAGCGACCTCCGTCGAAGGAGCGGCGGGCGGTGAAATGGCGAAGTCGCGTGGGCGGAGCTCGATGCCCAGCGTCCGCCTGTTCCAAGAGGGACAAGCAGGGGTTGGTATGCAAAAACCGCGTGGCGTGCTAACCCCTAGTGCGAAGTGTGCGTAAGCGCAGGAAAGCCAACTGAAGCGGTGCGCCCTAAAGGCGAAGCTGAAGGGGAGCTCAAGTCGCTTGTTCGTGGCGGCGGTGGCGGCTTGATCGCGTCACCACCGTCGAGCGAGCCAGCGCCGGCTGCGCGGCAATCTGCGGTGCGAGGCGCCAATGAACAGCGCCCAGCCGGGAGCGTCGGCGTAGGAGGAGCGGAAGAAACTGGCGCAGGCGGCGCCAGTTCCTGATGAGTCGCCGCGCTCTGGCCCGGTGGCGGAGCGGCGGCGGTAGCAGCAGGGCCCCCGCTGATTGGAGCCGGCGGTGGCGGCGGAAGCCCGGGGCTTGAAGGGCGCGCTCTCTTCGGGCTCGCCCTCCTCCTCGTCGTCGTCGTCGTCGGCAACAAGGATAATGGCGCTTCCCGAGAGCCTTGGCGGATCGGCAACCACGGCAGAGCAGCAGCGGCGGCGAAGCTTGGGCGGTCGCCGAGGGCGGCTCGCGGATCTGCAGATGGTCCCGGGCCACTTGGACCGCGAGACGAAGACCTCCATTGGAGGCAACGCAAGTAAGGGTTGCTCCGCTGGTCCCAATCGTAGAGGCGGATGCCGTCGGCGAAGCGATGTCGCCGGTCGGCGTGGTCGAAGCCCCGCCACCGATCCGAACACGTCGCCCGACACGTTCCCATCGGTGAACACCCAAAGAAGAAGCGGCGAGTGGTGTTAGCCAAAAATGGAAAGAAAGAAGGTCTGAAACCCAAAAGAGCGCGAGGTATTCACCTCCAAGAGCGGTCTTGGGTCCGTCGTTATCGCCGTAAATGCGTCCAGCGGGCGCGCCCTCAAGCGAAGCGGGCAAAGACGGCACCGCAAAAAGTCCGCCACCACGTGGGTTCCGGTGAGCCCCTGGCGGCGGAGCTCGGCGATGCGCGCCGCCATCGCCTCCGTACTCGCAAGATCGTCATTTTTGGGCTCCCGGTCGGCGATGGCTCCGCGGATCGTCGGGAAGAACCAAGATCGTCGCAGCCACTGGAGTCCTCCACGTACAGCCACTGCCGGTGCCAGTCCTTCCAGTTGGACTTGACCGCGGCAGGGATAAAGGCGGAGGTGACGCGGAGCGCGAAGTAGCAGCTCCCAACCGCGCTCGAGCGCGAGCCCGTGTGCAAGACGAAGAGTCGGCGCCAGAGCGGGAGGTTCGGCATCGTCCCCACGAACATCTCGCAGAGGTGGGCGAAGATGACCAGGGCCATGATCGAGTTGGGAACAAGGTCGCCGCTGGATCCCGTGAAAGCGAGCACCCCAAGAAGAATTTGGAGTACGGCGGGACAAGGCCCGCCAGCATCACCCAGGAGAAGGTCACGATCTCCCCGGCACGAGGACTCGGCGCGATGGTGCCGGCGCGGAACCGGACGGCGGTCGGTGGCACGAAGACTCGGCCGCGCCACCGATCCTCATCGGCGGTGGAAGCGGCGAGCGACTCGAAGATGGTGCGGCATCCATGCGGCGGCCTTCTTGCGCTTAGGAGCCATGGAAAATTTGGCGGTGGCGCGGCGAAAGGCTTGGTGGCAATTGGCGAGGATGTTGTGGTAGCGTGAAGAAGGCGTGACAGCTTGAAGACTTAAGCGTCGCGGAAGGATTGGCCGCGGCTTTGAGAGAAATACTTATAGGCGTGGGCGCGAAGTGACGGTTTGGATTCCGCCCAGCAGCGCGCCATCATTGCCCAGCGCTTTTTGGATTCCGCAAAGCGGCGTGGTTCCCAAGGAAGATCGTGTGCGGTGGAGAATCGGCGTCTGGTGCGCGCAGTGGTGGGCCCCCAAGATTAGTCTCCGCCGCACAAGAAATGGAAAAATATCTGCTGACGGTTCGCGTATCATGGTGGACCCGGGGCTCTTGTCGATGTAATAAATACCGGGTACAAAGAGGCCTAGGAAGGCCGGAGGGCCCCACGCGTCGGTGGCGAGCAAGGCCCAGTGGCGTGGGCGAGCCCCTCGAAGGCAGGAGGGCCCACGCGTCGGCCAGGCGAGCAAGGCCCCAACGTGGCGAGCCCCTCAGAGGCCAGGAGGGCCCCACGCGTCGGCGGGCGAGCAAGGCCCAGTGGCGTGGGCGAGCCCTTCAGAAGGCCGGGAGGCCCCACGCGTCAAAGGGCGCAGCGGGCCCAGCCACGTGGGCGAGCCCTCGAAGGCCGGGAGGCCCCACACGTCAGCGAGCGAGCAAGGCCCCAGCCATGGGCGAGCCCCTCGAGGTCGGGAGGGCCCCACGCACCAGCGGGTGCGTGGGCGAGCCCCTCGAAGGCAAGCGAGGGCCCCACGCCCGTGTGGTGCGTGGGCGAGCCCTCCGACGGTGAGTGAGGCCCCACGCGCCCGGTGAAAGCGTGGCGAGCCCCTCCGAGACCAGGCGAGGGCCCAGCGCCAGGCGGGGCCAGGCGAGGAGCATTGCGAAGAGTCTTGGACGAAGGCTCCCCTGCTGCGAAGGACGGCGCATTTAATGAGACATCAGCGGATAGACGAGAGGAAGAAATGATTACCGCTTCTGATGACCCTTGCAGTCGGCGGTACATCCTTTATGGCGCAGAAGAATTGACCGCAGAGAGAAGATTTGCTTGAGGAGGCCGCCCGTGTGCGGGACGAAAGGTGAGGGGCCCCACCGCAGACTCACCGGTGTGACTATGCGGGTCGAGGCCACTGCGAAACACGCGAGGGCGGCTGCCTGGCGTGGCGTGGCAGCGCACGTTTCGTCTCTTCTGTCGTGTCTTGTCGATTATCTTGAAACCTTTATCTTGCCTACTCCTCGGCTCTCTCCGCCACCCAAAGCTTGTATAAAAGAAAGGAGAGAAGGGAAAGGGGAGGCATACGAACACACACAGTCACAGAAGCGTTCGTGCACTAGCGTTGGTGCATCGAAAACACCCTGTAAACACATTCCCTTTCAACCACAATCAGAAAAGAGCTAAGGCTCGGCGGAGTAGGACTATTACCCGCGAGGGGTCCGAACACAGGTAAATCTGAGTCGCTCCTTGTTGTGCCCGACGCTCAAATCGGATCGAGCTTGATCGAGTTGGCTAGCAGACTAGAAATCTGACCAGGGGTGTGATCCGCAGTGGTTGAGCGGAGAACACGCCGTCAAACACATCAGATCAATTTTTGAGAAAGCGAAAGATGATGCTACGGATGTACTAACAGAGATCACAAGGTCTATAGAGAGTATGTTCCAGAGCAAGTGGCTTGAGCAAATGTCTAAAGTGGACCAAATTCAGAGAGAGAGTAGTGGATTGGGTGCTTCAGGACTAATGGTAATATATTTAACATTCAAAATTTCCAATGTATATACCTCGAAACATCATCCATGGCTTGATACTTGTTTCTGGGCAAACAATGCCATCTCATATTAACCTTATGTGACAAAGTGTTGCTGGACACACATTGCTTATTCAGTACTAACATACTCCTAAAATTACTCCTAAGATAACATGCTTTAATGACCAATTCATGCGTTTTTGATTAGGTTGGATGTCATGATAGACAACAGGGTATTGAAAAAAAAACAGCGCAGGAGTTAATCACAGATCTCCCACCAACTGTGGTTCATGAGAAATTTAGGCCCGCAAGAAATAAGCAGCACATTGTGTCTACACCCCATGTCTCTGTTAAGAATGTTGGTGCTAAGCAAACATCCATAGACCTGAACAAGTCAGTTCATCCTACGGCAAGTGAAGCTTCAACATCTGTTGTTCCAAAGAAACTAGTGGTTGACATACCTGCTCCTTCATTTGATCTGGGCATTGATTCACCAAGAACACTAGATGGTAATGTTTCTAAGGACATTTTGGACTCTGTGCATGATTTAAATACACACATGGAGTCCACCCGTGTAGGCAAATCTGTTGCTAAAGCACATGATCAGATAATAGGTGACTTCTAAGTTCTGACATTGTTAAATTGTTAATTTATTTCTCCTCATGGATAGAAAAGCTGTACTAACCTATTTATGTACACGCAGATGAGAAACATAATGATGCAGCAGCAACATCAACTGTAGTAATAAAATCATCTCCGGACTTATCACCTCGATCAGCTAGTCGAGAATATGCTCAAGCTTTCATCGTTGCTGGCCAAATGATTACCGATGATGATAAAAGTGAAAAGGATTTATGCACAACCGGATATGGGCTGAAACGTGAGCCGCCTGAGCCGATGGCTCTCAATTTCTCCCACACTAACAACAAACGTAGGTGTGATATAGGTGTCATCAAGGATTCACCGTTTGATTCATCAGTTTTCATTGATCCTGTGAAGCCAAGGCATGTGCTTGATGAAATACACTCGTGGATCATGAATAAGCTGCGACCAAATGCTTCAGAGTAATTGATATATATACTCCCCTAGTGTAGATTGATATAATTGAATACGATATTCAACATTTATGGGAAACATACTGTTTTTAATGGCAGGTTTGATTGGATTGCTCACTCGACCCCCAATCTTGTCACGCTGAGTGGGCAAAATTTGCATGAGCTGCCTAAGCTCGATGGGTTTGTTGGTAACAACACTTGCCTAATATACATTAGAAGGTTGACACAGATTGATCAGAGCTATGTCTGGGACACACGCTATGGGGTGGCGTCATTTTTTGAATATTGACTTCTCTGTGAGTAACATTGGCTCAATTTTTTTTAATTTTCGTAATGGTTTAGCAATCTCAGATTTTTTGCAGATGCATGCATTGGCTGATGAGGGTTTTTGGGACCCTCATGAATTTCGTTCTCAATTCATACATGACACTATAAATTACAATGTTTTGGAATCTAAATTAGTAAGTGTGATTATTAATAAATCTTCTTATTAGCTGTTATCATGTTAGTTTCATTGATACTATGTAGCCCTGCCCTGTTTTTTGGTGTAGGTCTTTGTCCCAGTGTTTAATCTACCAAGAACCTACTGCTATGTTTTTCATTTAAAGAAGCACGTTGTTCAAATTCTTGATCCATTAAACACCGAAACAGGAGGAGATTCAAATACTGTCGAGTATCACTCTAGCATTTTGCCTTTAATAGCGAAAGCCATGCAGCAATGCATGTCAATTTTTTTTACTGAATGGAAAGAAGACATTACAAAGTGGAATTGCTACATTACAGATGGATATACTCCTACCATCAAGTAAGTTTACTTGAAGGCTAGCTTCACTTGAATTCTCATCAAACTTGTCCAGTCCATTTAAATCTTTCACTTGTAGGTGTCGTAGTGTTTTCCACATGCTACATTGTCTGAAAACATGGAATGGCAAATATTGCATGCAGGTGTTACACCAGGTTTGTGATGGTATTTTGTAATAATTCCTTTCGGGAGATTTATACATCAGGAACTTTAATCAAATACCACTTGTTTTTGCAGGCTAACATACTTGATTTTCAGAAAGAGATGGTATTTGATTTACTCCACACAAAGGCAAACATTGCTAAGCCACCCCAAGACATTGAGAGGATCCTCCGACCGAAGTCTAGAACAAGCATAATACAAATCGATTGAAAATGTCTGATGCTTTTAGATAATAAATACCTAAGAAAACATGTGTTATTAAGTTTTTTTGTAATGCCGCTGTGTATGCACTTTGCTTTGAGAATTTATGAACTTTGGTCATTATGCTTACATGAGCAAGCCTATGTTTAAGCCAATTCCAATTTATTATGGTACATACTGTGCTTCACATATACATACGAAAAGTTCAATATACGGTGTGAAAAGTTACATGCAAAAGGTGTGACACTGTTACATCGTGCTGTATACACATGCGAACAGATCAATGTACAATGCTGTATATTTGTGGGGGTATATACATGCGAAGTATGGTAACATACACGCGAACATACATCTAGTACAGCATATGCTTTTTGTTGGTCGTGTATATACATGAGATCGACTATTTCATATACAGATGATTGATTGATTTTCTGGAATAAGCTGGTTAGTAGTTCTATACATTCCTGGGGTATGTCCATGCGAAGTGTTACAATATACTCGCGAGGGGAGCACATACACAATGTTTGACAGCTATGGTTGAGCTTCCAAGCCCATCATTTGTCAGACAAACACGCACGAGGTCAGCTTGTGTCATCCAGTTTGATCAGTGTTCACTTACTTTGATGGATTCATATGTAGCTGCTCAAAATCGCATAGAATCCCAAGTGCTATAGAATATTTTAACACGGACGCATTTTTATTGAAATCGAAACAAGAGTAGACATTGGTGTGCATAACATTGGTACTGAAGTAATGCTAGTACATATTGCAATTAATAAAATCAGAAAAATACCGGCAACACACCATGCCCTATTGATATTCAATTATTCGACCTGTTTGATGTTGAATTCACGCACACGCCTAGAATCAGAGTGCCCTGGAAGACCACAGTTTCCACATACCCGTGTTTGCTTATTCTTTCCGGTATTAACCGGGTTGATGGGGCATCCAGCTTTATTGTGGCCCTTTTTTCCACAATAACCACAAGTCCTTTTCTTTTTTGATATTGTGTCCGATGAGGTTGGAATCCTATTTTTGCGTGGCCTGCCTCGCTTTGCCCTTTTGTCTGGTTGTTGTATTTGGAATTTTGACCCTGTGCTCACTTCCTCCGTCGAGATAGTTTCACGTAGACCGTTAGATGTGTTGTTATGGATATCTTTAGGGATGAAATTTGCAGTTGCGTCATGTTTGCTCCCAGTTTGCTGTTCAATCACCCCTATCTCATCCAGTGCAACACCAAGGTATTTCATAGCAATGTTGAAAGTTTCAATGCTATGGTCCCCTCTCCTTGATAAATCCATGCATCTCTGGTGAAGCATGTAAGTCCTCGACTTCGCAATGCATGTGTCTCTATCCATACAATTAGCAAGATCATTGAGTGCGTCCCTCGCACGCTTGGTCCATCTCCCAATGATATATTTATCTGGAATTCTTGTACAACCAATATGCATCATGACCTATTAAAAAAGAAGTTAAAACAATATATAAGTATCTACTTGGATAGTTGAAAATTAGAAGTTAAAACAATTTATAAGTAATTCATACCTTAATAACGTGTGCACACAATATACCCATGTGTTCAAATTTTTTGCAATTACAACTATACTCTCCGGTGTCATAGCTGGCCAGCACTTCAAATGTATCTCTACTCCAAGTTTCTCTTGCTTCGTTGTCAATATTGACCACCATGTAAACTCCGTTCAATACTTCGGAGTTGACATTGAACATCCCGCTTTTATACACCTCGTCACTAAACTTTTCAAACATTGCACGTGTATACACCTTAGAAGCCTGCCTCTCAATTGGAGACGACGTTCTAGTCTGCAGACCGCCCTAAAATAAAGATATATAAATATATGTTGGTTAGTTATTAATGTATAATTCAAAATTATCTATATCTATTCTAAAGATTTGCAAAATACTTACAATATTTGTGAAGTACTCTTCACTATCCTCCGCCTCAATCCGATCAGATACAAACTTTTCATATTGCACTACAAAGTTATGCATTGTACACGACGGTGAAACATATTTCTTAAAAACATGGTTGAAGCTCTCACTCCTCTGTGTTGTTGTTTGGTTTGCAAAAAAATAGTCACTGAAGTACGGCCTTGCCCAATTAGCTCGATTGTCCCACATATTGCACAAATATGTGTTGTTCTGAAGCTCATACTTCTCAATTAAACTAGACCATCCCATTTCTAATTCTTCAACTGTCAAAGAATTGTTGAGCATATTATGGAATTCTTTTTAAAAGTACTTTTCTTGCTATAAAGTTGACCCAAATGCTCCTTAGCTTTTCGGAGAACATGCCACTTGCATACTCTATGCACTGTACTCGGGAAAATCTCTTTTATTGCAACTGCCATAGAAGGGCTTTGATCTACATGCATAGTAAAGACAAATTATCAATGCAGCACAATGATTTATGAACATACCACAGGAATGTATAGAACTACTAACCAGCATACACCAGAAAATCAAACAATCATTATTCCAGAAAATCAATCAATCATCTGTTCGCGTGTATACACGACCAACACAAAGCATAGCGTATATCAGATGTATGTTCGCGTGTATATGGTAACACTTCGCATGTATATACTCCATGAATACACAGCATTTGTATATTGATCTGTTCGCATTTTATATTGATACGTTCGCATTGTATATTCAACTTTTCGCAGTAGTGCATACACAGCGTCTGTAACAAAAAAAACTTCATATGCAATTTATGAACCAAAATGACTAGCCGATAAATCGTATCTGTCAACATAGCTTTAAAATGCTTTCCCTTCATTGCAGTTAGAAAAGTTTGGAATAACCACTTGAATGAAACAGAAGACTCATCGCTTAGCAATGCACACCCAAAAACCACGGATTGGAAGTGGTTATTCACACCGACAAATGGTGCAAATGGCATGCCGTAAATATTGGTTTGATATGTCGTATCAAACGTTAGTACATCTCCAAATAATTCATACTCTTGTCGAGACCAAGAGTGAGTCCAAAAATATTTTTCAACTTTTCTCATCATCACAATCCACCGCGACAAAAAATTGTCGTTCGTGCTTTGCATGTCCCTAAAAAATCCAATGTCTTATTTATGTCGCTTGCACACTCATCTCGGCGGATGGCACGTTGGACTCTAGAGAAAAATTTTTGTTGAAAGGTAGCAATGATGCACCACCCCATTGAGTACCAAGAAATCCATAAATTTGGGTTGGGGTGCATTGGTTTTCCATCGTTTTTCACAATGTCTTTGGTACCTTCATCTATTGAATTGTGAGGCGCCAGCGATTAGTAGATCCTTCTCCGGGGTGAGATCATGGTTATGTGTATTATCAAAATCAGTCACAACCCATGAATCATCGATGTCCTGTGAATCTTTAACCTCGCCTTACATCCAATTTTTATGGATCTAACATCATTTGGCGATTTTTTTCCCTGAAAATAAAGCTTTGATTAATATTCTATCATTAACTAATACATGCTATATGTTACTAGTAGATTGCAAAACTGACCTGACGATTGCAGGTATACTCATAGCTAGAAATGGCTCCAGACACCAGAGGGGTCTTCTTGTATTGCTTCGTTCCAAATCAAGCAGTATATGCAAACATGTTGTACAGCCTTTGAGCATCTGTGTTTGTCTCAAACCTCTGACCAACGTATGGAATCAATATTGATTTATCCATATATTGTGCTGGTATTATTGCTTCTTCCCTTTCCATGTGTACGTCTTCTAAGTCTTTCTCCGGAATCTCGGTGTCCATTTATCCTTTGATATTGTTTCTCTGCAATGTGCAGATGTACGTTGATTAATTGGACAAACGCCCATCAAAAAGAGAGCAAAATATCATACGCAATTTCAATCTCAAGGTATTCTACAAAAATGATGAAAATAAGTTTAAGACAAATCAATGTCCCTATGTCCTCGTCTGCAAATAGACTAACCATATCAAGTGTAATGTGATTTCATCGTCGGGTATAAAAAAATCTCAATAAACCTCGGCGTTCGTATGCAACAGTTCTTAGCACATCCATTGTAATACCTACTGAACATGTGCATATGTTTTCGAGATCATCAGAAGACATAATTTGAAATAAGGTTAGCTAATCGCTCATTAACGAGTATGTCATAATTCTCGGTAGTTGTAATTTCATAAACGAGTATTATACGAAAGAAGTTTTGAAACATGAATCGAGAAAACACGCCATAAGAGCCTCAATAAAAAAAAACACGGACTTACATACCTCACATTTATATCTGCGTCTGTTCATGGTAAACAGCAGTTTTTAGCAGTTCTTTTCTGAAATACTCGTCCTAACTCATAGGTATTGTAGGAAGTCCAGTAGGTATAATTATTAACTACACCATTGTTGCATTCATGTACGTACGCTGCTAGAACTATAGTTTGAAACATGAATTGGTAAAAAAAACGCACACAAAAAAAAAGATGTACAAGAACTAACTTGACCGCAAATTTGTATGCGTTGGATGATGATACAACACAAGTATTATCAGTTTGGCTGCAGAAGTATATTGCTCATTCTTGATCTCAAATAGGCTGTTCAGTTTGGAATATGATGTTTAGTAGCCTGCAAAACGTATACACATAATTCTCGGTAGTTGTAATTTTATAAACGAGTATTATATGAAAGCAGGTTTGAAACATGAATCGAGAAAACACGCCATAAGAGCCTCAATAAAAAAATACAAATAAAAAATAGACCGTACAAAAACTAACCTGACCGCAAACTTGTATGCGTTGAATGATAATACACCACTAGTATTATCAGTTTGGATGCAGAAGTTTATTGCTCATTCTTGTTCTCATATAGGCTGTTCAGTTTGGAATATGCTGTTTAGTAGTTCTTGATTTTTCATTCTGCTATTAACAGTGTATATATAATGAGAATTGTGTGCGTTTGTTTTAGAATCTCAACAGTCATTAGTGGTAATCAAGCTGATACACCGAATCGTAATCACTTAGAGCATGCATTATTCAGAAATAAGGACGTAGATAGTCACTAATGACGTGCATACGTGACAGTGAAATAACGAGAAAATACGCTAAGATCCAGAACAATAAAAAACCTTGCACCGAATCACCTGTCCACAAATTTACCTTCGTCGGTTGTTGATACCCAGCAAGTATTAGCAATCTGGCAGAAATAAATGCGTTAAATGTTCTTCAAAAAATCAGTGTTGAAATTACCATACTATTTGTAAATCAAATTGTTTTGATACTGCATTAAATGTACGAATTATACCAGCAATTTTGAAATATCATTCAATGTGTGCATTTAGATTGTTGATTGGATTGATTCACTAACGGGTATTGTCATGCATACCCGATAATCTCAATTCAATTCCTGATCAAATAAATCAACGGTGGATAGCAATGGAGCCTAGGCTCCATGGAGCCTCGAATGAGCTTCCTATATATATATATATATATATATATATATATATATATATATATATATATATATATATATATATATATATATATATATTATAGAATTGGGGTGAGGCAATGAGGGGGAGCAGTTCGAGATTCCAATTCTCGTGGCGGCTAGGGTTTTGGGATAGGAGGAGTGAAGCATGGGCTTGATCCACTTATGAGAGACTGGTCGTTTGATTGGAATCCAACGATGGTGTTGGGTCAGGTTCGATCAGAGCAAGGATCGACCCGGACCTGACACGAAGGGAACCGGGGACCCACCCGATTTTGACCCATCTGTAGGGTTGGGCTGAGATCTAGACCTGTAGAGGAAAGCATGCTTCAACACCAAAGGAAAAGGAAATAATATAAGGTGCTGAAGCAATTCGAAGTTGTCAAACTTCCAATTTGTCATGCAATAACATGGGATGGGAAATTATGGATGGGGAAGCTGTAGTATCTATTTGGCGAAAAGAAATAATAGGATTTTAGTCTAATGTTTTAAGGAACCCCTAGTTTTTTCTTGCACATCAGCTTGGAAGGGGGCGTACATATACGCTTCACACTTTGCGTGCACATAGTCCTAGCTTGGAAACTAGATCAGTCCATTTTGTTGTCTTCTTTTACATACCTAATAGCATGTTTGGAGTGGTTGAGGCCAAGCTAAATTGAGTTGAATGTTAAGCTAGATTTTAGAAGGTTCTTAAATCCACTCCTCAAAGTTGGTCCGCCTCATTTATAAAAATTTTAAGAGGTTTTAGAGGTGTCATAATGATTAAGAAAGAAGTAGTCTAAATAACCGAAGTTTATTTTGTAGTCAAATAAATCTAAGCCACTTTGAACACGGAGTATTACTTGAACACCCCCCTGATTAGGATTTCTGCGATCTCCAAGGTCCTCTAGAATCAAACAGTGCACATGTCAAGGATGCTTTATACTGGTGTTGTGAAATATCGGGGCTGACCATAATTCCAAGTAATTTCCAGATGGTATCTTTAAATTTATAAATTTGAATTCGAAAAATATTCAAATAGAAACCAAAAAATCCAACGAAAAAAACTGATTTTTCAACGAAAAAAATACCGGTTATCACGGGCCAGTAAAGGCTGATCTTTAGTCGATTACTAAGGGGCTGTTTGGTTGCCTGCATCTAACCCATCCTGGCTCATGGGATGCAGGCTCTTACTGTTTGGTTGTCCGAATTCATTGTAGCAGCCAGGCTGAGGTGATGCCAAAACACTGTAGCAGCCAGGCTGAGGTGAAACGTGGGATTTGGTCGTATGAGCTGAGCCAGCTTGGCGGTGCCTCTTGTTCTACGCCGCGGCCCCACTGTCATTGACCCTGCGCTGCTACCGTACAAACCAGGTACAATTTTCTCTTTTCTTCTTTTTATTTTCAAACCAGGTACAATTTTCTCTTTTCTTCTTTTTATTTTATCTTTTGATTACCATCTTTGATTACCGAACCAATTTCAAAAATGGGTTCTTGATATTTTTTCAAACAAAACTAGACCACACTTGGCATATAAATTTCAAATATTTAAAATTTAAATTTTTTGCCTCTTCAATTCTCAACCAAACACCATCTCCTAGGGTGCATGGATTGGGTCTGGTTGCCCTCAGCCGGGCTGGCTTGGCTAGGCTGAGCTCACCAGGCAACCAAACAGCCCCTAAATCCCAAGACTGTGGTGCATGTATATGTATTACACAAGACATTCTTAATTCGAATTTACGGCTCATCCTTTTCGGCTTAAATTAAATAAAAAAGTTACAAACAAATTTTTTTATTTCTGTGCAAAGCCAATTACTCTAGCATTTGTAACCATTTTTGCGAGAGTTTTAGTGGTTCTTTTTAAGCTTTGAAATTCATATATCTTTTTTTTTTCGGGCTCTCCAAACCTTCTTCCAAGGTCCACGATCTTTTTCATACTGTAGCTTACAGTTGTACTAAGGTGAAAACACTGAAAAGAAACTTTACACGATCGAATGGAGCAAGAATCTAGTTCCATCAGTCGTTAAGATGTCGGCACTGCTCCCTGTGCGGCTGTGCCTCTGGATCCTCTTCGGGTCAGCACGCCGGCGTAAGCACGGGTGCTGCCACCTCTGCGTCACTCTCGCTCTCGATATACACCTTCTTCCCCTGCTCTCTACGCGGAAGCAGGCAGGGCGCAGGTTTGAAGATTCCTGGTCTGTTCTTCGTTCAATCTTTCGCCATTGACCTCCACATTTCTTTTTTTTTCGATCCCCTCGGCAGCGAAATCAGCTGCGGGTTGAACGGTCAGCAGTCAGCACGCACTGTTCTAGTTTTTTGAACATTCCGATCCGAAGCCCTACGAGCTGGCCTTTTCCGAAAGCAGTCGGCCCGTGAGTGAGTGAATGCCAGCAGAAAAGACGGCAGGTGTCACAACGCACAAGAGAAGAACTAGAGGAGAAGAAGACGATGTCTCTGTCCTGGTGAGAATAAGCACACTACTGCTCCAGGGATGCCGAGTGTGTGTGATTAGGGAAAGCACCGTATTTTACGGTGAAATTTCGCTGCCCTCGTCTTGCACGGGCTAAAAACCGGTCCTTTTCGGTCATCCGGTTGCTGTAGTAGATTAATATGTTTGGGGTAGTTTAGGTTTTTTGGCTTGAAAACCAATTTATTTTTTACTCTTTTTTTTTTCTTATGACCAGTTCTAAAGGCCCCCTTAAAATAATATAAACGAAGTGTATCAGCTTTGAGAAACAGATTCAAAAATCTCTCGATTACAGCTTAGTATTTAACATAGCTTTGTCAACTCGGTCAATCCGAACATGATCATAATTTAAAAAGGCCACAAAACATCTGTATGAGTTTGGAGAGTAAAAAATAAAAAATAGTTTAGGAGCTTCGAACCGCTAAAAATTTTAAAAAATAACTACAGGATGCTATAGCATTTGCTTTGTAAAAATAACAAATTAATGTTAATTCGACCACGGCACTTAACATTTTCTTTTGGCTGGCTCGGTCAAAAACTTTCAGCTTAGCAGGCTAGCTTGCTTTGTTTGGTAGCTTTAAGGCTTGGATGTTCAGGTTCAGGTGAACATGAACTTGCTATGCAATACCTGATTCAAACCATTCTTTTTCTCCTTTCCAATGATGATCTTCGAAGGTTCTAGGAGGCCAGCTTGCTTAACTTGGTAGTTGAAGCCTTCAGGTGAACATGACCTTGCTTAGAATAAAAAGAAGCGATCAATACTTTTCTCTATTTTTCTTCTATTGCAACGGTAATTTATATTTTAGTCTTTGATTTTTTTTTTTGTCTAAGTTCTTCCATACAAGCTCTGCGTTTTATTAAAAAAACGACGATGGACATAGTTAAAATAATTTAGTGAAGAAAGAATATAACATAGATTTTTTAAAAAACTCTTGCGATCTATTTTGGACCGTCCAATTTTATCCAACAAGCCAATGATCTATAACTTATACTACGTAAGTTGTTGTGATCGATGCTCGATCCGCATGAGAGCACGTCACGTGACAACCCTAGCCGCCTGTTTCGGCCCAAACGACCATGTGGTACAATATCTCGCCATCCGTTCATACTTAACATATAAAAGCATTTCTCTCGTCCGCTTCCCAACAAGGTGGGTGCCCCAACCAGTTGGCTAGCCAAGCTAACTTTCACGCCCTAGGTGTTAGGTTTGAGTCCCCGCTCCCCCACCCCCTTCCCCTTAGCATTTCTCCTTTTCTATTTTATTTTTTAGGTCACAAAAAAAATACAAAATGGTGAAAGTGCAAAAATGGAACGATGCCCATACAAAGAACATTCATACAAAGTTTGGATGTCTTCCGAAATTCTTTTAAATTCAAATCTAAAAGTTATGTTATCCTTATTTGTAATTTATTCTGGTGATTAGATTGCCACGTCACTCACCACAGCAACAAAACCACCTCTAAAACCTCCCTAGGGGTTATTTATGTCGGTTTTATGGTTCGGTGGGGAGGGGGTAGAACACCTAGTTACATAGTTCGGTAATTTTGTAGACAAGACGCTATAGTTTAGAGTATAAGAAGAGACTGACTATTGGACATTCATTAGTTTCCCAAAAATCGAACGCTTGTTCTGAGAGTTCACTTCGCTTGTTCCCATAGTACAGTGCGCTTGAAACATGCACAAACAATGAGTAGAACATGGACACTATTCTACTATAACATGCACATTGAACTACTGGAATAAATTGAATGAATTGAACTGCAAGACAAAAAGGTGCTATTTGGATAGAACATGCACATTGAAATAAATGGAACAAGCGAAGCATACTGCTGGAACTTGTACTTGAACTATTGGAACAAAAAATAAAGGAATTGAATTGTAGAACAATTCAATTCAATTGTGCTATACGAATAAAACATGCACATGGAACTAGTAAAACAAGTGAAATATACTACTGAAACATACACTTTAAAGCACCGGAACAAATCACCTTTGCTAGCCGTGGTCTAAAGCGTGTGTGGGGTGGTGAGCCGGGCCGAAGCGTCCAATCGGGTTACACTTTAAACTACTGAAACAAATCATCTTTGCTAGCTTGGTCTAAAGCGCACGTAGGGTGGTGGTCCAGGATGAAGAGTTCGATCGGATCAGACATCCAATCCCTATCAATTCTCCAGAGTATGCAATATACCTTTTCCTTTTAAATGTAAGAGCTAGAGTCGATAAATCTCAACCGTTGAGAGGTCAAGCAATTTTTTTCGTGAGTACTAACAGCAGTTAACGTACAAGAAAACACTAGGAAAATCGGTGTTAAGCAAAAGAAAAGCATGCCACTACTCAATACTCGCCACATCGTGTGTGTTTTGCTTCTCCACTAACAAAGATGCCAGACTTTTCGGCGAAAGAGGGCCTTCCCCAACCGAGTGGATCTAGCAGTTTGCTCTTGCTCCTCCGGTACGATAATATAAGTATGACCGACGACCGGTCATTGGTCAACGGCAGAAAAGAGTCGAAAAAAAAATGAACGAAAGAAATTATACGACCGAAAATAACTCGGTTTCCCCGGTCCGGTCAAACTCTTCCCTCCCTTCGTAGACCAGCACACAGCTGACACAAGTGCTGCTACAACGCTTAAAACCAACACGGCAACACGGAACACATCATAGCTCGCTCGATCTCTCGATCGATGTCATGGCTTGCGTTCCATAGCCGGTCTTTCTATAACTATCATATAGGAGTATATATAGAGAGAGAGAGAGAGAGTAAATACGAGGAAAGAACCGGCTGAGTTCATGGTCTCTTAATTTGTCTCGACCTTCTTCTCCCTTGGTCTCCTGTTCGTCTTGCAAATCGTTGCTCATTCATGGGAGACAGGAGGTACCTGCTGCTGCCGCTTGCGAGCTAGTGGTAGTGGGTATAAAAACCCTTCTTACCTCTACCTACCTGTACTTGCTGCATAGTGTCATCGTCTTCGTCGCGTCTTGATCTTCTTATTCTTCTTCTCCGGTGTAATTCTCTCGTCTTTTCACATGATCCTTCCATTGCTCCTGCCTGCTAGCTTGGCGCTCCAGATCTGCTGCCATAGCCGGATCACGCTGCAGAGCTGAATTGGTCGGCCGCTGATCAAGCTGCAGAGCTGCAGCCCGGAGTCGATTGTTGGAGGTGTTGAGGTGAGTGAAGGTGAAGCAAGGCGCCAGCCATGCAGGACGGAGCGGGAGGGGACAATATCCATTTGCTGGTGGGCATGCTGGCCGACGGCGAGGAGCAGGCGAGGCAGCTCGAGGCGAGGCTGGGCGAGCCGCCGGACGACGACGACCTGCGGCTCCGGGCGCGGCGGCTGCAGCGCACGCTCGGGGAGGCGGTCGCCGTCGCCAGGTCCATCGAGGCGGCGGCGGCGGGGGGGCCGTGGGGCGCCGATTCCCGCTACGACTCGCCGCAGTCGGCGGACGAGAGCGCCTGCCGGGCGCCGCGGGACGCCGCGCAGGAGCGCCAGGACGTGTGCAAGAGAAGGTGCGTTCGTATGCAATTCAAAACCTCGCACGTCACACGTCGCGAGCACCAAATTTTATTAGCCACCAATTACTTTGTCAACGCAGCATATCAGTGCAATCAATCTTCCGGTACAATCACCATACAACTAATCTAACAAAAACTAAAAACAAAACTAAAAAATATACAGACATAGTTACGAACTTACTCTATCTCTGCATAAAATTGCAATTTCAAATTTATTGTATAATAATAGTTACAAAAGAAGAAAATTCTATCAATTTTCAAACCTTCAAATTTGTCACTTTTTCCTTGTTACTCTTAATATATAATTAATTTGGTATTCAAACTTTATATATTGGTAGAGTAAACAATGAAATACATTTATAATTTTTAAATAATTTTTCATGACTTTTTATTGCATTGCATCGTGATTATACTGGAAGTTTGATTGCACAGAATATGTTGCCGATTACTTTGAGCAAGTACCTCATTATTAGCCTAGAGGCCTGCTATAGGTTATTCAATAAAAATAAGTTTAGGTATCATCATTGTAAATTGGCTCTTGGCCTCTTAATAAACATAATATAAATTAACTAACACTCTTCGTTTCTTGAGTTGTGGAGTTTACACACGAACCGATTTAACAAAAAGATTAAAACCACTAAAAATGAAATATTTATTATACCTAATATATACTTGAGAAAGGAATGACAAAATGTTGTGTGTAATTTATCATGTGGTATGACTTGTAATAAAACATTAGTTGGTCCACAAGTATCAAATGCAATCTAATATTATTATAGCAATTCTCCTCCCCAAGTCAACGTCAAATGAGAAACATGACTGATAGATCCTTGTTCAGACCCAAAGAAAAAATCTCTTTGGAGTTTTTTTTTTGGGGTAAATTCTCGCTTGAGTCAACTAAATCTAGAAGACTTGCAGATGTTTCTTTTTATTTTTGCGGCCAAGCTCAGTTTTCAAACTGACTATTAGCCAGGAGGCATCAAATATGTATGTTTGAAACTTCCCTAACCGCACGAATGGGTAGACCAGATGGTAAAATGCCACGTACCCATATATCTCTGGTGATTTGTTCAAAGAGAAGTTAGGAGGGGAATCTGTCGTAGTCACAGGTCAACGGAAAGATTAAAATCTGACACTTGATTTTGTTTGTCCTAAATCACACAGGAAGGGACTGCCTAGATGGACCAAACAGTTCCGAGTACCAGACGCAAATTTGGAGGCCACCCCCGACGACGATTTCAGCTGGAGGAAGTACGGGCAGAAGGACATTTTAGGAGCCAAGTTCCCCAGGTACACCTCAAACATCTAATACCCAAAAGTTCTTTTTTTTTTTTAGTAGTAGAAAAAATGGGAAGATAGGCCAATTTCATTGAAGGTGAAAGAAACTGTGCAAACATACAAAAGGCGGTAGTATTGTTCTTTCTAGAGGTTTCAAGCCGTGTCGATGATCATATCAGACTTTTGAGCACCTTCCTAACTTCTTTCGGGAGAAAAGAGGTTGCTTGTTTTCACCAACTGTAGAAGTTGTCGGCCATTTGGCCACTAGGTACAAGCTGAGGTCGTGATTGGGGCAAAGCATCCTAGATGGACTTCGAATAAGGGCAGTTCAAGAAGAGATGATCAATAATCTTTTCATGTGTGCCATGGAGAGGGCAGAGAGCCTGGTTGGGTCATCCTTTGTTTGAGAGGACAATCACGGTGTTGATATTAATTTCCATGTTTAAGCGTTTAGGTAAAAAAAATTTCTTTCGTTCTCTATCTGCGCTTTCTAGATGGAGGAGGCTAAAGAGCAAAGGATGCTACCTAGAAACTAGGCATTGTAGGTTGATCTCGAGGTGTGGTGAGTTTTCAGGGCCCACGCAATGTTGTTGTCAATCTCGGTTTGCAAGTGCACCTAGCATTTGAGTCGCTAAAGAAGAAAGAATTATTGAAGCTACGTTTGTATGGTCATATGCTACACCTCACAAACCCGGTTGTTATTTCATAGGAGATCGACAACTTTGCACTTTCTGTGATTGACCAGATTGTAAAGGTTGGGTGCTAGGTCGCAGGAAGCAACGTACCCTACGAAGCAGGTTGTTGTGCCAGAAGCCTGTTTTTCTTGCCATTTTGAGGATGATGGTAGTGGTAGCATGAAAAAGAGCTTTGTTAATTGCATTGCCGGGCATAGTGGTGTCCACCCAAGGTTTGTCTTGGCCCTTCCATTCATGCCAAAGCCATCAGAAGCGGAGAGCTTGAGAGAACATGGCAAGGTTGGGAACACCCAAACCACTGAAATTTTTTGGTCGACAACTGGTGTCTTAGTTGACTAAGTAGTGCCCTCGTGAGTGTTACGAAAAAAGCCTGATTTTATCGACCCTTTGGACCATCCATTTGGGAAGGTGCAAGGGCATGAAAAAGTAGGTCGGGAGGGCAGACAGGACTGCTTTGACAAGGGTGAGACGACCATCCTTGATAGTTGGATGCCTTTCAAGGTCGGCAACCACGCACAAATTTTCTCGACCAACGGTAGGCAGTGCGCCCTACAGAGCTTGCGGCTGTGAAGAAGGAGGCCGAGGTGATTGCAAGATAGGCTAGTCCGCTGGCCAAAAAAGGAAGCGAGGACCTATGTCCAGTTATTTTTCCTAGCAATTGATTCTAATTCTCAAAAATAAAAGGTTTACTTTACACAAATTATCATACTCCGTCTACTCTACACTCGTTAACTAGAAACAAGATATTCTACTCCCGAACTATTAAAAACGGTACAAATTAACCCGTCAAACCAATTTTAGAAGTGATTTTGCCATCCTAACACTGACATGGCAGCCTATTATCCATCTCTCCAATATCTTTAATTTGTCGTTCTGCATCTCAATGGTAGCAACCTTATAGTGCCATACTAGCTTGTGATCACTGCCTACTCTTCTACCTCATCTCTCTCTCCCCCTCCTTCCCTTCCTTCTTCCGAAATTGGCCATCACACCCCCACCTTGTTATCTTGTTCCCCCTTTCCCACTATCCTCCCATCCGTACCACCATGTCTGTCCTAACTCCTAAGCTTGTTACCACCATCATGCAATGTGTGCCACACGTTTGCACCATATTACAAAGCTAATAACATGGCAAAGCATAGAAGAAGGTAAAAATGGAGGTGGCCGATCTCTCTCTCTCTCTCTCTCTCCCCCCACCCCTCTCTCTCTCCCTATATATATTTCCTGTTTTGCTCCATGGCCTCCTCTTCCTCTAGAGCATCTCACTCCCCATGATCTCCTGCTTTTTTTCTCCCAGCAATCCAGGTTTTTCCCCTATGGGGTTCTCCCTCCCTGCTAACTTTGTGCTCTACCGTGACTATAACCTCTATTGCAATGTTGTCATTCATCCACGCATCAGCTTCCTTGCCCATCAAATCTTTGCTTTTCCTACTGCAACCTCTACTATGCTCTGACTATAGCGACAGTAGTGCGCGCAAGGGTTCAAGGACACATCAAGATGGAGGAGAAGCATGGCACTAGGGAGGAGGAAAGGAGGAGATCGTGGGATATGAGGATCCCAATGGGGAAGGGGCGTACCTTATTTGGAAGGGAAGTATCTTTGGTGAGGAGTAAGGAGGAGGCCAGTGAGGAAGATAGCGTAGGACAGATGGATGAGATAAAAACACAGAGGGAAGAGTGAGGGAGAGAAACGAGAAAGATGACACGTGGACATTCACCATGTCAGCTATGGTATCAACTGAAAGCCACCTACAAAAACTATGTACCTTCGGTTTTCTAGTTCATGGGATAAATTAGACGAAGCACAATACTTATGTTGTAAAGTAGACTTTTTTATCTAAAAATGTTTTCAAATTTAAACCATAAAAAATCCAGTGTTTCAAATAAAACTTTAGATCATGTGATCGATCAAGTCTAATTTACGTGAAGTTTACAAAAATTTAACAGGAACTGTTCAATGCTCGTAGAAATGGAGAAAATAAAAATGTCGATCGCATTTCAAACAATTTTTGCGATCGTTGTGAAATCCTTAAAATAAAAAACTGTCACTGACGTGTATGTCGCTGGCTCGCTGCACGGCAGGGGGTACTACCGCTGCACGTACCGCAACGCACAAGAGTGCCTCGCCACGAAGCAGGTGCAGCGCTCGGACTCCGACCTCTGCGTGTTTGACGTCACCTACCAGGGCGTCCACACGTGCCACCAGAAGCAACAGCGCCACGCGTCACCGGCCTCCGCCGGCGCCGCCGCGCAGCTCGACGACGGCAGCCAGCTGCCGCCGCAGGACCCAAGCCACCAGCTGGAGCTCCTCGCGAGTTTCAAGAACGGCCTCAAGGTGGAGACCCATGGGCTGTCGTCGCTGCCGGAGTCCTTCCACGAGCACGGCCACGCCACCGCCGCCTTCCCCTTCCCTGCCGTCGCTTTAGACGGCGGCGCCACGGCGGCGGCGGGCTTCTCACCGGTGGAGAGCGGCGGGCAGCTGGGAGGGGGATTCTCGCCGGCGTTCGTCTCGCCGGCGGCGTCGGCCGGGTCGAGCTACTTCTCGGTGACGCACTGCCCGGCGGCGAGCTACGGCCAGGGGGGAGTGGGCACGCGCGGGGTGGAGTCGGAGCTCGGCGAGGTCGTCTCCGCGGCGACCGGCGCTGCGGCGGCTCCCGCCGGGTTCGACTACTTCCTGTTCCACAACCACGACGCCGATCAGCTCGACCCGCACTTGCCGTTCCCGCCAATGTTTGGTCACCCTTCCCAATCCCATGGCCAACACAGGAACGCTGGTCACCCTTCCCAATCCCATGGCCAACACAGGAACGCGTGAAGACTGAAGAGTGAACTCAACTAGTGTCACCAAATTTTTCAGTTTGGTTATGAGTTATATAACCCATTTGGCCATTCGGGACACAAGGATTTTACTCGTCTTTTTGTCAACTTAACAGGTAGAGGTAGTAGCAGGCTAGCAGCTGTCTGTTAGTTACTGTTAGTTCATTATCTTCGGGTGTAGCACAGCTTGTTCCATGATACTACTACTTGGTTAACTTTCGAGTGTTAGGTTGGCTCGCGCGACTGAAGGGCGACGTCTGCTGCGCCGTCGCCACCGGTGCGGTGCCCTCTCCATGTTTCTATAGAAACGCAAAATATAGAAAAAAAAAAACTGTTCAGAATTTTCATAACGTCTCCAGATCCAATGACTTCATTAACAAGATGGAAAGAATTTAGCTTCCTGAAAAGAGCAAACGCTTCACATGGAATAATCATCGAAATAACCCTCTTCTTAAGAAATTTGATTGGGCCTTCTGCTCCTTGTCCTAGGCCTCTTGCTATCATCAGACTTATTCTGAAACTCTTTATAAAGCAACCAGTGATAATGACCCTGTAAGCATGACACTAGCTGTTTAAATGCCATAAGCTAGTATCTTTCATCTCGAGAACTACTGGGCTACTGGCTATCTCTACCTGGTTTTAAAGACCAAGTTAATAGGGTTTAGGCCTGCCACCCTAATAAGAATAATGTAGCTAAACATATCATTTTGCGGTTAAATTAAGAAGCTTTAGAGGCATTCAAAAAAATGGGCATCTCGATTATGAGCCTTGAAGTTAATTTTTCGTCGTTATGATCTCACACCTTGCTTCCTTGGTGAACTTGAAGCTGAGCGAAGGCCTTTTCCAATAGAATTCAGATTTAGGAAACTAGTTCGAAAAAAACTTCAAAATCTTTTGATGCAATAAAGAAACTACCGGCGAAAGCGAGCAAAAAAAAGGTCCAAACTGGGTGATGAGAATATCACGTATTTTCATGCTATTGCTAGCTCAAATGATCGGCACAACTCTTCGGTATATGACCTTCACTCGTCTAGATTTTGCTTGTGCTATTTAACAAGTCTGTCTCTTTATACATGATCTTTAGGAACCTCAATTCAGTGTTATGAAACGGATCCTACATTATCTTAAGGACACTATCTTATAGCCTGTTTCTGCATCGATCATCACCTACTAACTTGACAGTCTACTCCAACACTGACTAGGCGG
The DNA here is from genome assembly GCA_036346415.1 of Raddia guianensis. Classification (NCBI taxonomy): domain Eukaryota; kingdom Viridiplantae; phylum Streptophyta; class Magnoliopsida; order Poales; family Poaceae; genus Raddia; species Raddia guianensis. The sequence goes on along the minus strand of CM070539.1, from coordinate 18,159,298 downwards.
GCTATCCAATACATGTATGGTTTTGATGTTTTTCCTAGTGATAATAATTTGGTCTCGTGGTCTGTCAAGCGACAACACACATTTTCTTGATCCAATGCTGAGGCGGAGTATCGTGTCATGGCCAATGGAGTTGCAGAGGCATGTTGGCTCTGTCAGCCTCTCTAGGAACTTCACGGTCCTCTTCGTCGCACCACCGTTGTCTATTGTGACAATGTTAGTGATGTTTACCTCTCCACCAAGCCGGTTCAACATCAGCGAATCAAACATTTGAGATTGATTTGCATTTCATCCAAGAGCGTGTCACTCTAGGCCAATTGTGTGTTCTCCATATTTTGATGTTGTCGCAGTATGTTGATATCTTTACCAAGGGATTGCCTTCATCGGTTTTCACCGAGTTTCATTGCAGTCTAAATGTTCACTCCTCCGACTTCAGATTGGGTGGTATACATATATAGGTTGTTTGGTTACCTGCATTCACAGATATTTGCATCCACAGATGCAGAATCTTGCTTTTTTCTTATGTTTGGTTGCTTGCATCTGGTTTTGAGCCTAGCTCCGTGAACGCAAGATTGTCCATGCAGTCTGGCTTTGGAGAGCATTTCTCTGGATGCAGCGCAAGGCGGCCTCGTGTTCTGCGCAAGGGGCCACAATTAGTCACCATATCAAGCCATGCATGTGCGGCTACGTGGTAATTAAGTTTTTCTTTTTTCTTTTTTATTTGTATCTTTTTATTAGCATATTCGATAAACCAAACCGATTTCAAAAATGGGTTTCTGACATTTTTTCAAATAAAACTAAACCACACCCGCTATATAAATTTCAAAATATTTGCCTACTAAACACTCAACTAAACAACATTTGACATCCCGTATCCCACCAGCCTGGCTTAGTCGGATGGTACAGGTTCGCGAGAGAAAACAACCAAACAGCCTAATAGTAATTTTACAGGTTACTCCAAGGTTGGTTGGCTTCCATATCTCCCGACCACTGTTTATATAATCTTTTTAGATTATATATATACTGATATATATAAGGTCTGAGGTAAGGAAAGCTACCATCTATGTATACTGATATAATCCTTTTAGATTAATTTATCTCATGTGTTTATCATGCTATGGCGTTGTGCGTTTGAGGCTAGCGTTGCGTTCCGTAGCGTGCCGAGCGCTGGAGCGCGCGCGCAGCGGCGGATTTCGAATCCCGCACGCTACGGCACGCCCAATCGTGCATGGCCTATATGGGGCACACGGCCGCATGGAAGCATAGCATGATAGCAACAAAAGGGTAAAAAAGCTAGCAAGCATTCCTAAAGAAAAACTAGCAAGCAGCTAAACAGGCTATAAAGCCCAGAATCGGTTCATTGGGCTCCATCTCTTTCATGACTGTGTCGACCCGTATTCAACCGAGATCCGCAAAACGGAGGGAAAAAACCATGGTTTTCAATCTTGCCCATATGATTTGGTTTGGCAAGCCAATGGTTTAATTTGAACCGATCCATATTCAAAATTTCAAATTGAAATTCAGCATCAACCGACTAGTGTTTGACATGTAGCGAATCCTTAATGCTCCAAACCGTCGTTTTTTTCTGGGTAGAACAAGTAGTTTCTGGTCCAAACCGACCAATGTTTTGCTAAATAAATTGGACGCAACCAATCTTTTTTGATTTGCTTCTGGAGGTCCTGCGCCTTTGGGTGGCAGCAGGCGCCCGTTTTGTAATAAGTTAACTCAATTGTAACGCGCGTCCAGGGGGAATGCGCCTAAACCTCCCCCTATATTTTGACCGTGTAACCTTCCTTTTGAATTAATTCAAAGCAGTTCTCCTGCCTTTTCCTCAAAATTGGACGCGACCGACCTAGCTATACCGATCAGACTGATTTCTGACAATATAGCATTTACTCCCTCGGGTCACAAAAAAAAAGTTGTTGTTGACTTTTGAACACGCCTTTGACCATTCGTTTTATTCAAAAAAGTTATATAAATATTATTTATTTTGTTATAATTTGATTTATTATTAAATGTATTTTAAGTACGACTTATATTTTTACATATTTGAACTAAATTTTTGAATAAGAGGAATGATCAAAGGCGTGTTCAAAAGTTAACGGCGACTTTTTTTTATGACCGGAGGTAGTAATACCAAACAAATCAGGAACATGTGAGTGCAGTGCAAACTGGAATCTATGGAGCACATGAATACGGCAAAAAAAAAAAGAAAAAAAAAAGAATCACCTGCTACGAGATCCATACATGCATGAATGTTTTGGCCACCGTGGCTTGTGGCCGTAGGCTGATCAACCCGTATTTTGGTGGACCTAGATGCCAGTGTTGACAATTTTATAGTGTTGGTTTGACATTCAATGGTACAGCTAGATGACAAAAAAAAAAGTATGATCCATATGATAAAACCATATGATATCATGAAAGAAATTGTATAAAATTAAACCACATAAAATGTGGGGCCATATAAAGAAACCACACGATACAATATGAAACCATACTTCGATGGGTGATGAAACCCACATGATACCACATGAAACTACACTTTGACGATGGACCACATAATAAAACCATACTTCAATGATGGATCCACCTAATGAAACCACATAACACCACATAAAACAATATAAAAATCATACTTGGACAGTGATGAAACCACATGGCACCACACTTTAACGATGGCCCACATAATGAAACCCACTTCGATGGTGGGTCCACATGATGAAAACACATGAACCACATTTCATGAAGTATCATGTATTGGTATATGTATCATAAGGTATCATATATTTACAAGAAATATATAGTATCATAAAGTATGTTTAAACCATTTGTACTGCCTCCTGAACAAGTACAGTGGCTACCCTAGCTCGGGCTGGACCAAAAGCTCGGGCTCGACGAGCTACTTGAGCTCGGTTCGAGCTCGGATCGAGCTCGATTCGAACTCGAATGCTAAACGAGCTGATCTCGAGCCCGACCCCGAGCTCGAGCCTATTCGAGCCGAACTCGAGCTTGAGCTCGATCCCGAGCCTTCATCGAGCCCAGCCGAGCCTGAATAATCATCATTGCATAGCATATTTCTCTCTTTAAATCCAATTCTTCAACCAATTCGAGCCGAGCTCGAAATCGAAATCGAGTACAACCGACCTCATATAGTCTCATCTTTCCCATAAAACTGCACAAATTCCTTGATTTGATCTCAACCGAGCCGATCTCGAGTCTAGTTAAGTTTTATTGAGCTTGATCTCGAGCTTGACCCTAAACTCGATGTTGGTTCTAGCCGAGCTCGAGCTTTGACAGCCTAAGCTCACTCAGGATCAGCTCGAATCCACCCCTAACCCTAGCAGCCTCTGGAGGGAGCTCTCCAAGAAGAAGATGCAGAAGAAAGGCAAGCTGCCGAGGGACTTGGGCCAGAAGCTCATCCATTGGCGGTAACTTCACTTTCGATGGCCCTATCCATCCATACATACACATCTACATGCTTAATGCTTTATACAAATGTAAATTCTGAAGGTCAATCGATGATTAAGCAAAGCAAATCAACAACTGGTTCAACCATTCATTAACACCGGACTCAACATTAGAGGCCGATGCCGGTTGCCACAGCTGAACGAAAAAATTGCTCAAACCACATTCAATATCCCGCCAGAAAACAAAATGACACTCAATGTCTCTGTTTTCCTATGACACCGAGTTAACGAATTTAATTATCAAATGACATCTTGATAATTCTTTCACCTCTTTTTCCACAATTTTTCAACCTGAAAATTGTGTTTCTGGTTTTGCTCTTCTGTTGTGACTGTGCCAACGCCGACAACGGGAACGACAGCGACGGGAGAGGCGGTGGTGACAACAACAATGGAGGCGACAACGATGCAGTGCGGTGGGTTGCTGCCGAGTTCGGCGGCGCTATGGCTCTGCGAGGTGCTCCTCGTGCTGCAGTGGTTCAAGGCTACCATCACCGATGGCGTTGTGCGCAGTCGGATGTGGCTGCTACTGCAGTCCGACGAGATGGCGGCGCAAGTGTGGGAGCTGCAGCATGACCTGGCCACGCTGCTCAACCGGCGCAATGGAGTACAGCGGAGTGGCGGCATGGTGGTTGCCGGAGGTGAGGAAGAAGGGCAAAAGGGAAAAAAAAGAGAGGAGAAAATGCAAAAATGTTATTTGGGATAATGTCTCCACAGTGAGAGGCCACAACAAGATATCGCAGTTACACACGGAGCAAGGAGTGCTGTCTGCTGCTGATGACATTGAGGACACCTTCTTCGCACATTTTGTTGACCTCCTCGGCCGGAGTAAGGAGAGGTCGTATACTCTTAATTGGGATTTGTTGCAACTCCCGATTGGTGACCTACAGGACTTAGAATCGCCTTTCCTTGAAGACGAGATTCATGATGTTATTAGGCACCTTCCCTCAGATAAGGCTCCAGGTCCTGACGGTTTTATAGGCCTTTTTTATAAATCCTGTTGGGATATCATCAAGGGTGATTTGATTGCAGCGTTACAGGACCTTTGGCATTGTAGGGCGGATGGTTTTCTCAAAATGAACGGCGCCCATATTCTTTTGCTGCCTAAGGGACAGGGTGAACCAAGCGTCGCCGCTTTCAGACCGATTAGCTTAATCCATAGCGTTGGCAAGTTGTTCTCAAAGCTACTCGCCAATAGGTTATCCAAGCACCTAGAGAACTTGGTCTCCCCAAACCAAAGTGCTTTCATCAAAGGGAGTTCCATCCAGGACAACTTTCTCTAGGTAAGGTCGAGTGTCCAAAACTTGCATAGGAAAAAGGTGCCTTCGTTGATAATGAAGCTGGATATGCACAGGGCGTTTGACTCAGTAAGTTGGGAGTACATCCTTGAGGTCCTGCAGGCTTTTGGTTTTGGACAGCGGTGGCGGAATTGGTTGGCAATTCTTTTAGGAAACGCCACCTCCCAGGTTTTGATTAACAACTTGCCTAGTAGGAGCATCGCGCATCGTCGGGGCCTTAGGCAAGGGGACCCCCTTTCCCCGATGCTGTTCATTCTTGCCATGGAGCCATTGGTTCGCCTGCTTCACATGGCACATGCTAGGGGAGTGTTTCGGCCTGTTCCCCATAATCTTGGTAGCCTTCGGATCTCCCTCTACGCGGATGACGTCATGGTGCTCATTAGGTCGGATGTGCAGGAGGTGCAAGCTATTAATCAGATTTTCAGTGCCTTCCAAGGGGCCACAGGTCTTGCGGTTAATTGGACCAAGAGCGAGGTCTTTGCAATCAGATGTGACCAACACATAGAGGTTTGGTTGCAAAATGAAATCCCCGCACAGATAAAAAATTCCCCTTGTAACTACCTAGGTCTATCCTTGAAGCCCACAAAAATCAAGAAACAGGAAGAGATGTGTCTCATTGAAAAGGTTAGGCGTAGATTGGCGACATTGAAAGCCAAGCTCCTTTCCAAGGAAGGTCGTTTGGTCCTAGTTAACTCCGTCCTCACTTCCATGATTGTGTATCACATCATGGTCTTTCAGCTGAGTGGGTGGGCAATAAAAAAGATCGACAGAATCAGGCGAGGTTTCCTTTGGAGCGGGGAAGAAGAGTGTTCCGGTGGAAAGTACCTGGTTAACTGGGCAACGGTCTGCAGGCCCAAGGAACTAGGGGGGTTGGCGTCAAAGATATTGATCGTTTTGGTCGTGCTTTGCGCCTTCGGTGGCTTTGGCATGAGTGCAATTCCCCATCTAAACCTTGGGTAGGGCGCCATCCCGTGGTCCACAAATGGATATCATGCTTTTTCATGCGGCCACCGAGCTTACACTGGGGGATGGCAATAGGGCATCCTTTTGGAACTCACCTTGGTTCAATGGTTCATCTCCAAGTGAGGTGGCGCCGCGTTGCTATAGGCTAGTAAGAAGGGAGAACATTTCCATGCAGGAGGCACTGGTGGATGGGCGATGGATGTTACCCCTAACAGGAATTTCTACTTCGGAACAGGTTCACTAGTTCGTTGTCCTTTGGACAGCTGTGCAGCGGCTCGCCTTACTACCGGGCACGCCTGACTCCGTTCGCTGGAAGTTCATCGATTCAGGAAGGTATTCAGCCAAGTCTGCATATTCTATTCAGTTCATTGGATCTTCGCGGGAGCACGACTACACTCGCATTTGGAAAGCAAAGGTGCAAAGGAAGTGTCGCTTCTTCTTCTGGACTCTAATCCGAGAGAAGCTTCACACTGCAAACTGTCTAGCTGCTCGAGGGTGGCCTTGTAACCCTCTATGCGTTCTTTGCGGCGAGGAAGAGGAAACTCATAAGCATCTTTTTTGGGAATGTACCTTTGTCCGGCAAATTTGGCATAGTATGGCGCCATTTTCCTGTTTCACCAAAGTTGATGACGCCACAGTTCAGTCCGTTGGTAACTGGTGGGATGAACTTCGAGGAAGCAAGGTTGCCAGACGAAGGGAAGATGGCATCATAATCTCCATATGTTGGAATATATGGAAGGAGCGGAATGCTCGTATTTTCGCCAAGAGGACTGTTGGCCGGACGACGTTTTGTGGAAGATTAGAGGAGATTTGTTGGTAGTCTAGGCTGGGTTTTTGCTGGTTAGGCCGAGGGTTGAATTTGGTGTGTTCTCGCACTAAGTTGTGTTACTTGCTCTTGTATCCGCTTCTTCTTTTTAATGAAATTAGGCAACTCGCCTTTCTTAAAAAAAATGTTATTTGGGAACAAAATTTGTTGCATCGGTATCATAGTGAAAACAGAAACTAATTGAGTGTCATTTTATTTCATCGCAGTGAATTGAGTGTCATTTGAGCAATTTTCCTCAGCAGACTACAGTTTGCAGCCACTCGCCACTTATAGTGTCTCGAGCAGCTCGTTCGCTGCACTTTGCATGGATGGGCAGTACTTCCTCGGCGGAGGTGAGTATCGCTGTGGCATGTGACGGCGATGGCGGCATGGCGAGTGTTGACTTCATGTCTTTGCACGGCGTTGGCCAAGGCCTGATGGCTCTCGGGTCTCGTCGGGTGCGAGGGTTGGGACGTCATGTCACCACGGTTGGCATCGGAAGCACGATAGTGAGCCAGAACTAGTGGCCGCCCGTGTCTATACCATTCAAAGGGCTCAAAACGGTGTGTCGTTTCGTAGTTTTTCTTAAAAAAAAAGATATTTGTTCTCCCTGATTCAAAACCTGAAATTTAAAACAAACTTTGCGCTTTTTAGCAGTTTTTGGTCCAAACCTATTGAATTTCACTTTAAAAAAGACGCTTTCCATCCCTCGCACAAATTTTGGGGAAAAAAGAGAAAGATTTATTTTTTCGATAATGGGAATTAATCCAGGCTCTATATCCGAAGATGTATACGGCAAACAAAAGTCAAAAAGTCTTCAACAAAAGGACATTACAATACCAACACCAAAATGGTCCTTTACAAAAGAGGACCAAAACAATGCAAAGATAAAAAAGATTAAGCATTACAAAGCCTTAAATATTGGGGGAAATTAATCTGGTGACACTGAAAGGTGACTCCGTTCACTTTCTAGCACTGAAGCAGGGTGGCACAATTTTCTAGCACTAAAGTTACTCTCCGTTACCTTGATCTGGCATGCCGTGACGGGAGGTGGTTAACAGTGCCGTCTCCGTCGCATTAAGAAACCGATTCACGTGAGAAAAGAAAAGAAAAAAGCCTCCCTCGGTTCTCTCTCTTCCCCTCGGTTCTCTCTCTCCGCCCCTGTCTCCTCCACGGCGAGTCGCCCCTGTCTCCTCCGCGTGGCCTCACAGCCCGGCGCCGCTGCCCCGGCCTTCTCCTCCTCCACGGCGCTGCCCGCCCTCACCGCTGCCGCCGGGCAGTTCTCGACGCCGCGGGGCCTCTTCAACGCCGGCGCCGTCCTCCTCATGCTCAGCGCCGCCCCGACCTCCTCAACGCCGGCGTCGCCTCGCCCCGTCCGCGCCCAGCGACTGCGCCACCCCGACATAGTCACAGGCATGCTTACCGTGAGGCTCACGAGGACGGAATGGCTGGAGCCGGCGTGACGACGCGCGACACCGAGACGGCGCGGAGCAGAACAATGGCGACGGCAAGCTCCGACAGCGAACTGATCAAATCAAGTGAGGGGAATTGCTCGTGAGGTGGAGGAGAATCTACGGGCGCAAGGAATCGGACCAAGACTTACCAAATAGGAAGAAATCGACGGAGAGATGCTCGACAAGAGTTTCGGGCCGATGAGGAATTCTGGCACTACGGCGGCTCCGATGGCTTCGGCAGCGCTCGTCCGTCTCAGGCATTCACCATGGATGGAAGAGAGACAGAGACACACACCGAGAGCGAAGCAAATGGGAAAAAGAAGAAGACCAAGGCGGCGGCCGAACTTTTATACCGGCGAGGCAGCGAGGGCACGGCGGCGTCGACCTGGCTCAGTGTGAGCGGCGAGTGCCTGGCTCAGTGTGAGCGGCGAGTGCTACGTGGCTGCGGCGACTGCCCAGGCGCCTCGGCAAGAAGCGCGGCGCATGCGGCAAGCAGCGGCGGAGAGGGTCGAGCAGGAGAGAGACGCGCTGTTGACGCCTCCCGTCACGGCATGCCAGTTTAGGGTAACGGAGAGTAACTTCAGTGCTAGAAAATTGTGCCACCCTGCTTCAGTGCTAGAAAGTGAACGGAGTCACCTTTCAGTGTCACCAGATTAATTTTCCCTAAATATTGACATCCGTGATTGGCAAAACAAGACAAGGCCATCTCTTTCAAAGACCAGCAAGCTCGGACGAAACATCCCCGCTCATTTTCCTTCTATAGAAAGGCCCATAGAAAGGCCCATTGACGTAACCAATAGGATTCTCTGAAGATAATCTGCATACATGAGATATCTTTGCATTTGGCAAAAACAATGTCATTGCGGCAAAGCCAAATCACCCAAAGAATGGCCGCAGTTCCAACAAAAATCCTTTTCTTTATATCTAATGAAATTCCATGAAGCCAATCGCCTAGTAAGTGAGAACAACTAGTAGAAGTTTTCAAACCAAGAGCAACAAAGAAAAGATGTTTAATTGTTTTTGACCAACTGTTTTTGAAATATGACAATCAAAGAAAAAATGTTTCATTGTTTCATTGCCACTACAGAAGCAACAAAGCTGACTCCCTCTCTAATTACGCTTTGCAAGGTTATCTTATGTTAGAATAATCCCTCTACCAAGGTAGCACAAAAAAAAAACTTTATCTTTAATGGAAGCTTCAACTTCTAAAAAAATCTGACACATCCATATTCACTAATCTTTGGTACATAAATTGAACTAAAAAGTGACCACTCTTACGTAACTTCCAACTAAAAATGTCTTTTTGAGTATTTAACTCAACATTAGCTAATCAATTAGATTTTAAGCCACTAATACTCTTCGAAAAGAGACATTAAAGGGCGAACTACCTAAATTTTCATTAGAGCCACTAACTCAACATTAGCTAATCGATTGACTACAGTTTTGGTTTTCGACCGTAACGCCAAACTGCAACCGTGCTTTCTTTCAGTTTCTACCTAAATTTAAAGAAATTCTAGTCCCTGTGAAGCCGAAGTGCCGAACCAGTTTTCCTTATTCGTTCCAAACGGGGTCTCAACCTCAACCTCAACCTCAACCTCAACCTCAACAAACAAGTTACAGGCACGTATTGGCCAGCTCCCCCATCCTCCTGAGTCCCTCTCGGCCCCTCCAGCGAACCCTCCAAACCCTAGCCGCCCCGGCTGGCGGCGGGCCCGCCAGCCGGCCGCCGCGCCGCCGCCGGCCACACGACACTCTCTCCCCTGTGCAGGCTCCCGGTGGAGAAACGAGGCTGGGCCTCCTCTTCTCCTCCTTCGCGTCGGTGGCGGCGGCGGTCGACAAGCTTCGTCGGGGCCGCAACGGTTATCGGTTGGCGGTGCGTGGGTTTGGCCGGTGAGCAAGGAGCTCGCCGTGAGTAGACTGATCAACGGCCGGGCCGGGCCGGGTTTCGGGCCGGGCTTGGCAAAGCCCGGTCCCGCGGGACCAAGCCCGAGCCCGGCCGGCCGACGACTGGCTTCGTTTCGGTCCGAACCCGCCTGGCCCGAAGCCTTACCGAAGCCCGGCCCGCCCGGCCACGGCTTGTCGCAGCTTATTTCTGGCCCGAGCCCGCCCGGCCGGCAAGGCCAGATCGAGCGAGCCGAGCCGCCCGATGCACGGCCGGCCGGCCGGCCGGCTTTTTCGGTTGGCTCGGCTCGCTGGCCGGGCCGCCGCCATGATCGTTCTAGCCGTGAGCGAGGAGAGTCTGCCGTGGCGCGGGCCGTGTCGCGACGGAGCGCCTCCTAGATCTGGCCGTGGGCGAGGAGCTCTGGCGTCCGTCGTCGGTGGCGTCCGTGGTAGCGTAGGGCGTCCTCGGCGGGTCCGGATCTCCGCCGCCCACGCCCCACGCCGCCGGATCCATGATGCGCCGTCTGCGCCGCCGCCCAGGCAGCGGCGCGGCTCCTCCTTGCTTGCCGCCGCGCGCGCCGAGGGCGGCGTCTGTGGCGAGGAAGAACTTGACGCCGGTGTGGTCGCCAAGCGCGTCCAAGCTCGTCGTCCGCGCAAGCCGCCGCCGGCTTTCTTCTCCGCCACGCGGCGGCCCTTCCTTAGCGCGGCGTGGGCGGCGGCGCCCGTGGCGGCGTGCCTCGACCTCCGCCCCAGATCTGAGCTCGGGCCACGCTTCCCGACCTCCGGCGTCGCTCGGCGGCTTCCTTCTTCGTCCTCGCCTTTGTGCACCGTGGTGGAGCCTTGTCGCTGGTTCTTCTTCTCCTTCTTCCTCTTCCTCGTCCCCCTCCCCTACCCCTCCCCTAGGCCCATCTTGGGTGACCGTCTAGGGGGGCCTCTTCGTTGGTGGCCGGATCCACGGGCAGGAGGCCCGGACCTGGCGGTGTTTGTTCGAAGAGGTCGGAGCAGTGCGCCCAGGGTCTTGTGTCCGGTGGCCTCGTTGCTCGGTGAGCCTCGGCACCGGCCTCCTCTTCTTTTCTTCCCCCCCCCGAGCCCGTCTCGGTGGAGGCGCTTGGGGGTCCGCTTTGATAGATGGTCTGAGCGACGGAGCAAGTGGCTCCAGGGCTTGTGTCCGGCAGCTCCCGCCTCCCCGACTCTCCGTGCGGCCAGATCTTGTGGCAGGAGGCCCAAATCGTGGTCGAGCGCCGAGCGGTGTGCTCCAGTGCGAGGCCGGCGGCTTCTCCGTTGTCCGTGTCTCCTCTCGCGTCATCTTCGCCCATCTCCTTCGTGCTTGGTCCCGCCTTTGTCGCCCGGCCCCTCCCTCCCCGTGAGGACCCGTAGCTCCGGCTGCCTCTTCCGAGCCCGTGGGCTGGTTGGTCGGTGTTGTTCTGTCGTCTGGGACCTTAGACCTCGAAGGGGTCGGGTGGCCTACTTCGGCTTCGTGGTGCCCTCTTCACCCTCGCTCTTCGACTTTGGCTGATGTCCTCTCCGGGAGTGTCTGTGGTTCTTCGTTGCTTGGCTTGGTCCCGCCCTCGTCGTCTTGGACCTCCTTCTGCTACGGGGTGCTTGTTGGTGTGGCGGCGTCTTCCGTGTTAAGTAGCGGCGCCGTATCGCTCTTGACCTGCACTTGATCTGGCTCGGTTGGTGGTCTTCTGTGGCAGCCGTTTTGTGCATTGGTGGGGGGAGGGGCTTGGGCGAAAGCCCTGCCCATTCCTAAGCGGATGGTGGCGTCACTTTTTGTGACGTTCTCCTCGTTGGAGGCATCATCTTACGCCCCTTCCCTTATTTGGTGAAAACCACGGTGATCGCCGACGGCGGCGGGTCTTACCCGTCGTTACCTTGTTGGAGGCGTCATGCTAGTCACTGCTGCACTTCTTGATTGTCTACTAGGTCTGCTAATTCGGAGTCGTCCGTCGTTGAGTGTGTTGGTAGTGCGCCCGGGGTGGCCGGTGTTGTTTCTTCCCATTTCCTTCCAGTTGTGTGTCGCCGCAAGGTCTCTTGGCCTTGCGTGTGTGGGCGCGGCCGTTTGGCGAGGTGTGGCAGCCTTCTTCTGCGTTGAATCTCAGAATAGCTTTGATCGTTGACATTTCTTCTTCTATCAATGAATGGACGGCAGCTCTCCTACCTTTCCCTTCAAAAAAAAAACAAACAAGTTACAAATGCAGAGCAGGGGGCACCACTCCTGACTCCCGAGACCTGCACCAAAACCGACGGCGGCAGTAGACAATTCGGAGCCTGAATTCGGCGTCCTGCTCGCGCAAAGAGCGCGCAAGCCACGGCTAGAGCGCTCGTCTCGTCCCCCCCTACCAGCAGCACATGCTGAAAGGCGCCACCACAAAAGCAGCGGCTTCTTTGCAGCACACAGCGCCAATTGTTTATGTGCAGGATCAGGGCAAGATCCCCAATTCCCCATCAATATAGTAAATGGCATGAGCGAAGATCGCACATGAGTGTTAGAACCTGAACCTGCAGGTGTCAAAGGGACCTGACCTGGCCCAGGTGCTGTTGGATGCTGGCTTGGAAGATCAGATCACGTATCTGTCATTATTCTAGGACTGATGGAGTTTGTTAGCACAGCAAAGAGGAGAAAGATACGTGCAGGTCTTAGACAGGGCATATGTTTTTCCGTGATCCGAATCATAATCTACGGATTAAGCAGTTTCAATATAAGATTTCTAAACATCATTTCTATATATACCATATAATCTAGAAACTATATAAGAAATTATGTCTCCATTGCATTGTATCTTAATATCGTTTATATCATTAATACTTTCTCTTTTTCCAAAGACACAAGAAACCATCTCCTTTTCTCTCCGCATTAATTATATGTTATGTCGTCCTTCTATCCTACATGGCATAGAAAGAAACGAATGAAGAAATTGCATTAATTATAAAGTTGTGGCTACAATGAGCTTCACTTTCGGAAGATTAAACCGGAATGTTTTGTTTGGAAGGTCATAAGAGACATTAAGAAATAATGCTATGAAAACCCACTATTTGCAAAAAAAAAAAAAGTGATATTTTTTTAGAAAACCGATCTTTCATAAATTTGAAATTAATTTGCCTTGTTCTGTGGGCGTCTGCAATTTGATATTTTGTGCGAATGATTTTTGTTTCCTTTTTTAGTCTAATTAATATATTTGCACATTTTTATGCATTATTAGAATATTTGAAGGGTTCTACGGCTTATCACTCACCATGCGCCGCTGTCAACCATATATGCTCGCAGTGCGCCTGCAACAACCACACACACCCTGCACATCGGCACGTCGCATGTGGTGGCTGCGTACCCGCTACAAGCACCACACATGAGCATGCATCGACATCCTTTGCACGTTGCATGCAACGTCATGCTGTGACTACGTGCTCGCTGTATCGTAGTGCAGCTGCACCTAAGTGACAACACAAATAGGGCTGGCAACGAGCCGAGCTTGAGCAAGCCAGGCCCTGGCTCGCTCAAGCTCGTTCACTGCCGAGCCGAGCCGAGCTCGATCACCGAACGAGCTCGGAAAAAGCTCGCTCAGCTCGCTGAAAGCTCGGTCCGCTCGTGGCGCCGCGAGCCTGATGAATGCCGAAGCGTTACGCCGAGGCCACGCTGGCGGAGATGGCGGAGCGAGTCGCCGCATCGGAGATTTAACGGGCGGCGAGGCGGCGTGGATTCCGCCCGCGGCATCGGAGGTGGACGGGCGGCGCGGAGGAGAGGAGGTCGAGGCGGCGTGGATCGAGGCCGAGCGGCGTCGGGATCCGCCTGGTGGCGCGATGAGGGCTGGGCGGCGGCGGAGGAGGCAGGCAGCGCCGGGCGCAGCAGAGGAGCCCTACGGCCGGGATCTGGGCCGAGGGCACCGGTCATGGAGGAGAGACTGGTGGCGCCTGGAGGAGGCGGGGCGGCGAGACGGAGGCTGCACATGCGTCGGGCGCGAGGAGGAGACGGGGGCGGCGCGCCGGCCGCCTACTGGAGCCACCCGAGAGAGAGAGAGACCGGTAGAGAGAGAGAGAGTACGATGGGGAGGGCCGCCCCCGCCCGAGAGAGAGAGAGACCGGGAGCTTTGGTGGATTGCCCGCGAGCCACAAGCGAGCTGGCCCTAGGCTCGGCTCGGCTCGCTAATTGACCGAGCTGGAAAAAAAGCTCGAGCTCGGGCTCGTTGGCCTACGAGCCGAGCCCGAGCCAAGCTAAAACCGAGCGAGCTACGAGCTACTCACGAGCTGCGAGCCAGATTGCCAGCCCTAAGCACAAACGTAAATTTTCAGGTGATTGCTGTTTATACAGTCTTACATAAATTAGTGAACACCATACGTTATGGTTGAAAGCCCGAAGCCATGAAAACAGACATTTTTTAATGCCCACCTCCTCACACGCATGTAGCGGCATGCATTGTGTCCTTTGCACATCACATGCATCGGATGCATACATGTCATCGTCGCTGTGTGGTCGGCTCGAAACCCTCCTGTGGTTGTAACATACAAATGTATAAATTTTAGGTAGCTGACGGCTGTAATTTAGATGGTCTTTAAATTTGAGCCAGTTTTGAAATTCATAAAAACCAAGCCCTTTATTGAGTTAATATATACTTTATTATTGATAAAATTTATGATACGTGAATTTAAAGTTTTGTTCAAACATGGACGCCTAAGCTGTGAGCAAAATCACATGCAATTTTGCCTCACTTGAATCCGTCGACATCGTCGTGTTTTTCTTCGTCTCCGAGAGCCGGCCGATGTTGCTCGCAAGGTTAGAGTTCGGAGGTGGGTTTTTCGTGCCTCGGGCGTAGAGAGGGAAACCAGGACGGCAACGACCCATCGACGGTGAAGAGTGGGTTGTGGTAGAGGCAACAATGGTGCCACCAAAGTTATAGGATTGGTCGAAGACGACCATGTGGCGATGATGGGCAGATCGGCATATAGCGACAAAATTAAGGTGGGACGGAGCGAAGGAGGCGGTGGGAGGAAGAGTGGCGGCGAGAAGGTGTGGAACAGCCTACATATGGAGGAGGAACCGAGGAAGGGAAGGAGCGACGCCCGCGATCGGGTACATGTGCTGTGCAGTGCGCACACCCGGTCGCTGGCGGAACACCATGGCACGACACGGCGCGGCGCGGCGCAAGTGGCAAGAAAAATGGCCTTTCCGCCGCGCTCCCCCACTCGGCCTCGGCGCGCTCCCCTTTCCCTCCGACCGAGGCAGTCCGGCACAACCGCACAATTGAGCGCTGCGCTTCACCGAGCGTCGCGACTCGCGAGCGAGACACTGCTACGACTCCACCACGACAGGGAGACTACTGCGAGGTGCGAGCCGCGCGGACGAGAGCGAGAGGAAAAAGAAAAAAAAAAAGTACCCGAGGGCGAGGAAAGCGGCGGATGCCGGGGCGCGTGCCGCCGCGCCGTCGCCGAGGCCGCCCTGCCTGCCACCCCGCCGGCACGCCGCCCTGAACTCCCCGCCGCCACCGCCCTTCCGTTCCCCGCTCCTCCTTCCCTCCTCCCCCCGCCCTTTTATAACGCCCGCCTCCTCGCTTCCTCCCCATCCCCTCTCCCCGCCCTCTTCTTCCCTCTCTCTCCTCGATCGCCGCGCCCGGCGTGGCGCCTGCTGCCGGATCTGCCCGCCGCCGGATTCCGCCCGCTGGATCGCATGGCGCGGCCGCTCCGATTCGCCGCGCTCGCTCTCCTCGTCGTGTCAGGTACCGCGCCACCCTCCTTCCCTGCATGTCCGAATTATGCCTCCTGCGCGGTGCGCGCTCGCCGTGGTGGACGATTGGTTGCTTCCCGCGCGGTGCGCGCTCGCTGTGGTGGACGATTGGTTGCTTCCTGCGCGTTGCTTGCTTCCCGTTTGCTTCTGATTCGCCGTTGGTTGGCTGGTTGCCTTGGTGTTGCAGCGGCCTCGCTCGTGCTCGTCAGCGCTGCTGACGACTACGGCCGCTGCGACGGAGTCGTCAGGGGCTGGGCGGACTCGTTCGCCGAGAGCGACAAGGATGGGGACAAGTTGACCCTCAAGGATTTGCTCTTCTTCCTTCACATTCCTAGAACCGGTGGGCGTACCTACTTTCACTGGTACGTTGCTGCACAAAGCTTTAGACAGTTTGCTTCATCGTCATCTGAGACTATTATAGTTCCACTGATATCACTTACCTGTCTTGGCAGTTTCTTGAAAAAGCTATATACGAATGCTCAGGAATGCCCACGTTCCTATGATAAGCTGCGGTTCGACCCCAGGTAAAAAAAAGTTATTTGGCTACTTGGCCGAATCGCATCATCATCTGGATCGATCTTAAGCTTCATCCGGACTAATTAAACAAGAACAAGAGCTCTCGTCTTTAAACAATGCTAACAAAACGCAATATTCACTCTGGAGTGTAGGTTTTGTCTTTTGCCTTTTCCAACTCTGATTATGATGTGAATAAAGCTTGCAGTATCTGAAGTGTATGATATACCTTATGTTGAAATAACATCATTAGTGCTTACTTGACCAAGGATGTTTGTGATACCTCATGGTCATGGATTGTGCCCCTTTATACTAATTACTGCATTCCAGCATATGCATCATCACTTCATTTGAGTCTGGTAATTGGCAACATGGATATTTGTGACCTGTGTATGGGCCATGCCAACAAATTTTGAGCTATTCTAGAGGCAGTGTTCATCTGTTATGAATATTATGCTGAGGAAGTAATTGCCTACAAATATGAACTATGTGCTGTACTGGTAAAGTTAAAAAGATCAGATGATTGTTTACAATCACTAATGATATTTATGTTTTCTTGTTAGCCGTCCTGATTGCAAGCTGGTTGTTAGTCATGATGACTATAGCTTAACTTCCAAGCTGCCAAGGGAGAGGACTTCTGTAGTAACAATACTACGGAATCCGGTTGATCGTGTCTTTAGCACGTATGAGTTCTCAGTCGAAGTTGCTGCTAGATTTCTTGTGCATCCAAACTTGACATCTGCAAAGCTAATGACCAGCCGCGTGTTACGGAAATCGCGTGCTGTGAGTACATTGGACATATGGCCTTGGAAGTACTTGGTCCCATGGATGAGAGAAGATTTGTTTGCCAGGGTACGTCTATTTGTTTCATTTCCTTACTTTCATCTTTTTAGGAAAATGGTTAGGAAAATATGTTTGGTTTGATTACTTGTTAATGAAGCACTTCATAGAAACCTTGTTTTTCTTCTAGATTTTGACTTTTATATGCTTAATAAATTCAGCATACAGAAGGATTTCACGTATAAATCTAGTCTTTTGTATACCTTCGATCTTGTTTGGCGTAGAGTATTCCAACTTCCAGGTTAACAGTTCTGTATTGAAAAGGCTTGTTAAGATCAGCTCATAGAGTTGTCACTAGGAGGGTTTCAAGTCTTGTCCTTGAGCCTTTGTAACACCTGAGGCTGATTGGGGTGTTATTGCTTCACAAATAATTTACACTTAAGTTGATGTGAATGACCAGTAGACATTAGTGTTGGCTTCAACTATATTTTAAAATCGATAAACACAAAATCACAAGTAGCTATCAATATTTCGGTGTTTTAATTTTTGTAATAGCTTGTTCTTGCAATTGGATGATAAACATTTTATTTACAGAGAGATGCTAGAGGGCTTGACAAACTGCATAGCAGCAAGAAGGTTAATGCATATGATGTGGAGGACATGGTAATGCCATTACACCAGTACATCAATGACCCTGTTGCCCATGAAATCATTCATAATGGAGCTACCTTTCAGGTATGATAATTTGTTTCTTTTGTATGCTTCAATTTTTTGCTATACCTTCCTCTATGTGCTGGTTACTCTTACTATTATATATTGGAAACTATGATGAGTGCTCCCAAGCAATTGTTTTGGTTGCTAGTCCTTGCAATGGTGGCAAATTGGCAGTTTCATCCAATTTGTCAAGTTTCATGTTTTTTAAAGAGTTAAATGTTGGCACAAAAAAGCCTATGATTAACTGTAAAACGTCCCACTTTTTTTTGATTATTTTGTGGTTATTCTTGTGCAATGTGCAAATTAAAGCTGTATACCAGTAAATAGTAGAGAAACGTGTGCATACTTAAATTTTTTTATTATTGTGAAATGTCCTCGCATAACCATTTTGTTTTCTTTTATTTAGAAGTAAAATTCGGAACAATGATGGTAGATATTGACCTGACCAAGAAAACTTGTATGATTGTATCTGGTGGGTTTTGCCCTTACAAAACATTGAACCACTTTATTCATTTTTGCCTGTTCGACAATCAACAGTATACCCACCTGATAAAGCTCTACTTTCTTCATTATATCCGTAGCAATTGAGCAGTATTAGCCCTTTTTTGTGAATAGCATACTTCAACAATTTGCTGGTGGCATATGTGGAAAGAATTGCAAGAAAGAAATGGGCATGTTGTTTTTCCCATTTCAATGCCTACTTCCATATATCATTATTCATTGCCCTGGCAAGGGTCAGAAATTTGTGTGCAATAATTCTGGTGTAATGCATAAGCATTAGTCAGTACCAATGTGTTGTGTCCCCCATCAATTTGCATTCTATAGTTATGTTCTTACACAGTGGTTGCCTCCAGATAATTGCCCAGTCAGCTTGAACAATCTGGCTGCTAATTGTTTGTTCTTTTGTGCTTCCTTGGCAGATCACTGGGTTAACAAACAACTCTTACTTCGATGGAGCACATGAGGTTCGGCATTGTGTCAGAAAGCACCCTGATCTTGGTCGTTTTGTACTTCAAGTTGCTAAGGTGCATTCCAAAACCAAGGCGATGGATGCATGAAAAACTTTTTTCATTTGCATTCCATTGGCCAATATACATGATGCACTCACATTCATCGACTTAGAAATATGTGTATAACTGCATTCTGACTAACCAGCTATATTTTCCTGCAAAGGGAATATAAATAGTAGCTGGATAAGCTATACCATTAACATTTACTTAACCATTTAAAGCTAAATTAGATCCAGATTTCTTACATAATTTCCACCATAATTAATGCTGTCATTTTCAATTACAGAACAGGCTGGATCGTATGCTCTATGTAGGACTTACAGAGGATCATGAAGAATCTGCAAGGTTGTTTGCTCATATGGTAGGAGCGCAGGTGCTATCACAATCTGGAACGTTGAACTTATATATCAAGGAAGATTCACCAGGTGGCATTGGTAAGATGCCATGCAAGCTGGCAGCCTTACACCTTTTATTAAATGTATCTGCGGCTATCATATTCATGCTGCTTACTATTTTTGACTGAAGAACAACCCCCCTTGATTTTTTTTTTGGTTGAATCTGAATTGTGAAAGATAAGAGAGCAATGCTGTGGTATCAGAGACACCCCTTGATCAATAGCAATTGATGTTCTTGCGCAAAAGCAGAGATGATAAAATGAGGTTATAATATCTATCTTATCCTCACAGAATCTCACCCATCCATGCTGGATCCAGAGGACGAAGAAGCAAATGAGCATATGGTAATACTGTGGTTAAGATTTACATGAGTTATTTACTTTGGCATGCCAAGATGTTTTTAAATGGTTACAACTATGCTCACATCTCTGCTTTCCTGATAGAATTTCACCCATGATTGGCAAAACAATGAAGCTTTGAACACTACGGAGGATGAAACTGGAAAAGGAAATGTAATACAAATACAAATACATGCAATGTGCAATTATTTGTGTAAAGTAACTTTATTATTATTTCTAAATCTCATCGCATTGCTATTACTTACTGATGCCAGATGACTGTTGGTAAATTGATGGAAGCTTATGAGGGCTGCATTGCAAAACTGCGAAAATCTCAATCTAACCGTCGTAAAATATCCCTGAAAAAAGTTGAGGAAGCAAACTTTTCAAAGCAGGTGAGTATGAAAGGGCACTGAAGTGTTTGCACGGTTATATTCTTTTGGAAAAAGTACTATGGTCCTTGAACATGGCACTTGATCCATTCTGTTCCCTAAACACCAAAACCCGGTTAAACCGGTCCTTGAATTATCAAAACTAGACATCAACGGTCACTTGACTGAGTCAACGACAGTCTGACCAGTCAAAGGTGGTTTGACCGAAATATTATATGTACTTTTACATAAAAATAATCCACAAATGCGAACTATATAAGTATTTTTCATGTGATACCTAATCTCGTATAATTTTAACACATAATTTTTCTGAACTATATAAATATTTCAATGTAAAAAAAAACATTACACTTCAGTCAAAGAATGTCAGGTTCGGCCAGCACTTTGTACGCCGTGGCCGAACCTGACAAGGTGGTTCGGCTGATTTGTTTGGGGCTATTGCCTATTTTAGAGTTTCTATGTTTAATATTAGTAGTTGCCTTAATTAGATATTTCCATACTTAGTCTTTTGTAACGTGGACTATAAAAGAGAGTTGAATAATAAAGAAAAGGGCAAGCAGCAGTTTACCTGTTGCCTTCCAATCTCTTCGTGTCTTCCTCTCCCTCGCACGCCGGCGTTTTGCCGACGTGCGACCACCCAAATCCACGGCGCCTGCCTTTGGCCAATCAAAACTATCCTTGTCTCGGTCATGGGACCACTTATGTCCAGTTTTGCACTTCAAGGATCGAATTAGCCTGGTTTCGGAGTTTAGGGACCAAAATGGGTCAAGTGTCATAATTCAGTACTTATTTCTATTATTTTTCGTTCTTTGCTGGTGATATACATTTTTATTAATCTGTACATAGCTGATTCAGTGAATCTTATCTTTGTGTAAACATCAAGGACCATAAAAACATCAGGAGCAAATATCATGTAAAGCGTACTGTTTGATTAGTGCACTTCTCTTTTGTTTTCCAAATTAGTTTGCTGTAACAATTGAATGTTGGTTTACATGTTAGTATTTCGTTTATCTACTGTTCCCTTATTTTATGTTATATTGTTATTTTATGCTCGAGACTAATTAACCACTTGTAATCTTTGTAATCTTTGTAAATATTCATCATTCTTTACCAGTACATTTTTATTTGTCCCTTGAACTGACCAGCTTCTGTGCTCACAACCACATGCATTAATATCTAATATCTGGATATAACAAGTATATTTGTGTCATATAGAAATTCCATTTAAACTTGGAATGTTTCTGATTGTGTCTCTACTCTCTAGCTGTCTGACAAGCTCTTCTTTCTTATTTGAATATTTTGACATGGCATCAGAATATTATGGTTTGAAAATTGCATATTATGTTTCCAGGCAAGGCACCAAGTACCTGAAGCAATTTTGAAGCAAATTATGTCACTGAACAACCTTGACATGGAACTATATGAATATGCTAAGAATATTTTTACAGAAGAACATCTTATGTTAAAAGGTCAGCATTCCATGGTGGAGCAGCACAAAGAATTGGCTGATCAAAAGGTCTGCTCAAGTTTATAGTATGATTCTTCTTGATGTGACTATGATCTGTTTTAGTGTAAACCTTTTATACAAGAATTCAGAACTGCAGGACATCTTGTTTGGTAAAAGCATTACACAATAAATTCTATAATTTGGCCAAACAAGGAAGCATATTCCAGATGAATAATCAATATTATAGTATTTCATCATGTTGCGTTTTCTTACAGATCTCGCTATATCAATATTTAAAGTTCTAGTTTTACTGCATGTGCATATGCAAGAGGAATACAAAATAGTAGATTTGTTATGGATGGACTTTGTGTATGCTAGTATTGTGCTACTTGTACCTATCAGCATCATAATGGCATTGCCAAAACATGTCGGTTTACATGTTTGTACGCATTGTACCCTGTTAGTCACTAGCCTTTCCCCTCATATTATTTTGAGTTTCTAGTAATAGTAATGTGAAGGTTAGCTAGCTGGCCTTATGGTTTATCACTCTTTCAGGGCTGGACAGGCACGGTCTGCAACTCCTGGAGTTGCTCTCCTGGGAAGGTCGTTGTGCTTGGCCTTGGAATCACAATGTCCATTGTTTTGGTCGCAATTTCTGTAACAAGACGAAGAACGTCTAAACTTAAGGTTTGATCTCGGTGAGGCAACCTTTAGAATTTGATGTACAGTCTGATGTTGCCCAGAGATTCACACAACTATTCTTTCGGGCAAAGGAAAAAAGAAACTGACATACCCGTAGTCCCGTACCATGTTGGCATGCCTCGTTGGCAGGGCAATAGGATGGCTTTACTCGGGTGTGGTGACTGATGAGTCGTCCCATAATCTTCTGGCACCTATATGTGGTGTGCACTCGCATGTAACACCTGGACACAAATGACAAATCCTTGCGGCGTTATGCATCTGAGCATATCGCATCGTACGTGATCTGCTGCAAAATGGCCGTGGCGGAAGCGACTGCCAGGCTGGGCGGCGGAGGGGGCTCGTCGGTGCATTCCACGGCGTTGGCGTCCAGCACCTCGGGGTGCACGCGATGCACCGGCCGGCCAGTGGAAAAACACCCGTTATTTCCTAGCAAAAGAACAGCTCAGCCTGGACGGTCCCAACAAAGTAGAGATTCAAGTCAGCTCAGTCAATCAAAACTCCAATGCCACTTCATCAAAAACTTTATCTACGCCCTCATGCACCAACTGAGCGGTTATAAAACGGACAATAGGATTGCTAATTAGTGGATACAATCATAAAATTTACAAAATCTAGTTGAATCACAGAAGAGCTACGAGCATAGTAAAAAAACATAATCAGAATATGGGAAAATCTGCAGCTCATTTGCAAATACAATCGCCGTTAAACTCTCAAGGGAATTCATGTCTTGGCAAGAGCCACAAACGTTACAAGTTAACATAGCCTTCCAACAAACACTGTTAAACTGGATTCTGTTATGCTGCATTTTGTCGCGGGCGGCTGTGTCGCAACGCAGGCAGGCTAGTTTTCAATGAGCATTCGAGCGAGGCATTCCATGGAACACCTAATAGGCTGTTTGATTGCCTTAAGTGAGTCCGTCTCATACCAGCTCAGCCAGACAGGTAGGATCCAGGTTGGTGGAATACAAGAGATGTTGTTTGGTTGTTTGCACAAACTGAAACAAGCTAACAAGAGATGGTGCTTGGTTGGGTGCATTAGGGGCTTGTGGAGTCACGCGATGCGTTCAACTGCATCCCACGAGCCTGGCTTTGGGGAAACGCTCAATTTGACCGTATCTCTGGAGCCTAGCCTTAAGGGGATAATTGCATCTCAAGAGTCTAGCTCAGATGGATGGGAAGACAGCCAAACACTCTATTTTTGTATCTCTAGATGAAAAACTTCTGGGATACATGCAACCAAACAATCTATAAAGCCCAGCGCAGCACCCTTTCCTTACGCGACTTGCTTGGCTGCACCGCTAATGGGTTGGGCTAAATGAGTCGGCACGAGTCCCGTAGTTTTGGATGCAGTCCAAGGCACGACACTACACGGTAAAAATCGAGCTCAGGCTGGCACTGCCCGATCAGGCATGCTATGCTTGGACTGAAGGCCAAGCACGACGGGCCAGCCCGGCACGTCACGGCTATTTTTTGGATGCTTTGGTTCATAAGCATCTACATTAGAATATATTATGATACAATTGTCACAAAAGAAACTATGTTCTAGTGGCTAGCTGGTGTGGTAATAAAGCTTTGGAATCCAAGAGGTTAAGGCATGGCTGACTCGGTTGGACATGACCTGGCTATGGACGGCACGACACATTGTTAGGGAACGGGCGGTTAACTAGAAGTATCCGAAGAATGAACCGGACGGCCCACTTCGCCCAGTTCACTATACGGAGCAGGTCTAATGGGATAGGGTTTTGATCCAAGCGTGGTTCATATCCTATAGCACCAAACTGAGTGGACCTGTTCATAGATAGTCAATGTTTTGGTGAAAATACTATATAGATTTTTAAAAAAATTAGATTTAATAAATATGTGTGATAAAATTAAAAATAAATCATAGATAATAAAAAGTAAATATATAATTTATATTTTAAATTAAATCAATGGGCTCCAAACCGCTTGGCCCACCACTATACAAACTGAACCAGGTTGACTCAGTGGGGCGAGGTTTGGTTCGATGGACCAAATTGGACTGGATCGGATCAGTGATAGTGTGGACCAGCCTGGTTGGCCCCATTTGGCCTCCTCAAACCTCTAGGTTAAATAGGCGTCAATTTTATGGGCACCAAGACTTCTTTATTACTTAAGATTGAGTTATAATTATAATATACACTGGGATTTTTTGCGGCAACATATTTAGTTCTAATACCAATTAGGTGCTAACATGTTAACATTAGGTCTGTGCAATCGAATCCATGATGAGCGGTTCAGACATAGAGAGGTGTAAACAATTTCACGAAAACTCCTAACTATCTAAGTGGGAAAGTGACTTTTACCTCTTTTATTTAAGTCTTTCCTTATGAATCTGATGACCCAGATATGATGTTAACATGTTAGCACACAATAGATATTAGCACAAGATATGTTGCCTTTATTTACAAGCTAGTCACTTTACCACTTTATAGCTATTTTTGCATACCTATATTTTCTCAAAGCTCTAAGGACAAATATAATGGTAGCCCCATTCTGGTCCAAAATTTTGACCCCATTACCATAACTGCTGTCGACGGTTGAGATATCGGTCTCAAGTCAACCAAGATTCTTGAAGATTGAGATAGGAGACACGCCGAACAACCACGAACAGCAACGAACAGGAGACAGGGGTTTTTATCCTGGTTCAGGCCTCTCGGGAGAGATAATAGCCCTACGTCCAGCCTTTCTTATATATCAGGGATGAATACAAGAGGTGGCTCGACGAGACGAACAAGTCTCGGCGAGATTATGCGAGTACAAGTATGCGATAATCTATAAGATGATCACTCGACCCCTCTACACGTCGTAGGGGCTTGGTTTATATAGTACAGAGCAAACCGACCTACCGAGGGAATATCGGGCCGGGCTAACTACGAGATCGTAACGAACTCGACGTGCCAAACATACCCCGAGGCAGATAAGGCAAGCTCCTAATCTTGGGGATCACGACTCCTAATCCAATCCGGGAAACCACGTCCGGGTCTTCACGTAGCCGCAGTAACTCTTGTTCGAGTCGACTCAAACACGAATCCTAGGTCGTTCGCACCGCGCTGCCAAGAAGCTGTTCGCGCAGATGCATATGGGCTGATAGAACCTTCCAGGAGCCGGGCCTGGCAACTGTTCAATTGGGCCGTCGTGGAGTGGGCCATGGCAATGGGCCGTGATTTAATCCCGATGCCTAGCCCCCGAGACTCAAGTGGAAGGACTCACTAGAGTGGGTCGCCCTCTTGAGACTCAAAGTCACGAAGAGGGTATTTTTCTTGCTACAAAGACATGTAACAGCGCATCCGAACAGGTCATGGTTCAACCGAACAAGACTTGTTCGGGACCGAATAAACCCGACAAGCCGAAAACAACTCATTGCGTCGAATGGAACGACATCCGTCCGAAAGCAGAGCTTCACCTTTCAAGGCGAATACATCGAAAAAATAGCCGCTAGCGCACTCCAACGGTAACTTCCTATCGCCGCTAGCAAGGAAAACAAAGCGACCGCTTTACCTAGCCGCTGCAAAGAAAACTAGCCGCTTTGGGATCGAACCGTTCAGAGCTGCTTATACGGGATTATAAAGCACCTAAGCCGCCATGCCCACCACTGTTCTCACGCCTTTCCTCTCTAAGCCTTAGATCCAACTGCGCCAAAGATCAAGCACCCAAACTCCACCACCAACCCTCGCCGTCCGATCCTGGGAACCGCTATGGCTAAGTTCACCGCACTAGCCTCGACCGAGGAGGACCTTAGGATCTGGGAGAAGGAGGGCCACATCGACACCGGTAGCTGGAGGCTGCCCGGAGAGGAGGATACTCCGGAGCCGCTGGAGGGAGAGTTCGTTAACTTCGAACAGTTCGCTCTGTTCGGGTTGCGATCTCCCGAAAGCGACTTCGTTGAGCCCTTCTTAAACATTAGCGGATTGGAGGTGGCGAACCTCAATCCGAACAGCATCCTCCAGATGGCCGTCTTCGCACACCTGTGCGAAGGCTATCTGGGAATCGATCCACCGGTGGGGCTGTTCCTCCACTATTATACAGTGACGAGGAGCAGCTCCGCCGCTTCGGCGCTGGGGTGCTACTACCTCAAGCTCCGGGCCACCGCCGACGACGCGCCGTACCCTCGCCCATCTCTCGCCGACTCAATGGGCGATGGTGGGTGAGGTGGTTCTACACAAGCGGAGTGGCGACAAAGAAGCTCATCTTCACCGAAAGGCGCCATGAAGGAACGCCAATGCCTCGGCCGGAGATGAGTGCCGAGGATCGGTACGCGACAAGGAAGATCGCCTCCCTCGTGAGCCTTGGGCTCACGCGCGGAGATCATCCGGGACTTCACAATGAATGTAGTCCCGCCTCACGGAGAAGGTCCTATCCTTCTACAAGATAGAGGGATGGGAAGACATCACAAGGAGAGCATAGGTAAGTGCCTTTAAGACTCAACCTCTTCATTGATCGCTTTCTCCAACAGAATTTAACGATTCCATCTGCCGGGCGAGATGCCGACCGACGCATGGGTGACCGAAGGGTGGACGCCATGTTGAAGGCGGCGAAGAAGGACAATGAGGTCACCGCGAGGTGGCCTACACTTGTCCGAGGAATGTGCTCATCCGCACGCATTTGAGGTAAATCACTTACACCCACCCGTGTTGCTAGATTTACACCGCTGGTTTTAATGCCGACGCTCGCTTCTCAAAATGCGTGGGAGGACCACCGATCCTCGAGGGATCGCCGAGGATCTCTCGGGTCCGAGAAGGAGAAGCCGAAGAAGGGCAAGGCCAAGGCGCCACAAAGCCCAAGGTGGCGGCCGAGCCGACGCGAGCTCGCCAGCGCCATGGCGGCCGCCAACCGCCCAAGAAACCACCAAGGCGACGGAGCGCCCGGCATTCAAGCGGGCGCGCGGTCAGCCCAATGAGAAGAGACCAAGCCCTCCTCCTCGCCGAAAGCAGAGCGACGAAGAGTAAAGACCATGGCCCTCTGGCTTAGGCGTTACACGCAAGCTCACCCGGGCCATATGGCGCGGCTACAACAGGTCGCCGAGCAAAGGAGACTCGAAGAGGAGGTTGCGCGCAAGGAGAAACTCCTTGCATTGCGCGAGAGGAGTGCTCAGCTCACCAGAGAGCTGAGCTCATCGCCGCGAACGCCCAAGGGCCGAAGCGGAGAACCCGCCAAGGAGCCCCCGAGGAAAAGGCGGAAAGTTCTGGCGAAGAAGACCAGGATTAAGCCCTCCACGGCAGGTATGTAGAAATCGATCTTTTGATCTTTCCACCTTCTGACCGCATTAGACTTAACGATCAACTCTCGTTCATCAGCTGCCCAAGAAGAGACCGCCACAGACGACGTCGAGGAGGCGCTCGAGCGGTCGCTGCTGCCCGAGCATCTGCACGGCGCGTCACGGGCAGTGAGGCTGGCGAGCCTCAAGGACAAGCTGGCAGCGTGGAGCTCGCCGCCGGCTCCAGCCGAAAGCGACGACGCTCCAAAGACGCGGTGAAGCGGCTGGAGGCAAAAGTACCGGCGGGTGGCGCCACGGACTTCGGAGCCAAGGCGATGGTTCCGGAGGCTGCCCAGGGCAGGACCGAGCAGCCGGTACTGCCAGGCACTTCGACGCAGGGGCAGCTCACCGGCGACGGATTCTCCGCCGAGCAAGGTGAGACCCAACTGCCCGGGAACAAGAAGAAGCCCCCGAGCAGGCCGAGCAGGTCGTCCTGCCGGTGGAAACAATGGCGCCGCCGAGCGGAGCGGCTCCGGCCTCGCCCGAAGACGTTCGGGCGGAAAAGGAAAAGGAAGAGGAGAAGGAGCGCAGAGACGAAAGCGCTTCGCCCGTCGCTCCAGCTCCCGAGCAGATGCGCTCCCGCAAGAAGAAGGAGCGAACAAGGCGGCGACGGCAAGAGCGCGCCCGCCTCATCCCGCAGACGAAGGGGCTTCGTGGACGATGGCTCGAGGACCGCTGCGTCGCGGATCAAGCGCCGACTTGGCAAGGTAATGTCGTAACCCGTCTAATTGATCAATCCTAATTGTGCATACAAGATTAGTCCCGTAAGATCATGGCTAGCACACACAATTTAACAACAATAATGGTACATTGCCTTCGAGTTACATTATTACAACATAGGGGACTAAGCGCCCCACAGAAGTCACAGCTTAATACATCAAGCACGCACGCAGTTAAGATACAAATACACACACGGTAACGCAGAGCCTAACATGGCACGATTTATTCTAGCAACTAGACTATTCCACAGCGGTTAAGGCAGGTGACACAACCCTACTCTTCGTCCTCAAGTCCTCCTCCTCCTCGAAGTCCGGTCCTCCTGATGGCGAGTCGAGGGCGCTTCTCGATCGCTGAAAATTTTGGAAGAGGGAAGGAGAAATAGGGGTGAGTACAAAGGTACTCAAAGAAGTCGAGGATATATGCCGATGGGGTTTAGTACAAATGGATGGCTTGGGCGCTTTTATGAAATTGCGCTTATTAGCCTAGTTTTGACAAAGCGATTTAGAAACATTGAATCTCCATATTTTCTTTGGGCTTTTCTCAAACGGTTCTCGCCACTTGGCCTCAAAGTACCATAGCAAGAACAAAATCCTTTCTTCTTTTCTTTTTTCAAAACCGCTAGGTTCATTCCACATGACACTTTCCGATAGGCCTTTACCCATTTCGAATATCACCGTGGCCCCTAGCTCAAACGAAATCCTTCTCAAACCTTACTCATCTCAAATCATTTGTTCAAAACCCTTTTCTAAATTGGTTTTAAAATGAAGGAGCTACCATATAATCAGTCCTTCACAGGCCAGAATCATGAAAGCACGGCTATCATGACAGCTTTTAACTCTCAGCAGAGGGGTACGCTTTACCCTCGAGAGGCTACGCACCTGCACGATGTTTCGCCACAAGACCATCAACCACGAGGACCGACGATCGGGCCCGGCCCCATACCGCTCGAGGTCGCATCAGAATGGCTCAGCCATAGGATTATAGGATGAGCAGTCCTTAGACTAGGGAGAGTTTATATTTTAGCCCAATTTTCAAACCGTGCCATATCGCACTAACCGACAAAATATCTCCCTAGTCGGAAAGATTTTGGGATAAGAGGAAAATCATTTCCTATTAAGCATCACCCTTGATGCGCTATCTTTAAATCATCCTTTCCCAAACATTTCTCAACAATATTCTCAGCTCACACAAATGATTGAATCATTCCGATAAATAGTTTTAAGCCTTTATCCTACCTCAACAAGGTATTTAAATAAGAGCAATTCATATTTTAGCCTTAGGTTTGATCCTAACATATCTCTTACCTTTCTAATTGGCATAATAACTAATTCTAGCAAATACGGCATTTATCTTTTAAACTAGCATGCATATTTTCAAGTCTAATAAACATTTTCTAAATAACCAAAATGGCTTCACAATATGATCAAAGGGGACTTGCCTTGGTCGATGATTGGTAGGAGCAACCGCATTTATGGACGGTCTAACCACGCGACAACACATACAAGATAATACAAACATCCATCAAACAGGAAACATTTATATATGATTTTTGTTTTAAAAATCATGCACTAAATAAATATGCATGGAAATGTGATGCATGCACAACTATTTTATATTTTTATTAAATCAAGTGTATGCATCAAAATAATATATTTGTTATTTTCTAAGGTTTTTGAAAATCATTCATTATTTGCTAGTTAATGAAAAATGATTAGCTTAATTTTTATTTTTATAGGTATTAATATTAATAGAGAGTTATTAAATTTTGATTATATTTATGTGTGCTTTTGAACTCGAAAGCGATTCGCTCAATACGCTTCCACTCATCGAGCCACACACAAAAGCACTAATCTCAAAGCACTTCTTCTTCTACCTCTAGCTAGCCATATGCATGCACACAAGACGCACACGCACAACTCCATTGGAGCACACTAGAGCTCGGCTAGCCGGGCGTGGCGACTCCGCTCGACAAACCGATCGCAAAATGGATTCCTCTCGACTCAGCGCCTCCAAAGGACCCTATAGCAAATGATCCGCCGATCACAGCACGACGACGATTTTTGTACATAGCTACAAGACACGTTCTAACTAGCTCGCATGGCTTCCATGGAAGCTCTAGCTCAACATGGCACACGCAGGGAGACTACGACCACCGGGATCATCTTCCCAAGCTCATATGCACCTAGAGATGAGCGAAGCTTACCGGCGACGGCGAATCGAAAGTGCTACAATGACAACTTCCTTCTTGACTTGGTGTTGCTCCACTACTTCGACGCGGTAGGGAAGATGAGAGGAAACAAGTGAGGAACGACGAAGAAATGGCGAAGGCCAGGAATAGAGCAGAGCTTACCGAGGAGAAATACGGCAGGCATCGGATAAGGAGAAGCAGAACACGAGCTTTATAGTCGAGAAGAGCACGGCCAGCGCCGGACTTTACTCCGACGGGTGGCACAAATACATGAGGCAGCGAAGACAAAAGCTATTGCACAACAGCTGCAGCAACACGACGGCGAGGTCAGGGCGCTTGGCGTGGCGTGGCCTCTGGTGCACCGACGACGCACGCGGGGCTGCAGGGATTAACTCGCAAGCGACGGGCACAGAGGAAAATAATAAAGGAAGAGGTGCCCGGGTGCAGAGCGTGCGTGCACGGCGCAGGCGAGCGTTGGATGGAGTAACTCACAAGCGACAGCTGAGTCACGGGTAGAGATAAGCTCAAAGCACAGAGAAAAGCACGGAGAGGACAGAGGACTTCAGACCCAACAGAGAGAAAAGGTGAGAAAGAGGAACGTTTTCTATTTTTTTCTAGTTTTGTTTTTCTCTTTTCTTCTTTCTAAATAATTATTCAAAGGTCAAATATTAAATAGGTTTTGACAAATTCACATGGGTTTGAAAGCTTCTAAATGCACCCATGAAAATATTTATACCTTTAAAAATTAATGACCCAACCCATTTTCAAAACGGTTACATGCAATGATGATGCCATGATGTTTTTCAACACTTAAATAGTTTAATATTTTAATTATGCATTTTAATGAAATTATTAACGTGCCAAATTTGGTTTTGAAAATTTGGGATGTTACAAACCTTCCCCCCTTAAGGAGAATCTCGCCCCGAGATTCGGATTCTTCGAAATAACTCGAACTCGCGCCAAGATCCTCTTCACGCCCCAAGTGGCTTCGCCGAGTGGTTACTCCAATCGAACACGGCAAAACCAAACATTTTTCTCCGGTTTTGCGATAGCCACATCCAAAATCTTGACCGATATTCTTTAAGTGTCAAATCAGTCAGAGGTCTGCTTTGTCTAATGGCAATCGCTTCCTGCACACGGAGACATTTCTTTAATTGAGAGACATGGAACACATTGTGCACATCGGACAGATACTCAGTGCAGCCCAATCGGTATGCCACCTCACCCTTCGGCTAAAATTTGGAAAGGACCAATATATCTTAGAGCTAACTTTCCACTCACACGGAATCACAGCATGCCTTTGAGAGGAGAAACCCGCAGATACACGTAAATCACCTTGGCAATTTTAGATCACGCCATGCGATTGTCGGCGAATTTTTCGCTTAGACTGGGCAGCCTTTCACCTTTCTTGGATTAACTTCACTTGCTTTTCGCCTCTTGCAAGATATCCAAACCAAATACCTTTGTCTCACCAGCTTTTTGCCAAGACAGAGAGTGTACGACACTTTCTTCCATACAATGCTTCATAGGGTGTCATTTGGATGCTTGATCGGTGATCATATTGTAAGAAAACTCAAAGATATGGCAATTGCTTATCCCACTTGGGGGGTTGGCTAGGCACTTGCCCTCAACATATCCTCAAGTATTTGGTTAACTCTTTCACCGCCATCACCGAGGGTGAAAGGCAAGATCGAATTCAGATGGGTACCAAGCGACCCATGGAGCTTGTCCTGAATTTGAGGTGAATTGGGTACCTCGGTCGAGACAATCTTCTTTGGCACCCCATGTAGATGCACTATTTTGCTCATGTACACTCGCCAACTTGCTTCCTGTAGGTGGTTCGGACAGGATGAAGTGTGCAACTTTAGTGAGACGATCGACGATTACCCAGATGGAGTCATAGCCGGATTGAGTTTTAGGTAACCCGACAATGAAGTCCATCCCCACTTCTTCCCACTTCCATTCAGGAACCTTGAGCGGTTGCAATGCCAAAGAGCCTTTGATGCTCGGCCTTCACTTTTGGCGATGTCGCAGAGAACGACATACTCGGCGATATCTCTTTTCATTCCAGTCCACCAATAAGTGGTTTTCAGATCAGCATACATCTTGGTACTTCCAGGATGGATAGAAATTGGGCTTTCATGAGCTTCCTTTAAAATGACTTCTTTAAGAGATTTATTGTTTGGTACGAAGATTCTCTTTTAAACCGAGTACTCCTTCTTCATCCATGGAAAAATCTGTGCCTTATTCTTTTTAAGCTTCTCTTTAATTTCAAGAACTTCATCATTACCTTTCGCGCTTCTTTAATTTGATTCATTAAGGTGGGTTGTAATTCAAGCATATTTATTTGGCCTACCTCAACCATTTCCAAGTTGAGGTCGATAATTCTTTGTATAACTCAAAGTTGATCTTCTTTAAGCATGAGATGATTGCAACTGGAACGCCGGCTTAAGGCATCGGCCACCACATTGGCCTTGCCAGGATGATAATGGATTCCCACATCATAGTACTTGATTAATTCCAACCATCTTCTTTGTCTTAGATTGAGATCAGGTTGAGTGAATATATATTTGAGACTTTTGTGATCGGTAAATATTTCGGTTCTGTTGCCAATTAAATAATGCCTCCAGATTTTTAGAGCGTGAACCACAGCGGCTAGCTCAAGATCATGAGTGGGATAATTCTGCTCATGAGGTTTGAGTTGTCTTGATGCGTAAGCAACAACTCTCCTTTCTTGCATCAGCACGCAACCTAGGCCTTGCCTAGATGCATCGCAAAATACCTCAAAATCCTTATGGACATCAGGCAAGATTAACACCGAGCGAAGTTAATAGCCTTTTCAACTCTTGAAAACTAGCTTCACACTTATCATTCCACTCAAATTTATTTTCCTTTTAAGAAGATTTGTCAAAGGATCGGAGATTTTGAAAATTTTCAATGAACCGACGGTAATATCCCGCCAATCCAAGAAAACTTCTCACTTGCTTCACATATTTTGGTTGTTTCCACTCAACAACCATGTGTGACTTTTTCCGGTCCATCGCAACACCTCCTACCGATATCACATGACCAAGGAAAATCACTTCCTTCATCCGTAACTCGACTTGCTCACTTTTGGCATACAACCGATTTTCTCTTAACCTCTCCAAAACCTTTCTAAGATGAATTTCATGCTCCTCTTCCGATTTAGAAAAGATTAGAATATCATCGATGAATACCACCACAAACTTGTCCGTAAAATCCATGAACACTTTATTCATTAGATTCATGAAATATGGCGAGCGCTGGTCGCACCAAATGACATCACCGTGAACTCATAGAGGCCATATCTTGTGGTGAAAGCTGCTTTGGAATGTCGGTATCTTTAATTTTTATTTGGTGATAACCAGATCTCGTGTCGATTTTTGAGAAGATACAAGCTCCTTTCATTTGATCAAACAGATCATCAATTCGGGAAGAGGGTATTTATTCTTAATTGTTACTTCATTTAGAGATCGATAATCTATGCACATGCGAGAGATCCGCTTTCTTTTTGATTTAAGATCACGGGTGCTCCCCAAGGAAACACTTGGTCGGATAAATCCTTTTTCTTGCAATTCTTCAATTTGTTTCTTCAATTCAGCCATTAGATTGGCGATAGGCGATAAGGTCTTTGGGAGATAGGACCAAAGCGTGAACCGTGTTTATCACAAATTCAATTTCCGATCGGGGCATTCCAGCAACTCGTCCGGAACACATCGGGAAATCCTTTACCACGCCTATGGTTTTCGTGGAAGAGGCCTCCAACTTATTAAGGGTGATTAGATCGTAGGGAAAGGATTTATGATGAATTGGACCTCCGTCCAACACTATTAATTAATTTTACTGCTTTTGGTGGCACATCTATTTGACCTTTATTTTTGGTTAACCAATCCATACCCGTAATCACTTCAATTCCTCTTGAGTTTATAACCACCAAGTCTCGCCAAGAACTCGGTGTCTTGAATTTTAGCTTAACCCCGGGCACATCAAAGTGGACCTCATGATTTTTCCCGGGATTTAATTAGCATTGGATTCTTCAAGGCATCGCTTTTCAACTCATGATTTTTGACAAAAGATGCCGAGATGAATGAATGCGCCGCACCGTAATCGAAAAGAGCAAAGAGTGCATCGCACTTATGAAAAACTTACCCATCACCACATTAGGATCGGCGTGGGCGCCTCAAGAAGGACGTGGTTCACACGCCCACGCCCAACAAAGCAGGAGCAGATCTTGCAGTTGAAAGTTCCCGCGACCCATCCTGTAAGATGAGTCGCGAGCAAGCAGACTTTCCTTGAGGCTCAGGATTCTTATTGGGACACGAGTGGCATAGTGACCCAACCGCCGGCAAGCAAAGCACTTTATGGTGGAGATATCTTTCTTTTGAGGAGTGGAGACTTGGGTGCGAATCGGTGGAGGTGGTAGAGGAGCAGTCGCGATCGACCCACCGAAAAGTAGGGCGAGGAGGATAACATGCACACGATCACGAGAGCGCTTGATCTTGAAACGAGAACTTCCAGAGGAATGGCTATCCTCATGGGCCCTCTTCTTCTTCGGCAACCGAGGCATCGGCGACGGTTTTCCTCTTGTTTAACCGCCGCAAACATTTGCTTGAAAGTGGGGAATTCAGAGGAGTCAATCAAGGCACGATCTCGTGGTCCATGCCTTTCTTAAAGAAATATATCTTATCAAGATCGCTTCCTCACGCCCCTTGGAACATATCGAGCCAAGAGTGTGAATTTGGTGAGGTACTCCTGTAGGGTCATGCTTCCTTGCACGAGGGAGTGGAATTCAATTCTTTTAGCCTCTTTAACACTGTCGGGAACATAGTTCTCTTCAAATGCCTCAACGAACTCAGCCCATTCGATAGCATCGTGGTTATTATGGGCCTCACGAACGCGTCCCACCAAGCAAAGAAAGAACTCCAAAGTGAGTGATGTGTTGCAAAGTGAACACTCTCAACCTCACCACATTGGAACATGATGAGCTTTTTCTCGATCTCCTTTAACCAATCTGCTGCTTCTGAGAGTCGGCAGAGCCAAAGATACTTAGGGGATTGGCCCTAAGGAAGTCATTGATACGGAACGATAGGGAGGTGGAGCTGGTGTATGAGCAGGAGAGGGAGTCAAGCGAGGATGATTCCGCCTTGAATCAAGTCGCGATCATCCGGTGTTGCATTTGCATGATTTCTGGGTGGTAGGTTCTTCAGAGGTGGTGGAGGAAGATGGTGGTTGGAATCGCTTGATGTTCGAGAGAGTTTTCGTGGTGGGATGGTTGGGAATTTTGTGGAGGATTTGGCAGAGGAGTCAAGGAGGAACAGAACAGAGGAGGTCCTCCAATGTATGTTGATCCATGCGAATCGAGCGATCTTGCTCACGAGGTTGGTGCGAAGCACTTGCTCGGCTCGGGCACTTCCATGACCTCGCCCCGGCAACATCCTTCTTCCACCACTCGAGCAATCACCATCCGATAGATAGAAGAGGCACGAGATAAGCATAAGGAGGAATTACGTTTTCATCCAAAACATGGTTTTAAATATGCAATTTGGCACAATGCACATTCATATTCATAACATAATAATTTTTTAGGGTACAAACAGGCGCAATACCACAAACCGGTACGCCACCCAAATCACGAGCTAACTACCTCACGGGTTACACGGACATACGCCGACGGCTAATAGGATTGATCCACAAGGCCCACCTGTAAGCACCAACCGAGTAGGATGGCTACCACGGTGATCCGAGAGGAAAATGCCTCATCTCCTCGAGGAAGAGATTTAACTCGCTCGGCTCGGGCCGAGGGCGAGGACTCGGGGAACGACGAGGACTTGGAGCGCGGCGAGGAGGACTCGGAGAACGGCGAGGGCTCACCGAGCGGCGAGGGCTCGCGGAACGACGAGGAGGAGGACTTGCGGAGCGAATCTCCGACCTTCTCCTCATCGCGGCTGGAGAAGCAGCGCGGCACGGCGGGGCGGCAAGACAAAGTAGGCGGCAAGACCGACGCGGGCGGCAAAGCAAAGCAGCGCGCGCAACGCAACGCAGCGGCAAAGCGCAGCAAAGCGCGCGCGAAATCATGGCGGGACGGCAATAAGAAAGCAGCGAGGCGGCGAATCATAAGGGACGGCCTCTTAAAGAGGCGGCCAATATTTGAAGTGGGGGACCGCGGCAAAGCGCAAAGCGCGACAAGACCCAAAGCAAAAGAAAAGAAAAGAAAAGGGTGACAACGACCCAAACAAAGGATACAGGGCTACAAGCTAGTCCCGGTCGCAATCGGACTCAGAGACCAACTCCACGGGTCTTCCCCACATCATCATCATCGCCGGCATCCACAAATGGGTGCCAACCAGACGGTGGTGATCGAACCATCAACGGTATGCCTTGGAGCTCGACAAGAGTGGGAGGCGGAGCTCTCACTCCGGAAGGACCCAGATCCAACTTGAGATCCTTGGGGTGAGCTCAAGGAACACAAGGAAGATCAGCAGGATCCTTAGGCGGGACGCGGGTTTGTCCCGACCTCCTTCTTCGCGGGCGCGAGGTCGGCAAGCAGAGCGGTGAGTCCCGGGGAAGAAGCGGCATTCCACGGAGACGCCGGTTCTCGCGAACCAACCGACGGATTCTTTTGCGGCCGACCTTCTCCACCAAGTGGAAAGAGTCACGCTTTTTAAGTTCGCGCTCTCCTTCTTGGCTTGCTCCACCGGCGGTTGGTGTCATAGATGAGTTCAACTCCCGCAAGGCGATGGTGTACGCTGTCGCCCGTGGATTGGACGAGCTCGGCAAGGTGGTACACCGTCGGTCGCTCACCTCGCCATACGAGCATGGCTGAACAGCTCGTTAGGCGCATTTAGAGGAAAGTAGCGGCGGGAGACATGCACCACGCGTGAATGCATCATGAGTCGATGTAAAGCAAGTCCGACACGCCTTGATGGCGCTCGAGCAATTGACGCGATTAGCGAGTAGCGAACGGTCCACGAGTAGGCGGTGGACCTGCAGCAAAACAAGGACGACACCACCCAAATGTGGCCCTTTACGCAAACTAGTGGCCCCATGATACATAGGGTCATCAAATCAAGCGTTTCAAGATCGCCGACAATAAATGGCGCACGAAACCTCCGTAGCTAAGTCCAAGGGCGACGCGAAAGACGGCATCTACAATTTCCAAAAGATTATCAAGAAAAATTGGATTGCTAAGATTATGAATTTATTTAACAATTATTTTCTTTATAAATTATATGGTCTCTAATTCTAGGGCTACGCCCTAAAGCCAACTCGGCTCGATACCACTTTTGTCGAACCGGGTCTAATTGACCAATCCTAATTGTGCATACAAGATTAGTCCCGTAAGATCATGGCTAGCACACACAATTTAACAACAATAATGGTACATTGCCTTCGAGTTACATTATTACAACATAGGGGACTAAGCGCCCCACAGAAGTCACAGCTTAATACATCAAGCACGCACGCAGTTAAGATACAGCGTACACACACGGTAACGCAGAGCCTAACATGGCACGATTTATTCTAGCAACTAGACTATTCCACAAAGCGGTTTATTGCAGGCAGACACAACCCTACTCTTCGCCCTCGAAGTCCTCCTCCTCCTCGAAGTCCGGTCCTCCTCGATGGCGAGTCGAGGGCGCTTCTCGATCAAGGAAAATTTTGGAAGAGGGAAGGAGAAATAGGGGTGAGTACAAAGGTACTCAAAGAAGTCGAGGATATATGCTTGATGGGGTTTAGTACAAATGGATGGCTTGGGCGCTTTATGAAATTGCGCTTATTAGCCTAGTTTTGACAAAGCGATTTAGAAACATTGAATCTCCATATTTTCTTTGGGCTTTTCTCAAACGGTTCTCGCCACTTGGCCTCAAAGCCATAGCAAGAACAAAATCCTTTCTTCTTTTCTTTTCAAAACCGCTAGGTCCATTCCACATGACACTTTCCGATAGGCCTTACCCATTTCGAATATCACCGTGGCCCCTAGCTCAAACGAAATCCTTCTCAAACCTTACTCATCTCAAATCATTTGTTCAAAACCCTTTTTCTAAATTGGTTTTAAAATGAAGGAGCTACCATATAATCAGTCCCTTCACAAGGCCATAATCATGAAAGCACGGCTATCATGACAGCTTTTAACTCAGCAGAGGGGTACGCTTTACCTCGAGAGGCTACGCACCTGCACGATGTTTCGCCACAAGACCATCAACCACGAGGACCGACGATCGGGCCCGGCCCCATACCGCTCGAGGTCGCATCAGAATGGCTCAGCCATAGGATTATAGGATGAGCAGCCCTTAGACTAGGGAGAGTTTATATTTTAGCCCAATTTTCAAACCGTGCCATATCGCACTAACCGACAAAATATCTCCCTAGTCGGAAAGATTTTGGGATAAGAGGAAAATCATTTCCTATTAAGCATCACCCTTGATGCGCTATCTTTAAATCATCCTTTCCCAAACATTTCTCAACAATATTCTCGCTTCACACAAATGATTGAATCATTCCGCATAAATAGTTTTAAGCCTTTATCCTACCTCAACAAGGTATTTAAATAAGAGCAATTCATATTTTAGCCTTAGGTTTGATCCTAACATATCTCTTACCTTTCTAATTGGCATAATAACTAATTCTAGCAAATACGGCATTTATCTTTTAAACTAGCATGCATATTTTCAAGTCTAATAAACATTTTCTAAATAACCTAAAATGGCTTCACAATATGATCAAAGGGGACTTGCCTTGGTCGATGATCGGTAGGAGCAACCGCTGATTTATGGACGGGTCTAACCACGCGACAACACATACAAGATAATACAAACATCCATCAAACAGGAAACATTTATATATGATTTTGTTTTAAAAATCATGCACGAAATAAATATGCATGGAAATGTGATGCATGCACAACTATTTTATATTTTTATTAAATCAAGTGTATGCATCAAAATAATATATTTGTTATTTTCTAAGGTTTTTGAAAATCATTCATTATTTGCTAGTTAATGAAAAATGATTAGCTTAATTTTTATTTTTATAGGTATTAATATTAATAGAGAGTTATTAAATTTTGATTATATTTATGTGTGCGCTTTGAACTCGAAAGCGATTCTCGCTCAATACGCTTCCACTCATCGAGCCACACACAAAAGCACTAATCTCAAAGCACTTCTTCTTCTACCTCTAGCTAGCCATATGCATGCACACAAGACGCACACGCATAACTCCATTGAGCACACTAGAGCTCGGCTAGCCGGGCGGTGGCGACCTCCGCTCGACAAACCGATCGCAAAAATGGATTCCTCTCGACTCAGCGCCCAAAGGACCCTATAGTCGCTGATCCGCCGATCACAAGACGACGACGTATTTTTGTACATAGCTACAAGACACGTTCTAACTAGCTCGCATGGCTTCCATGGAAGCTCTAGCTCAACATGGCACACGCAGGGAGACTACGACCACCCCGGATCATCTTCCCAAGCTCATATGCACCTAGAGATGAGCGAAGCTTACCGGCGACGGCGAACCGAAAGTGCTACAAATGACAACTTCCTTCTTGACTTGGTGTTGCTCCGTGCTACTTCGACGCCAAGGTAGGGAAGATGAGAGGAAACAAGTGAGGAACGACGAAGAAATGGCGAAGGCAGGGAATAGAGCAGAGCTTACCGAGGAGAAACACGGCAGGCAATCGGATAAGGAGAAGCAGAACACGAGCTTTATAGTCGAGAAGAGCACGCCAGCGTCGGACTTTACTCCGACGGGTGGCACAAATGCATGGAGGCAGCGAAAGACAGGTGCTATTGCACAACAGCTGCAGCAACACGACGGCGAGGTCAGGGCGCTTGGCGTGGCGTGGCCTCTGGTGCACCGACGACGCACGCGGGGCTGCAGGGATTAACTCGCAAGCGACGGGCACAGAGGAAAATAATAAAGGAAGAGGTGCCCGGTGCGCAGCGCAGGCGGCACGCAGCGAGCGAAGCGTTGGATGGAGTAACTCATGTTTACACAAAGTCACGGTAGAGATAAGCTCAAAGCACAGAGAAAAGCACGGAGAGGACAGAGGACTTCTGACCCAACAGAGAAAAGGTGAGAAAGAGGAACGCTTTCTTTTTTTCTAGTTTTGTTTTTTCTTTTTCTTCTTTCTAAATAATTATTCAAAGGTCAAATATTAAATAGGTTTTGACAAATTCACATGGGTTTGAAAGCTTCTAAATGCACCCATGAAAATATTTATACCTTTAAAAATTAATGACCCAACCCATTTTCAAAACGGTTACATGCAATGATGATGCCATGATGTTTTTCAACACTTAAATAGTTTAATATTTTAATTATGCATTTTAATGAAATTATTAACGTGCCAAATTTGGTTTTGAAAATTTGGGATGTTACAGGTAAACACCAAGGCCGAATCTTATTCAGCTTCGCCACGTCATCGCAACATAATTAACTTGTTCTTGCCTCCCAGGTCTTCAGGGACACCATGGCGGAACTCGAGGATGGGGACACCATCGAACGGGTCATTGTCTGGCCTTCCTCCGGAGCATCTTCGGCGGGGATCCAGGGCAGAAGCGCTCATGCTGCCCAAAGCCGAGCCGGCCAAGGCGAAGCGAAGAAGCTCAAGACCAAGTCGACCAAGGAGAGGCATTCTCTGAAGCTCTCCTAAAGGAAGCCGAGGAGCTTGGCAAGCCCGTGAAGGCGAGTACCGCATGGAAGAGATGCCGGCCGCACGAAGTGGCTTGAAGAGCAGCTTGCCGAGGCGCCCCATCGGAACCAGCTCATGGAGGAAGCCAAGAAGCTTAAAGCCCAGCTCGGCAAGGAGGAGCAGACATCCGCGGACTCTGTGCTAGGATCTCAACCCCGGGGCTTCACAGAGGAGATTGAGGAGATCTTGG
This sequence comes from Raddia guianensis, assembly GCA_036346415.1. Lineage (NCBI taxonomy): Eukaryota > Viridiplantae > Streptophyta > Magnoliopsida > Poales > Poaceae > Raddia > Raddia guianensis. The sequence goes on along the minus strand of CM070539.1, from coordinate 18,118,337 downwards.
GATGGCGTGAGGGCGATCACCGCGAGAAGAAGGTCAAGGAGCTGGACGAGCAGCTCAAGACCGCTGAAAGGCCGAAGTTAGTCGAGCGAGGCTCGACCGACCACCAAGGGCCAAGACCGAAGAGGTCGAGGCTCTCCGTCTGGCGACGGAGCAGCCAGAGCAGCAAGGAGGAAGCCGATCGCCTCCGAGCCGAGGCCGAGAGGGGTTCAAAGCCTGGGGAAGTCCTGCGCTTTAAGGAAGTGATCGAGGAGCTCAAGGAGCAACTCGCTTCTAGGTAGTCAGAGGGTCAGAACCCGAGATGGACTTTATACCGCAATTTTGTTAATAAAGACTTACCCTTTTCCTGCAAAGAGAGAGCAAAAAAAAGACAAGAACGAATGTAAACTAAGAGAAAAGCGAAAATGCTTAGGAAGTTTAAGAAACCGTAGAGCGCTCGCTTAACTCCCACCCTGCCAGTGCATCCGCCGAAACTCGAGTTTAGAACCCGACAGTGCACAAGAGAAAGAGCGACACCTAGCCCCGTGCACGACGATGCTCGAGAACCTAAGTTTGCGAACTCGAGCATGTGCGTGGGAGAAAGAGCGACACCGCACCTTTGCTCGATTCGCTCCGTAGTCCGCTTTCGCTGACGTAAGTTAGGCGCTTCGAGAATAACCGAACAAGGAAAGTGCCTCGCCACGGGGCTTACGAGAGCAGCTTTACCAAGTGGTCGCGCCGAGCAAGAAGTGCTCTCGCCATGAGGGCTTACGAGAGCGACTTAGCCGCAAGGTGGAAAGGCCGTGTTACGCAACCCCGAAGTTTAGGAACTTGTCGAAACCAGATACGGTAGGGAACAATCTTAAGATTATGGAGCCAAGAGTTCGCAAGACCGGCAGCCATCAAGTGTTACCAGAGAGAAAATAGTCTGAGAAGACAAACAGTGAAAAGGGCACAGAGGCCACGAGGATTCACTGAAGAATTGGATTGAACTTTACATGGTGCCCGAGAGACTTGGACGAACTGAGGCGCGAAGTTTACAAAAAGCGCAAAGCTAAGCAAACAAACGAGGACCTACACAAAGAACTTACGGTTGGTCGATGTTCCAAGTGCTTTGGTCGCCTCTCTCCGCCCTCCATAGCCAAAGCGAACAGCCCGGGCGAAAGGTAAGAAACGACCGTGAACGGGCCTCCCAACGAGGAGTTAACTTGTTGGCATTGGACAAGTTCTCGACACGGCGCAGTAACGAGGTCGCCCGCCTTCAAAGCCCTAGGTCGAATCGACTTGGCGCTGCGTCGGCGAAGATCTTGCTTGGTAGCGCGCCATTCGACTTGTGCCCGGTCGCGTGTGCCTTCGAGGAGATCGAGATCGAGGAGGCGCTTGCTCGCCGTCAACTAGGTTGACCGAGCTCGTCTGCGAGGCGAACCGAGTACGATTTCGGCGGGCGTGATGGCTTCGCACCATAGACCAGCTTGGAAAGGAGTTTCCCGCCGCCCGGTGGCCGTCAGAAAGCGAATCGCCTGAGGACGGAAGGAACTTCGTCAACCCAGCCTTGTTGTGTTCGGCCGAGAGCAGCAAATACCCGCCGCTTGATACCTCGGACTATCTGTCCGCTAGCTCGCCGATCGCTTCCATTGCTCGTGGATGTGCCACGAGGCGAAATGCACCTTGGTACCTAGTCGCTCGCAGATTCTCGAATAGCTCGCCGAATCTGGTACCGTTATCCGTGATCGCCTTATGGGGAATCCTGCCGCGTGACCACGCTGCTTTTGAAAAGCGAACACCCGCTTTGGCGTGAAGAGATTTACACGAGCTCGCCTCAATCCACTTTGTAAAAGTGTCTATGGCAACGAAAGTGTGTGTATAGCCCTTGTACCCCTTAGGGAATGGGCCGAGCAGATCCGCACCCCATGTGGAGAAAGGCCAAGATGGGGATTGTTTGGAGCTCTTGGGCGGGCTTGTGTGCTTTCCGGCGTGAAATTGGCAAGCCTTGCACTTAGTCACGATGTCCCGGCATCTTGTAACGCAGCCAAATAATAGCCCATGCGAAACGCTTTGCCGACCGAGTTCTCAAGGAGGCGTGGTTGCCATTGAGCACCTCGTGTATGTCCCTAAGAAGGAACACACCTCTCGCTGCGAGATGCACTTGGAGAGAACTCCCGAGCACCTTGGCGGTAAAGGATGCCGCCCACAAGCTTGTATGGAGCAAAGACGCCTTGTAAGCGGGAACGCCGGCCACGCTCTTCGGCGAGGTCCCATCTCGCAAGGTACCGGACAAATGGCGTTGTCCATCCGCGACACCGCTCGATGACGGAGACAAGACCACTGCCTCTGCTTGCCTCGTCCGGAGACGTGATTGAGGGCTTGTGAAGGTGCTCGACGAGCACCGCCGGAGCGAGTTCGCGTGAGGATCCATACTTGATAGTTGGTCGGCCAGAAGTTGTCCTTCCGGCACGAAGAGCACTTCGAAAAATCGAAAATGCCGCCCAACTTCCTCACTTCAACCGTATCGCGCCATTGAGTTATCGCAAAGACCGATACTCCTTGTTAACCCGATTGATGACCACCGTGAATCTCCTTCATAGTTAGCCGCTGGACACCAAGCGACTTGCACGCCTTAGTCCGGCGAGGAGGGCTCGTACTCGCAGCGCTGTTAGTCGCCGCAAAGTGTAGTTGGATAGAATATCGAGTCGCTCTCCTTGAGGAGATGAGAACGAAACCAGCCCCGAGTTTCCAAGTCGCGAGCCATCGAAAAACATGGTCCAGGGGTTCATCAAAGTTGCTCGGGAGCTCCTCGATTTGGGCGGCAAGTCCATTCAATGACAAAGTCAGCTAGGACACGTGACTTGATAGCGTTCGGCAAAGAAATAATGATCAAACTCGCTAGTTCCATTGCCCACTTGGCTATACGTCCGCTAGATTCCTTGTTCCGTAAGATTTCTCCCGAGGGAACGTGGTCGGGACCAGATTTGATGCGCTTGGAAGTAGTGGCGAAGCTTCCCGGAGGACATGAGCAAGGCGAGAGTAGCTTCGGACCTCGTGGTAACGCCTTTGATCCGTGAAGTACCTCGCCACGTAATAGATTGGTCGCCGAGGCCTTCCCTTTCGACCGCCAAGATCGCGCCACCGCTTGTGGCGTGCAACCCAGGTACAAGAGGAGCTGCCGCCATGCCGCTGGGTAGTCAAGACGGAGGATTGGACAGTATCGCTCGATCTCGGAAGGATCTATCGCTTCTTCCGCCCACTCGAAACCATTGTGCTTGCGCAGGCCTTAAAGAAGGGCAGCCCGCGTTAGCCTTTGACGGAAATAAACTCGCTTAGAGCAGCCATCCGTCCAAAGGAGGCTTTGTACTTCCTTTACGGTAGTTGGAGCTCGCATATTTTCAATGGCCTCGATTTTTTCAGGGTTGGCGTAAATACCTTGCGAGCCAATGACATATCCGAGCAACATTCCGATCGAACACCAAAGGTACACTTCTCTGGATTTAATTTTATTCGATGCCCGTGAGATTACAAAAGTCTCTGCCGTGTCTTTTACATGATCCGGAGCATGCTTGTTTTTACAACTATGTCGCCGACATAGACCTCCGTGTTTTTTCCACATTGCTCGAAAGGTCTTCCATTAGGCGCCGAACGTGGCACCAAGATTGCGCAGACCGAAAGACATGGTCGAGCAGCGTAAAGTGCCGAAAGGGGTGATGAAGGCGCTTCTCTTCATCCTCGGGAGATGCTTATTTGGTGGTAACCGAGTAAGCATCTAAAAACTCGAAAGTGGGCGTCATAGATCGATCGACCACCGGTCAATGCGAGGCGGGAAATTGTCCTTAGGACAAGCAATGCTCAGATCTGTGTGATCGACACATCCTCCACTTGCCGCCTTTCTTCTTTACAATGACAGGTTGGCTAACCACTCGGTGTGATCAACCTCGCGGATGAACCCAAAGAATGAAAGGGCTTGCTGTCGATCTTTGATGATCCCCGCTTGAATTCAAAAGCGAAGCTTCCGCGAACAGTTTTGTCCCACGGACAGCCAATTTGTGCTCGACACCTCCTTGGGACTCCGGCATGTCGATAGCTCCCAGCGAATACATCTCGCATTAGCTCGGAGGAAGGCAATAAGCTCGCTTCCTATTTGGGGTCCAGACCGCCCCAAGTGAACTGCCTTGGAAGTATCGCTGCGGCAATGAACTTCCTTGGTTTCTCCCCGGTGAAGGGAGACCCTAGGGCGCAGACTTGGTCTCGGAACTTCGTGACCACGCGCGGAAGCCGGTCGACCAGGGCAAGGGATCGCCGTCGCAATCCAAAGGCAGCTTTGTAGTTGCCCTTGACCGTGATCACGCCGTTAGGACCGGTATCTTCACGCAATGGTAAGCGTGGGGGACACGGCCATGAACTTACCGAGATGGCTCGCCTAAGATTGCGCTTGTACGCCGACGGAAGTCGACCACGCCGAAAGTGATCAACTCGTCCGAAGTTGCTTGGGTTGCGAAGGTGACAGAAGGACAACTCGCCTAACGGTTTGATGCCTTCTCCGGAACAATTCCGTAGAAGGGCATTATGATTTCCTTCACTTGGAGCGAGGAATTTGCATCTCGCCCAAGACTTTAGCGTAAAGCAAGTCCAAAGCGCCCCGCCGCCTACTAAGACACGGCCAACTCTCGCTGTCGATGGTCCCAAGACCACCACTGGGAGCCACGAGGCTTGGTCATCCCAAGGGGCAATCCTCCTTAGAGAAGGAGATGGAGACCTCACCACTTCATCGATTCAGCCGAGGTTTTGCCTTTTCGACGCTAGGACCTCCCGAGCAGCTTCCTTGAGGCTGCGCCGAGAGGTGTAAGCCGAGGAGCCGCCAAAATGACGGCTATATGGTTCACGGGTTCTTGATATTCGCCATCATCTTCCCGATCACCATCGTCGGTTTGGTGCTTGGCCTTACCGGCATCACCATGTTCGGGCGGGGTGGGCATTGGGCCCTTGCTGCTAGAAATCTTCGAGCTTTGCAGCCCAAGTTCTACAAAGGGCGATATCATGCCCGTAGTGTTTGGTGGAACTTGCAAAATCGGTCGCCGACCTTTCTTGCCTTATCCGCCTCCCGAGCGTGCTTTTTGCCCTTGTAATTATTGTTGGGCTTCTTCCGCCCGTCCTTGGGAGGAGGTGCGCGATCCATACCGCGACGGTATTGTTCGCATCACCTTTGTTCTTCTTCTTCCGGGATTTCTTGTCACCAGAACATTGTCGCCGCGCTTCTTCTTCTCATCCACACCAGTCAGGGCGGCGGCGCCTTTGTCGAACGCCTTTTTGATCTTGACGCGCTCTCGCCGCGTTGGCATATGATCACCGCCTTGAACAGTCGTTGGCGGTCCAGTCTCATTGATCTCGAGATCTGGGTAAGCCGCTCGTGACTCCGCTTTTGAAGGCGCGACAATGATTCATCCGAGATATTTGGGATCGTGTTGCGGATCTTAATGAAACGCTTCACGAAATTGCGGAGGGTCTCCCGCTCATCCGGATCATCCGTGCAGATCATCCTCCTTGCCCGAGACGCACGAATCGCTCCGAAATTAGCAATCGAAGCGTCACAAAGCGGGTTCCATGAGCCGATGGAACCCTCTTGCCGATTGAACACCCACGTCCGAGCAAAGACCTCAAGGACGATGGGAGGTAATTAGCCATAACGAGCTCGTCACCCCGCCGCCATGATGGCGTGAAGCGTAGATTGAAAGGAATTCCTCCGGTTCGAGTCCCATTGTACCTCTCCATATGACCGGCTTGAATTTTGAGGGCCACCGGACAGCCCGGCTCGCTCGGAGAAAGCCCCGCAGCCTCAGAGCATATGACCGCCACCTTCCCGCAGTAACCTAGTCTTGAGAAGACGTTATCCTGCGGCGCGGAGGAACTCTCGCTGAACGGGAGGACTCGGCCGAGAAACTCTCTCCGGGATAATCCACCACGCCCTTCCTCGTGGTGGCGACGACGCCTCCTCACGAGGGACCGTCCGTGATCATCGCGCGCTGCCCCTCGTGGTCGCGATGACTACGAGGACTTGGCGAAGCGACGGCGACCACGGTAGCTCGCTCATGGACAAGTGATCCTTCGATGGTGACGGGGTCACGGATCGATCGAGCTGTCCGAATCATTCCGGCAATTTTGGTCTGCCGCTGGAGGAGTTGTTGACTTCTCCTAGAGACTTTAGGCCCTCGACCGGTCGCTCTAGGTTAGTCGCACAAAGACGCCTATGCGGGCGAGATCAACTTGATTGGTGGATCTAAGGACCGCTATATAGCTTCGAGCCGCTCCGACTTTGATCTATGGGTCCCGGGATCTCGAACCATCCGCGCTCGCCCGATCGAGTCCGGTCACGCGGAATTGACCCAACAGGAAGCTTCGCCGGAGACTTAGCGCCGCACGCGAGGTGGGTCGCGACGCCGCCGCTACACCGGTCGCGAAACCGCTAAGGTTTGATTGATGGAATCGCCGAGGTGCGGCGAACGACGCCTTGCTCGCGAAAGCAAACAGGCACCTCGCCTTGATGCCGAAAGAGTTAATCCGCCCGACCGCCAGCCGCCACGTACCGTCGGCAGATCCTCGAGGTTCCTACATCGCCATGTTGATGCTGCGGGGCCATGCGAAGGTATGCTAGACGGTGTCATCGCTGTGTCTCCACAGTGGAATCTACCGACATAGCCTTGGAATCGATAAATCTAAACCGTCAGAAAGATCATCGGTTCCGTAGTCATCGCCGATGACAGAGTGCGATTTGAGGCTATCTCGCCATGTAAGCGAGACATCCGCCGGATGCGAAAGCGCTCGAGACCGAACAGATCGATCTGAATCGACAGGACGAGACATCCCGCCCTTCCGAGTCGAGCCCTCGTGAAGTATCTCAGATCGCCGACGGGTTCGACATGCTCGATCTGCGTGTCCCCACGGACGGCGCCAAATTGCCGACGGTTGAGATATCGGTCTCAAGTCAACCAAGGTTCTTGAAGATTGAAATAGGAGACACGCCAACAACCACGAACAAAGAACGAACAGAGAGATGGGGTTTTATCCTGGTTCAGCCTCTCGAGAGATAATAGCCCTCGCCCACCCTTTCTTATATATCGTGGATGAATACAAGAGGTGGCTCGACGAGACGCGAACAAGTCTCGGCGAGATTATGCGAGTACAAGTATGCGATAATCTATAAGATGATCACTCGACCTCTCTACACGCCGTAGGGCTTGGTTTATATAGTACGAGCAAACCGACCTCCGAGGGAATATCGGGCGCTAACTACGAGATCGTAACGAACTCGACGTGCAAACATACCCCGAGGCGATAAGGCAAGCTCCTAATCTTGGGGATCACGACTCCTAATCCAATCCGGAAACCACGTCCGGTCTTCACGTAGTCTGCAGTAACTCTTGTTCGAGTCGACTCAAACACGAATCCTAGGCCGCATACGCACCGCAAGGCCAAGAAGTCGTTGGCAGGGATGCATATGGGCCAGATAGAACCTTCCAGGGAGCTGGGCCCTGGCAGCCTGTTCAATTGGGCCGTCAGGGAGTGGGCCATGGCAATGGGCCGTGATTTAATCCCCGACAACTGTAGGGTTGGAGTAAAATATATGAGAAAAAATATAGAGATTTGGTAGAAAAGAATAGGGTAATGATTGAAAAGTGGATGAATAGTACTGAGAGGAGGCTAGAATAGGGTTAGCGTTAAACTTGTTCTGACCTCTATTCCTAACCACATCTATTCCTCCATTCCTAACCACATCTATTCATATTATAATCCACGATTTGTAGCCAAAAAGCATGATCTCTTAGGGAAAAAATTGTATGTGCCATTGCAGAAACTTCTTACAATCCCTTGCACGGCACTACCAGAGCATCCCATCCGTATACGACTCAGCATTTGCTGGTTGTTCCCTTCCATACCATTGCTAAAATTGTCCTTTTTTTTTACTTAGGCTACATGAATTTTTCAAATATTTTTTTAAAAATAAGTGTTATATAAATGCTCAATGTATAGTTTTTTGGTATTTTTTATGGTTAATATTATGTTTAAAAATACTGTTTGAAAGTTCACACTTTTTTTACACGTTTTTTTCGTAATAAAGCAAGAAATAGATTGAAAGCATTGGGTATTTATTAACATGTTTTTTTTAAAAAAAAAAACTACCTACGCAGCTTAACTAAAGAACAATTTACCAATGGCAATCCACAAATACAATGGATCACAGGAGATTTCAGTGCTCGCACACAAATACAACCCCCTCCTAACACAGATCGAAAGATCCTTGTTTAGAACGCTTACGACTTTAGGGTTGGGTCTGTTGATGCCAAAAGTTGGAGTGCATCGCACTACACACGTGGATCGAGAACTTGGTTCCTGATGACACCAAATATTTGGGTTCTAAGCATGCCAGACAATTTGATTTGTAATTGACAAGGAAAACATTAAAATTCCCTAATCAACTTATTACCCAATTAGCCAAAGTATCGGGTACTTTGCCGATACGTGCTACTGATCTTCGCATGGATGCAATTATCAGTATAAGAATCAACATGTATCAAATAAGCCGATAGAACGAGATAAAAATCTAAAATCTACTAAATAGTAAAGTATTCAACAAACTTTAGATGGGTAAATATGAGCAACAATTAAAAAAAATCTGAGGACTACAAGTATTAGATCGAAATAAACCGAGACAATAATGCTTTTGAATGGTAATTACAAACTATATATTGGACTAAATCAAAATAGCATAGTTTGTGGATAAACATAAGCAAAAGGATCAACTTAAGCCAAGACAGCTTTTACCTGCGGGTTGAATCTTCTCGACAAAGTCGATCGGATTCGAGAAACTACAAGTAAAGTAAATGTGAAACGAAAAGTAGGGTTTTTTATATTGGGTGTTGGGAGAGATCACATGTCCTAAAGGGACTTATTTATAGTGCTAACATTTCTACGTCGGCACAAGCGGATCATAAGATAAAATAAAAAATGTTTACAATGGAAACCCTAAAACCCAGCCATGGCTAAATTAGATGCAAGCTCATCATCAAGCCGATGCGTTATAAATCCGATCATCCCTTTATTGGGCCGATTACATAATTTGGGCTTTATAATGAACCACATCATAACCTATAGATCTTAGTCGACCATTTTTCTAGTGTTAACAGGGTCATAACATCATTCCCTCTCACGGTTTCCCTCACACAGTCACACCCCTCGTAAACATCACAATTCCTCAACCCCGCATAGTAGAGTTTGAGATGGTGAGGGGCAGATCTTGACCCGCCCCGCCCCGCCCTGCTTATCCCAGTGCACCGACCTGCCCCGCCCCGACCCACTGACAGGTGTAAAATTTTTGTGACCCGCCCAGCCCCACCGGTGCCCCAACGGAGCACCGATCCGACCACGACCGGGTTCAATAAGGCAACAGCCAGCAGACAAGCAAGCACATCCAAATAAAACTTGGCCTTAACATTTAGGCGATAAGCATTCAACACAACAAAAATTTAGACATACCCATTCCCACTCACATAGAAAATTCAAATATATGCATCACTGATGCTATCATATACCAAAAATAGTATAGATTGCATTATTTGGCCATTGGCTGCATCATTCAACTAATATATTTCAGACATAGCCGAGCCACGTCAGGTTGAGTATAGGTGAAACCTGAACCCAATCCGCCTCAACCGGTGCCCAGATCCGACTCTTGCCCTGGTGGGAAAAAACGAGAAAAATCTGATCCGACCCGATTCAGGTCGGGTGAAGACCAGAAGGTAGGGTTGAAATCTGGAACTCTAACTCACGACCGCGTGCATCTCTACGACTGCAAACAAACACCCTGAACTCGAACAAGCATGAGTTAGGACAGACTTTTGGTGTGAGCAGAGTAAGCATGTGATCCTTAAGCTTTTCTTGTAGCATTTCGTCCCTCCAAACCTTGTTCATGGATTTTTGGCCTCTTGTCCCCTGCTTGTCGAGGGATATTGTGTAGTCTACTTGTTAAGACTAAAGTCTTAAATCACTTGGCCAATGTACTATGGCTGTTGATTTCTTTTGGTCCATATATTATCATTACCGAATAAAAATAATCACTGTGGTAAGAAATCACTTACCAGTGGTCTTTACCCCTCAGCCGTAAAATGACTATTCATAAATTATCCTCCACGAATGACCCTTTGGCTGAATCAACGACAGTTTTGACCCATCATAGGTGATTTCACCAATGGTCATTTGACGGTCATAGTGGTTTGAGTGGAGTATTACATATATTTTTACATGACAATATCTCATAAAATTAAACCAATTTGTATATTTGGGTTCAATAGTTTTAAAGGTTCATAAAATTGTATTGCAGTTCAGAGATCAAAACTTGTCACCATCCATAGCTGAGGGACAAAAAATAGTCTTTATTTCTAATTCTATTGATCTTGCAAGGTTCAGTATGTATGATACAAATGAACTGACCACGCCGGCACTCTCGGTCCAAGGAACTGCTAACACGCAATTCGGGCACAAGCATCAACAGTTCAACACGATGAAGCAAGCAGCACAGCCAACAACTGCAAAATCTTTCCTCAAAAACAACTGCATAGTTGGCTACTGTGCATAGTTGGCTACTGATATGGGCAGGCCCAACAAAGCCTAGGCCCATGAACAGTAACATGTAAAAAGTACCCGTGGGTACTGTAGCACACAGCCCGGCTGCAATTAGGATTATAGATGGTACCTTATTAGTTTCGCTTTATTAGAAAAGTTTTCTTATGGCAAGTCAAGTCTTTTTTTAGAGTTCAAGTCAGTCGGTGCTCCCTATAAAAGGGAGGGTCATGTATCCTTTATTTTCATCAAACAATGAAGTAATTTCGAGATTTAATCTCATAGACGGTGGGTCTGATAATGCCTAAAGGCAAGAGCCGACAACAAATTCGTCTCGCCTGTGTCAAGGGTCAGATTCCCTATATCCTCTCGCTTGCGTGCTTACACGTAACAATTGGTATCAGAGTCGGACGGTCCTTCGGGATGGTGTTCCATTCTGGATACTACGAGCGGCGTGCTTTCGACCTACCCCATTCGTACCTCTACTGCGAGCACTCCGTGAAGGTTTCCATTGGTGACCTCGTGGATCTAAAACAAGGTGAAGCCGCGTTAGCGATTCTGCACATGAAGTTCCAAATGTCGCTAGCCGTTACCGCGGATGAGGAGAGAAGACGAGATTGATGCCTTCATCGTGGGTCTACCTACGACATCGGCGAGAGATGTTCGTCGTGCTCGGCCGCGTGACCTTATAGATGCAATATACTTAGCGCGTGAGGCAGAGCGCGAGGAAGATGCCCGAAACGTCGATAACTGTCTTAAGCCATACGGCGATGAGCGGTCTTACAACCACCGTCACATCTCTTACGACAGGCGGACTCGTGAAGAGAACAAGCCGGACAAGGGTGGTCTTGATCTTGACCTCTACTAGTCCATCATCGACGAGCTACAACACATGATGAAGATAATAGATGAGGTGACGGCGCGCTCTACAACACCAGCAACTCCAACCACGTCGACGACTGACAACGCGGCTGACCCGTGCGAAAAGAATTGTGCCAAGGCCTTGCTTGTTGAGATGAACATCGCTGCCAAGACGGAGGAGCCGCTAGAAATCACAAAGGTCAACAAGGCAAAGGAGCCGCATCATAATGTGAAGGTCGACACGGACAACATCCATAGTTCGTGCGTCTCACGTTTGAGGGTTCCCAAGGCGACGAGGGTCCCACCAGAACGACGCCATGGAATCCAGCCCATCATCACTCCACGTCTTCATCCATGCCAAGAACACACTCAACGACCACGACGGCAAACACACCATCGACAATCACGACGTCTCCATCATCACCATCCGATGGAATGTGGACATGCCATGTCAGCGCAGCTATGCCGTGCGCATGGTGATGCGCTTCGACTTCAACATCGACGTCAAATTCTCGTACGTCATCGCTTCAACCTTGAGGACAAGGTTGATTTGATGGGGGGAGTAATGATATGGGCAGACCCAACAAAGCCTTGGCCCATGAACAGTAACATGTAAACAGTATTCGCAGGTACTGTAGCACACAGCCCCGCTACAATTAGAGTTATAGATAGTAACTTATTTAACTTATTTGTTTCACTTTATTAGAAAAGTTTTCTTATAGCAAGTCAAGTTTTTTCTTAGAGTTCAAATCAGTCTTTTACTTAGGGTCCAAGTCAATGCTCCCTATAAAAGAGAGTGTCATGTATCCTTTATTTTCGTCCAAACAATGAAGTAATTTCGAGATTTAATCTCATAGGCGATGGCTCCGATAACAGTCTAAGGCGATAGCTTCGACAACAGCTCGTCTTGCCCACATCAAGGGCCGTATCCCCCTATATCCCTCTGTTGTGTGCTTGCACGTAACAGCTACACTGTTGCAACTCAAATTAACAAAAAAAAAAATAGCGGATACTCTTGACAAGTTACACCGGAGAAGATTATACCAGGAAACCAAAAACAAATGGTGATAAGTAATACTACTAATAATATTCTGGCTTGATACAAAATTTTGATGTTGGTTACAATTAACTCAACTCAGCACAGCAGTATCCTTAACAATCCGAACCCCACATAACTTAGCAAGCAAGTGCCACATATTCCCAACTTTTCATCTCTGCGCCAATCAGATTCTTGGTGCTGCATAAGATACCAACATGCACCAGGTATATTGTAAATTTGTAAGAATTATACTAAGAAACTAAAAAGAAATGAAGATAACACACAAATTGACAGGAATTTCCGCCATAACAAGTTGCATTACCTCCACCAATTGTGGCTTCAGGGAGTCGTTCTATGGAATACCTGTGTCGAGTAATATACATGATTGGAACACCAGGAATCTGCCAGTCCAACATGTGCAAATTAGTAAAAGGGCAACATTTCCAGCGATACTAGGTCCAACCATCCAGGTGCCGATCTGCAAGGTTGCGAGTATACCTTTCTTATCCTCCTTTTCAAATCTCTATCACAAGTGGCAACAATGTAGCATTTGTGCTGTTACAGAAAATGTGCTGTTAATAAAAAGTAAATCAAATCTTTTTTTTAAAAAAAAAGTTTGCATAAACCCTCTGATAAAAGAACTATGTAAGCCAAAGCAATGAAAAGGAACAAAACAATCGAGAAAATCGCATGTTATCATGTCAGCATGCACTGAACGCAATACTAACAAGGACAAAAAAGAAGCTGAAGCATAAATGACAGGTTTGTACAAGGCCACACCATCTTATAAGTATTAAGTATTAACAGGTAACGCTCACATGGGTGGAAGACATTTTCAGATGCACTATATAGAAAAATGCCATAAGCAAATCAGCAAGCTCCTCAGAAATAGGAATATGGTCATTTTTGTTGTTGAAGTCTTGATCAAGCCCATAATAATCTCAAACTACCAGGGACCAAATAGCTCGAACATCAAACTTGTTGCTGAACTAGCCAAATAATTAAAAGGACAAATTGAAGGCTAATTGATTGATTCCAACTAAGAGTTTACAGCATCAAAGGATATGACCTACAACAACAACAACAACAACAAAGCCTTTAAATCCCAAGCAAGTTGGGGTAGGCTAGAGTTGAAACCCAAAACAAACCGCTAAAAAAGGGGAAGGGGAAAAGAAACAAGAAGGACGAGGGTTTAAAAAGTTTTTTGAAAAGAAGCACAAGGAAGAGCCTAGTCAGGGCTCAGGTACGTGGATAGCTGCTTTCCAAGCACTTCTATCCAAGGCTAACTCTCTTGCTATATTCCAATCTTTTAGGTCCCTCTTAACCGCCTCCTCCCAGGTCAAGTTTGGCCGACCCCTACCTCTCTTCACATCATTATTCCACCTTATGATTCCGCTAGAGTTATAGTAACCTATAAGGTCAAGTTAAAGGATATGACCTAACTCTTAATAAATAATAACCTATAAGGCTATAGTTATCTCTATGAAACATTGAAAAAGGAAGACAAGACACAACATATTCAATTTTTTTTCACTTTCTTTACCCACGCTCCTTATTAACTAGTTGCACAATATCCATTAAGTACATTGTATGGAGATTATATAGAGATTGGCAAGCATGCAGAATCCAACCTGAGTAACTCTGTCTACGATACAGTCATCAGCATAAGTTCCCTTGTGTGTGCATGCTAATCTCTGGAACCTTGGGTCCTTTGCAATTCTGTACCAGAGGCAATTATGCAAATTGCTGGTATTAATGGAAGAAAATTGTACAATACAAAACACTAATCACCAGTATTCTGATACAGTAGTTTTTGGGTATGAAGTATGAACATACCTCAAGGCCACACGATACTTTTGTCCTAGCTTTTCAAGCTCAGCCATAACACAGTCAGTGATACAAGGAGTGCCTTCATAACATGACCACAGGACATGTCAGGAAAAGAACAAGCAGTTAGAGAAGATGTTACAAGGATTGAAAAAGTTGTAAGAAGACAATGAAAAGAAAGACAGTAGTGCTATATAAGCTTACATTTTGCATAAAGGCAGTCCATCATTCCTTTCTCCAAATCCAGCTGCATAGGGGCGAAAGCAAATAATAACACAGATGAGATCTTACACATGAAGTCCATCCCGACTTGTAAGAAACATCATTAGCAAAGCATATGATGATCGTTAGCGAAATAACGCACACTTCCCAGTCCCAATAATGCCAGACTTCTGGTTTCCTTCACTAAAACAGTTATCCTAACCATTTGCCACAGCTTTCAACATAGTTTTAATATGTAGTACTCCCTCCGTTCCAAATTGTAGTTCACTGTTGACTTTTGGACACGTCTTTTGACCATTCGTCTTATTCAAAAAATTAGTGCAAACATGCAAAAATATAATTCATACTTAAAGTATGTTTAATGATAAAACAAATCACAACAAAATAAAAAATATTTACATATATTTTTTGAATAAGACGAAGGGTCAAAAGGCATATCCAAAAGTCAACAGTGAACTACAATTTGGAACGGAGGGAGTATATGTTATGGTAGAATTAGTAGCTAAAAGATAGTATTGAGGCTTCTTACATTGATGTATGGATCTAGGGAACTCCATATGTTACAAACAAGTTAAATTGTCTACTACCTTGGCTATTACATAGTGTGTAACATATAGCCTCTTATAAAGTGCCAGTAATCAATAAAACTCCAGCTTTTTAAGGAATGCAGAATGTAACTTGAAATTATTCATTATTCATAGACAAAATGAGACACTTGTAACTTGTAAGACAAGCTCAAGCTCTAGTAAATATGAGGCACTTGTAACTTGTAAGACAAGCTCAAGTTCTGGTAAATACATGGTACAATTGAGGTTATGTTAGGCTCATTATGACATCAAACAGGAAAAAAGTAACTCTAGATTATTTGATAGAGCAAACCTTGTTCTGGATGGAGAAATTGATGAAATTGGTGTCCACAATAACCCGGTACGGCGGCCCTAGCGCTGTGTTGTAGCTGAAGAATAGCGCCGAGGAGACCTGTGGCCTGCGAACACCACCCCAAAATTACATGAGTAATCCAATTACTTAGGCAACCAAAACTAAATCTCAACACACAAATCCCCAGCATGCACTCACACATTCCGGCCGAGCTTCTCCTTCTCGGAAACCTTCTTTCTAGGGTTCAGCACATCCTCCTTGTACCTAGCCCACGCAAGAAAAAAAGGGTTTTAGAATCAACAAACGGATCGGTTTGCCTGAGAGAGACGGTCGCTCACTTCTGTATGGTCTTCTTGCTGATGATCTTCTTGACGGCCGCGAACTTGGGGCCTTTGCCCTTCGCCTTCCCCATCCTCCCAAGTAGAAACCCAAACACCACCAGCTGCCACTACGCGCTCTCCGCTACACGCGGCGGCGGCGGCGGCGTTCCTCCGGGCGGTAGGTCTCGAGGTCGGCGAGAAGGGGCGAAGGGTTTGCACTTTGCCTGGAAGGAAGGCAGCGTGTGGTGGTGGGTTGGTGGGGCCTATTAAGGCCTTGCTAAGACACGGCCCGGAACGTTCTATTTGGGCCAATGATTAAACGAAGCCGTGGCCCGGCCCGGCCTGGCCTGTAGATGACGGACTATTTACTGCTTCGTCGGCTTTGGTCTGGAAGGGGGAGGGGAGAGGTGGTGGCGGATGGCGGCGGCGGCGGCGGCGACGGCGACGGCGACGTTCCGGTGGGTGCTGCAGATGCACCGGGACGTGCGGAGGGCGGCTAAGTTCTACGAAGAGGGGCTCGGCTTCAGCGTCAACGTCTGCACTCTCCGCTTTGCCGAGCTCCAGTCCGGGCCGCTCAAGCTCGCGCTCATGCACACCCACGACAGGTCGCGGCCACTCCCCTGCCTCGCCCTCTCCTCCCGTCGTCGTCTACCCTAGTTCGTAGGGCTCTGGGCCTCTGGGGGTTGAGATGTGCGGCGTTCCACGCTGCAAAATCCTAGCGCTAGACGTGGCCTACGGTACGAAATTTACTCGTGTTTCATCTGATTCATGCTCGAAGAATTGGGCCCCGAGATCAGCTTTATGCTGAAATTATTTGCTCATGGATACGGACGGGGTTCTTAAAAAAAAAAAATCAATCTCTTTTATTTGTCATTGGTGTGAAGCCAGCATATCTGAGTATTGCATGGGACGAGGGCAAGGATTGGGTTAATTATCGTTGTAGTGTTGACAGGCAGCACAATAGTATCATTGTAGTGTTGAGAAATGAAGGTAAAAATAAAATGTTATTGGCTTCTCCAGTTCCCCATTACCGTGGCAGCATTTCACACTTCATTGGTCGTAAATGTGCTGCCTTCACAAGTTCATGCACTGAGTCGAAGATTTTTTATCTGCTTTGTTAGACTATTCTAGGATGTGTGGCTGAGTACAATATGGGTCGTTGGGTCAATTGTAAAACATCATTCACAGCAATAACAATATAACACTGCCCCCGCACATATAGAAGGAATGTTGAATGTGTCTGCTTGGATGCTGGTTTGCTCTTCTTTTTTTTTCTGGAGAAAACAATGGCTAAGCCTAGTGATGACCCCTATTTCAAATACTGCAGGGAGAAGAATAGTGTGAGCTTTAGATCCGAAGTGTGTGCTTTGTTTCTTTATACATGCATAAATCTTTGCAAAGGAGGCATAAATATTATACTATGTCCATCAATGTGATGATTTGAGATGTTCAAAGGATCAAACGTTGCATGAATGCCAAGCTTACAATATAAACCTTTCAAGGGAAAGATGAGGCTTTTGAAATGTGGTTCGCCAGTTGTGTTGGTGTCTTGAATTCTAGCTAGTTTACCTTGGATTTCTTTCTCTCTTTATTGTGTTACTTTGACTATCTGAAATATCTCTCTGTAAAATGAAAAATAGTTGCAGTACTCAGTAGTCAAGTATTGTATGAAGATATATGATTGATTTTAATTTCACCCTCCTGGAGACTCTGTCTGGAGTTCTTTTGGATTCCAATATCATCATCACATGCCTTTTGAGATAGCCTTATGTCAAGAAAGACGTTGACGCTTGCAAAATGTGAAATTACTCGATCTATAAATGATTATTATTAAGATGCATTGTCTTAAATTAGAGATTTCATTGCATACTTTTGAAATTGACCAGAGCATAAAATTATAACTGTTGTTTTCTGAAAGTTCATACATATTTGCAGTAACCTTGCATCACAGAGAGTCTATTCTTCAATGCTGTCCTTCACTGTTCCAGACATAAACAGTACAGTTACAAAATTACTGTCTCTGGGAGCTGAGTTGGATGGATCCATCAAATATGAAACCCATGGAAAAGTATGCTTTTATAACCCATAACTCCTGTATGATAGTGTTCATGGTTTCTTCAGAGATTTCTTATGACATCACATTACCTTTTTTGGCGGGAGAATACCCACAACGACACTCAGTTCGTTGGCCTCGCTCCAAATGACATTATATTCGATAGCCTTAACATGTACGACACCGTGCGCACGAATTTATGATTCCAGTGACATTATACCCATTTATTACTTTTTTTAAAACTATATCCTATTTTTCTCCACCTGGATTGACCAAAATGCCCTTGGATCAAAACACGAAACTAACCCTTTGTTGTATCCATCAATATGCACGAATTTTGATTTTGGACAAAATTTGATAATGTAATGAAAATACGTTGTATCCATTAAAATTGCCAGATTTCAAAATTTTAAATTTGACCGAATTTTATATTTTCAAAATCTGGGGAAATTTACATTTTTTAAAATTTGGTCAAATTCAAAATTTTAAAATCTGGCAATTTTTAAAAATCTTTTTGAAATTTGAAATATGGTAGAGTTTGAAATTTTTGTCTCCCATGCCCCCCGCTCGAAATCGCGCGCAACTGCACCACACCGTACGTAGGGGAAAAACAGTAAAGTCACGTGGGTTAAAAAGGGTAAATCAATGATAAATTGAGAAAAATAGAAAGAATGTCACTGGGATCACAAATTCGCGTGTCCGGTGTTATACGTGTCAAGGAGACCGAACTTAATGTTATTTGAAACGAGGCGTTCGAATTGGGTGTCACTCATGTCAATCTCCCTTTTTTTGGCAGGTTGCAGCCTTACGATGCATTGATGGACACATGATAGGTCTTTACGAACCAGCTTGAAGAACTTGTGCTACTATGCTTGTTATGGGAAGCACTTTTAGTTACTTGTAGATGAGTTATGCATATGCTGCTTTCTTCAAGACATGTCTTTTAACATGCCAATTGACTCGGTCTCAGTGTACAATTTTTGAAGAGTCAGGGCTCTTTTTATGTTAGGGGAAAATCATTTGAGTTGAAACTCGGTAGGTAGTTCAGGATGATAAGAGTGTTGATAACTGTTTACCTCATATTGGGGGTGTTGATACACAATTCTCAGAAGTAGATGGAGAACAACTAAGGATGCTAGGCTGAAGACAAGTTCATCCATAGTGGTATCTTCAGTGGCTCTCCTTGATTAGGGCTTGGATTATTACAAGTGTGGCAGAATTCTTTTGTCACTGATAAAGTCAATACTGATGTATTTTGTTGCGTTTACTGCCATTAAAAACAATCGATATGAGTGCTTGCCTCAACAATGGTGAGCTAAACTGGTGGTGTCATTCTACCCGTACCATAAGCCTTATAACTTGACATTCAATTGTCGGAGATACTGATTTCAGATTACCCGTTTCAGTAGCCAGTGAACCCAGACACAATTTTCTCCTCTTTATAAATCTGGTGAACCTAGATACCGGTTTTTTTTTTTCCGTTGTATAAATCCCACGAAGCCATCCATCCGTTGTTTCTTCCTGACTGCAGTTTACCCACTTGTACAAGGATATCCATGCAGAAGCAGAGAAGAGAGCACCATCAAGATTCAGGCATCATCAGCAGGCAACCTGCCCCCACTAACTCGAGCCCCGTGCATCGATCAACAGTGTGTGCTCTGAATCTGGTCACAATGCACCACTGATTCTTAAACCATGCCCAAATTCCCTGATGCAAAACTACAGCAAAAGTCAGCCTGCCTCCCTACAAAGCTGCCCTCCGCCAATCATTCTGCATTTTCTGCTGCCTAGCTAGCCTCCTTTCTGCACAAATGATAGTATCTTTAGGCTGGGAGCTGGAGGAGCCCAGTGCAGTGTAAGAGCATCTCTAATAGAACTCTTAAAACACACCTTCTATTTTTTAAAAAATAGGAAACTCCAACAATTTAAGAACCCCTTATTAATTGCTTAGTTCTAATAGACTACTTAAATTTATGGGGGACTACATAGAGAGTCCCTAGAAATAGAGGGTGTGTATGAAATTTAGGGAGATGAGAGAGAATTTAGGGGGAAATAAGGGCTCTTGTAGAGTTATTTTTTTTGCTACAACCTCTTAAAAATAGTTAAAAGGTGTGTTTAGAGAGTTTATTAGAGATGCTCTAAGTCATCGGTTCAGCTGCTCCATTGCTCTATGCCTCCTCTGTCTAAGGGGAAAAAGAGAAGGCTACTGAGCTGAGCTGCAGCTCGTAACCAGAATGGGGTAGTTTGCCTACCACTGGAATCGTCGGTTCACTTGTCTGCTCGTTATCGGAATTAGTTGGGAGGACGAATCATGAGATTAATTTGATGAGAGCACCTGCTTCTGAATTTGGTGAGACACCACCGTCGACCTGCTCCTTCCTCGCCCCACAGTAAGTAGATAATAGATTACGGTTCCCCAAAGCTGTTTCTACATTTTTGAGAAATCGTTTCAACAAGTCTAAAGAGTTTGGCTCGAAGAAACAACCATAAGCCACAGCTAAAAAGAGTCTTCAGGCTCCAGCTCCAGCCCCATCTCCAGCTCTATCTTCATTGTTTATGCCTTTTTCTTTTTTCGCTTGCCTCTTTCTCAGAGTTAGTTTTTTGGATAATGCAATATAATTCTGACCTCTACGTCTAGGGATGGACACAATAAACAATACTTGCAAAGATTAAAGTTTAAACACACAGCTAAACGAGAGGGACCATAAACAAAAGGCCATACATGATAAAATGGAAGTGACTAAAATCAATTTGAACAATTTTTTTATTCGTTTTTCAATTAAAGTTGTTGAAAACTCTATGGACATGCACAATGTTGGCCCTATGTTAGCATCATTCATGCAATATTCAACCATTACCCTATTTTCTCATATACAATCAATACCAGGGGCGGAGCCAGGGTCCGGCGACCCTGGGCTCGCGCCCGGGCTCCTTGCCTGCGAGCCGTACACCTCCCAGGTCATCTGAACCGCTAAAATAAGGCCACAACCCGGGCGTCATGGCCCAAAATCCAGCTCCACGGCTCAGGCGCCACGTCTCGGCAGCTTCCAACCGTGCCGCCTCGACTCCCAAGCCCTCGTGCCCCAGCACCGGCTCCTCGACCGCATGCATCCCGTCGGCGTGTGGCTAGATGAATATGGAATACCGCCGGCCGCCAGTTTCTTCGAGGGAAGCCGCTGCAGGCCTACAGCGCTGCTGCCTCTGCAGACTACAGCCCTTGTGCTACAGCGCTACTGCCTGTGCTGCCATCTCCATTCTCCAGATCTCCTCTTGGCTCTCGCCACCGTTGCTCAGGTTAAGATAATTCAACAATTGTCTATTGAGTATTGACTATTATCTAATGAGTATTGACTATTGAATAGTAGGAAATTGAGAGTGAATTGTGAATAGGTGATGATTACTAATTTTTTTTGTTTTGATATGTATTTAAATTTTTAGAAATGAGGAGGTTTTTGATAAATACAAGCTGTTCTCCACCTCCAACTCAAGGTCCATCTCCACCTCATGATAATGATCGTGGCTTATTAGTGGTATGTGATGCATTTTAATACTCTTAAAGTTATATAATTTTATATTATATGGTGCTTTAATCGATATAATTTGTCTTGCAGGGTTACTAAAGGGAGTTTGTTTGGTCCTTTATATGCTTGTTGCATCCATTGAGGTATTTATAATGTTTTTATGTCTTTCGATGTTTATTATTGATATTGGTATTGGTATTGAACAATGATTTGCATGGAATAGACTATTATATGTCTTAAAATAGTCATTGTCATATATGCATGGTTTGTTAGTGGTGTACGCATCACTTTCATTGCGCCCAGGCTCCCAAAATTTTCTGGCTCCGCCACTGATCAATACTCTCTAATATTTAACTTCAACCTACTACTACAGGATTGGAGCTAGGATAGGGCTACTATTACACATGCTCTAAAGCCACCACTTCCAAAAGATGGCGCATCACTGTCCTATTGTTCATAATAATCAATGGCACAACTAGTGAGCTCGCATCAAAAAATACAAAGTCGTATAAATCAAAGTAAAATTGTAGTGCCCATAAGATTTTTGCCCCACTGGTGCCCTGCGTTTAAAGAGATACAACAATAAGGAAAAAAGTCTATATTACACATTGAACTATAGCTCTTCATCTACATAACCCCCTGAACTACGAAATCAGGTATTCTAGGCCACAAAACCGAAAAACCGGCACAAATAACCCCTAAAGCGGTTTTAGACATGGTTTTGCCCACGTTGCAACCGACCTGACAGTCCAATCACAAATAGTTTTTTTAAAAAAATGTTAGGGCCCCATGCACTGGCGGAGCTTCATTAGGGCCAGCCTGGGTGCTGGCCCCCCAACAATTGTAAAATCCTTTGAGAAAGTAGTGTTACATAGGCTAAAAATTGATTATATATGCTTAATGGCCCCCTCTAATCTTCATTAATCAGATTTTGGCCCCCTCTCATATGTTGCTCAAGCTCTGCCACTGGCCCCATGTAAGTCTCTCTTCCTCTCCCTTATCTTCTCTCTTCCTCTCCCCTCTCTCTCCTCACCGCCTCTCCTCTCCACCGGCCTCCCCAAGCCTGCCGATCTCCCTGTCTGTCCTTCCTACCTGACCTCCTCCTTTCCCCCTCGACGCCTTTGCCTCCTCTCCCTCCACCTCCGCCACGGGTCAACGCCGTCGTTGACGAGGCTGAGGCTCACAACCAAGACGACGAAGAGGAGGTGTGCCACCTCGGTTGGCACGATGTGGTGGCGGGCAACGTGAGGTGGTAGGGCGGAGCCCTCGACGATGTCTGTCCGGTGTGGCAGCAGGGGGGAGTCAAGAGGAGGCCAGAGGCAGGGGAGGGGAGGTGTCCTCGAGGCCAGCAGTGGCAGGGAGAGAGGGGGAGAGGAAGAGAGAGAAGAGAAGGGAGAAGAAGAGAGACTTTCATGGGGGTCTCACATTTTTAAAAATTTTATTTGTGATTGGACTGCCACATCGGATGCCACGTGGGCAAAACCATGTCTAAAACAGTTCTAGGGGTTATTTTCGTCGGTTTTTTGGTTTGTGGGATGAAATATATGTTTTCGTAGTTCAGGAGGTTATGTAGACGAAAGGTTATATTTCAGAGTGTAATATAGTTTTTTTAAAAAATAATTACTTCTCATATTGTAAGGATCCTAGGCCGAGAGGGGGTGAATCGGCTCTTTTCAAATTTTATTTCTCTCGATTCGCTTGCTTAGTTAGTCAAATTAAGAACCCAAGCTATCGATTGATCTATGGTCTAGTTGCGGAAGTGATCACACTAATACACAAACGACTACTAGGAGGCTCGATGGCACTCACATGCAAGCGATCAATTCAATATGTGAAAGTAAATGAGCGAGACGAGGAGACGCAAACCGAGTTGTTTACCGAAGTTCGATGTTCAACACATGAATACCTACGTCTCCGTTGAGGAAACTTCTCACACAGAGAAGTCGGGACTCTCTCGTCCCTAGCCCTCAATCCACTCATGGTAGCTCTTCACCAACACATGGTAGGCAAGCTCCAAACCCTCACACAAGGCAAGTTCTTCCACACGCGAAAGCTCCTCGCACCCGCGGCGCCGACACACGGCACCGACCCCCGACACACGGAGGGTTTGTACACGACCTTCAACGGATGAAGGTGACGCACCTCCGACACACGGAAGTGACCCCCGACACACGGAGGATTTCGGTGATGTAGTCGAACGGTTGATGTAGCCCGTGGCGTGACGACAATCTCTCCGGCAGTGAAGTCCCAAGAGCACAAGATCGGAGACCATCTCTCACCACTACCCCTTCTCTCCCACCATGGAAACTAGGGCAAGAGCACCATGGGAGAAGGGGCAAACCTTGGGGATGGATGAGAGGAGGTAGGGGACACCTTCTTCTTCCTCTTCCTCTCTTCTTCTCCCTCTCAATCTCTCAAGCACATGGAACCCTATGTGGAGATGGGAACCATGGGAGGAGCTCTCTTGGTGGCTAGGACAAGGGGTGGCTGCTAGTTTAGGCTCACTCAAATTTCTCCCGTGCTCTAAGCCCCTATTTATAGGCACAAGGTGAAACCCTAAAGATGGACGACTCAGATTCATTTTCGCGAGATCCAGCTCGATCTGTCGGACGTTGTCCAGTTCCCATCGGACGCCGTCCGAAGAACGAATTTGGTGAAATTTTTCACCTTGATCGGACGCGTCCGACAGTTCGTCGGACGCCGTCCGATGAAGTGCGCTGTGCTCTCCTCCTGTGCCCGCCAAGTGTTTGGTCGCTTTCCTAACCACCATCGGACGTCGTCTGGCAGCGACTGTGCATTCGGGTTCTTCTCGGGACTTTGACACTTGGTCATGATATGGTGCACCTAGATTATTGTCTTGTCTTGTCTTGATCTTGTAACCTGTCTTGTCTTAATCTTGTCTTGTCATGTCTTGTCTAGTCTAGTCTAGTCTTGCCTTGTCTTGTTCTTGTCTTGTCTTGTCTAGTCTTGTCTTGTCTTGTCTATCTTGTCTTGTCTAGTCTTGTCTCTTGTCTTATCTAGTCTTGTCTTGTCTTGTCGTGATCTTGTCTTGTCTTGTCGTGTCTAGTCTTGTCTTGTCGTGATCTTGTCTTGTAAAACCCAGTTGCCATCAATTACCAAAATCACTCAGCCCATGGGAGTTTGAGCTTACAATCTCCCCCTTTTTGGTAATTGATAACAACACCTGCAAATCCAATATAACAAGGCACAAATACAACCTCTAGTGCAATGGGTTAGCTCAGAAACATTGCATATCAGCATAGCACAAATCAATGCATAAAGAATGAAGTGCAATGTACATGTAGACATGAGCTCCCCCTAAATCAATGCATACCACTTGTAAACACATGGAGCAAAGCATCTCCATCCTAATTTTCGTCCTAGGAGCAAAGCATCTCCTAATCCTACCACTTGTAACCTCACAACCCAAAAGCAATTTTCTCCCCTTTGCATCTAAAACATGACAATAATTCCAATGCATGGATTTGCAATTATTTCTCCCCCTTTGGCATCAATGACCACAAAGTAGCAAAACATGGGATTAACAACAAATTAAGAGCTTTGGAGGTTATACTAGTGCAAACACGCCCATAAGTCCACCACACTCAAAATCTAGCCATCTCAAGGTCACAATGTCACAAGATCAACTAGAACAAAATTGATAGATGTGTAATTCAAGTTATTATGACCTAGAGCAAATATAAGGTGAACTATAGCTAGAAGTATCAAGAGTTGCTCCAGAACTCAAAGGGGACACATGATGCTCCATAGCACTAGAAGGTGTAATTCAAGCTACACATGCTATCACCGTGCCTATTTGAGACTAAAAACATTTTTGGTTGAGCTCATTTTTTTAAAAAAAAAGATTTTACGTTTTTGCACTTTGCAATTTCTCAAATTTTGCTATGTCTCAAATCATAGGCGACGCCACCTAGCATGACACTGAAGATAAGCGTCTCGGTCATTCAAAGCTCCCCCTAAGTTCATGCCTAGTGCAATGGCAAGCTATCTCATCGAGGAGACATTGGGGAGACATATATGACCAATTGTGGCCTTATTCACGTTTTAGCACATTTTACAAATTTGGCTCAACATTTCTCAAAATTGCTCAATTTTAGCGAAGTAAAGACATGTGCAAAATGGAAAGACACAATCTAGACTTAGGAGCACATGATCAACCAAAAAGTTTAGAGCAATCAAATGATACTAGAAGCTATAGTCCTCCTAACACATGCTCTTGGCTTTCAATTGCATTGATATATTTAGTTAAGCACGGTTGAGCTAGTGACACGGTTAACACATGCTATAGCTATCAGAATCATGTGATAAACATCTAGGCAATGAATGACATCAAGTATAACAGGCAAAACACCTAAATGCTGAATCTGACTTTAAAAGGTTTGCAATGAATGATATAGCCACACGACCGACTCAAGCAATGTTTGACTTGTGTAAAATGTTCAACTCATTTCTCAATTTGCAGAATCGTGCCTCATCAAGTGGCTTGGTGAATATGTCGGCAAGCTGGTCCTCTGTCCGCACGTGCTCAAGCACAATGTCACCCTTCGCCACATGATCCCGAAGGAAATGGTGACGGACATCAATGTGCTTGGTCCGTGAGTGTTGGACCGGGTTGCATGCTATCTTCACCGCGCTCTCGTTGTCGCCTAGGAGAGGAATATGGTCAAGTTTAAGCCCAAAGTCAAACAGTGATTGTGTCAAGTAAAGCAGTTGTGCACAGCAACTCCCTGCCGCTATATACTCAAATTTCAATGAGATAGCGCCACGGAGTTCTGTTTCTTTGACGCCCATGATACAAGACACCTACCCAAGAAATGACACGCCCCGAAAGTGCTCTTGCGATCAATCTTGCACCCGGCATAATCTGAGTCAGAATAGCCTAGGAACTCAAACCGCGCACCCTTCGGGAACCAAAGACCTATGCTAGGTGTGTGTTTTAGGTATCGAAGGATTCGTTTCACAGCAGTCATATGCATTTCTCTAGGGGAGGCTTAAAATCTAGCACACATGCACACACTAAACATGATATCCGGCCTAAATGCAGTCAAGTAGAGCAAAGCACCAATCATGGAACGGTAAAGATTTTGGTCAACATATTTACCTTCTTTGTCGAGGTCGAGGTGGCAGTTCGTCCCCATTGGTGTCCGGATTGGCTTGCAGTCATTCATATTGAAGCGCTTGAGTAGATCATGGATATACTTCTCCTGGCATATGAATGTCCCAGTCTTGAGTTGCTTGATTTGAAATCCCAAAAAGAAGTTCAATTCGCCCATCATCGACATCTCGAACTCCTTACTCATCATGTCGCTGAACTCTGTGACAAAGGACTCATTTGTGCTACCGAAGATGATGTCATCCACATAGACCTGGCACAGGAACAGATCTCCATCTACCACCTTAGTGAACAGAGTCGTGTCAACCCTTCCAACCGTGAATCCCTTGGAGATGAGGAAATCTCTTAGCCTTTCATACCATGCCCTGTGGGATTGCTTGAGAACATACAAAGCCTTCGACAGTTTGTACACATGGTCAGGGTGCTAAAAATCTTCAAAGCCCGGAGGCTGCTCCACATACACTAGCTCTCCAATGTACCCGTTGAGGAAAGCACTCTTCACATCCATCTGCTTGAGAACGATGTTGTGGCATGTAGAGAATGCCACAAGCAGTCTGATAGCATCCAGATTGGCCACGGGAGCATAGGTGTCACCACAATCTATACCCTCGATCTGTGTGAAGCCCTGAGCCACAAGTCTAGCCTTGTTGCGCACCACCACTCCAAGCTCATCTTGCTTGTTCTTGAATACCCATTTGGTGCCAATCACGTTGCAGTCGCTTGGTCTTTTCACCAAGGTCCAGACTTTGTTCCTCTCAAAGTTGTTCATCTCCTCGTGCATCGCATTTATCCAGTCTGGGTCACTCAGTGCCTCATCCACTTTCTTTGGCTCAAGCTCAGACACAAACGCCGTGTGCTCACAGAAGCTTGCTGTCCTAAATCTCGTTTGCACACCTTGAGTCAAGTCCCCAATCACTTGATCAGCTGGATGATCACGAGCAATGGTGTGATGGGTCTTGATCAACTGAGGTGGTAGCTCATCTGATTCTGCATCTGGCTCACATGCTGTCTCTGCCTCTGGAGCCTGATCAAGGCTTGAGCTATCCGCCTGAGGTGAGACTCCCCCTGACTCTAGCACTGGTTCAGGTGTGGAAGGTGGTGAAACAGTCTCCATGTCCCTCTAAACCTCTACCAGCCTCACATCACCAGTTGGCATCTTCTCCACCACTCTAACCAACTGCTCACCATCCACATCATCCAGGTTCTCATGCTCCTCTTGACTTCCATTTGACTCATCGAACTTCACATCGCAGGTCTCCTCAATCTGACCACTGCCCTCATTGTACACCCTGAATGAAGACCCCCTGGCTGAGTACCCTAAGAAGATTCATGTGTCCACTCTGCTTTGGAACTTGCCCAAGTGCTCTCGCTTCTTCTTGATGTAGACCTTGCAGCCAAATACCCTGAAGTAGGAGACATTGGGTCGTCTTCCCACAAGCAGCTCATATGATGTCTTCTTCAGTAGCTTGTGAAGATACAGCCTGTTGATGCAATGATAGGCTGTGTTGATTGCTTCAGCCCAGAACAGATGTGAAGTCTTGTATTCATCTAACATTGTCCTCGCCATCTCAATGAGTGTCCTGTTCTTCCTCTCAACCACCCCATTTTGCTGAGGAGTGTAGGTGGCTGAGAACTGGTGATCAATCCCTAACTCATCACAGAACAGCTCAACAGAAGTGTTAGTGAACTCCGTTCCATTGTCACTTCTCACTTCTTGAGGGTACAATAAAAAATATTTTGGGCTTTCTTTACAAACTTTTTGAAAACATTTCCAGTTGGAGTTTTGTCAGGTAGAAAGAAAATCCAAATGTATCGGAAGAAGTCATCAACAATGACCAAGCAATAGAGATTTTCTCCGATACTCACATATGTTGTTGGCCCAAAAAGATCAATGTGTAAAAGCTCGAGAGGTCGAGATGTAGACATGACATTCTTGGCAGGGTGTGAGCTTGCCACTTGCTTGTCGGCCTGACAGGCACTGCAAAGCTTGTCTTTCTCGAATGTCACATCTTGCACCCCAAGAATCAACTCATTTTTGAAGAGTTTCTTCAAATTTGCCATACCGAC
The DNA here is from genome assembly GCA_036346415.1 of Raddia guianensis. Taxonomy (NCBI): domain Eukaryota; kingdom Viridiplantae; phylum Streptophyta; class Magnoliopsida; order Poales; family Poaceae; genus Raddia; species Raddia guianensis. The sequence goes on along the minus strand of CM070539.1, from coordinate 18,089,836 downwards.
ATGCCCAAGACGCCTATGCCAAAGCCAACCAAGAGAGACTTTGGCGACAAGGCAAGTCGAGACGGATGCGGCAGGCTCACTAAAGTTCACAAGAAACAAGTTTTCAAACCGAAAACCTTTAAACACAAGTTTTTCATTTTTGTCCAAAACCAACAAACCCTCAGGTGAGAATTTACAATGGAACCCCAAATCACATATTTGGGTAACAGAGAGGAGGTTATAGCTCAAAGTTTTCACTAGTAGCACATTGTCGATTGAAAGATCTGAAGAAATTGCTACCTTTCCAACTCCAAGAACCTTGCTCTTGCTTCCATCTCCAAAAGTGACATTGGGGGAATCTTACCTTCCTCCCCTATTGAGGTGAACAACCGGGGGTTGCCGGTCATGTGTTGGGTGCACCCGCTGTCGATGATCCAATGGCACCCTCCACGCCGGTAGTTCACCTATTATGAGAAGAGGTCACTTATGTGACTCAGGGACCCACACAAGAGGTCCCCGAGGGTTAGCCTTCAAACCAGAAGCAACAGAAGCAAAACGATCAATCAATGACTAAGGCACCCAAACATGTGCCTTGTGCTCATTCTTAGCCCTCAAACCAGCATATCTAGCAACTACCTTACCTTTGTCATTCATCTTAAACAAGTAGTGATCATACAACTCAGCATGAGCTCTTGAAAGCTTGGGTTTGGCGTGCTTGGGAGTGTTCCTAGTTTGGTTCCTAGGTGGAGTTTAGCAAAGTTTTGCCTAGGAGGACCGTTCCAAAAGCTAGGTGGAGAAGGAGCTTGCCAAATGTTGTATGGCATAGGAGGAGGATCATTCTAATTGTTGTACCTAGAAGCATATTGCCAAGCATATTGGTTTCTAGGTTGCCATATCGTAGAATTATAGTGCCTAGAAGGTCCTTGCCAAGTGTTGAAGTGCCCAAAGTGTTGCCTAGTATTCAAGTTACTAGTGTGCAAGTTGTTAGTCTCAGAGTTGCTTCTCTTCTTGGGATGAGCATGATAGTAACCTTGCCTACTGGTAAACGCTCGAGAAACACTTGATTTCTTCCTCCCTTTTGGCTTCTCTGGGGTGAAACACAAGCCACCCTTTTGGGAGGGTTTTCGTTGTTCCTTGAGCATCTTATCCAAGGCCAAGCTACCATCATAACACTTTTCAAGCCCCTTATCAAATTTCTCAAGTTTAGACCTTAACTCGGCATTTTCAATTGCAAGTTCCCTAGCAGTTAGTGCAAATTTACAATTATCAGGTGTACACACTAGTGCGTTGTTAGAGGAACCGCTAGAAGTGGAAGCCAACACAGTGCAATCATGAGCAACCTCAGGACTAGCAAGAGTCAAGTCAATAACAAAAGCCACAAAGAATGTAAGTAATGCATAGCATAAGTAGCATCCAAAGAATTAACAGGTGTAGTATCAACTAGTCGAGCAAGAGGCAAAGCAACTAACTCATCATTCTTAGCCAGGAGTGTCTCATAATTCTCCCTAAGTGTATGATAAGTAATCATGAGATCATCTAGGGATTCATTCAAAGCATTGCGCTCTTCTTCTAGTACATTGCACTTAGATGACAGATTTTTGTTAGAGCCTAGCAAAGTGTCATGGTCAGATTCTAAGCTATCACATCTAATGGCAAGATTTTTGCACTTAGTTTGTAATGCAATCAAGGTTTTACCAAGCTCTAAATTCTTAAGTGTCTCATTCTTATAGCGCTCACAAGCTTCTCTAAGACAATCACAAGTCTTCAACATCCACATCTGAGTCGGAACCAGAGTCGCTCACCTCGCCACTAGGTCGAGCCATCAGGCACTTGGAAGTGCCAGCAGGAGTTGGTGAAACCTTTGCTAATGTAGAGAAAGTAGTGGAAGAAGCCTCATCATCATCAGAGTACCATTCTCGAGGCTCAGCAACCGCCGTGAAGCACCTTGGAGTGAAGACTGGAGGAGGCGGCACGGACTCGGCTATCGCCATGGTGGCCAGCTCTTGATCAGCTGACTCCTCCTCATCTCCTGAAGCTGACGTTTCACTGGAGCTATCATCGGTCACCCATTCTCCCACAAAGGCTAGCCTCTTGTCTTGTGAGGAGCGACCCTTGAACCCTGACTTGTGAGGATTCTTCTTCTTGTAGTCATTCTGCCTTGGCTTCTCGCCATCGCTCTTCTCCTTTCCTTTGTCCTTGTACTTGGTATTGCCCTTCTGAGGACACATTGAAGCGATGTGTCCTTTCTCCTGACACTCATAGCATCGGTATGATGCATGGGTGTTTCTGCTCATCCTCTTCTTGCCTCCATAGCCATTTCTGCTCATGAACTGACCAGCTTGCTTCATGAACAGGCCGAAGTGTTGGAAGCCATCCTCGAGCTCACTCCATGACATCTCGTCCTTATTCTCAGCTTGGCTTGACTTGGGATCACTCTGCCTAGATCCACTTGCTTTGAGGGCGATCACTTGATTCTTTGCTGGAGCAGGGGAATCCTCATGATCATTGAGGAGCATCATCTCATGCGCGGTGCTCTTGCTAAGCAAAGCTGTGGGAGCCAGCTTCTCCACATCACCACTGTTGGTGAGATAGGTGATGATGTCCCGGTAGTCCTTCTTGGGGAGGATCCGCAGCATTTTCCTGCACACTTCATCATTTGCAATAGTGTGACCGAGCCCCTTAAGCTCGTTAAGGATGGGGTTAAGCCGAGTAAACATAGCATTAACATTTTCATTTGGAAGCATTCTGAACTGATCATAACGCTTCTTGACAACCACAAGTCTACCCTCCTTAACAGCTGAAGTGCCCTCGTGAATCTCAATGAGTGTGATCCATATCTCGTGTGCACTAGTGAGATTGCTAACTCTATCGAAAACCTCCATGCTCAAACCACAAAACAAAACATTCATAGCCTTAGCATCGGTCTCTAGGAGTTTAGTTTGTATGGGAGTGGGAGGTATATTAGCAGTGAGTGTGACACCATGAGGAGACTCTACGACCTTCCAAACATCCATTCCCACGGCTTGAAGGAATACTTTCATGCGCAACTTCCAAAAGCTAAAATTAGTGCCACTAAACAAAGGAATCCTATTGAAAGCTACACTACCCCCGTCGGCCATCTCTAAGCGGTTAAGCAACTAGAGACCCGAGCTCTGATACCACTTGTAAGGATCCTAGGCCGAGAGGGGGGTGAATCGGCTCTTTTCAAATTTTATTTCTCTCGATTCGCTTGCTTAGTTAGTCAAATTAAGAACCCAAGCTATCGATTGATCTATGGTCTAGTTGCGGAAGTGATCACACTAATACACAAACGACTACTAGGAGGCTCGATGGCACTCACATGCAAGCGATCAATTCAATATGTGAAAGTAAATGAGCGAGACGAGGAGACGCAAACCGAGTTGTTTACCGAAGTTCGGTGTTCAACACATGAACACCTACGTCTCCGTTGAGGAAACTTCTCACACAGAGAAGTCGGGACTCTCTCGTCCCTAGCCCTCAATCCACTCGTGGTAGCTCTTCACCAACACATGGTAGGCAAGCTCCAAACCCTCACACAAGGCAAGTTCTTCCACACGCAAAGCTCCTCGCACCCGCGGCGCCGACACACCAGCACCGAATTTCCCAACACCGAGGGTTTGTACACGACCTTCAACGGATGAAGGTGACGCACCTCCGACACACGGAAGTGACCCCCGACACACGGAGGATTTCGGTGATGTAGTCGAACGGTTGATGTAGCCCGTGGCGTGACGACAATCTCTCCGACGGTGAAGTCCCAAGAGCACAAGATCGGAGACCATCTCTCACCACTACCCCTTCTCTCCCACCATGGAAATTAGGGCAAGAGCACCATGGGAAAAGGGGCAAACCTTGGGGATGGATGAGAGGAGGTAGGGGACACCTTCTTCTTCCTCTTCCTCTCTTCTTCCCCCTCTCAATCTCTCAAGCACATGGAACCCTATGTGGAGATGGGAACCATGGGAGGAGCTCTCTTGGTAGCTAGGACAAGGGGTGGCTGCTAGTTTAGGCTCACTCAAATTTCTCCCGTGCTCTAAGCCCCTATTTATAGGCACAAGGTGAAACCCTAAAGATGGACGACTCAGATTCATTTTCGCGAGATCCAGCTCGATCTGTCGGACGTTGTCCAGTTCCCATCCAACGCCGTCCGAAGGACGAATCTGGTGAAATTTTTCACCTTGATCGGACGCGTCCGACAGTTCGTCGGACGCCGTCCGATGAAGTGCGCTGTGCTCTCCTCCTGTGCCCGCCAAGTGTTTGGTCGCTTTCCTAACCACTATTGGACGTCGTCTGGCAGCGACTGTGCATTCGGGTTCTTCTCGGGACTTTGACACTTGGTCATGATATGGTGCACCAAGGTTATTATCTTGTCTTGTCTTGATCTTGCAGCTTGTCTTGATCTTGTCTTGTCATGTCTTGTCTAGTCTAGTCTAGTCTTGCCTTGTCTTGTCTTGTTCTTGTCTTGTCTTGTCTAGTCTTGTCTCTTGTCTTGTCTAGTCTTGTGTTGTGTTGTCTTGTCTATCTTATCTTGTCTAGTCTTGTCTCTTGTCTTGTCTAGTCTTGTCTTGTCTTGTCTTAGTCTTGTCTTGTCGTGATCTTGTCTTGTCTTGTCTTGTCGTGATCTTGTCTTGTCTTGTCTTGTCTTGTCTATCTTATCTTGTCGTGATCTTGTCTTGTCTTGTCGTGTCTAGTCTTGTCTTGTCTTGTCTCTTGTCTTGTCTTGTCTTGTCGTGATCTTGTCTTATCTTGTCTTGTCGTGATCTTGTCTTGTCTTGTCTATCTTGTCTTGTCGTGATCTTATCTTGTAAAACCCAGTTGCCATCAATTACCAAAATCACTCAGCCCATGGGAGTTTGAGCTTACACATATTATTATTATTTTTTCTTTCTAGCTATGGTAAAAAAATAGATATTGTTCTCTAAGGGGTAGATTGTCCATCCAGCTATCTTTCCAAAAATCTTCTCGCATTTAGTTGAAATGAAGAATAGTAACCACTGTCTACTTGTTCCTTTATTGTTTGGTACTCTTTCCTTTTTTATGTAAAACATATTGTTTGAATGATCTTGTTTAGAAATATATCGTATGAATGCAAATTTATTGATGTTTTTCCTGTTTAGCCTTATTATTGCATAATTCTTTCTTATGTATTTATGAACCCTACCACATTATGTTCTCTATCATATTTTTAAGCCATTTATATCAGGCAACGTATACAGTGAAAATATTAATTGGATGCTAATATGTTAACAACAGATCTGAACCATTAGATACATGAGAAGCGGTCCAGATTTGGAGAAGTGTGAGTTTTTTTTTCTTATTTAAACACTTTCACGAAAAACCCCTTGATTTTCTAAGCGCAAAAAGGGCTCCCACCACTCTAGATTTGGACCGCTCCTCATGTATCTGATGGCTCAGATCTGTTTTTATCGTGTTACTATGTTAGCACCCAATAGATATTGCGCTAGATATGTTGCCTTTATATCATGATAGCATGGTTATTTTTTACTTTTTTAATATTATAATTTTCTTAATATATGTGCTATTTAAAAATACGTTTTACATAAAAATGGAGTAGTAGTAGCTAATAAACCATCGAACGGAATCGCCGGCTGATTAGCACTTGTTGCTTTTCAGCTCCAGAGTGGGGGTAGCATAGCAAGTTAGCGGTCTATGCGGGAACAGAGCTCTGAATTCACAACTTGAATTGTGCCTGATAATCTGACAGAATCTAGAGCTGAAAACAATACTGTATCTAGCACAAAGTATACGAACGTGGGCTTCTATGCAGGAATAGAGCTCCAAATTCTCGATTGGAACTGTGTTTGAATATTGTTTTAGCAAAATATATAGCATGCAAAGAATAATGTGTATAGCACATATTGAGTCAAATACCCTTGGAGAGATGTTTAAGCGAAAAAAACGATTTATTTTATCATGTATAGATGGTTACAGGTGAGGGTGATGCTTATATTAGTGCCCATGCTTACGTGTACTTACACATATTTTTTTCACTTTTCACGGTATTTAAGCAATGGCATCAACTTACTGGCATTGTAGAAGACGATGAATAACATTGTAATGCTGCCTCTCGTTAAGAGCATCCCCATCTCACCCCCCAAATGCCCCTCTATTTCAAAATTTTCCAAATGCAGCAGGAGGGAATTTGATGCATGTGAGAGGAATTTGACCGTATGCGATTCTCGTAGCGATTCTTTGTAGCGATAGAGAAATTTAAAGGCCTCTTGGATGCTCTAAGCATTTGAATATAACCACCTCGCATTGCATCTGTTCTAAAAGCTGGTTCTGACAAGCAGTTGAAAAGAACAATGTACGACGTATCAAAGCACAAACTGCCTATCTGCGCCTATGTGCAATGCAAAACGTTTATACCAGATGCTTAAGTAGAGAGGATGTTGTCATGTCACTAAGCATTTATGTAAAAAAACTTATTTCCAATGCACATACGTTTTTATGGGTGTTTAGTTCCTCTAAGCACCTCTCTAAACATGATACTACTTAATTAGGCACCCATGCTACTCTCTAATCACTCATGCAAGCATCTTCTCTATCCTACCAGATAAAAAAAATTCTGGTTTTTACTTTAAACACCTATCTAAGCACCTGCATTGGAGATGGTTAAAAGTCGGTGCTTCCTAAATTAAGCAAACCCATTTCCCTCCTTTGCTAATTAATCTCCTCCTCTCCGTGCTCCCCTCCAACCACCACCTCCGCCGCCTCCATTCCATTCCGATCAAGAGGAAGCCACCTTGATTCTTGCGCCAAGATGGCGGCTTCCTCCCGCCGCCGCCGCCGACGCACGCCGCGGCGTTAACCGTCGAGATCAAAGAGCTCGAAGCGGAGCAGCAATGGCGATCGCTTCCGGCGGCTTGCTGCTTCTCCTTCTTGCGTTCATGCATTCCGGCGAGGCTGAGCGTAACGGCGCGAACATCGAGGCCATCGAGGCCGCCATCCGCGACCGCGCGTTCGAGCTGCTGCGCCGCACGAGCCAGCCGGTCGCCGTCCCGCCGCTCTCCGGCGACCTTCCTGCCGGCGCCGTCGAGGCCACGGCAATGCGCGTGCGGAGCAACGCCCTGTGGGCCGACGGCGTCGACGCCGCCGCCGCCCAGGGGTTCAGCGTCCCGCCGCGCGTCGTCGCCGTCCCGTTCGCGCGCCGCGTCGCCATCGTCTTCGAGCGGTTCACCGGAGACTCTTCCGGCGAGCTCTTCGCCGCGCCGCGCGGGTACGCGCTGGCCGCGCCGGTGGTCGGCCTGCTCGCGTACGACGCGTCGGGGTCCAAGTCCAACGGCCGGCTCGCCCTCCGGGCGTTCGGCGCGCCGGTGCGCGTCGAGTTCAAGAACCTGTCGTCCTCGCCGGCGGCGGCGGCGAGGGGATTCAACGCCACCACGGCGAGGTGCCTCACCTTCGCCGCCAGCGGCAAGGCCGTGGCCGTGCACGCCGTCGTGTCGGGCTCCGCCTGCGCGGTGTCCGGCACGGGGCACTATGGGATGGCGGTGCCGGTGGAGACACCGTCGCCGCCGCCGGCGGTGTCGCAGCGGAGGTGGTGGGTGTGGACGGTGGGGGTCGGCGCCGGCGGCGTGATGGGGGTGAGCTTCTTGGCGCTGTCCGTCGCCGGCGCAGTGAGGTGGGGCAGGAGACGCAGGAGGGAGGAGATGGAGCGGCAGGCAGTGGCGGGCGAGGAGCTGGGGAGGATGGTGGTGCAGGGGAGCAGGATGCCGGCGGCGAAGATGATGAGGACGCGGCCGGAGGTGCAGGAGGGCAGCCCACCGCCGTGACGGAAGAGCTAGCTCCTCGCCGAGTTGCACCGGGGCAATCTTGCTTCAGGAAAGAACTTGTACAGTTCTACAATTCGCTGTCCTCTTTCAGTTTTCCGCGTGCAACTCTATCCAAATCAAAATGAAAGTGTACAATGCAATAGGATTTTTTTTCCTGCGTCCGCGATGCATTACATTTCCTTTGAAACTAGCATGTCGAATAGTTTATCCACTTCAGATCAGGAATAAAACAGAAAAATGCTACTGTGCAATATTTGGTGTAAACACAAAAATGAACAAGAGGAGGCTGAGAAGCTGCAAAATAATATGTACACGTTTTCGATGAACTGGCTATCAAAAATAGATGACATATCTGATTTGTTTCTCCTAAGGAAGCTCACATAATCTCCTCTTGCCCTATATCGAAAATGCTAGGACAGTTAAACAAGCTTCGCGGATCTGTTTACATCTCATTATCGGAGCAAGGAAACTTTGACGATTTACTCCTTCCAGTCAGCACTTAAAGAGCAGCAATGGCCAACGAACAGAAGCTTCCAAACAAGGCAACGGTTCCTGGAAGAAGTAACTATCTTTTCTTCAGATTTCCAATGGACGGACTCCTCTGATATACCAGCCCAGATTTTCGTACATCCCATGAAAGACTGCATCCAGTAAAACACATCTAATCTCAATAGTCTCCTACATATTTCCATTTGAGGTGTACGACCAGTACTCCTTTACAAGGTCACGGAAGAGAGATCCTTCGGTCTCCAGAAGCTTCATAGGTTTGTCATATTCCGCTACTTTCCCTGGAAGTGGTATTGCACATTAGTATGGACTATGGAAGTATATTATGTAATATACCATCTTGAGACAGGTTATTTTCATGGCCTAAAACAACTGGAGTGAAAAGAATAAAAAAGAGACGGTCTTAGTGGCAGGCAGCTGCTTTCAAGGTTTGTAGCAACCACTGTTCAAGTACTATTTAACTCTAAAAAAAGGGAAAAAAACACATTCCAAAAATCTAAACAAGTTAAATAAAATATTTGAATGTCGTTAACAAACAAAATTTCTAGCTGGAAACAACAACAAACCAATCAATTAACAAAGATTTTGAAAAAAATTATACCAACTTCGATACACAAGTATTTTTTTCTGGTAGAAAATAGTGTCGACCAATTGGAAAAATCAGTCGTTTGCTCAAAACAAAAAAAAAAACATGCGACTGCTGCTTAGCAAATCATGGTTTATAGAATGCAGTTTAGGTTTATTGTTCATGGTGTGACAGAACTACAGTAAAAGTTACAAGACGTTCATTTCTGCTAAAAAAAGGCTAAGCAGTGAACAGGTAGGGGATTGTGAACTCATGTCTACGGTTCATTTGGTTTCAGGCATAATTCTCATATTCTATATCAAATGGTCTTCAATAAAATAGTAGCTATAAAAAGATCACTATACTAGTAGACTTGTAGTAAGTTGGTGATGGGAACATACCATCGCTCATGGCAAGTACCATAGTGCAGTCCATCACTGTCGGTATACGGTGCGCAACTGTAATGACAGTGCAATCTTTGAATTCTGTCCTGATCGTTTTCTGAAGGATAGCATCTGTTGCATTGTCTATAGAAGCTGTGGCTTCATCGAGAACTAAGATACGGCATCTTCTCAAAAGTGCACGTCCCAAACAGAAGAGTTGCCTTTGGCCCATGCTCCAGTTCGACCCATCTTCCACAACTATATGACAATATCTCGATCAGTACTATGAATAAAACTGTTCAGGATATATGCTAGAAAATGAATATAACAAATGTAGTGGCACATGTACTTTTACATTTTGAATTCTAAAATGACCAGAGCAGAATTTTTGTTTCCAATGGTGCATTTGTTAAGGACATAATTTTTTGTAGCAGTTATTCATGACAGGATTAATTCCAGAAACAAAAACATAGATGCAGCGAGGTCTCCTACCCAGCGAATCTAATCCCTGTTCCTTCTCCTGGACAGCTTCAAGAAGTTGACATTTGTCAAGAACCTGGAACAGAAATGTAAATAACTACATCAGTTATTCATTTAAAGATGTTCATATGCCATAGAAGAGGGAGCCCAATCATGGTCCCACAGTTCAGTTTATTCATCCTATTTGATGAGTTGAATTTTCTTAATTTGCAGGGTATTATATCACGTAGCTGAGCTGAGTTGACACGACCAACAAAAGCTGATCATGCCTCATTATTTAACTACATCAGGTTCTTTCACAGTAACCTGCTTTCAAGACAAACTTATCTGATCACTGGATAAGACGACAAAAACAGAAAAAATGTATATATTACACATTACCTCCCATATTTGTTGATCTGAAAATTGTTCAAGTGGGTCTAGATTATATCTGACAGTGCCCTGAAAAAGTGTTGGATCTTGTGGAATGATGCCCAAGCGTGAACGCAGGTCATGTAAACCTATCGTAGTGATGTTCACAGAGTCTATAATTATTTTTCCTCCAGATGGTTCAACAAGACGAAATAATGCACCAATTAAAGTAGTCTTGCCACTCCCTGTCCGACCAACTATACCAATCTTGTCTCCACCTTCAAATATGCAAGTGATTCCATGTAGTACAAGGGGCGCATCTTTCCTATACCTAATCTGTCGAGCAAAAATCAGTCATATAAATTTGTTAGAACTCCTAATGATTTCCATCTCAGGCATCCATGCTAATATTTATATTTGATTACCTTCAAATCTCTAATATCCACCCTGCCAACCTGGGGCCAATCTGGTGCCGGTCGGTTTTGTTCAATAACTTCTGCTGCTTCACTTTGTATGTCCATGTATTGGTTCACCCGTTCCACTGAGATTATTTGATTTGCAAGCTGGCATTGGTTTTGAATAGAGAAAACAAAAGACATATTTAGGGAAAGACCATAGGACAATGCCATTCCCACAAAACCTGGAGGTATGAACAAAAGTGATTAGTTTTCTGATGGCAATGCCAAATCCATTGTAACCTGAACAGTCAAATGTTCACTTTAGTTGACTCTGACACATACACAGTATAATATAAATAATGTCACAAAAACTTCATTTTTCCATAAAAATATACAGATTTCCATAAAATCATAAGAACCAAGTGGTAGCTTGAGACATGTACGGCAGTTCATTTAGCAAAATTAATGTACAGTTGTTTAATATTTCGCCAGATCATCCTGCCCAGAAAATATGAAAGAAATAAAATTTTTACTTGATGCAAAATTTTTACTTGAAGCATTCACCATTTTAAACTAGGTACTTCATAACAAGATTAAAAAAAAATAGCGCATTATCGAAGCTATGAAAATGTAAATTTCTTTGGAGTGCATCTCACAATTGATTGCAAATCATATGCAAGGATAAATGGCCACAGAACTTGCAGCCTACTTAAATTTTGTCCAATATTAAACAATAAAGTCATGTTATTTCAGACTTATAAAAAACTAATAAAGTGATGGTGTGCTTATAAGAAACTGCTTACCAGGGCTAAATGTTCCGGGAGGAAGAAGAGCCATGACAAAAGCAGAGAAAGAAAGAACTGCAGCGCTCATTGTTTCAAGGCGTTGAATCAACCATTCAATTGCAGCAAAATTATAGAAGTATGGACCAGCATTCTTGTCAACAAGCTCCAAATTTTTAGCAAAGAACCGATCTTCTTCCTCAAAGGCCCTAATTGTAATAGCCCCTGAAATCGATTCACCCAAGTGATTTGCTAGAGCAGACTTGGTAGTGCCATTGATCCGCATCAATTCCTTAGCGGAGGCTAAATAGTATCTCTGCACGATCAAACATAACATATTTCAGTCAATGCAAAATTCTGAAATGAAAATTCTGAAATGAAAATAGTAGTTTCTCAGTCTTTTGACGAAAATAGTAGCAGATCACGTTAGTTGATGAAATGACACAATAATTAAATGAGGTTCATCCATAAAAAAGAGTCGTACAAAGTTACCTGCAACCTAATTGCCAAAACTATCATAGGCACTGAGACAAACAGAACTTGCCATGTAACAACAGCCAACACCCCCAGATTGCTATATGCATTTAAGCTGGCACTACAGCTAAACATAAAGGCAAATGGAACATCAAGGTCAACAATACTCAAATCTGAAGAAACCTGCATGAAAGAACAAGTTAATCCGTCAGCACTCAGCAGAAAATATCCGAATATAAAAGGGAACTATGTTTTTTTTTTTGTCTATCTCAATTGTTTAGGAATTCTTACTCGGCTAAGTACTCTTCCTAGAGGAGTAGAATCAAAAAAGGACATTGGTGCACGGAACAAAGAATTAAGTAACTGGGAAAATAAGGATCTTGATGTCTGGATCCCAAGGATGACGACAAACAATGATCTTGACAGCAAGAAGAATACTGTGCAAATCCCAATAGTAATATACACAGAAATTAACTTCAGCGTACTAACACTAGGATTTTGGACATTAGCAGCCATCCAAGAATTCTGTGATATTTGCCCAGATATGAAAATTATATGGGAAATAACAGCAAGAGAGGCATACAAGAAGCCTTTATTCTGCCGTAGGTATAAAATATAAGGCTTAAGGCCTGTATCCCCCATCTCTCTTTCTTCTCTCTTTATCAGTTGATCTGCCGGTGAATGCTTTGCAGGCTCACTATATCTACTTCCATTGATGCCATTTGTCTCCTTTATTGATATTTCCTTTTCTCTACTTAGGGGCATATTGTTAAGATCTGAAACACCAATAGTATCTTTGTGGGCATTTACAAGGTCCTGAAATTCTTGACAGTATTCCAATAGATCTTGATAAGGTGCAGCCCGGACAATCTCCCCATCAGACATTAACTGCCAAAAAATGACACTAGTATTAGGTGATATGAAGAAATAAATAAGTTCCCTAAAAGAATTATAGGTGCTACAGTAAATAGAAACATGGAGGCACATGTATCATCACATAGTTTTTTTTTTTCCAAAGTGGGTGATGTTGCCACTTCTAATTAGTGTAGTAATTTGATTGAGTAGAGGATCATCTGATTATCAGTTAGAAGGTTGGACCACTGAAACCATGTTAACAACAGGTGGGGGAAAGAAGAATCAGAAGATTAATTATTTTGGAAGCTGAATGAGAAGACTAAGAGAGAGAGAGGGAGAGAGGGAGGGAGGGAGAGACCAGAATGGAGTCAAATACAGGTAGAAAATCCACTTGGTGGGTCACCAAAAGAACGGTCTTGTCTGATAGAGCTCCCATGACATATTCCTGTCAAAAAGTAAGGGATTTAAAAAAATAGTTCGTAGTCAAATAGTACTTGCAGTCCGCATCAATATCCTTACATTGAATAGACTAGTTGCTGTATGGGCATCAACAGCACTGAAAGGATCATCAAGAAGATAGATGTCTGCATTCTGGTATAGTGCACGAGCAAGCTGAACACGCTGCTTCTGACCACCACTGAGATTTACACCTCTTTCCCCAATTTCAGTACGGTCTCCATATGGCAACATTTCAAGGTCCTTGACCAAAGAGCACCTGGCAAGTGTTTCTCTGTATCTATGCTCATCCATTGATGATCCAAAGAGGATATTTTCTTGCACAGTTCCTGTTTGGATCCATGCATTCTGAGAGACGTATGCTATTTTCCCACAAACTTGAATCTGAAATATTAACACAAAGATTAATCATTTGATACAGAGGTCTCAGAAAACAAAATTGACTGACATACTTCACTTTGGCAACTATTATGAAGCAAATGATCATAACTTTGCAGAACCTTACGTGATACAGTTGCCTATATTCTGTATTTTGAGCAAGGAAAAAGCATGCAATGTTCTCAGGTCAAGTGCACATAGCAACACTGTGCTTCTCAACAGTAAGTAGTCTATTTTGTATATGGCCATTTATACATGAAGTTGGGTGGTAAATTTTAAGATTACAAAATTGTGAAACATGAGAAAAAGACATAATAATCAAGCACCCATAGTTACACTAGCCATGATGCTTCTTAAAAATGCACAGCGATAATAAAAGCACATCAAAACTCACAAATTTACAGCTCAGTGATTATCTATGCCAAGAAAAAGGTAGTACAAAAGCGTACCGTGCCTACAGTTTCGGGGACCTCCCCAATTACAGCAGCCAAAAGTGTTGATTTTCCTGATCCTACCTCCCCACAGATTGCAACCTTCTCTCCAGATTTCACCACCAAATTTATATTCTTTAGAGTTAGTTTTGATGGGTTCTCATTCCATGAGAAACTGCAGGAATTTATCACAATTGGATACTCGGTGTTTACACAGTATTTCTTCCTAATTTGGCCACTCAGCTCAGGTGCATCAAGAAACTTTGCTATTCGACTGAAAGCAACCTTAGCTTGAATGACAACTCCAATGACATCTGGTATCTGCCTAACTGGATCTTGAACAAGGCGCAAAGTTGCGACAAACGTGAACACATTACTAGCATCAAGAGGAATTTTCAAAAGATAGCATGTCAGAAAGGTCGCAGCTGAAACCAAAACAGGCGAAGACCAGAACAGAAAACTGTTGTATGCCTTCCTAAGTTGAAATGCTGACAACCACTTGTACTCAACCTCCCTCAACCCCTCGATGACTTTCTTGAAATGAGTTTCCCATGCATAAAGTTTCAAGACCTTCATATGAACTAACGACTCAGACATGGCCTTCAGTCTCACATCTTGTGCTTCCATAAGTTTAGTCTGAAATTTATGTTGCAGTTTGGCTAGTGGAGCATTGCAAAGTACAGTGATAATGATAACAACTAAAGATGAAATCATTGCAAGGCCAACAGCATTGTACAGAATTGCCAGAGCAATGCAAAGTTGGACGCTTGTTGTCCAAGTCTGATGGAACCAATATGGGAATTCTCCAATCCGGTAGGCATCAACGGTCACATAGTTCATAATTTCTCCAGAAGAATGCTTCATTTTTGCTGAATTCGATAGCTTTTGTTGCTTCCTATAAACAGCTGCTGACAGAAATGACCTCACCTGGAGTCCTAATCTACGAGTGCGGAAATACCACTGTCTCTGTGACAAAGATTCACAACATTTGCAAAAGAACATGGTCACAGCAAGCACATAACCTTCATATTTAAATGTCGCTTTTCCGAGCGAAACATTAATGAATGCCTTGAGAAGTATTGGTCCAGAAGATAGTGTGAGCACCTTGAGCAAGGCAAATAAACCAGAGACTATGATTCCCCTCTTGTGACAAGAAACGATAGTCCAAAAGAGTGATGGTGAGGCATGTTGCTCTTCTCGTTTCTTCATGTTCACCTTCTCCAAGAACATCAAGTACTGGCTCTGTGCTCGATCCGTGGTGCCTAAGAGTGGCATATCTTTCTCTTCAAGGGGCTTTTCATAACCCAACTTCATCAAAGGGTTTAACCACCAAAATGACATCACGCTAAAAAAACCAGCTTTGGCAAAAGGAGTTACCTGACTCTCGGAGTCAGCTATCTCACAATCTGTCTTTGTGTTCAGGGGCTTGTATAAAGCATTTCCAATCCCTTCATAACCCTCTTCGTCATGGCTGTGCCAAATGCTACAAAGAAGAAGGAGAACTGCACCTGGTAGGGACAGAACATCTAAACAGGACTTAACGGTGATCCCCTTCTCATCAACAATGTGAAAAACTGAAGAGCAACAAATGAATGCAGCGTAGATGGTCAGCAAAACTGACCAAAATCGCACAAATGGTGCACCAAGAAACCGAGCCCTGACACTGAAAGTAAAACCCGAAAGGATCAAATTGAATCCTTGAAACAAGATCACAAGCCACCAATGTGGCAGATAAACAGAAGCCCCCTGATTGAAGTTATTCCTCAGCATCCACAGTCCCAAGCCAAGATAAACCAAACCCAAGCAGCCATTGAACACAACAGCAGCAGACTTTAGTGGTGTATTGAGCGTGGCAAGCTGCTGCGCAGACGCTCCACTCTTTAGAATTTTGACGATCAATCGGAGTACAAGTACCACGACGAGCAGTGCAGCGATGCTAATCACCACCAGATGATTCATGCATGTGGAAGAGTCCAACATTTCCTTCAGTGCACATAAGAACACACCTTGCTTGGAGCAAATCGGGCTTCCACATAAGCTCATCGTCCAAGAACCTGAAATATCATTGCAACAAGTGTTGGAGTGAGATACCAGGTTTTCAAGGGGAAAAAACACAGAAACCGACAGTAAAAAGGCACAGTGTTGAGTGTTGACTAATGATGCATCCATGTGGCCATGTAACATGAGAAACGTGAGAAGAGGACCAACTTGTGAGGGAACCCATCTGTTCAGTTCAGTACTTCAGTCACTGTTGCTGTTGCTTTGTCTGGTGGATGAGGCCCTTTAGTTCCAGTTCCAGCCCTGCAACGGCCATGACCATGAGAGTAAGAACACGAACACAAGATTCGATAAGAAAATCAACAGAGGGATCAGGGTCACAAGAAAATCAAGAAACCCAGAGGATGCAATCTTCTTCTTGATCAATCAGCTGATAAGATCGTAAGAGGAAGAGAAATGAGTAACCATCAACTACCCACCTCATCACCACTCAGTGAGAAGAAAGGATACACATAGGGCAATAGAAGAAGCAAGCGGAATAAAGGATACACATAGGGCAATAGAAGAAGCAAGCGGAATCGTGTCGCGCAGAAGAGAAATCGAGGCAATGCGCGAGTGTCTTTTTATCTAGAGAAGAAAGAGAAAGAAAAGAGAAGAAATGCGCGAGCGACAGATGCAGCGATGAACGCGCGATCCCCCGAGACGACACAAATACGCCTCCGCCCAGTACTCCTCGAGCCCAGAGCCCCACGCCCACACAGAAGAACAGCATCAACCGATCCAAGATTTGTTAAAAAAAATCCCCCTTTTTTTCTCGACCAAGCACGACTCCCAAGAACCAGTTTTTTCTCTCTCTCTCTCCCGACTCCGACTCCGAGCAATGATCCGGCATTGACCTGTGTCGTACGTATGGATTGGGATTTGGGAGGGCGATGACGAACAGCGATCGTTGATTCGCGAGGCTCCTTTTCACTGCTGAGACTGATGACCGCCGCAGTGGCGCTTTTATTATAGGCAGGAGGCGGCCGCGATGCCGTCACTGCTCACGTGCGCCGCGGGCGCGGGCGCGGGCGCGGACGCCGACGCGCGCGTGCCCTGCCCCGCCTCGCCCCGGATGCCGACGTGCCGTGCGGCGCATCGCCTCCCCTCACCGCCGCATGGCCATGGCTAGATGTGCTCCGATGTTTTGTATTCGTGCTCAAAATTGTTTTTTTCCTCAACCTTCCGAACAGATTACGCCAATTTTTCTGTGACCTAGGATGGCCAGGGTTAGCAAAGTCATCGTTGGCTTTGATTCTTGATGATCTAATTCGTGTATCGACGTGTTTAGGGAAAAAATTGACGAGTGGAAGCAAGTGTTTCCCCAAAAGACAAATAGATGACGTACACCAAAATTTTTCGTGGCCCACAAGTGCAAGATTGCAATTGTTGGAAAAGGTCATCGTCCCCATATTGTTCTTTTGAAGCAGATGATCCATTTTCTATATCATAGTATCAACGTGTATAGAAATAATTTACACGTGAAAAGGTGGTTTTTCCGTCGACCAAATGGCACCAAATTTTCGTGGCCACAAATATAAGGACAACGGGAGTTGAGAAACGCACCATCCTTTAAATTTTTCAAGAGAGTGTGGTTACTATCTCTCCATATTTAGAGAAGATGTCGTCACTGGTTAGAGAAAGTAACAATGTTTTCCTGCTCATGTACTCCACTCCACCATTGATTGGTGAGAGGAGATCTTGGGTTTTGTCATCTCCAAATATATACTTTTACTAGTAGTTCTTTCCAAGTAGGTATGGGATACATGACATGATATTTATGATGAAATCCACCCCCATTGATTGCACATTTAGGTTTCTGACTTCCAAGTATATGTCGTCATCGGTGGTTGGTTTCAACTTGGTTTGGCACATGTGGCACATCTACATGAGTGGATAAACTATGTTAGGTTCACACGTAAACATTGTCGAATCATGTCCCAACTATAGACCTGATCAAACCATGAGTTGGGGGCCTAAAAAGGTTCACTGCTTCGGAGCAAGGCCCAAAGTCGGTCCGACATGTTTTGTCCTACGCACTTAGGCCCAAGCATAGCTCGAAAACCCGAAACTTTGGCCTAGCCTGACATTCCACCAAAAATTTTGTTTCACATAAGCTCGAGCCTAATTGATTTCTTTAGTTGATCGCAAAGCTCGAGCCCCGATATTTGTTTGATTCATTTTCATAGCTTAGTCATACTACACTTTTTAACTAATGAATTTCACATGCAGGAGACTCATTTTATGCCACAGTATTTGGCTATTATAGTCTCCAAATTCAAGGTCAAAATTTGTGTTTTTGCCACATTTTAGCAACGTAGTTATTGCAAATATTGGCATCTTTATTATCTCAACCAAACATACCCTTAATTTTCTTTAATTCCTGCATAAAATCTTCAGTTTTAAGCTCTCAACTTCTAGAGTTTCTTGAATTCTTGCACAAAGCCCTTAGTCTTATGTCTTGATCAGCTTTTTGCAGATGAGTCCCCCAAGTTCTTTTAAATTTCTGCAAAAATCTTTGCGAGGCATTGATGTTTAACTAATACATTATCATAACTTTAGAGCATATAGAGAAATCCAATCTTGTTCGTGATCATCTGCAACCACTTGCCTCTTCTTATTTTGGCTTAAATTAAAATTAAAAGCTAACGCTATAAATTTATCATTTTTGTATGAGTTAAAAAATACAGTATTTTGTAGTCATTTTTTGGAGCTTTTAAATGGTCCTTCTTAGAGTTCCTAAAATAATGTTTTTATAATTTTGCAGGCTCTCCAAGACTTCTCTCGAGGGGTTAGGTTTTTTAGATAAAATTTACAACTGCTCAAAAGGATACGGCTATAGTACGTTCACAGAATGGGACACACACGTGGTGGTACATATCACTTGTTTCAAGTATCGATTGTGACTTGCTCTCGGTGAAAATTTATAGACGAACCTATTAGGCAGTCGACATTCCGCCATTTCACGAGATCGGTCCTGTACTTTTTAGCTTAACGTAGCGTAGTTTAGCGTTTCACCAAAATCTAAGAGTATTTAAAAAGTAGCTTAAATATTATAAAAAATAATTTTATTACACCAAATAGGCTATATAAAAAAGATAAATTTTGCTGAAACGCTACGCTACACTAAGCTGAAATGTACAAGACCATCATGTTAAATTTTTTTAGCCGACAATCAACACTGTTCTTCCACCGTCAGGCCTCTTAATTTTCACCGCGAAGCGTAGATAGTGGTAATGGTCAGCCAATTAAGCTCCATAATTCTTCTGAAAAAATAAGCTATATAATGATCCACGTGAAGCCAACGATACAGTGATTCCATGATTTCCATCCGCCGAACACTTGAGCAAATGATAAATGGAACGGAACCA
This sequence comes from Raddia guianensis, assembly GCA_036346415.1. Taxonomy (NCBI): domain Eukaryota; kingdom Viridiplantae; phylum Streptophyta; class Magnoliopsida; order Poales; family Poaceae; genus Raddia; species Raddia guianensis. Next base: position 18,070,575 of record CM070539.1, on the reverse strand, counting down.
TTGCATCTATTTATAATTAATGGGGCCTCAAAAAGAGTTAAAAGCTTTGTCATTCAACTAGAAAGTCAAAAAAGAATATATGGTACAGAGAGAAACAAAGGGAGGAACCCGACTGAGTAGGGGTAGTCACCACACGATGCCACTACGTTGTCCTACAGGAACCAATCGATGAAGTCGGGTAGTCACCACACGATGCCACTACGTTGTCCTACAGGAACCAATCGATGAAGTCGGGTAGTCACCACACGATGCCACTACGTTGACCACAACGTGCAAGGAAAGCTGGAGGGACGCAGTCGTCAGGGCCAGGGAGAGGAGCAGGGGAGAAACCGAGGAGAGGCGTTCAGTGTCTGTTGCATGCATCGGCTAGTCTTGGTATTCACCAATGATCCTAATGGTGAAAATGCTAACGGATAGCACTCCATAGTTCTGAATTGAAACTTGAAAATTTTCACCCGTAAAGTTTCCTCTATATATCATGTGTGAGCTTAAACTTCGTGGTCCCTTGGGCCACTCCTCGAGCGACTAAGGGGAGACCACCTTGCCATCTTCAGTCTTCCCATCGCCGACGCCCCTCCTTGCCACTGCCGTTGCTCCGAAGATGGTAGTGGCATATTCTTCCTTCCTTGTCCCCTTCCTCCCTCTCTCTGCGCCTCCTTCCTTTTCTCCGCCGGGGACCATTGTGGATCTAGATCAAACGGTTTTGTGGTGGCCATAGCAGCGGCATTGGCAGTGTCGCCTGGTGACGGCGGAAGCATCGGGGAGCCTCTCTGAAGCAGCACACCGCCGCCCTCCTTCAAGTCCAACTGGATTTGAAGAGATCTGGCGGCGACGAAGTTTAGCATTGGTGGTGCCTCGAAGCAGTGTCCTTCGCCCTCTGCATTGGTCGGCACGATGGTGGTAGCCAGATGTGGTGGCAAGATCGCCGAATGGGCGCGATTTGGTCGAGGATGGTAGCCCCCCATCCCCGTGGCGGTCGAATCTGGTGATGGTGTAGCCATATCCGATGTTGTGCATATGATTCCTCCGCGAACTCTTCCTAGATCAGGATCTTCGGTTCCAGGGAGTTAAATGACGGACAGCGCAACGACTTCATCGACTTTGAAGCACAACCCGGTGTGAGGTCGGCTACTCCTGACAGCGGTCTGACAGTGCGGCTTCGTAGGTGTGGTAGCGTGTTGGTGCATGCAGGTCTAGCCTTGAAGCCCCCTGCGGTCTACCAGGACGTGGACGCCCCCTTTGGTGGCTAATTGTCTGGTTTGCAACAGGTCGCGACTGGTAATCTAGCTCCTCAACGACATCGATCCCACCCCTTGGCTCTCCTGGGGTATGTTGTTTGTGCTACCATTCATCTGTGGCATGTCTCCTTTGCGTCGGGTTTATCCCCACCCCCTCATGGAGCTAGGCGAAATAGGGTCGGTCGGGTGTGTGGTGGCCAAGGCATCTCGTTGTTGATGCTACTACGGCGTTGGGTTGTGGCTTAGGTCTTCATGATCGCACTCTTTCGTCTCTTTTCTTCACTTCGACATCAAAGCGAAAGCATCGGGCGAAAGTCATGCCCGACTTTGCTTAGGCTGATGGTGGCTATGTTATTTGGCTCCATTGCCTCCTTGGAGGCACCACTGCGGATGCCCCTTCCTTGTTATTGGGTGAAAATCCAAGTTGGATGGTCAATCGGAAGGTCATGGCGACGGTGGTGGTGTCCCACTTTCGCCACCTTGTTGGAGGCATCGTCGTGGTCCACTCCGCGCTGACAGAAGGTCGTCATGCAGACTGCCTTCTTGGAAGCTAGTCGCTTTGATGTTGTTAAATGTTGGTGCACCGTTGTGTGTTCGGATGTTAATAGTGGTTGTAGGTGGTGTTGTGTGGCTAGGAGTGCTAGTGCGTGTAGGTTGAAGTTGTAGGCTGCAGCCTCACCAATTTCAGTGAGGTGTTTGGTTTTCGAATATGTTGGCAACGTTGTTGTGATTGTGTCTTACTAAAATGGAGTTGGCAATATATTTTTATGCACTTTTGAAAGAAAAAGGAAGGATTTTTTTAGAATCGTTATTTCTTGCCTTTGTCGTGTCGCGTAAACCTTTCGATTTGGAACAGGGAGTGGATGGCTGAGTGGACTAAAGCAGCGGATTGCTAATCCGTTGTACAATTTTTTTGGTACCCAGCGGCCAGCATCGGTTTTTTTAGATGTTTCTAACTTTCTTTTATACCTAAATTTTTTCTCCTACCTTTCATCTTTCAATGAACTTGTAGACCGCTAGCCTAAATTTTCAAAAAAAAAAGAAAAAGGAAAAATGCAAGTGGGCCCGTGTTTGTCTGTGTTTTTTTAGCGGTTATTATATATTCCCTCCGATCACAAAAAGAAGTAGCCGTTGACTTTTGGACACGACTTTGCTCATTCGTTTATTTAAAAATTTAGTTCAAACATGTAAAAATATAAATTATATTTAAAATACATTTAATAGTAACTGTTTTCTAGGTGATCCATCATGAAATCTCTACTCGTCTACTAGCAAACTCGTGCTGCTTTGTTTAATAGAACGCAGTTGACGACGACGTAGCATCTGCTCCATATATTAATACCTGCATGCCCCGGTTAGATCTGGCTTAACCGACCCCTGCTGCGATAAGACCCTTTGACACCTGCTGGCCGGATCGATCATCTCCTTTTGTCGTCGTCAAGCCTCTGTCTAGGAGTGTGATACAAGGTCATCCCGGTACCAATCGCGATCGAGTTCGTCAATGCTCTGCAATTTGGCGCCACGGCGACGGGCGTGTTCTCTGCAACTTAAGCATCAATGCTCGGAGGTTATTCAGTGCAAGCGCTAGAATAATCATCTTTGTATCGCGACGTAGATTTTTCTAGTTAAATGCTCGGTGACAGTGTTAAGATTCCATCTTCTTAAACATTGATCATTGATGTATAAGCATCTTGTATTGTAGCACAAGGATTTAGCCTTCCATCGCACACACTAGAGAATGATGGGGCTTCAAATTAATACTACTTCCGTTTTTTTTTTTTGACACCTTTGACTTTTTGACACGTCTTTGACCATTTGTCTTATTCAAATTATTTTTGTAAATATCATTTATTTTCTTGTGATTTGTTTTATCAATAGAGGTACTTTAAATATGTCTTTTTTTTTACATCTTTGCACAAATTTTTTGAATAAGACGAATGGTCAAAGACATACCAAAAAGTCAAAGGCATCAAATAAAAAAACGGAGGTAGTAGTTAGGTTTATACATATACATCTTGACCTAAAATTAAATTTTGAATAAAAATAAAAAATGATGAATTTATGTTAAGCTCGCTATGACCAAAATAGTTATGAAAAATTTATCTACACTTGAATTTTTCCACATATGGATTACATATGCAAAAAACGTTTCCTAGATGTTGACACAATTCAAAGCATGGGCGAAAAAAGGTGCCAACAAGCTCAAGCTGAAAGGCTAAAAAAATTATATTCAAATTATAATGGTTTAGATCAAGCAAGGTTAAAGCTATTATTGTATCATTTGAATTTAAAGTTTACAATAGCTACTACATATATAATCAAATCTAATTATTGTATTAGATTTTTGTGACATAGATATATGTGTCCCAAATCTTTACGCACTTACCATATATCTAATACGACTATGAATCTCTATACCTATATAAGGTATTTTTAGATTTTATAGCATAAATCTATATAAGGCCTTGTTTGTTTCAGATTAACGTAGAGTTGCGTTTTACTGTAGCAAATTTGTGACCCCCTCAAAATATGTTTTAACGAGTTCAAAAAATTATGAAAAAAATATTTTACAAACTTTAAGAAGTACTATTTAAAACCCCACAAGAATGACTACAAAACATTACATCATTTGGCTTATACAAAAATAACAAATTTTCATTTCATTTCATTTAATTTAATTTATTCTGAAACAAACAAAGCCTAAGTGCGTAAATATTTGGGACACATATATCTTCTTATGGAAGCAACATATATCTCTGATTGCAACAGCTTAAACCAGATCAAAAAATTTACTTTGAAATTTGCCATTTTTTGTATTTTATCGCACTTTGTAACTCCATTTTATTTATTAAAACAAAACAGAGCGCTGCACGCCTGCATCAAATAAAATTGAAACTGGGCATCGGATGTAGCCGAGGAGTACTTGGCGGCGGAGTCGTGCGGCACCGGGAGCTGGTTGGTGTTTGAATTTGGTTTTGTTCGATTGAACTAAAATTTGTTATTTTTTATAGATTATATGGTGTAACATTATTTAATAATTTTTTAAGACTTTGTATAGTTTTTCCTAAAAAACTAAAAGAAAATATTTTTTTTTCCAAACTTTCCGTGCATCGTTATAAAACATTTAAATTTTTCCTTAACCAAACCCAACCGTGAACCTCTTAAAACCTTTGATTTTTCTTTCGGTTTTATTGACATCTATTTTTTTTAGCCGCCGTAGTAGTATATTAATACCTCCGGTCACAAAAAGAAATCGTCGTTGATTTTTGAAGACATCTTTGACCATTCGTTTTATTTAAAAAAGTTATGTAAATATCATTTATTTATTGTGATTTAGTTTATTATTTAATATATTTTAAGTATGACTTATATTTTTATATATTTATAAAATTTTTTAATAAGACGAATGGTTAAAGACGTGTGTAAAAGTGAACGAAGACTTCTTTTCGTGATCGGAGGGATTACTATGTTTTTCTATAACTCGTGGCCAGACGTCGCCACTACAGGCGGGTGATGGGGGATGCGTCCGGAGCTGAGCTGCTCCCGGCCATGAATTAGGGAAGCATATCCTCAAGAGTTACAGCGAAGATGCGAGAGACGATTCTCTCACTGCGTGTGGGTCCCACGTGGGCCACGTGGGACCCATACGCAGTGAGAGAACTGCTCTCTGCAGTACTGCAAGGGATATGCTTCCATGAATCAGATATGGACACGGACGGAAAGGTGCTATTTGGCACATGGCGGTTTAGGCTTTGGCGCCACGTTGTACACGCCTTAAGGACAAAGAAGTCGGCCAAATCTCGTTGGCTCTATGCGATCCAGACAAATAAAGCAGAGAGAGCAGCACAACACTGTTCCACCAAATAAATGCTAGTATATGTTTTGACCTTTAGAAATCTTCTTTTTTTAAAAAATAGAACCGTTTGTTGTACCTGCCAAACCCAAATAAAACAAGAGAAAATTCATTGTACGCTGGTTCAAATGGTGGCGTTCCGTTGTATGCCAATAAAAAAAAAGTTCGATCCATTATTTGCCGCTCCAAGCAAAATCCAACCCATTACTTGAGATTTCTATTTTTTTTCCATTTCTAACTTCTCTTTACCATGTTAAATATTAATCTATTTTCACTGGAGTTAGGGGAGGTTTTTTTTTTGGAACGGCCTATAAAAAGTTTCTCATTAAACAGATATTTCAATTTATTCAACGAGTGAAATTGGATAGGAGTATATGCCACTCTAGACAAATGCTACACTTTTATTTGCTACGTATTTTTGCGATATCAATTTATTTCTTTCCAAGCAATCTCGAAGAGGAGCAAAAGCTCTGTCAAATTGTTAATGATGAATATAAACAATACAATGGCCCGACACAAAGCACAAAGACCCATCGCAGCGCGTAACGCTGCTGCCACAACGCATGCTACCTCGGTCTAAAGCCAACCAACTCACATGTTGCCTTAGTCTAAGTCAACCGCCAAGATAAAAAGGACTACCACAACGCGACGACCTTTCAAGCGGGCAACCACTCTACTCAACCACAAACCACCACACAAGCGGCAATAGCTCGCCTACCTAAAAGAGATACTCTAGATAGGGGAACACCAACAATATGGGAGGACCATCATGATGCCTTCAACAAGAAAACAACCGTGAGACTGCTAATGTCAAATGTCCATGTCTGGGTTTTCTTCCAAGGATGAGGGAGCACCTAGGACGGTGCCATAAGGAGAAACGACGTTGGAAGGCGTCGCCACCACCGGCCCAGCACAAGCTCGCAAAGCTTTCGCCTGTCACACCCTCGCCCTGAAGTCGTGCTTCAGGAGCAACTACTGCGAAGAGATGAAGAACGTAGCCTTCAATGAACAAGACGACCATCTAAAAACCGTCGAAATCGCCGCTCACGTGACCACTTTGACGTCGAGCGACTCTCACTAGGGGTAGGCGAGTAGGAGGATGATAGAAAGCAGAAATAACAATGAAAACTGGGAGAGTCGCTGACACCGTCTAGCCACTCGAGCGAAGACTTGGGCGGGAGAATGCGGCCGAGAGCGGCGAGTCCAACCACGAGATAGCGTTGTAACCTCACCAATGATGGCATCGTGATGCCCTTGTGGAGGCCACCCAAGCTCAACCTTGGGGTTCCCCGCGGCAGATCTAGTTGCTCGACGTAGTTAGATCCGTACACACCACTACCGAATCCAACCGAATCATCACCGTCAACACTACGTCGTGGGCCAACTACTATGCGCCACGGGTTGCTCTTTCAACGCCTACCCAAGCACCAGCAGGGACATTCTACAGTAAATCCAGTCACCCATCACATGATCTAAACACACTGCAATTGAATCCAATCGACCAAAACACCGCCCGCACACCACTGTGCCGCCGACTCACCGCGGCACCTGAACTCAATGAGAGAAGGGGAGGAGAGGAGAAGGACGAGGGCCGAGGGCCGAGGAGGTGCCGGATTGGTTACCCCTCAAAGTGATGTGAAAGGTTAATTAATAACCAAAGTTTGATCTTTTTTTAATTTTCTAATAGCTCATGCATCTTGGAAATGACCAAAGTAATGAATTGTCCCTGCAGCTTCTTCGCATTGTCCAGCCGGTGCTAGTGTGCCGCTGCTTCCTCTAGGTCCCTATGCCATGGGACGTCGCGAGCTTGAACGTGCCTAGCGCCGTGGCCCGCCACGACGCCCTGCATCTGCATCACTGCATGACCGACAACAGGCGGGGGAAGGGGACAGCGTTGGACTGCCAGGACCAGCCCGTCTGCCCGTGCCGCCGTGCGTGCGGGCAGACGGCACAGGGGCCGGCTGCGTGCGCGTGCCACGGAAAAGGAAAACCACGGCGAGTCGGCGATAGGCTGGTAGTGGCCGTGCGGCTCAGCGGCTGTGGCGTCAGTCGCAGGAAGCAATGGCGTCGGCAGTCTGGGCCTCTGGGGGCAGCGCTACAGGCCGAACTAATCACGGAAGCAAATTCATCTCTGCTCCACGGAGGCCTCGTGTATTTCAGCTTAACGTAATGTATGGTTTCAATAAAATTTGAGATTATTTAAAAAATAGTAGTTTAAATATTATAAAAAAATAATTTAAAAATAGTTTTAGAATCTTTATGACAACTATTAAAAACCTGAAAAAATCATTACAAATTATTACACCAAAAAAACTATATAAAAAAGATAAATTTTGCTGAAACGTTACGCTACGCTACACTAGTCTAAAATGTACAAGGCCGGAGAGGGAAGATCAAGGCATGCAGAGAGGAAGAAGCGACATTGAATTCATGGGAAAATATCTAAAAATGCTCCTTAGTTTTGTTTATTTGTAAAGACCGTACCCCGCACAAACAACTTGACTCGTACAGTCAATACTTAAGAAGCCCCAATAAGCAATTGCAATGGAGTATTAGCCCTCAGCCGGTTTATTCGCCATGCATTAACCACATCACCACCAGCTGGTGGAAAGCGATTGATGGAAGGGATACCTACATGGCTACATCAAAAGGAGCTCGGCGTCATCGTCTTTGTACTCCCTGTGTCTCCCGATTCTTTTCCGGCTTAATAAAAAAAATAGCATATGTTCATCCTTTCCTCATCTTTTTCCCTTCGTCTCGCATGCGCCTTGGATTTTCAACTATTTGATATCATAGCAACGTGATTTTTTTTGGCAAAATTGGTCGCCTCTACATCTAAGGTCAATACGTTTGCCAAAAAAAATCACAAATTATGATTTTTGTTTGTATCATTTTTTAGGACAATAGAAATTCCATTAGAACATTGACCAAATGATTACAACCATATGAAAGACTATCCCCTCAATAAATCATATGAATGACTATTACAAAGCAACATCACCTATTTCTATCAACACCTACACAAAATAATAATATCAACTTGCATTCCTCTTGCCCAAATCAAACATTTATGGTATGTGGTACAATTCTTGCGCTAGCATTATATTAGAATTTTTTGTGTACGAAAAAAGGCCTTCGGCAAGGGGACCCTCTTTCACCCCTCCTTTTTAACATTGTTGCGGATATGTTATCAATTCTAATAAAGAGGGCTAAGGAAGATGGGCAAGTTAGCGGGGTAATGCCTCATCTACTTGATGGAGGTCTGTCTATAATACAGTACGCAGATGACACAGTTCTATTTATGGAACATAACCTGAAAAAAGCTCGCAACATGAAGCTTTTGCTTTGTGCATTTGAGCAAATATCGGGACTGAAAATTAATTTTCAAAAAAGTGAACTACTCTGCTTTGGGGATGCCCAGTCTTCAATACAACATTACTTGGACCTTTTTGGCTGCAAAAGTGGTGACCTTCCTCTGAGGTATTTAGGAATTCCTATTCACTATAGGAAGTTAAAAAATTCTGATTGGAAGAAGGTTGAAGAACGCTTTAAAAAAAGACTCGGTAGTTGGAAGGAAAAACACCTTTCCATTGGGGGTAGACTGACACTGATTAATTCTGTGTTGAGTAGCCTTCCAATGTACATGATGTCTTTCTTCACCATATCGAAAGGAGTTCTGAAAAAACTTGATTATTTTCGATCTCGTTTCTATTGGCAAGGTGATGAGAACAAGAAAAAATATCGCCTTGCCAAGTGGGATATCCTTAGCCAACCCAAGGACCAAGGAGGCTTGGGTATTCATAATCTTAGCATTAAGAATACCGTCTTGTTGAGCAAATGGCTTTTCAAGCTTCTTACTACTGATGGTGTATGGCAGCAGCTCCTCAGGAATAAATACCTTACAGCAAAACCTTTAGTGCAAGTTGAGTGGAAACCAGGAGACTCACATTTTTGGTCTAGTCTGATGAAAGTTAAGCGAGATTTTCTTCGCTTCGGAACTTTTAAAATTAGGAGCGGTTCAGAAGTGAGATTCTGGGAGGATATTCGGTTAGGTAACTCCGCCTTAAAAGACCAATATTCTGGTTTATACAGTATAACAAGAAGGAAATTCATAACCATTGCAGAAGTTTTAATGTCCTCCCATCCAAACTTATCCTGGAGACGCTCTTTAATTGGACCTAAATTAGTTGCGTGCAATGATCTTTTCTCACGTTTAGCTAATATTGTACTTTTGCAGGATAGGGATGAGTTTCACTGGAACTTGCACCACAATGGACAGTTCTCGGTGAAATCTCTCTACCAAGCTTTGATTAATTGTGATGTTCCCAATGTAAACAAACGCTTGTGGAAATTGAAAACCCCGCTAAAAGTTAAAATCTTTTTGTGGTATCTTCGTAGGGGGGTAGTTTTGACTAAAGATAATCTAGCTAAACGCAATTGGCAAGGTAGCAAAACTTGTTGCTTTTGTCACAAAGACAAGACAATTAGGCACTTGTTTTTTTATTGCCGTTTTGCTCGTTTGGTTTGGAGTTTAATTCATTTGGCTTTCGGAATCTCTAAACCCTCTAGTGTCTCTAATATGTTTTGAAATTGGCTAGTTGGTTTTAACAAGGAAATTAGAAACCTTGCCCTACTAGGAGCAGCTACCACTGTTTGGTCGCTCTGGTTAAGTAGGAATGACTTAGTTTTTCAAAAGAAATTTACCTTGTTTCCTTTGCAGGTTATCTTCAATATTACCCATCGGCTTCGTACTTGGGTTGTGCTTCAGAAGCAGGAGCTACGATCTACTATTATGGATTCTTTGCACCGTTTGGAGCAGGTGGCCAAGGCCTTTTTTCCCAAGCACATGGGTGGCGTTCTAGTCTAAGGATTAGTCATTAGAGTATGTTTGTTTCTTTCCTTGTTTTGGCTGTGTGCATCTTGTTATGCAGAGGCCGGGAGATAGGGATGGCAAAAATACCCATGGGTCCGGGTACCCACGGGTACCCGACCCGATGGGTCCGGGTCTGGGTCCAATTTTGGACCCATGGGTATATGAATTCGGGTTCGGGTCTGGGTCGAGGTCCGGTATTGGACCCATGGGTATCCAGACCCAGACCCGAACATGCTACTGACAAGTAGGCCTTCATGTAAGTGTCTCATTTGAAGCCAACCCAACCCCAACCAGGCATCCAGCAGCCAACCGACAAGTCCCCATCTTTATTCCCCCGCATCCAGTACCTCTCTCTAACCCTAGCCGCCATCCGCCCCCGCCGGCTGCCGTCGCCTCCAGCACCTCACCAAGCCGCCGCGTCGCCTCCAGGCTCCAGCGCTTCACCGCGCCGACGCATCGCCTCCAGCCTTAACCGCCGTCACCGTCGTCGAGCCACGTCCGTCGGTGTGCTGCCTCTGCCCCATCTCCTCTTTCCTTCGATTCCGCCGTGACGCGCCGTCCCCTCCTCCTTCGCCCACGTCGCCAAGCTGCTGCTGGTTCGCCGTCGGTCGCCGCCGCGTCTTAGTGGAGCGCCGCTGCCACTCTCTCCCCGATGGCGGTGTGGCCTCCCTCCCTGAAGGCGGCGCGGCCTCCTCTCCCTTGGCGGCGCAGCCTCCCTAGTCCCTCTCCGCGGTCCGACGACGGCGCGGCCTCCTCTCCACAGCGGCTGTCGGCACCCGATTTACAAGATCGGATTCCACCTGCGTAAACCCGTACTAGTCCCAAGGATCATGGCTAGTACACACAGATATACAGAAACGGAACAGTGCCAACGATATTATTACAAGAGGGAACATAGTCCAGTACAAACAACACATACAACGGCTCGCAGGCCGTAAATCAGAGTACACAACGATACAAGCCTAATACAACATCTAGAATTTTATTCATCCCACAGGCACGAAGGCTGTAGGAACGCGTAACCCTAATCTTCATACTCTTCGTCGGAGAACGCCTCCTCGACGTAATCCGGGTCTTCCTCCTCGGACGGCGGGCCATACTCGGATGGACCAGCTGTTGAAATTTTGAAAAGAGAGGGGAGAAAAGGAGGGTGAGTACAAATTGTACTCGCAAGTCCGGAATTATGCAAATGCGGTTCAGTACAGGGAGAGCTTAGGTTATTTGCGGAAATGCATTTATTTAACCTAGTTTTGACAAAGCAATTTCGAAACTTTAAATCTCAACATTTTCTTTGGGCTCTTCTCAAACGGTTCTCGCCACTTGGCCTCAGTGCCATAGCAAGAACAAAATTCTTTCTTCTTTTCTTTTCTCAAACTTGCTAGGTCCGGTTTCCGCGTGACACTTCCCGATAGGCCGATACCCATTTCGGAATATCACCGGTGGCCCCTAGCTCAAACGAAATCCTTCTCAAATCCTTACTCATCTCAAATCCTTTCTTTAAAACCCCTTTTTCTAAATTGATTTTAAAATGAAGAAACTACCATATAATCAGTCCTTCAGATGCTCATAACATGAAAGCACGGCTATCATGACAGCTTTTAACTCAGCGAGTGGAGTACGCCTTACCCTCGAGAGGCTACGCACCCAGACGGTGTTTCACCACAAGACCATCAACCACGAGGGCCAACGATCGGGCCCGTCACATACCGGGGCTCGAGGTCGTACTGTAATGGCTCAGTTCATAGGATCATAGGATGAGCAGTCCTTAGACTAGGGGAGATTTGATATTTTAGCCCAGTTTCAAAACCTGGTGCCCTCTGCACCAACTGACAAAATATCTCCCTAGTCGGAAAGATTTTGGGATAAGAGGGAAATCATTTCCTATCAGGCATCACCCTTGATGCGCTATCTTTAAATCATCCTTTCCCAAACATTTCTCAATAATATTCTCATTTCACACAAATGATTGAATCATTCCGCATAAATGATTTTAAGCATTTATCCTACCACAATCGGAGCATATAAATAAGAGCAATTTATATTTTAGCCTTAGGTTTAATCCTACCATATTTCTTACCTTTCTATTCGGTCGTGATAACTAAGTCTAGGAAATACGGCATTTATCTTTTAAACTAGCATGCATATTTTCAAGTCTAATAAATATTTTCTAAATAACCGGAAAGGGGCTTCTCAATATGATCAAAGGGGGACTTGCCTTGATCGGTTCCGGGGAAAGCGAAGGGGACGTCGTCGATCGGGTCTTCGGGAGCTTGACCTCCTAAACGCGCACACGCATGCAAAGCAATACAACCACATAAGTAAAATATTTTATGCCATGCTGTTTTTAGGTAATGAAACATGCAGCAACTTTAATGCATCTTTTTATCTAAAAGGAACAATATGCTAAATGACTCATGCACATATGAAAAGATGCCATTTCGAAATTACTTGCATTCCCAAAACAGATGCTGGATGGGTGCCATGCACACATATAATCTTTTTAAGGTCCAGCAACCTCCAAAGTATTTTTCCCGAATTTTTATAGAATAATTACAGCACATGAAATGATGCACCTAGAGCTTATCTATTTTACCAAAGATGGATTCCATATGCATGACACGTAAATACATAATTTTCCCGGGTTCAGAAAGTAATAAAGTAGTTTTACTAATTTTTACAGAATTTTTTTTAGCATGCACAAGCTATTTTAATAAATACTTTTAGTGCCAAGAAGTGGTTTAATCGGAAACTATAAAAAGAAATAAAAGGGAGAGGGTTAAATGGCCATGGGCCGGCTCGGCACAGGGCCCAACAGCGAGGCGCGCATGGCACCGAGCGGGCGGGGGCGAGGCGGCTACGCGGGCTGACCCGTGGGTCCCGCCCGGTCCCGCACGGCAGCTTCTCCCGCGACGACAAGGGGAAGAAACAGGGGAGGGGCTCCCGGCGACGGCGACGGTGCACACGGCGGCGACGACTCCGGTCAACGGGGTTCGATTTGGCGCGCGGGAAGCGGAAAGCGAAGCGAGGCGAATACAACGGAGTCACGGCATGCTCGGAGGTGGGCGCAGCTAAGCGGCGGCGGCTTGGGCGGCGGCAATAATACGGTCATCAAGGGCGCTGCAAGTGATGAGACCAAGATGCAATTCCTTCGGTCATACTCAACAACAGGGCGAGGCAAACCGCTAGGCGAGCTTACCGAGGCGGAAGAATGGCCAAGCGACGTGGCGACGGCGGCGGGTCGCGGCACCGGAGATTTAACGCGATCACGCGGTTCCACTCCACCGGCGATCTCTTCAAGGCGTCCTGCGACCAAGCCACAGTGAGGTGAAAAGGGGACGGGCGAGTAGAAGAGGAAGAGAGAGTTGCGGTGGAGACGACGCTTGCCGGTTCAAACGGTTCCTGGCGGCTTGGCGCTGCGGCATTGGGGTAGCAGTACCCCTCTTAAAGGGATGCTTCGCTCGGGACGTATTCAATGCGACTCGCGGGGTTGGCAGTCGCCGGTGTCGATTCCGGTCGGTGCCGTGAAGGTGAACACATTGAACGCGAAGGGATGGTTTGGCCGGCGACAAGACAAGAAAGGGGTAGGGGACGGAGAGGGGTCCGGCGGAAGAGTGTAGGGGCAAGAGGTTTCATGGGAGACGAATGGCGAGGCCCCTAAGAGAGAGAGAGGGTACATGGCGGGGCGATCATGGACCTGGCAAGGCCGGGGAAGAAACAGGGGAGAAGGAAGAGCTAACGAGGTGGGCCCACTTGCCAGTGGTACCACGCTTCATGAAGCCCAGAGGCGAAGCGGGAGCCGGATTAGGCGGTAGCAAAAATCGCCCAACCGGGGAAAATCGGAAGGGAGGGAAAGAAAGAAAAGAAGAAGAGAGGAGATGGGCTGGGCCGGCTCGGCTCTGGCCCAACCAGAGAGACCGGAGGGGAAAACGAAAGAAAAGGAGGAGGAGGGGACGTGCCGGCCTGGGCCAAGAAGGGGGTTTAAGGCCTTTTGAATTTTTCTGATTTCCAAAGAGCTTTCAATTTCAAATACTCTTTTTGCATACAATAATACTTAGGAAATTATACTTTAATTCCCAAAAATTTAATAACACCTTTCCAAAATTCCACATGGGATTTGCTTAAAGAAAATATTATAAGTTAACAATTTACTATAAACTTCCAAAATATTTTTACTTTGGAGATTTTAAATGCACCAGTTATTTCCAGGATGATGCATGAAATGATGATGTCATGATGCAATATAAATAAATGATTAACATTTTTAAATTATGCATTTTAAGAAATTAATTAACGTGCCAAATTGGGTTTAAAAATTTGGGATGTTACAGCGGCGCGGCCTCCTTCCCCACGGTGGCGCGCCCTCCTTCCCCGAGACCCCGACGGCGGCGTGGCCTCCCTACCCGACGGGTGACGGCGACTGGGCGACGGCTTCCCTCCCCTCTGTTCTGTTCTAACACTGAGGTTAGACCCGATGGGTACCAATTCGGGTCTGGATACCCATCAGGTCCGGGTCTAGGTCCGGGTTTGGACCCGTGCGCACCTCCGAGTCTGGGTCTGGGTCTACGTCTCGGGTCTCAGGTCCGGGTCCACGGAAGCTGGACCCGGAGGTACCCGGACCCATTGCCATTCCTACCGGGAGATTTTTCAAGACTTTGTATTAACTCGATGTTTTGTTCTTGAAAGCAATTTAATCTTCCTTTATCAAAATCAAAAAAATCAAAAAAAAAGAATTTTTTGTGTTCTCAAAGACATGTTTTTTCTTACTAAAGATGATAGATGACCATCCCAATTCAGCTCTCTTGCTGTTTATCCATAGTCTATCTTCATCAACCGCATCTATAAATTGATAAAAGCATATGACGTTATCGTGGAAAGTAATTACACAATAACCCAACACAATTCGCACCACAAGAACACATAAATGTCAATTGCCAATGAACAGATCGAGAACCATATGTGCCAACCATCATGTCATGAAATCTTAGATGAAAGATTATTATAATACTAAGCTACCGTCATACAAGATAACATGAACGATTCACTAATATCCGAAAGCAGCAAGACAAGGAACAAGAGGTTGTAATGCAGAAAGTGGCAGATAAGAGAGCAATTGATGTTTAAAGGGCATTCTCAATTCCACTCAACAATTGCAATTTGCAAATAATCAAGTGCCGCACTTTACCAGTGGCAAATAGTCAGCTATCTTTTTCAGAGGCCAATTTGACACAATTCCACTCAACAATTGCAATTTGCAAATAATCAAGTGCCGCACTTTACCAGTGGCAAATAGTCAGCTATCTTTTTCAGAGGCCAATTCGGAGTCAAAAATCCAGTCACGGCCATACCAAAACGGTCTAATCCGAAATAAATTCTAGATGGGTCGCACGAACAAGCACTACTACTGCACTAGCACAATAAAAGCAGAATTGTGTATGAAGCAAATTCATCATCTAAAAAAAATGAAGCTCGAAGCATCCCACGGCCACGACCTCACGGGTGCAGTTAGCCTGTTACGAAACAAGGCTAGATATTTTCGGCCTACTCTTAAGATGGGCCACCATGAATGAACGGTCCAAGAAATGAGGCGCATGGGCTTCCGTAGAAGAGGCCCTAAAGGAAAATGGCATTCTAATCGAGAGCAAGTTAATCTTCGCATGAAGACGAGTCAAAAAGAAGGCAAAATTGAAACACCGAGACGAAATAAAATGGATCGCTTCCTTTGCAATTTCGATCGAGTTGGCGAAGACAAAACCAAGGCGCAAACTGAGACAAGCTGGTATTAGTAACTAGAAGAAGATGAACAGAGACCCTGATGAAGTTACAACCACGGCACGAACAAGCAGAAGCAGACGATCACAGGATGAACAGGGCACGAGAAGCCTAAACAAAGACCTAGGAATCATGAAGCGGGAGCCATGGCGGCGTGGTGCCTAGGCGCGCTCCCCGCGGATGCGGCGCGCGAGCTGGACGTCCTTGGGCATGATGGTGACGCGCTTGGCGTGGATGGCGCAGAGGTTGGTGTCCTCGAAGAGCCCCACGAGGTAGGCCTCGGCGGCCTCCTGCAGTGCGGACACGGCGGAGGACTGGAAGCGCAGGTCGGTCTTGAAGTCCTGCGCGATCTCCCGCACCAGCCGCTGGAAGGGCAGCTTGCGGATCAGCAGCTCCGTGCTCTTCTGGTACTTGCGGATCTCCCGGAGCGCCACCGTGCCGGGGCGGAACCGGTGCGGCTTCTTCACGCCGCCGGTTGCCGGCGCAGACTTGCGCGCCGCCTTCGTCGCCAGCTGCTTCCGCGGCGCCTTGCCGCCGGTCGACTTGCGCGCCGTCTGCTTCGTGCGGGCCATCGGGGAGATGCTACTGCTCTCTTCGGCGGCGGCGGCGGCGGCGGCGAGGGCTTGGGTGCTATGGAGATTGGGGTTCTGGCTATGGTGAAGTCCGGCGTGGAGGGAGGGGGTTTAAATAGGGGAGATGCTGGGAAGCGGGGGCGCGAAAATTTTGGGGGTTTTCAAAATCTTTTTTGGGACGGGAGGTGGAGAGCGTGGAATGGGCTCCGTTGGATGGAGAGAGAATGGACGGTGCAGATTTCATTTTGGGGCTTTCACGCGGATCTCGATCCGTGGCACATGTAGGCACTGGTGCAGGACTGCAGGGTCTCGTCCCTTCGGGATACCTGCCAGGGTTTCGTATTTGGATTGTGGTTCTGAATTCCCTCGTTGGAATTTCGTTTGAAATTTGTGGGTTTCACTGAAAATTGGTTTAGGTTTAAATTTTAGAACTTTCGAATTTGATTTAATTTCAATGAATTTCTATTTGGGTTCATGAAATTCGGTGGTTTGAAACAAAAAATGGCACGTCCAAGATTGAATGGATCGAGCGAATTTATTCTCTTTTAACAAAACACCATTGAGTTTTACAGCCTAGTGTTGTGACACATTACAATTTTCTTTTGAAACTATCTAGCCTCCCCTAATTTTCTGAGTCATATTAACTCGCTTCGCGTGAAACCTTTCCTTGCCCCTATTGACTTATCAACTTGTTGTTCACATGTTCTTTTGACACCCACTTTCGTTGCTAGGATGCTCCTCTTGTCTTCTATCTTCCTGTCGACGGTTGAGATATCGATCTCAAGTCGCTAAGGTTCTTTAGAATTGAGATAGGAGACACGCCGAACAACCACGAACAAAGAATCGAACAGAGATGTGGGTTTTATCCTGGTTCGAGCCTCTCGGGAGAGATAATTTCCTCGTCCGACCTTTCTTTATATCAAAGAGGATTACAAGGTGGAACTCGGCGAGACGAACAAGCCTCGACGAGATTATGTGTACAAGAGCGACAATGCAAAGACTCTTAGCCCTAACAGATGATCGATTGACCCATCAACACGCCGTAGGGGCCTTGTTTATATAGTGCGGAGCAAACCGACCTACCGAGGGAATATCGGGCCGGGCTAACAACGAGATCGTAACGAACTCATACATGCCTAATATATCCCGAGGCAGATAAGGCATACTCCTAGTCTTGGGGATCACGACTCCTATTCCAATCCGGGAAGCCAACGTCCGGGTCTTCACGTAGCCGTGCAGAACTTTGTTCGAGTCGGACTCAAACAGGAATCCTAGGCCATTACGCACCGTACCAGCCACGAAGCTGTTCGGCAGGATGCATATGGGCTAGATAGAACCTTCCAGGGAGCTGGGCCCTACTAGGCTGTTCGACTGGGCCGTCAGGGAGTGGACCATGGCAATGGGCCGTAATTTTATCCCCGACAACTAGCCCCCGAGACTCAAGTGGAAGGACCCACTAGAGTGGGGTCTTCCTCTTGAGACTCCAAGTCACGAAGAGGGAAATTTTGTTGCTACAAAGACGTGTAACAAGAGACCGAACAGATTATGGTTCAACCGAACAAGACTTGTTCGGGACCGAACAGAACCGTCGATCTGAAACAACTCATTGCGTCGAGCGAGAATCACATCTGCCCGAAAGCAGTAGCGCTTAGCCTTCAAATAGCGAACCTCGAAAAAAATAGCCGTTGGGAGATCTCAACGGTAACTATCGCTGCGCAGTGAAAACAGCCGACCGTTTTACCTAGCCGTTGACCGTAAAAACTAGCCGTTTAGTGGGCATAGAACCGTTGCAGGGCAACTTACTTGAGCCTATAAAAGCTCCCAAAGCGCCCGCAGCCAGCCACTTATGCTCTCACGCATTTGCTTCCCAAGCCCTAACTCCAACAAGGCCAAGGCACCAAAGAGCCAAACTCCATCCCAAGCCCTGTTACGCCCGACCACAGGAACCGCTATGGCTAAATTCACCGCACTAGCTTGACCGAGGAGGACCTTAGGATCTGGGAGGAGGAGGGCCACATCGACACCGATGGTGGAGGTCGCCGGGGAGGAGGATACTCCGAGTCATTGGAGAGGAGAGTTCGTTAACCGAGCGATTCGCCTGTTCGGGTTGCGATCTCCGGAAAGCGACCGTTGAGGCCTTCTTAAACATTAGCGGATTGGAGGTGGCGAACCTCAATCCGAACAGCGTCCTCGGATGGCCGTCTTCGCACACCTATCACGAGGGCTATCTGGCATCGATCCTTCGGTGGGGTGTTCTGCACTACTACTCGGTGACAAGGAGCAGCTCAGCCGCTTGGCTGGGCGCTACTACCTCAAGCTCCGGGCCACCATCGACGACGCCGTACCCCGTCGCCCGCCGCTTTCGACTCAATGGGCGTGTGGTGGGCGAGGTGGTTCTACAAGACGCGGCGATGACAAGAAGCTCGTCTTCACCGCAAGTTCCAATGAAGGAACACCAATGCCCGGCCGGAGCCGACCGACGAGGATCGCATCCGACGCGAAGATAGCTTCCTCGTGGGCCTCGGGCTCCGCAGGCGGGGAGATTATCCGCGACTTCACGTGACAGATCTGTCCGTCATGCGGGCGATCCTATCCCTTCTACAAGATAGAGGATGGGAAGACATTACGAGGAGACACGGGTAAGTACCTTTAAGACTCGACCTCTTTTGATAATTTCATCCTAACAGAACTAAAGACTTTTCTTACGCTTCAGGCGAGCAACCGACAGAGGCATGGGTCACAGAGCGGGTTGATTCCATGCTCAAGGCCGCGAAGAAGGACGGCGAGGTCACCGACGAGGTGGCCTACACTTGTCCACGGAACGTGCTTGTCCGGACGGCTGAGGTGAATTGCTTGAACTCTGGTCCGTGTTGCTGGATCTGCATCGTCGTTAAATATTAACATTCGCTTCTCAAACACGCAGGAAGATGAGCTGATCCTTGGAGGGATCGTGGAGGAACTCCCCAGGTCAGAGAAGGAGAAGGCGAAGAAGGGCAAGGCCAAGGTGGCCACAAAGCCCAAGGTGGTGGTCGCGCCAACGCGGAGCTCGCCGCGACATGGCGCTCGCCAACCGTCGAAGAGGCCAACTGCGGCGACAGAGCGCACCGAGCAGACCAAGCGAGGGCGTGGTCAGCCAAGCGGGAAGATGCCAAGCCCCTCCCTCCTCGCCGAGCAGAGCGACGAAGAGGTAAAGACCATGGCTCTCTGGCTCAGGCGTTATACGCAAGCTCACCCTGGCCGCATGGAACGGCTGCAACAGGTCGCCGAGCAGAGGAGGCTCGAAGAGGAAGTCGCACGCAAGGAAAGGCTTCTTGCGTTGCGCGAGAAAAGCGCTCAGCTCACCAGGGAGCTGAGTTCATCGCCGCGAACACCCAGGGGCCAAGGCGAACAACCCGCTAAGGAGCCCCCGAGGAAGAGGCGGAAAGTTCTGGCGAGGAAGATCAAGATCAAGCGCTCCACGGCAGGTATGCAGTGTTAAACCTTTCGGTTCCACACTTAACCTGGCAGCGTAGGATTAATCCTGTTCGTTGTCCATCGCCAGTCAAGAGAGATCGCCACGACGGCGTGGAAGCGGCGATCGGCGGTCCTCGCTACCCGAGCACCGCACGTGCGTCACGGCGATTCGGATAGCTAGCCTCAAAGACAAGCCGGCAACGTGGAGCTTGCTCCGCCAGCTCGGCGACCAGCTCGGCCTTGAAGGGCGCGGTGGAAGCGGCCGGAAGCGAGAAGAAGCGGCGGCGCAAGCGCCACGGGCGGCGAGGCCAAGGAGTTGGCTCCGCCATTGCCAAAGTGGGGCCGAGCAGCGGTCCTCTGAGGCACTTCGTCGCGAGGCACTGTCCCTGTGGCGACGGAGATGGCCGCAAGCGGGTGAAGACCTGCGGCACCGGCAAGTGGAAAAACCACGGCGAGGCGTGCAAACGCCTGCCGGTGGAGGTTCCGAGCCGCCAATGAGCGGCACCGAGCTCGCCCAAGGAGGAACGGGCGGAAGAAGAGGAGTAGAGGCAGGAACGCGGGGGCGATAGCTCGCCCACCGCGACTGTCCCAAGACGAGCACGGGCCCGTGCGGGGAAAACAAGGCGGACAGGTCGCCGCGCAGGCCTTATCTCGCACGAGCGAGGTTTCTTGACCCATGGTCTCGAGAATCGCCTGCGTCGAAGTCTGAAGCGGCGACTCGGACAGGTAACCCTTAAACCAAGACTTTGTCGGATCGGGCTAAAGTTGCCCAAGGTCTTAACTTAGTCTTCTCTCTTTCAGTTCATTGGGGCCACCATGGAGGACCTTGTGGAGGGAGTCACCGTGGAGCGCGCCGCTGTGATAGCGGATTTCCGGGAGCATCTCCGAGCAAGGGGACTCGAGGGAGAGCCCTCTGCACCAGCCCGAAGCTGAAGCCGGCTGAAGGCGAAGGTGAGGAAGCTCAAGGCCTGGCTGACCGAGGAGAGGCAATCCTCCAAAGCTCTCCGTGAAGAGGCCGAGGAGCTTCGCGCACAAGTCGCGGGGGCGGACGTCGCGGAGAAGGAGCAGAGTCGCACGAAGTGGCTCGAGGAACAGCTCCACGACGCGTCGCGATGGTGAGTCACCTCATGACGGAGGTGAAGGCCCTCAAGGCTCAGCTTGCCGAAGAGAGGCTGACCGCCGCGGAGCAACTCAAAGCCGCCGAGCAGCGGGCCGGTCAGAGCGAGGCTCTGGCCGGGCAGCTGCGCGCCAAAACCGAAGAATTCGAGGCGATCCGCGTAGAGGCAGCGGAGCAAGCCCGTCTCAGTAAGGAGGAAACGGACCGTCTCCGAACTGAGGCAAAGGAAGGCTTCAAGGCGCAAGGCGAAGTCCTGCGTCTGAAGATAGAGAACGAGGAACTGAAGGAGCAGCTTGCTTCGAAGTAGAAGTAGGGTTATACTCCTTGTACCTGTAAACTTTTGAGCAATGCAATAAAGAATTAACTTTTGCACAACAAGACTTACCTTTTCCCTACAAAAACGAGCAGCAAAAAGACAAAGACGAGCAGGAAACTAAGAGGAAAAGGCACGACGGCGCCCGAAAGGTTTTTTAAGAAAAACTGGTAGAGACGCTTAGCCTAACTCCGGCCCGTTGTCAGTTGCTCGGAAACTCGAGTTTATGAACCCAACAGTGCACAAGAGAAAGAGCGACGCCCTAGACCCCGGTACGGACGCTGCTCGAAGACCTAAGTTTGCGAATTCGAGGACGTGCGTAGAGAGTTAGAGCGACACCCGTATCCTGTTCGACTCGTTCCAAAAACTGCTCGGCGACGTAAGTTAGGCGATTCCAAAGGTAACCGAACAAGTAAAGTGCCTCTGCCGCGGAGGGCTTACGAGAGCAGACTTTGCCAAGTGGTCGTGCCAGGCGGTAAGTGCCTCTGCCGCGGAGGGCTTACGAGAGCAGGCTTAGCCGCGAGGCTGGATGCCGTGTTACGTAATTCTGAGTTTAGGAACTTGTTGAAGCTAGATACGAGCAGGAAAAGAAAATCCTTAAGACTGCGGAGCCGAGTGTTCGCAAGGCCGGGCAGCCATCAAGTGTTACCAGAGAGAGGGTAGTCTTGACAAGACAGAGATGTGAAAAGGGGCCGCAGGGGGCCGCGAAGATTCACTTTTATTGGATTGAACTTTACATGGAGCCCGCTGCACTTGGACGAACAAAGGCGCGAAGTTTTGACAAAAAGCGCGAAGCTAAGCAAACACGAAAAAGACCTACACAAAGAACTTACGGCCGGTCGATGTTCCAAGTCTTTGGTCGGCTCTCTCCGCCCTCCATAGCCAGCGAACAGCCCGGGCGAAACAAAGGAAACGATCAGAACGGACCCTCCCAACGGGAGTTAACTTGTTGGTATTGGACGGGTTCTCGACACGGCGCAGAACGCAGGTCGCCCGCCAAGCCCTTGGTCGAACCGTTTTGGCGGCGTCTTGCGTGAAGATCTTCTTTGGTAGCGCGCCATTCGACTTGTGCCCGGTCGCGTGTGCCTTGAGGAGGTCGAGATCGGCAGCGCTTTGCTCGTAGTCAACGGTTGACCGAGCTCGTCTTGATCTTGAACCGAGTACTATTTCGGTGAGGCGGGATGGCTTCGCACCATAGACCAATTGAACGGAGTTTCCGGTTGCGGTGGCCGTAGTCTGAATCGCCCAAAGGACGGAAGGAACTTCGCAACCCAAGCCTTGTTGTGCTTTCATGGAGTGCCGCGAACACGCCGCCGCTTGATACCCCGGCGATTTGTCCGTTAGCTCGCCGATTGCTCCATTCTTTGTGGATGTGCCGGTAAAGCAGACCTTGGTGCCCAAATTGCTTCGCGATATTTCAAATAGCTCGCTCAATCGGGTACCATTATCCGTGATCGCTTTATGGGGATCCCGGCGTGACCACGTTGCTTTTGAAAAAGCGCACTGCCGTTTTGGCATGAAGAGACGACACAGGCTCTGCCTCAATCCACTTTGTAAAAGTGTCAATGGCGACGAGCAAGTGTGTATAGCCCTTGTACCCTTTGGGGAATGGGCCGAGCAGATCCAGTCCCCATGTGGCGAAAGGCCAAGATAGGGGGATCGTTTGGAGCTCTTGGACGGGTTTATGTGCCTTCTAGACGTGAAATTGGCAAGCTTTGCACTTTGTCACGATCTTCCGGGCATCTTGTAACGCGGTTGGCCAGTAGTAGCCCATGCGAAATGCTTTGCCGACCAGAGTTCTGAAGGAGGCGTGGTTGCCACAGGCACCCTCGTGTATGTCCCTAAGAAGGAACACACCCTCCTGCTGCGAGATGCATTTGGAGAGAACTCCCAGAGCACCTCGACGGTAAAGGATGCCATCCATAAGCTTGTATGGAGCAGCACGCCTTGTAAACCGGGAACGCTCGGTTTCGTCTTGAGCGATGTCCCATCGCAAGATCTGGGACAAATGGCGTTGTCCAATCCATGAAAGATGCTCGATGACGAAGACAAGACCACTGCTCTGTTGCCTCGTCCGGAGGCGTGATTGAGGGCTTGTGAAGGTGCTCGACGAGCACCCCTGCCGGAGCAGGTTCTCGTGAGGATCCATACTTGGACAGTTGGTCGGCCAGAAAGTTGTCCTTTCTGGACACGAAGAGCACCTCGAAAAATCGAAAATGCCGCTCCAACTTCCTCACTTCAACCAGGTACCACGCCATTGAGTCATCGCAGCACTGATACTCCTTGTTGACCTGGTTGATGACCAGCTGTGAATCTCCCTTCACAGTCAGCCGTTGGACACCGAGCGACTTGCACGCTCTAAGTCCCGCGAGGAGGGCCTCGTACTCCGAAGCGTTCTTAGTCGCCGCAAAGTGTAGTTGGATAGAATACTAGAGTTGCTCTCCTTGAGGGGAGATGAGAACGAATCCAGCCTCCGAGTGTCCAGTACGCGAGCCATCAAAAAACATGGTCCAAGAGGGGTCGTCAAGTTGCTCGGGAGCTTCCTGGGATTTGGGCGGGCAGGTCCATTCGGCGACAAAGTCAGTCAGGACCTGGGACTTAATAGCAGTTCGGGCAGCAAACAGAATGTCAAATTCTACCAATTCCATTGCCCACTTAGCTATACGTCCGCCTGCTTCCTTGTTCCTTAGGATTTCTCCAAGAGGGAACTTGGTCGGGACCAGTATTTGATGCGTCTGGAAATAATGGCGAAGTTTCCTGGAGGACATGAGCAAGGCGTAGAGCAGCTTCTGGACCTCAGGGTAACGCTCTTTTGATCCGTGAAATACCTCGCTCACGTAATAGATTGGCCGCTGGATGCCTTCCCTTTCCACCGTCAAGACCGTGCTAACCGCTTGAGGCATACAGCCAAGATAGAGCAAGAGCTGTTCGCCGTATCGCGGGGTGGTCAAGATAGGTGGGTTGGACAGATATTGCTTTAGATCTTAAAAAGATCGATCAGCGTCCTCTGTCCATTCGAAACCATTGTGCTTGCGCAGGGCCTTAAAGAAGGGCAGCCCGCGTTCGCCCTGACGGGAAATAAATCTGCTCAGAGCAGCCATCCGTCCGGTGAGGCTTTGAACTTTCTTGACGGTAGTTGGAGCCTGCAAATTTTCAATGGCCTCGATTTTTTCAGGGTTGGCTGAAATTCCTTGCGAACCAATTACATAACCGAGCAACATTTCAGATCGAACACCAAAGGTACATTTCTCTGGATTTAACTTTATTCGATGCCTGTTGAGATTGTGAAAAGTCTCAGCCAGGTCTTTTACATGATCTGGAGCAAGCTTGCTCTTTACAACTATGTCATCGACATAGACCTACAGGTTTTTTCCGCGCTGTTCTGGAAAAGTCTTCTCCATCGAGCGCTGGAACGTGGCACCAGCATTGCGCAGACCGAAAGATATAGTCGTGTAGCAGAAAGTGCCGAAGGGGGTGATGAAGACAGTCTTCTCTTCATCCTCGGGGGAGATGCTTATTTGGTGATAACCTGAGTAAGCATCCAAAAAACTCAAGAGTCAAGATCCGCAATGATCGCGTCGACCGGTCTATGCGAGGCGGCGAAATTGTCCTTGGGACAAGCAGCATTTAGATCTGTGTGATCGACACACATCCTCCACTTGCCGCCTTTCTTCTTTACAATGACAGGGTTGGCGGCCACTCGGTGTGATCAACCTCGCGGATGAAACCAAAGAATGAGCGACTTACCAAGTCGATCCTTGATGATCCCCGCTTGAAGTCCGGCGACAAAGCTTCGCGCGATCGTGCTTTTTGTCCGACCGGACGGCCAGTTTGTGCTCGATAACCTCCCTTAGGACTCCGGGCATATCAGACGGCTCCCAGGCAAACACGTCTGCATTAGCTCGAAGGAAGGCAATGAGCTCGTTTTGCTATTTGGGGTCCAGATTGGCTCCCAGATGAATTGTCTTGGAGGAGTCATCC
The DNA here is from genome assembly GCA_036346415.1 of Raddia guianensis. Classification (NCBI taxonomy): domain Eukaryota; kingdom Viridiplantae; phylum Streptophyta; class Magnoliopsida; order Poales; family Poaceae; genus Raddia; species Raddia guianensis. The sequence goes on along the minus strand of CM070539.1, from coordinate 18,045,406 downwards.
AGAGACAGCGGAACTTCCTTGGTCTCTCCCCCTGGCTGAAGGGAGACCCTAGAGCGTGCAGACTTGGTCTGCGGAACTTCGGGACCACACGGCAGAAGCTGGTTGACCAGGGCAAGGGACTGTTCGTCGCAATCTAGAGCAGCTTTGTAGTTGCCCTTGATCGTGATCACACCGTTGGGGCCCGGTATCTTCACGCAATGGTATCCATGATGCGACACGACCATGAACTTACCGAGAGATGGCCGGCCCAGGATCGCATTGTACGCGGAAGGGAAATCGACCACGTCAAACGTGATCAACTCCGTCCGGAAGTTGCTTGGACTGCCAAAGGTAACGGGCAGAACAATCTGCCCCAATGGCTGAACAGCTTCCCCCGGGACGATGCCGTAGAAAGGCATCGCGATCTCTTTAAGCTTATAGCGAGGAATCTGCATCTCGTCCAAGACCTTAGCAGAGAGCAGGTCCAAAGCGCTCCCGCCGTCGACCAAAACACGGCCAACTCTGGCGTTGCTGATGGTCGGAGCGACCACCAGTGTGAGCCGCTGAGGCTTGGTCATCCCAGTGGGGCAATCCTCCTGAGAGAAGGAGATGGGGACCTCGGTCCACTTCATTGATTCGGGCTGAGGCTTTCCCTTTTCAACATTGTGGACCTCCCGAGCAGCTTGCTTGAGGCTGCGGCGAGAGGTATAAGCCGAGTAGCCGCCAAAGATGACGGCGATATGGTTCACGGGCTCCTGATATTCATCGTCATCCCGATCACCATCATCGGTTTGGCGCTTGGCCTTACCGGCTTCACCTTTTTCGGGCAGGGTGGGCATTGGGCCCTTGCTTGTTGTAGAAATCCTCGAGCTTTGCGGCCGTGTTACGCAATGGCGCGTATCATGCCCGTAGTTCTGGTGGAACTTGCAATATCGGTCACTTGGACCTTTCTTGCCTTGATTACCTCCCTGGGTAGGCTTCTTGCCCTTATAGTTATTGCTGAGTTTTTTCTGCCCATCCTTGGGAGGAGGTGTGCGATCTATACAGACGACGGTGTCGTGCGCATCACCCTTCTTTTTCTTCTGAGATTTCTTGTCACCAGGATTGTTGCTGCTCTTCTTCTTCTCCTCCACACCAGTCAAGTGCGGCGGCTTCGCCTTGTCGAACGCCTTCTTATCTTGAACACGCTCTGCTGCGTTGGCATAGCGGTCACCGCCTAACAAAGTCGTTGGCGGTCCAGTCTCATTGATTTTGAGATCTGGGTGAGCCGCTTCGTCGCGGACTCCGTTTTTAAAAGCGCGGACAACAGTTCGTCCGAGATGTTCGGGATCGTGTTGCGAATCTTGATGAATCGCTTCACGAAGTTGCGGAGGGTTTCCCGTTCATCCGGATCATCCGTGCGAGATCATCCTCCTTGCCCGAGCGCACGTAATGCCTCCGAAATTAGCAATCGAGGCGTCACAATGTTGGTTCCAAGAAGAGATGGAACATTCCTGGCGATTGAACGACCCACGTCCGGCGGCACCCTCAAGGCGGTCGGGAGGTAATTAGCCATGACAAGCTCGTCACCCCGACCGCCATGATGGCCGTGGCGTAGATGGAAAGGAACTCCTCCGGTTACGAGTCCCATTGTATCTTTCCATGTGTCCGGCTTAAACTTTGAGGGCCACCAACGAGCGAGGCTCGCTTCGTCGGAAAAACCCCGCAGCTCAAGGAGTAAGACCGGCCACCTTCCCCGGCAGAACCTAGCCTTGAGAAGACGTTGGTCCTGTTGGTCGGAGAAACTCTTGCTGAGCGGGAGGTTTCTGCTTGGAGGAACTCTCTCCGTGATAAGCCCCCACGCTCCTTCCTCGTGGTTGCGACAACGCGCTCCTCGCGAGGGGATCCTCCGTGATTGTCGCGCGCACGCTTGCCCCTGTGGTCGCGATGACTACGGGGACTTGGCGAGCTACGGCGACCACGGGCAGCTTGCTCATGGACAGTGGTCCTTCGACGGTGACGGTGGTCACGCGATCTATCGGATCGCTCACTGTCCGAATCCACCCGGACAGGCTCGATGTGGTTTCCGAATGAGGCTTCACCTAAAGACTTAAGGTCTTCGGCCAACTTCTCGAGGTAAGAAGCCACGGCGTCGCCCACGAGGACGAGATTGTCCTGGTGAGCGGATCTAATCACGGTAGCTGTGGCCCGAGTCGCCTTGGCTCGCTCGAGGACCACAGGATCCCCGAGACATCCGTGTCTTACCCAACCGGAGTCTGGGCACGCGGGGATTCTACCCGGGCAGGCTGAACCTCTGCCGGGGGTCTTGGCGTAGGTGCACGAGGCGGTTACGTCGGTGACGTTCTTGCTGGTCGCGATATCGCGCCGAGTTTGGTTGATGGACTCGTCAAAGTGCGGCGAACAACATCTTGCTCGCGACGACTAATGCGACCTCATCGGATGCCGAGCGTAACCGATCGCTGATCTCCCGACCACCGGGACCAGTAGCGAGATTCAAGTCCTGCGCGGTCATGTTGACGACGCGGTGGCGTGCGATTGCGCCGCTAGACGGTGTCATTCTTGTGTCACCACAGAGGAATCCACCGATATAGCCTTGGAATCGATAGATCTAAACCAACAGAAAGATCATCGACTCCGTATTCATCGTCAATGACGGAGCTCGACCGAGACCATCTCCCGGCGTATCCGAAACTTCGCCTCGGATACGAGACATCGATCTAGGTCGGTAAGATCGATCTGAGCTGGCAGGGGAAGAAACATCCTGCCCTTCTGAGTCGTAACCCTTAGGAAGAATCTCTGTATCGCTGACGGAGGTCGACATGTTCGATCTGCGTATCCCCACGGACGACGCCAACTGTCGACGGTTGAGATATCAATCTCAAGTCGCTAAGGTTCTTTAGAATTGAGATAGGAGACACGCCGAACAACCACGAAACAACGAACGAGGGGGATGTGGGTTTTATCCTGGTTCGGGCCTCTCGGGAGATAATGACCCTCGTCCAAATTTCTTTATATCAAAGAGGATTACAAGGTGGAACTTGGCGAGACGAACAAGCCTCGACAAGATTATGTGTACAAGAGCGACAATGCAAAGACTCTTGGCCCTAACAGATGATCGATTGACCCCTCAACACGCCGTAGGGCCTTGTTTATATAGTGCGGAGCAAACCGACGTACCGAGGGAATATCGGGCCGGGCTAACAACGAGATCGTAACGAACTCATACATGGCTAATATATCCCGAGGCAGATAAGGCATACTCCTAGTCTTGGGGATCACGACTCCTATTCCAATCCGGAAAGCCAACGTCCGGGTCTTCACGTAGCCGTGCAGAACTCTGTTCGAGTCGGACTCAAACAGGAATCCTAGGCCATTACGCACCGTACCGACCGAAGGTCGTTTCGGCAGGATGCATATGGGCCAGATAGAACCTTCCAGGGAGCTGGGCCCTAGTAGGCTGTTCGACTTGGTCGTCAGGGAGTGGACCATGGCAATGAGCCGTAATTTTATCCCCGACACTTCCGTCATCCTATTGTTGCTAGGTCACATTACACCATTAGGTTCCCCATCAAACGGTCCAGCACTCGGCACCATATACCTATTTTAAAGCATTTCTTAGTTAGCAATGGGAAGAAAATTTTTTGAAAGAGGGGCAGGAGCACTGCCAACCTATTTCATTGATATTGCAGGAGAAAAAAGAAAGAAAAAACCCGTAAGCACGGGGTACAACCGCAGCACACCCGCTGCAACCCTGGCCAGAGCCAGGACACCACCGACCACTGCCGGAGAGAACGCACTCGAAGCGACGCACACCTGAGAGAGGAAAAGAAGAAAAAGAAAACACCGGCCACCGCCAGTCACCCAACCTACAAACCCACAGCGACGAGCGACACTTGGAGTAGCAGACCCAACGGACACCCACAAAGCTAGAGCAGCGACCACGACGCCTTCAACAAGGTAACGACAGGTAGAACCCACCGCCGTCGCTGAAACCGCTAGAGTTTGCACTCAAGGCAGGGGAAGGCCCGAAAGTGATGCCTCCAACAAGGGAACGACACCGAGGTGACGCCATCACCAGCCCAAGAGGGCAGGGCTTTCGCCCAAGACCATCTCTGCAAGCTAGCGCACAGAGGCCTCCGAGGGCGAAGAGCAACCACCAAGCCACCGGCCAGGGACGCAGAGCCGGCGAGCGTCCACGAGCATCGAAGCCTGACGCGGAAGAAGCCACCCACGCCATCTGACACCTCAGAGAAAGGGAGGGACCAGACGGTGAGGACGGGACCGAGCCAAGGGGCGAAGAACGAGGACGACGTCGGGCAAAGGTCACCAGCCACAGCCGCCAAGGAAGGGCCACCTCGCTAGGTGGCCCGCGCACGGGAAGCGCAATCGACCAAACACCGCACCACCCTGACGGCGCCAGCCGAACCCCACCACTAACAAAGAAAACGCCAACCTACGTCACCGAGCACCTCGTAGGGAGGGGAGGGCAAGGAGGCGAGGACGGGACCAAGCTAGAAGCAGGGGTCAAAGCGTCGCAGAGGGACGGACGACGGCCCATCACGCCACCACAGGAGGAGCAGAGAAGCCGCCAACACCACCCAAGGAGCCCGCCGCTCCGTCCGCTCCGACCAGGCATCGAAGCGAACCCCCCAAGCGGTCTCGAACGAGACGGGCTCAAGGGTTGGGGGAAGGAGAAGAAGCCGGTGCCGAGCTCCGCTGAGCTACGAGGCCACCGGACACACGACCCTGGAGCACACTGCTCCAACCGCTCAGGTTGACGACATCAGAACCAGGCCTCCTGCCCGTGGATCCGACTACACAGAGCGGTCCCCCCAGGTGGTCTCCACCTAGACGGGCCCAGGGGAGGGGAAGAACGAAGAGACGCCGACGCCGAGCTCCGCCGAGCTACGAGGCCACCGGACCCACGACCCTAGAGCACACCGCCCGACCGTTCGCCGCCAGATTCGGCCTCCCGCCCATGGATCCGGCCTCTGGCGACTGGCGGTCTCTACCTAAACGGGCCTAGGGAGGGATGAACGAAGGTGGAAGGAAACAAGCGGTGGCAAGTTCCACCACTGTGCCTGAAGGCGGGAAGAAGAGGAAGGACGCCGCATCCCCGCGAGGGACGACACGTGGCGAGGCGAACAAGGCAAACACCGACGGAAGAAGGAAGCACCGGATGGGAGGAGCACCGGAAGTCGCCACGGTGGAGACCGCCAAGAGCCACCGTCGCGAGCCCGCAGGGAGCACTCGCGCCGCCGGACCAACACACACCGCGCCTGACGCGGCCGGAAACCGCACACCGCCATCGGGTCGAAGGGGCGGCGGATGGGCGCGCGGCCACCCCCATTCTGCCGCGAAGCGCCGCCGGCATGGCGGCTGCCAGCAGCCGCTAAACGCCCGTCAGCGTCATTGCCGCCTGCCGCCACCGCCGCCAGAGGTGGAGGGCGCGAAAGCCGCCGCACGACGGAGAAGGAGGCGGCTCATGCCGGGTCGCAGCCGCACCACCGCCGGGGATGGAGGGTCGCCGCCGCCGCCAGTGAAGGTGGGGGAGGCTGCCGTTCCGTGGCTCCAAAACGCTTGGGGAGGAGGAGGAGGGGGAGGGAGGAGGAGGAAGCGAGGGGGCCGCCGCCGCCGCCGGCTAGGGTTGAGGTGGCTGGGAGAGGGGGTCGCTGCGTCGCCCCCGAGCCGCCACACGTGACGACGTGAGGGCCCTCCGTTTCAAAAGATTTCCATGGGAAGAAAATTTCGAAGATGTAATAGAAGCAGCGAAATTTCACAACAGAGAATGCTCCCTGGACACTAGTGGCCTGGTGAGTGCCAGCGGTGACCCGGGCTGAGTTTCCTGGTGATCTTTAGGGCTGGCAAAATAGCTAGTGGCTCACGGCTCGGCACGGGCTCGGCTCGGCTCGGCTCGGCTCGGAGGTGTTTCCGAGCTCAAGCCGAGCCCACTTTTGGGGCTCGAGAAAATAGCGAGCCAGCTTGAGCTCGGCTCGTTTCTGACAGAGCTCGGTCTGGCTCGGCTCGTTGTCATATTTTGAACGTGAAACGCTTTTGGCTCGTGGCTCGGCTGGGGCTCGACTCGGCTCGGACAGGCTTGGCTCGGCTCGGAGGTGTTACCGGGCTCGAGCCGAGCCCACTTTTGGGGCTCGCCAAAAATAGCGAGCCGGCTCGGGCTCGGCTCGTTTTTGCCCGAGCTCGGCCGAGCCAGCGGCTCAGCTCGGCTCGTTTCCACCCCTAGTGATCTTTGCTTTGGAAACAACATGGATGATCCCAAAATCCACACCGCCAATCCAAGCTGGCTGAGGCCTGCGGCACGCGGATCGCGATCCGTGGCCAACCTGCACGAGGCATCCCCGTCCGCAGTCTCCCCCCCTGATCCAACGGCTCCCCAAACCCGCGCTTCCACGGCGGCGCCGTCCGACTCCACCGCCGTGCCGCGCGCTCGCTGACACGCCAAAAATCCCCAGTTTTTCGCACAAAAACCACGAAATTTTCGAGCCACCCCGCCCACCTCCGAAACCCCAAGTCCCCAACCTCCAAACTCGCCAAGGCCCAAACCTCCGAACCCCCGCCTCACACTGACGCCGCCGCGCGCGCCGAATCCTCCACAAAACACCGCCATTTCCCGCGTTTCTGACCCCAAATCGCCCTATTTAAACACTCTCCCTCCACGCCGCAAAATCACGGTTTCACAATCACACCACCGACACAAATCAAGAATCCCAAGCTCCACACCACCCAGCCCCCCCGCCGCCGCCGCAGAGAGCAGCAGCTTCTCTCCGATGGCCCGCACGAAGCAGACGGCGCGCAAGTCGACCGGCGGCAAGGCGCCGCGGAAGCAGCTGGCGACGAAGGCGGCGCGGAAGTCGGCGCCGGCGACCGGCGGCGTGAAGAAGCCGCACCGGTTCCGTCCCGGCACGGTGGCGCTCCGGGAGATCCGCAAGTACCAGAAGAGCACGGAGCTGCTGATCCGCAAGCTGCCCTTCCAGCGGCTGGTGCGGGAAATCGCGCAGGATTTTAAGACCGACCTCCGCTTCCAGTCCTCCGCCGTGTCCGCGCTGCAGGAGGCCGCCGAGGCCTACCTCGTCGGGCTCTTCGAGGACACCAACCTCTGCGCCATCCACGCCAAGCGCGTCACCATCATGCCCAAGGACATCCAGCTCGCGCGCCGCATCCGCGGGGAGCGCGCCTAGGCACGCCGCAGCCATGGCTCCCGCTTCATGATTCCTAGGTCTTTGTTTAGGCTTCTTCTGTCGTCTTCATCCTGTGGTTGCTATTGTCGTCTGCTTCTGCTTGTGTGTCTCAATATGTGGCATGGTTGTAACTTCATCACTGACCGATGGATCGAAATTGCAATGGAAGCCATCTATTTTATCCTCATGTTTGTGTTATCATCTTGTGATCTGCTCTTGGGATGTCTCGCTTGGCTACTCTGTAAAATATGACTTGCTCGTTGCTTAGAATGCTCCTTTGCTTCTTGAATTCTTGATGCAATTTGATGGCAGACTCGGGATTCGCCCCCAGGTTCTGCGTGAAAAATTTGCCCACTGATGCCTTGAAATCATCATGAAGGCAGTTTCAGAACTTTGAACGTTAATTTGTAATGCTAGTCTGATGGAACTGAACTGATTGTTGTAATATTAAGCTGCAAAAGATCTGTGTGAGCTGACCATGAGCATTGGGATGTCGGAACAGCTCAAGTGTTAACGGCGTGTTTGCGGATGTGGACTATAGACGCATCCTGCAGCTTGCTTCTAACCTCAGCCAAGCTGTACGGAAGTCACTTTGAGTAAAAGGCAACCTACACTGCTGATGCATTCTCCACACATTTCGGTCGGTGCAGTAATTTTTTTTTCATGGTGTCAGAGCAAAGCTAGCAGGAGCTTCAAACTTGGCCGGCTGCTCCCTCCTTTTCTCCTCCCTTCAAATTCTCTATCTTCATTTGCAGCATGTACCTGAAAGCAGAGACTCTATATGGCTTGTTGTAAATTCTCTCTCCTATTATTATATTGCATATGGTACCGCCCGTATAAACTGCCGGAGAAGAGCATATTTGCTGTATTTTTTTCATTTTTCAGTGTATATTGCACGTATTTGACCATTCTAGGGTGTATACTTTAGGTATTTCAGCACTTTGGTTGTACAGTACGCGTATATCATTAGTTCGGGCTGTGTACATGACGTATTTTGTTCCATTTATGTTCTATAGGTGTCGTACTTCACCATTTTTTCATGTTTTGTAGTAGTATTGGGTATTGGCGACGTATGTCATGAAGGATAGAATGGATCGTCCATTGCAAGCCGGGCGGCTTGCATCTGGCTTCGCGTTAGGTCGCTTCCATGGCACAGTTCACCGGTGCCTTCCATACGAAGCAAGCAATCTGTTGGCTTGTCTCAAGCAATGTGGCACTCTTCCATGGCAAGCAAGCAATGCTCCTTGGCCTATATAAAATGATCTCGCACAATGCTTCCTCGCACACAACAAAGCTAGCTAGCTCTTCCTCCATTGTTGCATACACGTTGGAACCATGTCGTCTTCTTCTTCGGATTGGGAGGAAATTTTTGCGCCGCCGCCGCCGCCGACTTCGATGGATGACGACGAGGACGAGGAGGACGACGAGGTTGTCTTTCTTGCTTTGCTCGCGCCAGCACAAGAGGTGAGGGCGGCGGAAGGCGATCTGGTGGCTCTGCTCTGGTCGGCGTGTCATTGATCGGGACCATCATAGAGGTACCAACAGCTCTTCAAGGACTACTTTGCGGATGAGCCGACGTACACGGACGACCATTTCAGGCGAAGGTATATTCTTATTTTACCTTGCAACTTGGTAAAATAATAGTTGCCGTATGTTAAGCATCGACAAAATTTTTGCGGTGTTCCAGATGAGCAAATGGCTATTCTTACGATAGTCGATGGTGTTCTTCGCCATGACGACTATTTCAAGCGAAAGAGGAACAATACCATGAAGCTTGGTCTCGCACCCGCTTATCAAAGGTCCTTTGCCGGCTCAGATCATAGCATACTGCACGGCGGTGACTCGTCGATGAGTACCTTCGATTTCGCCGCAACCACGTTGAAGTGCACGAAGGTTTGCGAAGGCTATCATAAAGGCATTCGGAGAAGAATATCTCCGAGAACCTACTTCTCAAGACACGGCCGGGCTCCTCGCGAAGGAGCTCAAATGGCTTCCACGGTATGTTGGGTAGTGTTGATCGCATGCATCGGCGTTGGAAGAATTGCCCTCTTGCTTGGCATGGTACCTTCATCGCCATCTTTGAAGGGCCCACTATCATCTTGGAAGCGATCGCGTCATATGATGGTTGGATATGGCACTCATTCTTGATTGTGCGGTGGTCCAACAATGACATCAATGTCTTCGCAGCGTTCACCCTTTTTGACAAAGTTGCTACGTGAGAAGCTCCTAGGGTAAACTATACCGCCAACGAACATGAGTACACGATGGGCTACTATCTAGGCGATGGGATATACCCGAGTGGGCTACTTTGGTCAAGAATGTCCCTTCTCCTATAGCTATGAAGGACATTTTTACACGGAGTGCCATAGTCTTTGCTAGGAAGGGTATTGGCGTGCATTCGCCAACTTCGGGCTCGATTCCATATTGTACGTGGACCCGCCAGGTCTGGAAGTCAAGACTATACGTCAGATCATGATCGCATGCATCATCATGCATAATATGATAATAGAGGATGAGGGGAATTGATGATGATCCACGGACTTGAATCTATGGGGAGCTTGTTAAGCCTAGCCATCCACGATGATGTGTTCCAAAGGTGCACGCCATGCATGCATCCATCGAGACAAGACGATGCATCGAAGGCTAAAGGCGGACTGGTGGAGCATCTCAGAGGCTCGCCATGGACATGACTAGTATGTTGCGGTGTTCAATGTGGGGCGACATGTTGTGGAGTCAATTTACCTTTTGTTTGTGTTGTTTTGTTGTACTGTTGTTGTGTGTCATGTAATAACGTTTATGTTTAAGAGTTCAACATGTTGTGGAGTCCAATTTACTTGTTTTGTTTGTCCCATCCCCAACAAGATTGAGGTAGAAGGCATGCACTCCAATGGGAGAAGCTAGGTGCGTAGCTAGCACAAGCATAGATCATCTCACCAGCTAGATAGCTCAGCACAGAGAAAAGAAGGCACACTGAATGAAACAAATGTGTGATCAAACAAATGTCTGATGAAACAATATGCAAAGTCCATTCACACACGAAATAATGAAACCAATGTCCGATGACACAATCGATGATACTCGATGACACAATCGATGGAAAATTTATTCATACAAAGACTCATGGAAAATTAACTAGCCGACCCACAGCTACAAACATTGATAAAAATTGAACGCCGTCTCATGCATCATTGGATGGATCACTCTCAGACTGGAGCCGGCGCAATACCTTGGCCTGTTCTAACTGCACCAACTCCTATATGGCTCTGAACATCCATGGGGTTCTTCTTCATCGACTCTTCATCCCGGCTCGACGTTTGGCTTGAGCTGCCATGTGCTTAGCCTCGGCAATCATCCGCATAGGTTCATTCCTAATCGCACCAATTCAGCTCTGAGCCAACTTAACTTTGAACTGTTCATCTTTCATACCAACCCACTTACCTAGGGCATTGGTGATATTGTTAGTAGATGAAGCAGCAAGCTTAGCCCTTCTTCTACCAATAGGCCTTTCGTCATCATCAGGATCTTGTTGTCCTTCCCCTGATTCACATCCAACACTAGAAGATCCCCTAGGTGTGGCTCCGGATGATGATTTTGTCTCTTCCCGACAATTCGGATAAGGGGCTTGATTTCTCCACTTGTGCTGATCCTTGAGTGCCTTCCAAGCATGGTCTAAGTCCCATACGTGATTTGTCTCCTGAAAGTACAATCTTGCAGCATGCGCAGCCTGCAATGCACAGATTATAGTGTACTTTAATGCTTAGGAAATAAAACAGAAAAAATCTCACTTCACGACCTTTATATTGCATTTGTAGCCATGTTGTTCAATGGAGATCAAGCACGCAAGCAATGAAGCAACAACCATGCAATAACCATGCAATCGGTTAGGAATTTGGGATGTAAATGATAGGATATGGTATATTTGTTACCTTGTCTTCTTGATCGTCCCACTTTGGTTCAGATTATAGATGGACCGTGAAGCCCAATGTACCGTCGACCTCCTGTTAAGATAAGCGCCATCGGTTTTCACATGACCTGCCTTCCTTAGTCTCCTATTCTTCCGAAAGCGAAGATGTTATAGTCCTCTGTAATCTTTCCCCAAAAGTCTTCGCGGTCTATCGTTTCCTTCGATGGGGTCATAAGATGTATTCAACCAAACAGAAATCAGGTCCTTGTCCTCTTCAGCCGTGTACTTCGGACCTCTGCCTTTGCTCTCTTCTTCTTCATCATCAAGGACGTCCACGATCTCCTCGGCGTTTGGCCTTTCTTCATCTGAGTTGTTTCGCCTCCTTTGCTCTTCGCCTTGCCTCGAGGCTTGGCCTTGGCCTTACCCTTTCTCCCTTGGCTTTTTTCAACGGCGTGCACCTCTTCCACTTCATCATCACCATCTCGTTGAGGTCTGGAACCAGAAATTGGCTTGGAACCTCCACCAGCGTCTTCAAACCCATAAGGAGGACGGACATGACCAAAGTGACCATTGAGGTTGCATTAGCATGTGTTGAAACCCAAATTGAAAAGGTACACCTTGAGTTGATCCTTGCATAGTCGTTCAACATTGGAGTTAGCGATCTGGGAGGAGTTGCATACATTGGACTTGAGCCTTCAGGGGGGGTAGCATGTTTGTCATTGGCAGGCTCACTTGGTCCAGACGACTGTCCCCCTTGCGGGTACCCATGTTTGGACATCAATCTGTTAAACCCTTCATCCATTCTACTCCTACAGGCACACCAAACAATGGGAATGTAAGCACAAGCCCCCGTTAAGTTGTAATATGGACAAATCCTAATTTGGACACCGACCATATAAGCATTTAAACCATTGGCATATACATAATTATATATATCATAATGTCAAGCTTGGCGAAACCAGTTCATACAACAAGAGCTTTTAATACCACGAAGATGACAATACATCATGCGACAATTATACATATGGTTCATACATTATTACCACGATATCGAACTAGAGCCTAAACATAGTTCATGCTACTACTAATAACCTTGCCAAAGACTAACGAGAAAATCCTAAATTCCCTCGGATCGTCGCTATCGTAATCAACCCCATTGTCCTCAAACAAGTCCTGGAGGCTTGTTCCAACAGGTTCGGTTGCTTCATCATATATGTCCACCGGATCGATGTCGTCCCATGGATTATGATCCTCTTCCTCCACCTAAGATGCTTCATCTTTGATAGCAAGAACCTTTTGCAGTTCTTCCTTTCCCTGTATAGCTAGCTTGTCCAAGCGCTCAGCCAATGCTTCAATGGTAGCTAGGGCGTTGTATATTGCAGACTCTCCATCCTCACCTTCGCGTGGGTTGAACCCCGCCACCGCAACCTTCGTCAATTCTCCAGCAACATCATCCATTTCGTCAAACGCATACCGCACGAGATTAGCCAACTTCTCTTCCTTATTAGACATCTACGGCCATATATAAAAAGTTAAATGTGGAAATGTACAAACCCTACAAGCCAGAAAAGCATGAGTGCAGATGAACTCCGATGAAATTGCACAAATCGTACAACACAACTACAAGCATACATTCAGATCCCCTTTCCCAGTTACAACAACAACAGCGGAAGGCAATCCAGTATCCGAGTTCATCTACACGAAATGGACAGCACGTACCACCAATCTGTCGTCCACCACGCCCAAATCGAACGCCACCCAACCCAATCACAGATCTAAATTCCCCATCTTTCCCAAACCCTAGACCGAACGACCGCACAGGCATATAGATCAGGTCTACTAGCGGTAGAGACGACTCACCTTTTCCGAACCCTTTCCAAATAGAGGCGCTGCTAGTTTTGCTCTCACTGTTTTGTTGGTACCTGCATGCAAAATCGTCGGTGCGTATTGCAGATACTAACCATCAATTTAATCGCGTTCACATGGTACAGCAGACATGCAGAGATTCCCAAGCTGCCCGCGTGGCGTGTCTGCCACCTAGCAAGTGCACGTCAGGTGGCGTGGCGGAGCAGCTGGCGGCCATGTGGCGTGGCGTGAGCAGCCTGGGCCCTACTGTCATTTGAACAATTGATTTTTACAGTAGATTATTTTATTCAATCCGATTTTACTATCGATTATTTTGTGTATTTTTTCCACCGACATAGACAAAGGCTAACCCCATAAGTTCAAACTAAATAAAAATAAAAAGGTCCAGATGGACTAAGGGCCTGTTTGGTTGTCGCCTAATATTGCCTAGCCTAAGGTTAGCAACTTGCCACAGTTGTGACATGACTAAGCTGCCTGAACTTAGCTGCTGTTTTGTTTACTGCCATGCCTAAGGTCAGGCTTGTCTAAGAATTCTGTGGCAGCTGTTTGGATTATGACTATGCCTCCGTTTAGGCAGGGCTAAGAAGTTGTGAGAGGTGTTTGGTTGGTTGCCACATATTTTGGAAAATGAATATTATATGGACTATAGAGCATGCACATATCATCAAATACTTGTTGAAATATTTACAAATGAATAATTCCATCAATTTTCACATGAACAACAAGTAAACATTATCCCATAAACCAACATGGCGCCATTAGCATTTAACATAACTACAAGTCCATCTAAATACCAAGCCATTCATAATATAAACAGGAGTTCATCACTAACTATAAGAGTCCATTAAACATACCATAAACATTAATAAAACATAACAAGAGTCCATTACAGTCTATGACATAAAGAGAAGTCCATTACATGCCATTAGCCATTTTTGCTCATAATATAAAGAGAAGTATATTATATGCCATTAAACATTAACATACATACAAGTCTATTGCATAACATAACACTTAACCTAAAGGGAAGTCCATTAAGTATGAACATAGAGTCAAGTCCATATACTTTCTTGACACAAACAAAATACCAGTGCAGCTATCACCGTCACACATACAGTCAAAAGATCATTTCATGTCATCCATCACATATTACCTTGACTTAAGAACCTATAGACCCAAGTTTCTAAGGTTATGTCACTTGCACTGCTTAAGAAACCATGCAAGCCCTTATTCTCATTGCGTGAGAGAAACATACCTACCATGAGCTTGTATTCTGTCGTTATTGTCATGGCTTCTATCTTCTTCCACAATGCCTCATGTGGGTCAGCAAGGTTAGGCATAGGTGGAGGCGCAGTTGCAGCAAGTGATTCCGTCAAAACCTTCAAAGTAGCACTGATTTCATCACTTGGCTTGCTCATGCGGCTCTTGACTTTTGGTGACTTGAAGCCTCTTTTGCGCTTTATACCAGAGCTAGAAGATCTATTGTCCACACCATGTGACTTGCTATATGCAGCACCTAAAGGAGATGGCAAAGTGCCTGTGCCATCCTCAATATTATCCTCGGGTGTAGCATAAGACGACATATCATCATCACCCCGTGAATCATCATCTGACTCATCCTTTACATCCATGTAGGTTGATGCATCCATGGCTACAGAGCCATCCGCATTAGTGCCTGTGAATAAATCTTGCATCTCGTGGAAGAACTTGATTGATTTAGAAAGGAGACGCCTGGCCCTATCCTGCATTCAATGAAACAAAGGCATCAATATTTGTCCACACATGCAAAAGTATGTTAAAATAATTGAATAATAAAAAAACATACTGTCAAGGTAGCCTTCTCAGATTCTGATATTGTGACAAGGCACCTAATTGGGTCAAATGCATTGCCACTCTTGCTTAAAGCCATGGCAACATACTTCTAATTTTCTTTGTAGTGTCTAAAGTGACGGTCAACCTGCACTACAGTTACCCCCATACTAAATTGTTTGTTTAGTGCTTTCGCACACTTAAGATGGTGTTGCTTCTTGATTTTGAAACCTGCATGTTGTTCTTTATAAAAATCTATGAACCAATCAAGCATAAACTTGGTTTGGCCATCATCCCAACTGATGGTCCTCTCCCGAGAAGGCCCATCACTATCTACCTTCTCCTTGCCTTTTCCCATATCTGTCCATAGCAAATTTAAAAGAATAAAGCATTTGTAACACACATATCATAGTAGGAGAAGAATATGGCAGCACACATATCATTCATACATAGTAGGAAAAAATGAGTTATAGTTCACAACATTGGATAAATGGATGTCTACTCATCAATTACATAAATGAATAAATGGATGTCTACTCATCCATTGATGCTTGAGCTATGTTGTCATCCCACATTTGTTGTGCTAATGCATCCCTTTTGTTAGCCCATATTTGATTGTCCCGTTGCACGTTGACATGTGTACGGTTGCTTCTTGGAAGATGTTGGTACCATGTAAGATCATCATACACATACTCATCAGGGCCATCCTCTATAATGAAGTTGTGCAATGTGCAGCAAGCAATAACAATCTTCACTAGTGTTTTTAGAGGAAAAAAGGTTGGATGCCCGTTATCTTAAATCTATTCTTATATGTGCCAAATGCCCTTTCGACAGTTGTTCTAAGGGAAGAATGTCGGTGGTTAAATAATTCTTTAGGGTTTTCAGGCTCTCGAGCTCCTTTAAACTCCTTAAGATGGTATCGAACCCCACGGTATGGAGGTAAAATATCATTCCTTGTTGCATATCCGGCATCAGCCAGGTAATATTGCCCTACATGATGACCAAATGATAAGTACCTAAGGATGGCAAGAATCCTTAATTCCATATGAGGAATGTGTAGTAATAGTACCTTTAGATATTTTTAGCCCTGTTGATTGTGATAGTGCATCTTGAAGCACATAAGAATCATGGGCTGATCCTTCCCAGCCAGCTAAGACATAAGTAAACCTTAGATCAAAGTCAACGGCAGCTAGCACATTTTATGTAGGAACAAGTTTCCTACCCCCAAACCTATGCTGCATATGGATAGGAACCGCTGCTGGTATATGTGTACCATCCAAAGCTCCTATGCATTTCTACGAGATGAGAAGACATTTTGTTAGTGTTGTTATATTCACATTGGGATACACTAACATAAAAAATTATGGTTTGAAATTACCTCAAAATATAGGTGAAATCTTCCAGGGCTAGTTGTTATCTTTGCATGTGTCTCGGTGGTTCTCAAGACAATAAGTTCATGTGACATGGTACACAGAGCATCTAATACATCATGAAAATACCTATGAATTGTTTCTCCAGAACGGTAAAACTCAAAATCGGTTTGTCCATTTGCGTCCAATAACATGCATGAAAATAGCAACTTGTTCTTCTACCGTGACATGCAGTGTGTCCACTAGCATTCTACGGTTCCTAAGATGAGAGCAGAGCCTATGAAAAACAAATTTTCGCATTCACAACTCGCTAAGGTAGTGAGCTTCGGTGCCATTGTACAAACGGTTCAAACGTGTTTCCCTCAACACATCTCTAGCCAACATAGAATATGTAACCCGTCTCCTCTTGTTTACTTAAAGCTTATACCAAAATAAAGCTAGACATATTGCAATGGTGATAATTGCTCTTCTCCTCCGCAAGTAATTGCAATAGCTAGTGTAGTACTCGGTGAAATTTTTCTTTCTACCCATCTAAGATAAGAATTGCAAAAGCACACCATATCAAAACATCATCAAATACATAGCATTATCTCACTGCATCATATAGAAAAAATCATACCATCATCAAATAAGGGGATTTGAGTAGATCGACCTTTACCTTCTAGTAGATCGAGTTCCTAGCTAGCAAATCGATGCCCTGCTCTTCAGGTTGAGGTCGCCCGCCAGCCAGCGTGCCTCCCTGCTCCCTTGGCGCCGCCCTCGCCGTGCGCCCCCTGTGGCTCAACCACCGTGTCGACGGTTGAGATATCGATCTCAAGTCGCTAAGGTTCTTTAAGATTGAGATAGGAGACACGCCGAACAACCACGAACAGCAACGAACAGGAGACAGGGGTTTTTATCCTGGTTCAGGCCTCTCGGGAGAGATAATAGCCCTACGTCCAGCCTTTCTTATATATCAGGGATGAAATACAAGAGGTGGCTCGACGAGACGAACAAGTCTCGGCGAGACTATGTGTGTACAAGTGCGATAGCGCAATGATCTGATGTCTACGAGGTGCTAAGATGCAAAAGCTCTTGGCCAGGGTCCCTCTAAACGCCATAGGGGCCCTGTTTATATAGTGCTGAGCAAACCGACCTACCGAGGGAATATCGGGCCGGGCTAACTACGAGATCGCAACGAACTCATACATGCCAAATATGACCTACGGTAGATAAGGTAAGCTCCTAATCTTGGGGATCACGACTCCTTATCCAATCCGGGAAACCACGTCCGGGTCTTCTCGTAGCCGTCAGAACTCAGGCGAAGTCGGACTCAAACACGAATCCTAGGTCGTTACGCACCGTGCGGTCCAGAAGCTGTTCGCAGATGCACATGGGCTCGATAGAACCTTCGAGGAGCCGGGCCTGGTAGGTCGTTTGATCGGGCCGTCGAGGAGGGGCCATGGCAATGGGCCATAGTTTTATCCTCGACAGCTAGCCCCGAGACTCAAGTGGAAGGACTCACTAGAGTGGGGTCTTCCTCTTGAGACTCTAAGTCACGAAGAGGGTATTTTTCCTGCTACAAAGACGTGCAACAAAGCGAATCAACAGCAGTTATGGTTCAACCGAACAATACTTGTTCGGGACCGAACAAACCCACCGGTCTTGAGCAACTCTGTTGCATCGAGCAGGAATGACATCTGTCCGAAGCGAGTACCCACCCTCGATCTGAAATCGGAAGAAGTGAGGTGAATCATCTCCTTGAGGTCAACGTCATTAAGGAGGATTGGATTCTTGGTAGCGAAGAGCGTACCACCGCATCCGGTAAGATCAGATCTTCCGGGAGAATGAACATAGCAAGTCGCGAGACGGACTCGTGCTGCTGCATCCAGGCATTCAGATGCCTAGGAAAAGATAGGGGAACCACCTCTCGGGCTAGAGCTTGTCCGAGGAAATAAAGATTGAGCTCTCGAGCAAATGTCGCGCTCAGGAGCGAAGGTGATGTGCCCCCAGACGTAGATCGTGTGCTAGGAGCAGACAATGCATACGAATGGGAAAGGTGACCCAGTCTCCGAGCGTAGAGCTCGCCAAAGGAACCAAGTAAGGAAATCTAGTCCCCAAGCACGGAGCTCGTTAAAGGAACCAGAAAGTGCGACCAGGCGAAGACGTACCCGGTAGGAGCCCGCGCTCGGGGCGAAGAGCTGCCCTGTGCGAGGTGATCCAGCCCCCGAGCACGGAGCTCGTCGCGGGGACGGATCGCGCTCGGGTGAAGAACGCGGTCGCGAGGTGAATCACAACCCGATGCGATCGAGCCGCAAGAGAACGTGTGAAATCAACGCTTTACCCATGACGTATTCCTTGCGGCGGTGATAGCGTTGTCTTGGCAAGTCTGAGAACCGACGCTTGGAGTGCCCGCCGCGATGTGAATCGACTACGATGGGCTTGCCGTTCGATGAGAATCGACTACGGTGGCGGGACTCACAGGTGGCGCTTTACCTTGACTTAGCCGAACTGTGAAGGTCGATCGGGGCAAAGGCAAGAAATCATACGCGGGTGAAGTGAATCAGTCTCTGGGCATGCGCGGAGCAAACCCAAGAAGAGAGGGATGCAGACATCGGTTTCCGTGGGGAAGTCTGGAACCTCGCCGCGACCATCACCGGAGTCTGATGTTCCCCGTTCCTGTATTTCCTGCATAAGACAAACAAGAAACCAGCCAGCAAGGAAAAAAAGAGAGCAAGAACAAGCTCTAAAAAGAGCAAAGCGAGTTTTGAAAAACACGCTAAGGACGACCTACCCGCACAAGACATAATTTTTTCCGGGTACGTCCCCCGATAGCGTTAGTGTCACCTCGGTGAATGCGGAACCGATGCTAGGAGTGCCCGTTGCGATGAGAATCGGCTTACGGTGGACAGGACTCCGTTGGTGGTGCATTGCTCTGGATTACCGTGCCAGAAAGGACGTAGCATGGATAAAAAAGACGTGTGCTGGCAAGTGCAGCCCCGCTGTGGCTAAGACCGCTAACCGTGGAAGGCGATCGGGACCTTAGCCGCGAGCAAAAGCGTCGAGGCGAAATCTTATCCGGGCATGGACCCGTGCGGCGTTAGTGTCACCTCGGCGAATCGCGGAACCAGCGCTAGGAGTGCCGTTGCGATAAGAATCGGCTACGGTGGGCATGCCCGTTGCGATGAGAATCGACTTACGATGGCGAGAACTCCATCGGTGGTGCACCGCCGTTAACCGGAGCCGCATGGTCGTCGCTAGATAAAAGACATGCTCAGCCGCGAGGCGCTCACGGAGCGAAGACCAACGAGGTTTTGGAAAACCAACGCTAAGGAAAGGAACTGAAAAAGCGAAAACGATCGGGGTTGCGAAATTCAGCTCAAGTCCCAATCGACCGAGGAGAGGTAGTCCTTCGAGGAGCGGCCGAGCGACTCAAGACCGTCGGCGGCGCTTGAATCGAGCGAGAGTCGACCGAGTAGCTTTTCTGCAAAAAAGAGCAAAAAGACAAGGACTAACAGAAACCAAGAGCAAAGGCGAACAGCGCTAGAAAGTTTTAAGAAAAACCGGTAGAACGCTTAGCCTAACTCCCACCCGTTTGTGCAAATGCCGAGGACTGAGTTTGCGAACTCGAGCAGTGCACAAGAGAAAGAGCGACGCCCTAGCCCCGATGCAGACGATGCATGAAGACTGAGCTTGCGACTTCAAGCACGTCGTAGAGATAGAGCGACACCGTACCTGATCGACTCGTTCGAGGCGCCGTTAACGTAAGTTAGGCGATTCGAAGGTAACCGAACAAGGAAAGTGCCTGCGCCGCGAGGGCTTACGAGAGCAGGCTTCGCCAAGTGGTCGTGCCGTGAGCGGTAAGTGCCTCTGCCGCGGAGGGCTTACGAGAGCAGGCTTAGCCGCGAGACTGGATGCCGTGTTACGCAACTCTGAGTTTAGGAACTTGTTGAAACCAGATACGGGCAGGGAAAACCCTTAAGATTGCGGACCCAAGAGTTCGCAAGACCGGGCAACCATCAAGTGTTACCAGAGAGAAAGAGTAGTCTGAGAAGACAAGTGGTGAGGAGGACCGTAGGGGGCCGCGAGTATTCACCGCTCAATGGGTTGAACTTTACATGGCAGCCCGAGAGACTTGGACGAACTAAGGCACAAAATTTGAGAAAAAGCGCGAAGCTAGGAAACAAAAGACCTACACGAGGAACTTCTGAAGGTGGTCGATGTTCCAAGTCTTTGGTCACTCTCTCCGTCATCCACCGCCAGGTGAACAGCCCGGGATCCGGAAGGAGTTTT